>CM053793.1:327865941-329065941 GCA_028749045.1 Cupressus sempervirens | reverse complement strand
TTTATGGTAATATCTTATCATGCATTTACTCACTTAGATTCTTTCTTGGTTTTGCTTATTTACATATTTCTTTTTCCATTTCTAAAAATAATGATAAAAATTGGAAGGTTTCAAAAGGTTCCCTTGTAGTAGAAAAATGTATGAAAGTAGGCACCTTATATCTTTGTACAAGTCATACTATCCCTTCTACTTTGATTATTTTAGATAAAAATGAATGTTTAAGAATAGTTGCTACAATTGAGTAGGGAGAACAACCAGATGTTGTAGATTCTGATACAATGCTATGGCACACAAACTTGGGCACATGACTAAGAAATGTATGAAATTATTTCATTCAAAAAAATAGTTTACAAAGTCTAAAATTTGTTAATATGGATTTTTGTGAAAGTTGTGTGTATGGAAAACAAAAGAGAGTGATTTTTGTGAAGACTAGGAAGGAGAAAAAAAAAATGAGGAATGAGATCTTGTGCATATAGATGTATGGGGACCAACTCAGGTACCTTTCCCTAGTGGATCTCATTATTATGTTATATTTTTTGATGATGCAACTAGAAAAGTATGGGTTTATTTTATTAGACATAAATTTGATGTTTTTAAAATATTTATGAAATGGAAATGCCTTGTTGAGAATGAGATTGGTAAAAGATAAAATTTCTCAGATCTAATAATAGTGGTGAGTATTGCAATCATAAATTTGAATATTATTGCTCTAGTAATGGTATTCCTAGATAGAAAACTATTCCAAGCACTCCATAAGAAAATGGAGTGGCTGAATGCATGAACAGGACAATAATGGAGCATGCAAGGAGAATGAGGTTATATGTTGGGTTGCTCTTAAACATGTGGGTAGAGGCTGTCAATATTGATATCTATTTAATCAATAGAGGTCCCTCTACTACTTTGGGTTGTGGTATTCAAGAGGAAGCATAGACTGGTAACAAGGTGAATTACACTTTTCTCAAAACCTCTCTTTGTGAAGCATTTGCACATATAGATTCTGAAAACAAGAACAAACTGGAAGCTCAGTCAAAGAAATGTATATTTTTTGGATATGGAATTGATTAATTTGGTTATATGATTTTCATTTTTGAAAATTATAAAATTTTAATAAGTAGGGATGTCATATTCAATGAGAAAGTGTTGTACAAAGATATGTTATAGCAACATGAAAAGAAAGAAAATGATTATGTTGCACTAGATGATACTCCAAAAGGTGATGTTCTAGTAGTTACTCATGATCAACATAATACCACACACCCCGGTGAATTTTAGATGATCAACAAGGCTAAATAGACCTCTAGAAATATTTTCTCCTTCTCTATATTCTAGTTTTTTTATTGATGCTAGTGAACCTGAATGTTATGATGAAGTTATGTAGGTGGATAGAAAGGTTCAATAGGAGTTCACAATGAAAGATGAAATGGACTCCTTGTTGAAAAATAAGACATGGGATTTATGTAAGTTGCCTAAAGTTAAAAGTGCTTTACAAAAAAAATGGGTTGGCAAGTTAAAAGATGAGGATGGAGGTAAGAAATGATTTAAAGCCAAGTTAGTGATAAAAGGATTTGCATAGAAAAAGGGCATTGATTTTGAAGAGATATTTTCTCATGTTGTTAAAATGACTTTTGTTCGCACGATTTTAAGTATTGTGGCTATTGAAGATTTGCATTTGGAGTAGCTTGATGTTAAAGCAACCTTTCTTCATGGTGATTGGATAAAGATATATATATATATATATAGCACATCCATATGGATTTGAGGTTAAAGGTAAGGAGAACTTAGTTTTTAGATTGCAAAAAAAATTTATATGGATTGAAGCAAGCACCTTAGAAATGGTATGTGAAGTTTGACGGTTTTATGCACAAGCATGGATATAGTAGGTTTTATTCATATCATTGTGTTTATTTTAAAAGGTTGGATGATGACAACTATATTATTTTATATTTATATGTTGATGATATGCTTCTAGCTAGGTCTAACATGGATCACATTAAGGAGTTAAAGGAAGAGTTAGCACACTCATTTGTTATGAAGGATTTCAGAGCAAAAAGAAAATCCTTTGTGTGAAAATTTGTAGAGATAGGAAAAATAAAAAATTCACATTATCTCATGTTGATTATATGTTGAAGGTGTTGCAAAATTACTCTATGGAGAATGCTAAATTTGTCAACATAGATTTTCTTGGTCATTTAAAATTGACTAAAGAGATGTGTCCAAAGACCTAAGAAGAGGAAGCTAAGATGTCCAAGGTACCCTATGCTTCAACTCTAGGAAGTTTGATGTATGCTATTGTATGCACTAAGCCAAATATTGCACATGTAGTGGGAGTCATTAGTAGGTTTATGAGTCATCTAGGAATTGAGCATTGGAATGAAATTAAATGGATTCTCAAATATTTGAGAGGAGCATCTAGTAAGAGTTTACATTTTGGGGGCTCTGCTACTAATTTATTGGGCTATGTTGACTCATATTTGGAAAGGGATATTGATACTAGGTTGAGTACTATAGGTTATATATTTACTATTGGTGGAGTAGCAATGAGCTAGGTTTCTCAGTTGCAGAAGGTTAATTATTTATCCACTACAAAGATATAGTATGTTGCTACTAAAGAGGGAACCAAGGAGATGATATGGCTTCAATTCTTCATGAAATAATTGGGACACCCACAAAGTGATAATTATTTGTATATAAATAACCAGAGATCCATTCATCTTGAAAAAAAAATCTACTTTGCATTAAAAGACAAAATACATATAGTTGTGGTATCATTTCATTTGGTCAGTTTTGGACGATAGTTAGTTAAAGATCAAGAAGATACATATAGATGATAATCCAGCATATATTTTTACCAAGGTAGTAATAAGGAAGAATATGAACTCCTCTTCAATTTTTTTTGGACTTTTATACTAAAAAAAATTAAAAAGTAGTAGGGTAAAGGGTGGATTGATATTCTAGTGGGAGCAATAGGTTTAGCAATGCTATGATCAATCTACAAGTGGGAGGTTATATTTGTGGAGTTTGATCAGTCTCCAAGTGGGAGATTTTTGTGATGTGGAGCCTAATTAGACTCAAAGGTTTATTCAATATTTTTTCTCTCTAGATGATTTCTATAGGGTTTTGGGGGCAGCGTCACCAAGATAATTAGTAGAAAAATCTTGTATAAAAAGGCTTAGGGTTTGGGATTTCATAATGTAATGGTGATATTATAGCTTCTTATGGTGATATTGAGCTATAAGAGATTGCAAATGATAATCATTGGATAATAATAATATTAGACTTGTTGTTTGTGGATGTAGCCCAGGGATTGGGTGAACCATATTAAATCTTTGTGTCTTGTGTTCTCTTATGTGCAATCTATTATTTTTCTAATATTGGTTATATTTGCATCTATTTGTTATTTTTGTTTGAAGATAATCCTAACAACATGCTCATCTTTTATACATGTTGTAAGTTCTACATTGACTTCCCTAAATTGTTATGATGAGTATTTCATATCACAATATCTCAATGGTAAGAGAGGGGAGATAGAAAATAGGTGCAAATCCCAATGCAAGCCATTTATTATCCATAAATAGTGAAAATATTTCTTATTTACTACCTATCTAAATTTTTCAATGGACATAAATTTGTAAACCTATCCATGCGCATGATGCCATTTTATGTTGTTTTCTCTTCGAAGTCATGTGATATTTGTTAGGTGATTACTTTGTGAAAAGAGTTGATTAAGATTAATTATGATATTAGAATAGTGTATCTTTTAAATATTAAAATATTAAATATTATGTTAATTATCTTTAATAAAATAATTATGTTTATTTACTTAAAAGTACATATGTTCAAAAGTCTAACTATGGAAATAAAATATTTAATTACTTATCAAATCTATGTTGAAATATGACTGAAAAGATCATTATTGACGAAGGGAGATTGTTGATAAAGATTGCTTTCAATCATTGTTTTGTCACTGATGTCAAACCTACTATTTGCTGGAATGACAATTGCTTATAAGATCCAAAGTACTATCACTTAGTTGATTGATGAAAAGGATTTAATCTATAAGATGTAACAAAGTCACCTAAGGGAAAGGTTGAGTTATGATTTTGTAATGAAGTACAAGGATTAGTTAAGACAATGGTAAAATGATGTATTGGTAATACACTTGAAGATATAGAGTTTGGCCATACTTAGAAACTTTAGAAGAATAAGTTATAACAAATCTGTTTGCAAAGCTTGACTAAATTCATCAGTGGGTGTTGAGCAAGTTAGTTCATACTAAGTAGATTATTAGTAAGTTTTGAGCAAATACAAAATCTAGTGTGTGCCAAGTGAAATAGAAGGTGCCAAGAAAATGAAAAATCTAGTATGTATCGAGTGAAATAGAAGATATTGATCTAGATAAAGGGTAATAGGTATTGTGCATCAATAAAACTTAGTTGATGTCGAGTGAATCCACAATAGATGTCTAGTAACACAATATGTGCCAAGCATCAAAAAGTTAATAGTTTTGAGCTATTTTATTATTTGAAAGGTCAAAGTTTCACTAGATTTGAGCTGACAAGTTTGTTACCTTGAATTTTGTGAACCAAAATGGAAGATAAAAATGTTGAGCTAGTAATACAAAATTCTAGGTTAACCATTTTTAAGTGAATACTAGTGGATTCTACATGATGTTTCTAGAAGAAACAAGATAAGGGGAAGATACATCATATCTTACCTAATCTATTCAAACCTAGAATAAGAGTAGAAAGATTAGAGTAGGAAAAGTGTGCCAAACTCTTATTCAAGGAGTTATAGGTCAAGAAGCAAAGGGGGATTGGAGAGAGTGTGTGCTATCAAGGAGAAGGCACCGAGAGAGAGAAACAAAGTATAGAGACTCTAGTTCAATAGGTGACCATAGAGGTGATTGCATTGGCACAAGCATGGATTCTCAAGGAGACAAAGCTTGAAAGGAGAACAAGTTGTCAAAGCTATAGAGACTAAAAGCCAAGAAAATTTGTGAACTAAATTGAGATCTAAAATCTGCAAGTTATGTTGTGAGTTGTATCAATCAAAAGCCCTTATTGTTACTCTCTAGAAATTGTATCTGTCAAGAAAAAATCCTATGGAAATAGGTTGGTTTAATAGCCATTTTGTAAATCTTTTAATAGGGTGACATTCTGAGTGAATGTTCTAATGTCCTTTAACCAGACCAACTTCTTACAAGGTGGTTGAAATCTCTTAATAGGGTCACATTTAATAGTGTGTTTTGTTGCCTTTAATAGGGCATCACTTTAGAAGAGTGAGAAAGGGGTAGCATGTTACTGGTGGTTTTTCCCAAATTGGGTTTCCACATAAATCACTATGTTATGTGTTGATCTTTCATGTCTTATTCCTGCATGTTTATTTTTTAGTAACTTGCTAAGAATAATGTTTAGCTTGGATGCATGGTTAGTTTAAATGGGCTTACTACACTTAGTGAAAAGCTTTAATAGGACATTTTAACCTTGAATAATTGATTCAGGCCCCCTCTCATTTATTCTAAAATAATTTCTAATAATTGGTATCAAAGCCATCTATTGATTTTGTTGAAAGGTACTAGAAGAAAAAAGATCAAGATGTCCAAGAGAGAAGTTCCCAAGCTCAATAGAGATAACTTCACTGCATGGAAAAGTTTAATGAAGTTGCACCTTGGATCAATAGGTGATCATGCACAAACCTCAATGGAAGTGGAACATGTTGATTCAGATAGTGTCCCTACTATAGAAGATATGAAGAAAAAGAAGGAACACAATTAAACAATGTTGGAGATTTGTTCTACTCTTAGCTATGCTGAATTTGATGACATCAAGGGATGTACCTCTACATTCAAGATGTGGGAAGCCTTGTAAAATATTTATGTAGGAGATCATAATGTCCAAAGAAAAAAAAGAGAAAGCCTTAGAGGAAAGTTTGATGACATGAGAATGGAGGAAGGTGAGAACATTGCTCAGTATGCCTCTAGAATAAAGGAAGTAGTAAGTGTAATAAGAAGTTCAAATAGTCATTTAGATGATGAAACTATTATTAGCAAATGTTTAAGAACCTTGATCCCCATCTATGCAATTAGAATATCATACATCCAAGAGTTGTGATGCATACCAAGAAACAAACTAACTCTTGAAGATATAGTGTGAAGACTTATTGCATTTGAGTTATCCAACTTTGATAACAACAAAATTGAGAATCTTGAATCTACTTTCAAGACCAAGCTATTGTTGAAAGACATTAAAGAGGTGAAACTAAAGAAGAAGAAAAGAAAGATAAAATATGAATCCAGTGACAACAACACAAATGAAGAAGATGTGGAACAATTAGAAGCATTGTTGGCCAAAAGATTTTATAGAGGCAAAGTCAAATTCAAAGGTAAGCTACCTATCATTTGTTTTACCTGCAATGAAATAGGATATATTGTTGGAAGGTGCACACAAAAAATGAACAATAGAGAAGACAAGTACAAAAACAAAAGAGAAGATGAAGATGATAGTAGGGATTATAAATACAAAGGCAAAAAGTGCTACATTGTTGAAGAAGAGAATTTTGATGAAAATGATGATGAGGTAGTCTATGTAGCCATGGAGGATGAGTCAGATGAAGATGAGGAAAGAACACTGGTAACTTGTGTAAAGAAGAATAATAGGTAGAGTGGATGCTCACATCACATGACAGGAGAAAAAAATAAGTTTGTTACCTTAACTTAGTATGATGAAGATAGTGTTAGATTTGAAAATGATGCTTCATGTCTAATCAAAGGAAAAGGTTCCATTAAGCTTATAGAGAAAATTTCATGTGATAATGCATATTATGTTGAAAGATTGAACTACAATCTACTAAGTGTGTCATAGCTAGGCAATGTAGGATGCAAGGTACAATTTGGAAACAAAAATGTCAAAATCTATGAAACTAATGGAAATCTAATAGGAAAAGCAAACCAAACTAGGAGTAATTTGTTTTACTTAGATATAGAGGATGTTGCATGTCTCATTGTAAGATTTGATAATGTGTGGCTATGGCATAAGAGGTTATGTCATGTCAACTTTGATAATCTAATTAGCATCAGTAAAATGAAGAAAGTCAGAGGTATTCCCAAACTGAAGAAGCCTGACAATACAATGTTCAAACAATGTCAGCTAGGGAAGATGACCAAGCCAAGTTTCAAAAGCAAAACCTACACTTCCAAAACAGTGCTAGAGTTAGACCATATTGATTTATGTGGCCCAAGAGAAGTGAAAAGTTATAAAGTAGATAGATATATAATGCTATTTGTTGATGACTACTTTAGAATGATGATTGTCATGTTCTTAAAAAAAAAATTTGATGCATTTCAAATGTTTAAGTGGGATTTGGCCAAGGTTGAGAAAGAAACAAGGAAGAGTTTGAAGTGCCTAAGATCATATAAGAGGAGGAGAGTTCACATCAAAATAATTTCAAACATTTTGAAATGATAAGAGAAATAAGAGACAAGGAATTATAGAGAGAAGGAAAAGATCAATGATGGACTTTGGAAAAAAATTAATGGTGGAGAAGAATGTTACTCTAAAGTACTGGAGAGAAGCTATAAGTATAGCTATCTACACCATGAATAAAGTAAAAATCAAGAAAGGTACAAATGAAACACCTTTTAAATTATGGTATAGTCACTCACCCAATGTAAAATATTTCAAAGTGTTTGGTTGTAAGTGTTATATTCTTAAAGATTCTAGAAATGAAAAGTTTGATGCAAAGAGTGATAAAGGTATATTTCTTGAATACTCCACTAGAAGTAAAGCATATACGTATTTAAATACTAACACTAATAAAATTGTGGAGAGTGCAAATGTAAACTTTGATGAGCATATAGAAGTTCAAGTTGATGAATCTATTAAGAAACCATAAGAGTATAGATCCTATATATACTCCTATGAAATAATACCTACTAAAGAAGAGGTTGTCAATCTAGTTGAGAATCAGTAACAAGTTTCAGTATCTACTAAGTCACATCTAGTGAATGCTAAGTTGCATTCAGAAGCAGAGTTGCAAAATGAAGAAAATACACATTTTGACTTTGAAATTAGTACACATGAAAGACATGATGAACTACCTGAAAGAGATGTGCATAGTGACTCTGAAGTTAAAAGACCAAACATGAAAACAAGGACAAAACCAAGGCTATCCAAGTATGTGAGAAGACATCACCTTGTTGAAAAAATCATTAGTGACAAGGAAGCCAAACCAATGACAAGGAAAATAATAAGAAATGAATCATGTTTGCTAAGAAAAATTGAACTTGAAATAGTGAAAGATGCACTACAAGATGATGATTGGTATAAAGCTATGGAAGAGGAGATTAAGCAGATAGAGAAGAACAAAACTTGGACTTTAGTTCCAAGGCTAGCTGATTAGAATGTGATTGGTACCAAGTGGGTATTTAGGAACAAGCTAGGTGAGAATGGTGAGATCACAAGAAATAAGGCTAGACTAGTCTATAAAGGTTATGCACAAGAAGGACTGGACTATGCGGAAACATTTTCCCCTATTGCAAGGATGGAAAGAGTAAGAACTATACTTGCATATGCTACTTACAAAGGTTTTAAAGTATACCAAATGGATGTAAAGTATACTTTTTTGAATGGTATACTGGAAGAGGAAATCTACATAGAATAACCAGAGGGATTTGATGATGACAACAACAAGAATATGATTTGCAAACCATATAAATCACTCTATAGTTTGAAACAAGTTCCTAGAGCTTGATATGAAAGACTTCACAAATATCTTGTGAAGATAGGATTTGAGAGAACAGATGACAAAAACAACCTATATATCAAGATAGAAAAAGGTAAAGACATTTTGATAGCTAAAATCTTTATTGATGATATAATATTTGAAGGAAAAGATGCACTATGCAAAGATTTTGCTAATCAAATAAAACATGAGTTTGAGATGTCAATGTTTGGGGAAATCAAATTCTTTGTTGGATTGCAAGTACATCAACTTAAGCATGGCATATTTGTGAGCCAATCAAAATATATCAAGGAGATACTCAAAACATTTGGGTAAGAGGATTCAAAACTAGTTAGTACACCAATGGTAACAAGACATAAGTTATCCAAGAATGATGAGTCAGCTCAAGTAAATTAGATGATGTATAGATCAATGATTGGAAAATTATAGTATGTTGTACACAACAAACCAAACATTGCATAATCTATTGGAATAGTGGAATTTTTTTTTACAAACCCAAGAGAAAATCATCTTATGGAAATAAAAAGAATAATGAGGTACCTAAAAGGAACATATGACTTTGGCTTATACTACAAGAGGACTGAAAAGTTTTAGTTGAATGCCTACACTAATGTAGATTGGGGAGATAATATTGATGATAGTGTAGATGCTCAAAAATGGTTCACATCTACGGTTTCATCACTTCTTCATACTAATTTATGTGATTTTTTGATTCTACTAACTTCGATATTTTGGCCAAATTGATCATACTTTATCATTTGTATCCTCTTTCACATCAATTTCATGTCATTTCAAAATCATATCAAATAAACTCAAAACCATTTCATATCAACTCAAAATCACCCCAAATCAACCCAAAATCACTTGAAATCAATCCTAATCAACCTAAAATATATCAAACATCCCAAATGAATCATCATTTATTTATCATATGTATTGTTGTGGCTTTCAGTGCCTTGGAAACCTATCAATCTATCAATCTTATCAATCTAACCTTAGTACTGTCGTGGCTCTTAGTGCTAGGTCAAACTATCATTTATGTCATTTGATCTTTGACATTGTTGAGGCTTTCAATGTCAAATCATGGCATTATCAACCATTTTAATAATATTTATAGTGTTTATCGATGTTATTATGATCAATCCTTTTTCAATCAATTTCAAACCTATAGCATTTACAATGTCGGTTAAATGTTACATATCATCCAATTCATGTCATGTATCCTTGGCATGTTATCAATTTTGATCTATCAATCAATTTGACCATGGCTTTGGTCTATCTATCATCATCTTATTCGATATCCATTATCATTACATTTTCATCTAAGGATACTGTCGTATTTATTTAATCATTTTTGTCCAATCATCTACTAATTTTCTCTATAGAATTAAATAACCCATAATTTAATCCTATTATGCTTACTAATTATTCTTCCTAATTATCATCCTCAATTAATTAATTTTATTAGTTAATTGATTTATCATTTGCAAACCATGGAAGTTCACAATTTCCTAAGTTCTATTTTTCATCATTAATTTCATTTTCTACTAATTTTTATTTTGTGGAATAAAAGGATTTTTAATTCAAATATTAAATAAAACATTGCATCATCATGACACTTGGATATGACACCTCATGTATTCTCCTTTGACACTTGGATAAGATCTGTCATAATCAAATATTCTTATCTCTTATGCATGTCCCTATTTGGCTTATTCATCATAGATTCTTGTCTTTAAGTGGGTTGAGGTGTCTTATGATGCATCATAGATTCTCTTCCACATTTAGCCAAGTTTGACTTTCATGTGTCATAGAATCTTACAATTGGCATATTTTGTCATATGCATCATGGATTCTCAAAGGAATCTCTTGCAACATCACATATCTATGGGTGACAAATCCAATGCTCTCACCCTCCATGCCCATTATAAAATGAGCATTCTTCCTCTCATTTTTGGTCCTTGAATCCTTGAAGTCCTTAGGTCTTGGGAAGTCCCTAGATCCTTGGCTTCTTTTCATTTTCACACTATTCTCTTTCAATCTTAAATCAAAATGTCAAGTGTTCTCATGGCATTATCCATATCATATACTTTTGCTTCAATTTTGTGTGCACTATAGGTAACTTTGGAGCTACAATCATTTGGAGAAGAAAGAAGGACATGGGACCTACAAATGAAAGAGGGGGTTTCTATTTCTTTCTTTATTAGTTTGGCTTTCATGGTAGACTAGTGGGTGCTAACATATGATTATTGAGTTTTGTGATTTTCTCATAGTGTGTTATGTATTTAGCCCATTTTCTAGTTGCTACATTTGGTGAATGTGACGTGAACATGCATATCTAACTTGGGTTTTCCTATTTTGTTCTTGCAGGTACAAGGAAGGAGCTCACTTGGAACGGCATAACGACTATCTACTATTCCTTTTCACACCTATATTAATTAGGGGGTCCAGTAAAATGATTATATGCTCTTGTTTCATGCATTGTGTTAGCCTGTTCTCCTAGGGTGCACTTTGCTCTATCAGGGCACACTTGGGACCCCTAGGAGCAGTTTTAGGAGTCCAAAGGCCACCAAAACCTCTTTCTATTGTTTTTGACTTACCAACTATAGCCAACTGGGCCCCAACTATGTCATTGACATAGTCTGTATTGTTTGGGCACACTTGGGAGTGTAGCTCTAAAAATTTTAGTTTCTGGGTCTTATTTAGACACTATTTCCCCAAAGTCTACACCTAACCTCCCAACTGCACCCAATTGGGCCCCAACTATGTCATTGATGTAGTCTTCACTATCTAGGTGCACTTGGGAGTGTTCTAAGCCATTTTTGTCTCCTGGGGTGCCACCTGCTCTGTCAGAGCACCCCTGGTTCATAGTGAGCACATACATCAATCAGAATCTACACGTAAGGTTTCCATTTCCTTCTAGAACTTAGATTAGATTATTTTTATTTTGCTCATGGTCTATTTGTAGTATGTGGCAATCATGGGATAAAGACATGATCATAAACTACTAATTCTTTTTTTGCAGGATGTTGTTGAAGACCATTGTGTGCTTGTCAAAACCATGTGTGTGGATTTCTTAGATTAGATAACATTTCATTTGGTGCTTAAAATGAACCTTTTTCTTTTCTGCTTGGCATGTCTATAGTGTTAAATCCCTAGGAGTTACATTGGACGTATCCTCTCCCCTCACCATTTGTGGATCTTGGGTGTAAGAGAAATCCATGTAACTTCTATAAGATGCCTACCTTGGACCAAGATACTCGATATTGGGTATGCTAGGGGACGATCTTAGAGCAGTAATGTTACAAAATCCAAGTCAATGTTCCAGTCACTATATAAAGTTTGATTACGATGAAAGCCATGTCAGTGGTATTGTTGTGTAATAGCTCTCCTCCAGTACCCTTGTGGTGCATCAAACCCTGGTTCTTGAGGCTGGGAGACCTTCTGAGGAAGTTTATCATTCACTTGATGAACAAAATGCCCTTACTAAAAATCATGATTTAGTGGCCAAAATCCTTTCTATCCACTAGCTCAAGGGGTCACCCATGCCCTCGAAGACATCCTACATTCTCACAGTCCTTAGTAGAGGCAACAATCCCTTAGGAAGTCATGCCCCTTGGGAAGCAGATCTTGGTAGCCCTGAGAAGTTAGCATGCTATAAGGGGGAGCCTGTGGTGCCAAGATCCTAGGTTGTCCACTCTGGATAAGCATGGCTAAACTTTGGTTCAAGTAGGAATTCAATGGATATAGTCCTAAAAGCCTAGGTTGTGGTGTGTTTGTTAACTTTTAACAATAGCTATTTTTGTCTTAATGTGTCTTACATGTGTGTAAAACATAATCAAGATAAAAGCCAAAATTTGGTTCATTTGATATCATTTGAACTTGTTAAAAAAAATTTCCAAACTTTGGTTCAACACACTCAAACCTTGGAAAACATGGTGACTTGTGCTCCTAAATGTGCTTGGCAAAACATAGATCTTATACTTACATAGACTTCACTTGAATTCACACTAGTATAGTCCTCATTCATGTATCATATAGAATTTATATTGCACCTTTTAGTCCTCACTTAGTATTTATTACCTTTCATATTGCATCCATTTAGGTTCAGCTTACCTCCCTTAGTCTTTTGCATTCCCATCTTAAAATCAGCACTTTGCATTCACCACCTTGCATTGTTACATACCAATTCATCATCTTGACCACTTTATCCATCATTCTGGGTGTCCTAACCATCATTTTGAGCATTCATACTAGTCTTAACATTGTCCTCTACCATTTACCTCTCTGTGATATCAATATGGAAATCATAGGTCCCAAAATTGCCTTGGTTTCAACCCAGTTTACCAACTGCACCAAAAAACTACCAACTGCATCATTGAGATAGTGTGCACTTTTTGGGCACACTTGGTGGTCTTGAGACCTAGTTTTGGATTCCAAATAACATTTTGGGGCTTTAATAGTGTCCTTAGGTACTTGGTTAGCTCCCCATGCATTAACTTGCCTAGATCTGCATTCTGCATCACCTAGTCTTCATTACCTTCACTTAGGACATCATTATTGAGGTCATAACCTATTTTATACATCTTCCAACCCATACTAACATCAACCCCATCATCTTAGCTTCCTGGCATATCAGTTTGGCAACCATACCCTTTAGAATCAACAAACATTCTTCCTATCTTACCAACTGCACCTAGAAACTACCAATTGCACCCAAACTAGCACCAACTATGTCAATGATGCAATTGGTATTTTTAGGGTACACTTGGTACTATTAGGGTGCTCTTTCATACCTACATGACCATTTTGGGCCTCTGAACTGCACTTTAGGACCCCAAAACTGCATCTAGGAGCCTCTACACCTCTCCATTCTGCACTTGACCCAAAACCACATCTTGCACCCAAAATCCCATTTTGCATCATAGGAATTGTCTATATTACATATCCACTCAGAATTATCACCATTTTGAGTCCCCAAAACATCATTTTGAACCCCCAAAACCTTTGAATTTAGTCAAAAATCTAGACAAAGTATGAGTCTTAGAGTATCTCCTAGTGTTGACGGATAATGGATCTTGACTAGTCTTTTTATCTTTTCTTATCATTTTCTTTAGGGAAAATCTGTCTATGTCTTGATATATTTGACCTTGTCATCTTTTATCAATTTTATCTTTTCATCTTTTACCACTTTCTGGTCAAGACCCATAGTCCTTTATCACAAGGTTAAGCTCCTAGACAAAATACTTTCTAAAACGTTTTACCTAAATTCAAAACTTTGCATATACCCTTGTCATAGCATAATCATATCCCTAGTATCGCTAAACATTATTTTGACTTACCCTAGTGGTATATCTCCTTCATCCTACATTGAACAAAATCCTTAGCATCATTTTCACTACCAAACCCTATCAAAGTGTCCATCAACCAAATTTCCTTCTTGAGCATTTACCCTCATTTTGCATATCCTAAACATCATTATGAACCCTAGAACATCATCCTTTGCATGATATAACTTGCATACATCATCCTTTGGCATCCACACCAAGTCCAAAACATAATCCTAATTGTCATTTTGCATACCTTAGAGTCATTTTCATCTGCTCTAGTCAAGCTTCAAAACGTTACCTTGCATTCACATTTGCATCATATCCCTAGGACATTTGCACCTTGCACATCAAAACCCTAATTCATTTAGCATTTCCTCACATTGCATAACATTCCTAAGCACTTAAAATCCCAAAAACACTTATATCTTGCATACCCACCACTCTAAATCACCAAAATACTCAAACTTTCCATTGTATCTACATTCTTAGGTATCATGCCAGCACTTACTAGGACACAATCTGCTCAAAGACCCAAGGAACTCTATCAACCTTTCTTTTTTGAGGCACAAGCACAACCAAAACCTCATCCAAGATAGAGAAAGAGCAAGAAAACCCAAAAAACCATTGACAAAGAACAAATTGAGGTATCACAACCTTTACTAGTAGACCCCTTAAACATGTATCCACAAGAGTACCATAATTAAGCTATGACACAAAAAACCTTAAAAAATGCACCTACTATGAGATTTCCTCCAAATACTTCCCCCACACATGGGATGGTTTAGTGGAGTCCAGAATTTGAACCTATATTCATGCTAATACCACTAGGAGGAGGAAGGATACCAACCACACCCAAAGATGAACACTTACATTCCTTCGAATTTAGCCAACCTCACAAAAGTACCTTCAACTATAACACATAAAACATACAACAAGGTATTGTCAACCTCAGTCATGACTCTGACACTGACTATGGCATCACTAATGAAGAAATGGCTACAGCATGTCAAGACAAAAAAATTCGTAAAAACTTCAAACTTTTGGCAGCCCAAGAAATTGTCAAATTCAACCCAAACGTGGAAGGACCCAAGTCCAAACATCAAACCAACACAACTATTGAAAACATACAACCCATGATCAATTTGGACTTAGATAAGGGAAAACAACCTTTGGAGTTTTTAAACACAACAATGGCACCTATAAGGTCCCATCAAGAATCAACCATCAAAATCCTCCAAAGTACATTTGAACACATCAATGTTAACCCCTTGTTCGACAAAATAACACCAATCCCTAAACACCCCAAAAGGACATTAAGAGTTTATTTTAGTCACATGATGCAACAACAAGATGCACCTAAAGGGATGTGTGCTCTAGGGATGCCAGATATACCTTCTCTAGAGGCAAATCAACAAAGTATACCTTTGCTCCTAACTTTACCAAGTGCTATGACATCAAATGCTACAGAGCCTCTCATAAGTACAACATGTGAAACATCAAGTGCAACCATCCCTATGGACACACAAAGAAAAATTCTTATTGACATTACACCCATTCGCAATAGGGACACATCTCATAATCAAGTCAATATGATGTCACAAGTAGGAACATCTAACACACAAAGGTACCAAAACAACAATCCAAACATGATGTTCAATTCTCAAGGACTTAGTCAACCCCCACGACAACAGCAACCTATAGTGGTACAAGGATTCATCACTTCCAAGGTGCAACCAAGTCTACATCCACTTAAAACACATCCTACATATCAACAAAAACATCAACCACAATGACAACAATCTCAAGTGGGGAAAACATCCAACATTCCTAATACACAGTCCCATGTGAACCCACTTGACTTAGATAGAATTTATCAACAAAAATTTCAATAGCAATTCCAACAAAAAAAATGGTGTTTGCTAAACGATAAGAGAAACTCAAGAAACAATTGGAATACCAAAGACATCTTGAACAACAAATCACATACCAGCAACATTTGTTACAACAACAAAATGTGCCACGACAACCTCAACAAATACCTCTACAACAAAAAACATGTACATGGTCTCACATACGACCAATAGAGGTATCCCAACAACAACCATAGCACATTACACAACAATAGAACATGGTATAACAATCATAGTCAATCCCACAAAAAGTGCTACATCAAATACCACAACAAGTTCACCAACAATAGGGACCCTTCTATCTTTGAGGTACAAACATACCTCCACCACCTAGTGACACTTCATCAAACTCATCAGATATAGAAATGTCAAAACCGAGTAGACATAGTTCCTGCCACAAAAAATGGTCTACTCATAGACACAAAAGACTTGAAGGAAAGACCATCATGAAAAACCCCAATGAAGAACTATTACAAAAATTCAAACAACTTTCCAAACAAGTTGAGGCATTGGGAGTCCAAAAGAAATAGGCTCTATATACAGAAAGGGACCTATGTCCTAATCTATTCGATTAAAGTTTATATATGCCTCCATTCCCAAAACACTTTGAGGCTCCAAGGTTTGAAAAATACTAAGGAAAAAACAACCTTGTTGATCACATCTGAGAATTTTGTGCCTCATGTACCAAAATCACTGACAAGCCCACTTACCTCATGAGATTGTTCCCACATTCTCTAGGTGGGTTTGCACTTGAATGGTACTCCAAACTTCTTGGTAATATCAAATCTTGGTTGGAACTCATAGACAAGTTCATATCCCACTTTGCCTTTAACATTACAAATGAGGTGACACTTTCTAATTTGTGCTCAACTAAAAAAAAGATGGGAGAATCATTCATCACATTCTTACTGTGTTGGAGAAGCTTAGTTAGTCAATGCTCCCTAGACATTCCTGAAGAACAACAAGTAAACTTATGCATTGAAAACTTAGTCCCAAACTTAATGTATGAACTCAAAATCAAGAGTCCAAGCACCATTTCTAAAGTGACAAAAAAAGGGGCTAGTATTGAAGATGCTCTTATTCGTAAGGGAATCCTCAAGATAAACAAGGACAACACCAATACCAACTCATCTAATGACAAGCCAACATTTTTCTCCAAAAACAAGAATGTGACTAATGATGGTATTGTACATGCATGAACAATTAGCTCGGTACAACCTCAATTGACTTTGAAAGGTGCAAATTTTACAAATTCACAAACTCCTAATCAAACATCAGCTCTACAACAGAAGATTGAGACTTCCATGCAAGACAAACCTCAGAGACATCCTAGAACCAAGGACAAAAAATTCACACCATTGGTAATACCTCTTGAGACTGCATTACAATAATTACTGAGTAATAACTTCTTGCAGCTACCCCCAATCAAAGATGACCCACTGACTAAAGCTAATTGGTGGGATGACAAAAAGTACTATGATTACCATCACACCAAAGGACATAAGACTTCGTCATGCTTCCAATTGAAACATGAAATACAAGGCCTTATTCATGATGGTGTAATCACAATTGCTCCATCATTTTTAGCATCCAACTCTAATCACCCTATTTTCAAAGTTCATTTGGGTAATCATGACAAAGAGAAACCCTCCAATTCAAATTCAAACTCATAAGCTAATGTTAATTACATGTGCATGAGATATGACTACACTGTCAACTATTTTAAAGAATCAGATTCCTACATATCCACATTCACTTTAAAGGCTAAAGACCCTCGTTGCACTATCACTACACGTCATAGCAAGATCACCCTACCTGGAGCTCCATCTAGACCTACTACTTCTACTAGACCTACACCCCTTGGTAGACCTGGTAGCCCTACTTTGTCTGATTATAGCCTCATTGAAAAACTCGACAAGACCCCTATGCAAATATCCATCTTGGACCTACTGCGTGCATCTCCCCAACACCAAAAGATCTCAAAGCAAGCCCTTAAAGAGTCAATAGTCCTAGATAACATGGATGTTGCCCAATTCCAAGCCATAATTGGGAACCTATCTGCCTCACAACATATCACCTTTTTACCCTCAAGATATTCCTAAGGAAAAACCTAACCATAATGATCCCCTTTATCTCAAAGTCTTCATCCATCATGCCAAAGTTAGACATGTCTTAATAGATGGAGGAGTAGGACTAAACATCTATACTCTTAAGGTTGTCAACAATTTGGGTTATTCTGAAGATGATGTAGATCCCTCTCAAAGAATCACAATAAAAGCTTATGATGATGGTGAATGCTTCTCTAGGGGTGTCATCACATTACCTATTAGAGTTGGTCCAGCTATTGAAGACACATTATTCCATGCCCTAGATATAGAAATGAATTGCAACATGATACTAGGATGCCCTTGGCTTCATGCTATGAAGCAGCCCCTTCTAGATTTCATCAATGTCTAAAGTTTTCCTAACACAACATAGAGGTTACCATCCCCAGTGATCTAGACCGTTTCTAGTTTTTTGCTAATCTAAGAGATGCTACTGCATTCCAAATCCCAACAAACAATGAAGCACAACCCAAAAATTCCTCTAAGTATGGGGATGTTGATATACTGCTCAGTAGAGCCAAGGAAAAGGTGAAGATTGAAGACAATGGGTGTGGAGAGTACTTTATGTCTCAAGTCTCTCACATTAGGGAGTCACTAGTTTCTCCCCAATCTCATGGTAAATCACAACCACTTCAAGCACAACATTCAGAGATTAGTACAAAGAATGATACTTCTATCAATGAGAATACATCCATATGTATTGAGAAAGAAAAAGTAGAACGAGAACCCACTTTGATATCTCCTAGCAAGTATGGACTTGGGTTTACTATCATGCAGAAACAAGGTTATGATGGCTATAGTGGTCTTGGTTCTCAAAAACAAGGAATCACTAAACCTATCACTACAGAAGGATGACCTCCTATTTTGGGGCTTGGATTTAAACCATTATGAATAGGTCCTTCTAGTACCACGATACCTACGTGTAAGACTATGGATGTTTTGAACGATGAAAAGGCATATGAGGATATCCTGCCTAAAACCAACAATCCACTAGCTTCTGAACATGACCTTAATGATACAACAGAAGCTAATGCTCATATCCATACCTTCAACCAAAGCCCATTCAATACTGATAATGACATCCCCTCAAGTTATCCTAAACTATTGGATTGGGACCAACATGGACCACCAATTTTTGATCAATTCAATGATGATGACACTCTCATAATAGACTTTGAAGCCATTATGATTGAAGATCATAAAGAAGCAATTTATTCTAAAGGGAACACATTGGCACACTTTGGGGAGCCCACTCCACCTTCTAGTTACAAAGAAAAAGAGAAAGAAATAACAAGCGTAGGTCTCTTGGTGAAAATCGAAAGGCACCATTAGACCATAAAAAATCAAAAGCTAAGCAGCTCCCAATGATACAAAATGAAAAATATGATGCCATAAATATCAATGTTCCAATGTTCAACATGTCACAAAATCTTTTGGAGCTCTCTCGATTATCATTCTTGTGGAAGGTCATTAGTCTCAACCCTCCCAACCCTCCCTTATATCCAGTTGTTTATCCCCAAATCCAGCTACCTAATTTTCCTAGCACTGAAGATCACATCTCTATCCCACAAGCCTTTCTATATGTCATCATCAGTGACATCCCACATGACATTTCTATTGACCCAATTATCCTCAAATGCCTTGATTTTCAAGAGATAGACATTGTCTTACATACAGTACATGATGGTATATCTTGAGGCCCTTTTGGTGGTTTGATTTTAGCTACAGACTCAGAACAAATCCTGCGTAGTTATGGTCAGTCATGGATTCTGAGCTTATCAGCTAGTAGCACCAACAACTTATATCTTCTTAGCTTTTGTCAGTGACATTCTTGATTCCATCTAAAAGTCCTCTAAAAATATCCAAAAAATAGCAAAAAGTCTTGAAAAAAAGAAAAGTAAAAAGTGAAAAAAGTCATGAAAAAATGGATGCATTGATGAAAACCTAGAAAATAGGCATCTTGGCACGAAAAATATGAGTCAAGAGAAAAATCCAGTCCAAAAGTGAAAGCCTGGAAAATAGGCGCTTTGGGTAAGTACCATGGTGAAAACTTTGCAAACAGGCACCATGTGTAATTAGTTGTTGCTCCTCCATCTATCGGGATTCCATTTGGTCTTTTCCCCCTCTATCATTCCTTAATCATATTCTTCCTATTGCAAGACATCCTTGGCTCCTTGACTATGGCTCACGAACTAGTTAATGTCCTTTGTTATCTTACCAAGCATTACCAGTCTGTACACACTCTGTCATTAACCTTTGTACATAGTTTGTGTCCTGTCTAGGGGCATATTACCTACATGGCGCATAAGTTTGAATTTTAACTAGGGGTATATCCCTAAGAACTTTTTATCCATTGGACCTATCACACAATAGATTGGAGCTAACACTTTTATATGCTTATACGATCCTGAAAAAATCACTAAAAATCACATAATGTCCTAAAAAAATCATAAACATTCAAATATGATCCTGAAAAAATCACTAAAAGTCATAAAATGTCCAAAATAAACCCTAAAAATCATAAAATGTCCTGAATAAACCCTAAAAATTGTAAAATGTCCTGAAAAAACTAGTCACGCAAAAAATCCAAATATCCCCAAAAACCCTAAAAATCAAAAAACCCATTAAAAATTTGCAATAAACCTTGTACATATTCACTATGGATAACCACCCCTTTTGCATAAACACTTGCACTTTGCAGGCTAAAACTCAAAGCACTACACTTCAATGCCAATCACAATATCTAAGCAACATGAACCAACATTCAATCCAACATGTCACTATGAACTTATCAACTGAATCCACAACCAGAACTATCACATTATCAACATGTCAAACACTATCTACACACCTAAAACATTAACAAGAACATAATAATGGACAAGAATAGCTATTGGCTCATGCTATTTAGTGAGTGATTTATTTTTTGTTTGTTTTTTGATCATGTCCCTATGCCACTCGATGATATAAATTGATCTATGAGAGTGGTTGGGATGGTTCATGGTCATATTTTTCTATTTTTGTCTATTCTAATGTACCTTTGAGAGTCTAGGGCATGTACATATGCCTTAGGAAAGACAAGGTCATTTTCTGTCTGCATCGTGCTTCTTTATGTAAAAGGCTTACATTTGTGCTTTGGCCCTTTATGCCATGATGCATTGCATTCTTCTTGCTATATAAAAATAAAGCTCCATTTGACATATAGTGCACTTTCTACAAGAAAACATCTTCCCATCATACTAACAATTCTTCATCTCATTTCCTCGATCTTCTGTATCTTCTTCATCTGCTACCTTGGTCTCGTACTCTGATACACCAAAAGCATTTTCATCCTACATTCTTGCATATATCCAAACTCCAAAATGATCCAAAGCAATAAATATGGAATTCACATTTCATTTGCATTCATTTACATCCATTCCATATCATTCACATTACATTAAGCATTCATTCATGAGAAAAACATGTGGCAAAAATAAAAGATGGCATTTCCTACACCTAACATCTAATAAATCAACATGTGATGTCATCATATATAAGTCCACATAAAAAGCATAAATGTATCTATATAAAAAATCCAAAGCATATGCATAATCCATAACATATAGTCATCATAACATAAGTCCATCTCATAAATGTCTCACAAAGGTGTCAGAGTATGTTACCATGGTTTACATCAACACTTACTGCCTATAGGTGTGAACCATGAAAGAGAATAATAGAAGCCAAAAAGTAACATAGAGAGGCCCTTTTTTCAGGTATCAACAATCCACCAATCACCCAATAGATCACAACTATCATCTGTTCATGGCGTGCCACCAATAAGTCCCATCTGATCTCATAGTCTTAGATTCCTAGCTCTGCATCTCCACATCCAAATAGTCAATGTTGAGTTGCTCACCCTATAGCTAGGTCATACACTACTAGCTCTCCATGGATTAGGATCCTAAGGATGCACCATACATCCTCTAGTGTCATGGTCACCTCCCAAGTTGGTAGGTGGAGTGAACTCATCTCTGAGTGCCAGCTCTTTCTAAAAGTTGTCAGCAAAGTTGTGTTTCTCCTCACCTCTGGCATAAATGTCACATGATATAATCTTAACCCAGCCAATATCTCCCACTCACTAGGTTTCATTTGATGACATAGTCTAAGGCTTCATGGCTTATGTCCCCATACCCGTAATAAGGGCAGCTCCTCTTGTAGAATCACATAGCCTATGCCAACCTTCTATGGTTTGCATCTAGTTTACCTTACTTTTGACCCAAGTTTAACTTAGTTTGACTCTAGTTTGACTAAGTTTAGCTTTTTCTAAGAATTTTTGACTAATTTGACTTATGTTTTTAACTCTTCCTAGGGTTTTTAACATGTTTCCCAAGTTTTGGGTCATTTCGAGCTCATTTGCATCATTTTGACCCTATCCCTATCCATCGGTCATCTTTTTTTCCTCCATCAGAGCTATGTTTGAACAAATTTGACTTTTTTGACTATCATAGCCTTAGTTAACCTATGTTTTCAACTCTATCTAGGGTTTTGAAGATGTCTTCCAAATTTTGAGTCATTCTAAGTCCATTTGCACCCTTTCGGGCCCTTTGCACTATTCCCTATCAGCATCTACCTAGGTTTGACCTTCATCTACCCTATGTTTGACCAAATTCTAAGCATGTTGACTAATTTTGACTACATTTTCTCATGTTTCTAACATCCCACAAGGGTTATGCTAACCTATACCAAGTTTTCACTTGATCTAGGACCATTCGAACCCTAATTGGAGCCTTGGAGCATCCTAGGGCATAGTTGGGGTTCCCAACTGCATCATTGATGCACTTGGGAATGCCAATTGTGCCATTGACACACTTAGCTGCATTTAAGGTGTATTTGAAGCATTTGGAAGCCCTAACTAGCCCCAGGACCCCTAGTTGACCCTATTTGACCCTGTTTCCCCATGACAGACTCCTAGGTGCCTAAAAAGTAGTAAAAAAGCATGGAAATATAGAAAAAAGCATGAAAAAACATAAAATGTACAAAGATGGCCTCAATGTACTCATTGAAGGTCCAGCATCTACCCGCCATCGAAAGGTCCGCACCCATTCACCACAATGTTGCTCCCTAGGTAGTCGATCCATCCTCCTTGCTCCAGAGCTCTTTCCTTCCAAATGAGAGAGTTGAAATGACTCTCAAACTCCTCTCCAAGCCCTTTTATAACTTTCTTCTACCTAGATGGCTATGCCAAAGACCCTTTCTATGTTGGTCGCGATGCTTATTTGCACTCCGGAGGCCATAACTTTTGCATTTTAACTCTGATTTTTTATCCATCAGTTGATATGGCTTTTTTTTCTCATTGTCGATGAAATAGACCTATCATATTCCTATGTTGGTCAGTTTCTTAAGGGGGCATAAATATATACCACATTGTTGGGGCATGCTTTTATGGCTTTTTCATTAGCATTCTTTGACACAATGCTCTAAATCACATTGTATCAAAGAGGGGCAAAATGTAGATGCTCAAAAATGGTTCACATCTACGGTTTCATCACTTCTTCATACTAATATATGTGATTTTCTCATTCTACTAACTTTTATCTTTTGGCCAAATTGATCATACTTTATCATTTGTATCCTCTTTCACATCAATTTCATGTCATTTCGAAATCATATCAAATCAACTTGAAACCATTTCATATCAACTCAAAATCACCCCAAATCAACCTGGAATCACTTGGAATCAGTCCTAATCAACCCAAAATATATCAAACATCCCAAATCAATCATCATTTATCTTATCCTAGGTATTGTTGTGGCTTTTAGTGCCTTGGAAACCTATCAACCTATCAATCTTATCAATCTGACCTTAGTATTGTCATGGCTCTTAGTGCTAGGTCAAACTATCATTTATGTCATTTGATCTTTGACATTGTTGAGGCTTTCAATGTCGAATCATGGCATTATCAACCATTTCAATAATATTGACAGTGTCCATCGATGTTATTATGATCAATCCTTTTTCAATCAATTTCAATCCTGTAGCATTTACAATGTTGTTTAAATGTTACATATCAACCAATTCATGTCATGTATCCTTGGCATGTTATCAATTTTGATCTATCAATCAATTTGACCATGGATTTGTTCTATCTATCCTCATCTTATTCGATATCCATTATCATTACATTTTCATCAAAGGATACTGTCGCATTTATTTAATCATTTTTGGCCAATCATCTACTAATTTTCTCTATAGGATAAAATAACCCATAATTTAATCCTATTATGATTACTAATTATTCTTCCTAATTATCATCCTCAATTAATTAATTTTATTAGTTAATTTATTTATCATTCACAAACCATGGAAATTCACAATTTCCTAAGTTCCATTTTCCATCATTAATTTCATTTTCTACTAATTCTTATTTTGTGGAATAAAAGGATTTTTAATTCAAATATTCCATAAAATATTGCATCACTATTACACTTGGATATGAAACCTCATGGATTCTCCTTTTACAATTGGATAAGATTTGTCATAATCAAATATTATTATCTCTTATGCATGTCCCTATTTGGCTTATTCATCATAGATTCTTGGCTTTAAGTGGGTTGAGGTGTCTTATGACGCGTCATAGATTCTCTTCCACATTTAGCCAAGTTTGACTTTCATGTGTCATAGAATCTTAAAATTGGCATTTTTTTTATATGTTTCATGGATTCTCAAAGGAATCTCTTGCCACATGACATATCTATGGGTGACAAATCCAATGCTCTCACCCTCCATTCCCATTATAAAATGAGCATTCTTCCTCTCATTTCCAATCCTTGAATCCTTGAAGTCCTTAGGTCTTGGGAGTCCTCTTAATTTCTTAAAGTCTTGGGAAGTCCTTAGATCCTTAGCTTCTTTGCATTTCCACAGTATTTTCTCTCAAGCTTAAATCACAACTTCAATTATTCTCATGGCATTATCCATATCATAGACTATTGCTTCAATTTTGTGTGCACTATATGCAACTTTGGAGCTACAATCATTTGGATAAGAAAGAAGGACATGGGAGCTACAAATGAAAGAGGGGGTTTCTATTGCTTTCTTTATTAGTTTTTCTTTCATGGTAGACTAGTGGGTGCTAACGTATGATTATTGAGTTCTGTTATTTGCTCATATTGTGTTATGCATTTAGCCCATTTTCTAGTTGCTACAGATAGAAAAAGCACAAGTGGAGGGGCACTCTTCTTAGCTAAAAGGTTAGTCACTTGGACTAGCAAAAAGAAAAGTTGTACCTCACAATCCACAATTGAAGCTGAATATGGTACTATTGCCATCAACTACACCAATATTGTATGGATCAAGCACCTATTAAAAGGTATGAAGGAAGAGATAACTGAACATGTAATACTCTATTGTGATAACACAAGTGCCATAAACATATCAAAGAATCATGTGATGCATGCCAAAACAGAGCATATTGCAATTAAGTATCACTATGTAATAGAACTAGTGGAAGACAAACAAGTGAAGATGGAATATGTCAACTCAAAGGGACAAATTGATGACATCTTCACAAAACCATTACCTAAAGATGAATTTGAGTATCTTAGAGGTTAGGGGTGATACCCCTATACAAAATTGTTTAAATAGCAACAACACTGCCCTACATCAAATGAGTTGATTGCTGAAATGATATAAATTGATGCAAATGATACTTATTTTAGGTTTTTCCTAAAGTAATTAAAATACTGAAATTTCAAATAAGTCACAACCAAGGTGAAAAAGGGAGAAATTGTAGTTCCTACAAATGCTACACTTGCATGATAAGATGTTGAAACAATATGTCTTTGGCATTATTGTCAAATAGGGAAAAATAACAAAAATTGATCAAATCTATAGGATCAAATGTGTAAAGGGAGAAATAGTAGAAAGCAAGGAGAAAGGAAATAGTAGCTAAGAGGGAGAAAAAAAGCATAGACAAGAATCAATTAGGATGACAAAATTAGAGAGAAGTAGAAAAAAAAAGCAGAAGGCAATGTATCAACAAAAGAGATATCCCTAATACTTTGAAAGAGAGATTTGATTACATAATTCAGAGGGAGTCATAAGAAATTCAAAGTTTTTGATAGAATGAATAACTTTTTCATTTGACCTACTATTTTAACCTAGCTAGCATTTTGATAATTGGGTTGATTAGTTTGGTTTGCCATCAATCCCAAAGAGGGAGATTGTTGAAATTTGATTGAAAAGATCATTATTGAGGAAGGTGGATTTTTTATAAAGAATTTTTTCAATCATTGTTTTGTCATTGATGTTAAACATGCTAATTGTTAGAATAACAATTGCTTATAATATCCAAAGTGTTGGGACTGAAAATTGCATGCTTCATTTTTAGTCACATTTTGAAAATTTTGGAAAATCATGTCCTAAAGTGCCTTTTATGCATGTGGTTAGTTGGTAGCTTGAGGCCTAGATGGTGTTTGAGTGGCTTAACACCTTTCATTTGGCATATGCATATGATCCACAATGTTATTTTGCCATCTCGAATCATTCTGTGAAGTCCCATTTTGAGCTAGTGTCAAAATTTGCAATTCTACCGAGTGTCAAATAGCAATCAGAGGCCCAGTTTGCATCTGAATATCTTTTACCCAAGATTGTTTCATGACTAGTCACTTTGGGAATGTTTAGTGTCCATAATAGAGAACCTATTTTTCAATTTTCAAGTCATTTCGAATCCATTTGACTAGGTTTTGCACCCCCCAAAGTTGGTCATTTACTGTTTTGTGCATTTGACTAGTTGTTCACAATTCTAGGAAGCCCTGTTTGACCAATCATATATTTGACCCAGTTGACCCAAATGAAAAAGTTCTTTTTGCATTGTGTTTTAGGGGTCAGACACTTCATATATTCCAATTTTGAGATCATGTCGAATCCATTTGATCAATTTGGTAACATGATCAAAAACCTAGTTTGCATTGTTTTGTTACGGCTAAGGTATCCAGATTGATCCGTACCTCTGTTCGGCATGTTATAACTTTGATCTTGTGATTGGCTAGCCTAAATTGATTGTACCATTGTGTTGTGTCCTAGAAATCCTTTAAGTATGCCAGTTCTTAAGTCATGATGAATCCATTTGCATACTTTCTTATGTCCGTACATTTGCCAAAAATAACTTTTTGACACATTTGCCAGTGAAAATTTCCAAGTGCCTGTTTTCGGAAATTCGCCAAATGTGCCCTGTGATTCTTCATGAGACCAAAACATGGAATTATATCCTCTTCATGGCAAAGAACTTATATCCTAGTTTCAAAACCCCAAGTGATCAATAACCCAGTTTATAATGCCGAACCCAAGCCCAGTTTATGTTTTTTAACATTGTTTGCCTGCAGAGTAATTGAAGTATGGATGTTCGGCAATTAAAATCTTTTGACTGGGAATCCATCATGGGTTGAAAATTTGCAGTGTGATAGAGTATGCAGGATTGAACACTCATGCCAATTTTCATGGCCTGGTTACTTGATTGAGTTAGTTTTTACGGCCACCTGGCAGGCCTCCAGACACAAATTTCACACTAGTGCGGAAATGATTAAAGTAGAATTTTAAAGTGATGTTTCAGTGATTGTTTTTAATTCCAATCATTACAGTGGGCTCATGTGATAAATATGAGGTTGCTCATGTTGTAATTGATGAAAACAAGGGATTCCTATTGTCATGATTATAATTGTGGATATTACTTGGTTTACTTCTTCCTCAATAAAGAAAAACAAGTCTATTATTTTAAACAAAACTGATCTGCAAAGATATCATCCAAGCCACAGGTATTTGGGCATCTATGCAAAAAGGAGAGAAAGTGTAAAGAATTGTGAAGCAAAATCAGTTATTACAGCAAGTCCAATGCTACGTGCACCCCAATTTGGGCATTGCAATAATGTTTAGAGGCAGATTTTCAATAAGCACACCCATCCATGTTTAAATTGCTGTCTTAAACATTCTCATTTTGAAAGGGAATGAACATCTTCTTTGTTTTTAATATCTCCCATGGGCTGCACAACAATAACACAGAAAAATGAGCACATTGTTTCAAACGTTTTTCACAGGGAAATCCACAGAGCCAAGCAAGTATGAAGGCAGCAATTTATGTATGAAGTAGCAACAATGTAATATGGAAGAATGAAACCCACAGGCATAGAGGAAGGTGTCCACAGCTGCTCCAAAAGTCTCCTGTGTAAAACAAAAGAATAAAATGGGGGCAGATCACGTTTTTAACAAGGGGCATGTAATGTACAGCCCAAGACACAGTTCAAAAGAGAAAACAACGCATTAAAAGAAGGGCCAAAGCATCCAGCCAAGGAGGAATGTGAAGATGGCATCAAATGCATGTGCCTTGCAAGCAAAAAAACTGCAGTAAAAGGAAAAACTCAAAACGTTTTATCCCACATTGGGTGAGTGACGAAATATTTTATAGTTTAAATACTAATGCACTCAATAAGTTCAATGTCAATAAGACAGTGGCTTTTGAAGCCAAGTGCATGTGTAGGTGGGTCCAGTTGGCCAGTTAGGCAATGACATAATAAATTTTAAATAAAAATGCATGCCTAAATGATGATGTCAGCAGCTTATAGGCGGCCGGAAAAGTCAAAAATCCAGCAGGTCGCTATGTCACTTGCCGGAAAATCTTGGAAAATTCGGCTAGCGACATAGCGAGGTCGCCGGAAAATTCTAAAAATCCGGCAAGATTCAAAATGCAACGTGGGTCCCGGCTGGAGATAACAACCAATCAGAAAGTGACATGTGGCATTGGTCAAACCTAGAGTTGACTCAAATTTGGAACGGCTAGGAAAAATAAAATGATTTTAAAATTTTCATTTTAAAATTATTTTGCCAAGAAACTGACATGCAAGGGACTGTTTTTCAAACGAAGATTTCAGGCGTTTCTCAGAGGCTAGATATGCCTTATCATATACCGTTGGAATCATGAGAATCCAAATTTTCCATTTCTGGAGTTGGTTTTTGCACAAGTATCAGTCAGTTTGAGCTGCACGAGGTTTTCTATCAGGTACCTAAAGTGCAACCATATTCATACCAGGAAGTTCAGATTTGTTTTTTTTTGTCAAGATAATGACCTGGATATCAGTAGAAGGCAATGGAAATGCAGTTAGGGTCGAATTTGTTCTGATTTACTCAGTAAAAACTCATTTTCACTGGCTTTTTAATGGGGCAATCAGATATTTTGGCAAGTAAAGGGTTTTCATCATTAGGCAAGGATATTTTGCAAGTTTGTTACAGATTAATGATGAAACAAAATCAGATCAGAAGGGATGAAAGAAGAAAGAGGTTTTTCAGTTACAGAGGATTGGATTTCAAGTGGACACCTGGCAATTGCATATCAGATCCGGGAATTCATTTCTTGCTATATCTTTCTTTCTTTTTTCATTTGTAAGGGTTCCAGTTTTTGGAGAAAAACCAGTCACTACTGAGATACCAAATTTTGGATCTAGTTTTGATATGTTCCCATACTGTGATACCACATAATTCTTTACCATTTCTTCTTGTATTGAACAACATTTTAAGTTTTGCAGATAGTTCTTTTCTGTTGGGTGATCTATGAGTTATTTTCTGTACATTTCATGTATTTGATTTCAAGGAAAACAAATAAAGTGCAACAAAAGTTTGAAGTTCAGTTTGAATCTTGTCTCCTGATTATGGCTCTGTTATTTCTTCTAATTTGTGATCAAAGAGCATGAATTAGGTTGCATTACATTTTGAAATGTATGTGGTTAAAATGTCTTGCTTATGGAACAAAGAACCATGTAATTGCTTGATATTTGTCACAGGGTTTGCAGATTTCATGATAGGATTTTCTGAGTATGAGATTCATTCTGTAGCAGATGTCTATTCACAAGGTGAAAGATAGATCAAGGATCTTAATGTAGAGATACGTTTGAGGTTTCCAGGAGATGTATGGTTATGATTCATTTAATTGCCCAATAGATAAGGCACTGGTCAGAGATAGGATCATTAAGTTATGTTGTTCATACTTGGGTCTTGGTGTTATCAACATATTAAATCAATTTTCCCTTTTATGTTGAAAGCTACTCAATGTTAACCCACACTTAGCTTGCCAGTTTCATGAGTTATGTTCTTAGCTATTTCATGCTTATGATTCTTGGTTGAGTATAGAAGAAATAAGGGTTTTATCTGCTTCATATTAGATTCAGTGTATGCTTTTACAACTGGTACCATATAAAGAATCTACAGGTCTACCCACCTAGGTTTTGCAGAGCCTGAAGTAGAAGAAGGGTCATGCCTTATAGTTGGCTTGGTGTCTGAATGGATGTGTTGATAATGGGAGTTAGCTGCCCCTAGATGCATCTTGTTCTCATTAGGGTAATTGGAAATGGGTAACGTTTTCAAACACCAACACAAAGTACTATCACTTAGTTTATTGATGAAGAAGATTTAATCAATAAGATGTAACAAAAGCACCTAAGGGAAAGGTTGAGTTATGATTTTGTAATGAAGTGTAAGGATTAGTTAAGAAAAAAGTAAAATGATGTATTGATAATACATTTGAAGGTATAGAGGTTGGCCATACTTAGAAACTTTGGAAGAATAAGTTATAATAAATCTATTTGCAAAGCTTGACTAAATTCGTCAGTGGGTGCTGAACAAGTTAGTTTATGCCTAGTAGATTATTAGTAAGTGTTAAGGAAATGCAAAAATCTAGTGTGTGCCAAGTGAAATAGAAGGTACCAAGCAAATGAAAAATCTAGTATGTGCCGAGTGAAATAGAAGGTTCCAAGAATGCTTTGGTGCTGAGCTAGATAAAGTGTAATAGGTGTTGAGCATTAGTAAAACTTAGTTGTTTTTGAGTGAATCCACAATAGGTGTCAAGTAACATAATATGTGCTGAGAATCAGAAAGTCAATAGTCCTGAGTTGCTGCATTATTTGAAAATTCAAAAATTTGCTAGATTTGAGCTGACAAGTTTGTTACCTTGAATTTTGTGAACTAGATGGAAGATAAGAATGTTGAACTAGTGGCACAAAATTCTAGGTTAACCATTTTTAGGTGAATACAAGTGGATTCTACATGATGTTTCTAGAAGAAATAGGATAAGGAGAAGATATATCATATCTTACCTAATTTATTCAAACCCAAAATAAGATTAGAGTGGGAAGAGTGTTCCAAACTCTTATTTAAAGAGTTATAGGTCAAGAAGTAAAGGGGAATTAGATAGAGTGTGTAGTGTCAAGGAGAAGGCATCAAGAGGGAGAAATAGAATATAGAGACTCTAATTTGATAGGTGACCATAGAGGTGATTTTATTGGCACAACAAGCATGTAGACTCAAGGACAAAAAGCTTGAAAAGAGGATAAGCTATCAAAGCTGCAAAGATTGAAAGCCAAGAAAATTTGTGAACTCAATTAAGATCTAAAATCTGCAAGTTATGTTGTGAGTTGTATCAAATCAAAAGCCCTTATTGTTACTCTCTAGCAATTGTATCAGTTAAGGAAAAATCCTATGGACTTAGGTTGGTTTAACAACCATTTTGTAAATACTTTAATAGGGTGACATTCCAAGTGAATGTTTTAAAGTCCTTTAACTAGGCACACTTCTTACAGGGTGCTTGAAATCCCTTAAAAGGGTCACATTTAATAGTTTTTTTGTAGCCTTTAATAGGGCAAGCCTTTCACAAGGCATCACTTCAGAAGAGTGAGAAAGGAGTAGCATGTTATTGGTGGTCTTTCCCAAATTTTGTTTCCATGTAAGTCACTGTGTTATGTATTAATCTTTCATGTCTTATTCCTGCATGTTGATTTTTCAGTAACTTGCTAAGAAGAATGTTTAGCTTGGATGCATGGTTAGTTTAAATGGCCTTACTACACTTAGTGAAAAGTTTTATTAGGATAGTTGGACCTTGAATAACTGATTCCTCACCGCCCCCCCCCCCGCCCCCCACCCCGTCCTGCCCTGCCCAGTTATTCTAAAAGCATTTATAACAATCAAAATCTAAATTATTTAAAATAATTAATATTAATTGAGATTAAATATCATGTTGAATATTATATTGTCCTGAATTTACTAATTAGAAATTTGTATCTTAAATTGCACTAAAAATATTAATTACAATTTAGTTATAATTTATGCATTTTGAATGTACACAAATTGAAAAGGAATTAATAATTAATTCCAAACTAAAGGTTAAGTTAAATGAGTTAACTTAAAATTTTATTTATTAAAATATTTTTTCTTTACTTCTTGGACAATGAGTTTCTCATTTTAGGAACCTAGTGTATATCTCTATATGAATGGTTTTATAGATCTATCAAGATTTTAGATAATTATTTTCAAAAGCTAAAATTTAACTTGTCTCAATGGTATATTTTGGAGTTTTTGATTTTGACCTTTGTTGTTGTTTAGATTAGTTTGTGAATTATAATTTTTGTTTGAAAACCTATGTTAATGACCTTGGTTGTTGTTCCAATCAATTTGTGAATTACAAGATAGATTTGAAAACCCATGTTGATATTTCTTTCAAAAAGATTGTCTTCTTTATACTTAAAATGATTGTTTTAAATTTCAAAAAATTAATTGCTTTCTTTTTATTTTCGTTGAATTGGTTACCTAGATTTTGTGTGACCAGAAAACCTATAATAATCAAAGTTGAGAGGTTGTACTTATGTTTCATTCATTTAAAATAATATAGTGTATCATTGAAAGAAAATACATGAAATAAATCGAATGAATATTTATTTTTATGATTTAAAGGAAATATATATTAGGTTACTCAAAAACAAAATCTATTACACTAAACATGGAAGAAGTTAAAAAATATCTATTTTAGAAAACCTAATAAATAAGTTTTTAGAAAAATATAATTTTGGAGTGGGGAGTCTCCAACACCTAAATTGTGACTTCTAAGCCATAGGCAAGAGTGATGGGCTACAATTTGTAGCAAACTAAATGTTGCAAGCGGGTGTTGTCATAAGTTGCATGTCTAGAATAAGCCATAACGGGGTTGTAGGACTCAAAGTCTATCAGTCCCCATGTTATTTTTAATCTAATAATCATTTTAATTATAATTTATAAATTGTTAATTGTTAATTAAAAAATTATTAATTAATTACTAACTACTATTAATTATTTACTTTAAAATTATTTTTTGTAACATAAAATATATTTTATTACATGAATATTATTTAGTATTTTTATTATTAATTAATATGTATTCTTTTACTAACAAATATTTAATATTTATGCATGTTGTAATCTTCCAATTTAAATTATTAATTTACAAATGTATATGCACAAGTGACTATGTATGACTATAATTATAGTCAATTTGAAGTTTTCTTATCTAAGACTTTTTTTTATTAGGTGTTTGTGCACTTCATTTTTTTTCTTGTGGTTGAAGTTGGAAAAACTATGTTGTTTGATAAGAGATATTATTTAAGGCTAGTGGAGGGATGTGTTCTTTCAATTGATGGTTTTGTTCTCATCTGTTATGCATTATGAAGTAGTATGAATTTGATCTCTTTTATCCAACCTTATTTTCTAATCTCATTAACTTTGTGACATCTTTGAGAAAATATGGATTTGTAATGTTATGGTTTAAGCACCATTACATAGCTATGAGACTTTAGTTTGAAGATCAGTATAAATTCAAGTTATCTTATATGGAATAATTTATTATTATTACTCTTTATATTAATTATGAGATTCTTTATGACCTATGAAATTATACTAGGTTGTTTAGGTGTGTAGATAGGAGTGACTTGATAATTTGAATGTACTAGCAAAATTTCCTAATTGTCTTGAAGAGACCATAGGACGAAAATCTTCTAAATATGGAGAAATAGTGCCAAATCAGTCTAGTAGAGCCTATAAAGTTTTGAATAATGTGAAATGATCCTGAAAGGGTCAAATTTAGTGATTTGGTGGTTTAGGAATACATAGGGGTCAAAATAAATAAGTTGAAATTTAATTTTTTGAAAATCAATGACTAGTAACCTCTAAGAAAGTAACTTGTCTTAAGCATATTTAGGGAATCTATTTTCATTCAAACCAATTGAAACTGATTTGGGAAGTTTGATAAAGGTATATAAATCCTTATCAAGTCATGAGATATACAAGGTAGTTAGTTGAAGTCACACATTGTATGTGATAGAAAGTAAAGTCCATGATAATTGAGAGAGGTGGGGTGAATCAATTATGTAATTAAAAAAACTTTTAATATCCTTATTAATTCAAAAACATGTAAAAAAATAGATACAACAGCTATACACAATAACACCAAATTTGTTAACTAGGGAAACCCTTGATCAAAGGGAAAGCTCCAATGAAAATAGTACCTAGAAAATGATGTACTAATAGATAAGCTCATGCAATAGGATGGACCTTGTTTGGATTCAATAAAATACATTTAGTAGATATCAATCCATTTTAGGAGACTTTAAATCCCTATTAGGAGATTCAAACCCTTTGAGCAGTTGATGAAAAGAGGACCCACTGCCCAAATAGCTTTAGGGAAAGATTGTGAAAATCATAATTCAACTAGCATTAGTACTATCCTTTTTAGAATAATACAAGTATATGACTATCCACAAAAAATTCTTTTCCAAATACAAACTCTTTGATCACTCACTATGCCTCAACTACACTAAACACTTCTCTAATGAAAAGATATTAAATATTAGGCTCACTGGGTCTCACATACTCGCATTACACAAATATCTACTTTAGATGATTACAACCAAGGAAATCATCTTTCCTCTATACCAAGTTGTAAAATAAATTATTGAGTATTCCTTGATGCTTTCTCAAGTTACAATAATAATAATGGATATCTAGAGATATTACATGTACTTGTTTCTTTATAATATTACAACTTTTCATAATTACAAACAACTGTCAGCTCATAGTCTCCATAATGCTTCACTCAATGCTCATCAGAATGTGTGTATTTGACCACCACATCTTCATCATTTATTTTACCATCTTTTAAGTTTGGACAACTACATTCTATCTATGTTAGGAAATAAAATCCAAACATTAGAAACTACTACATAGAAACTCTATCCGATCACTGTCTTTAATAAATCTCAAATAACTCTACAGTATCTTCATATTTATGCATGCATTCTTAAGCATAGCATGACAACAATCTATAATATATATTCTAAATTCTATAAAATCTCAACTAGATTCCTTGGTCCTCGAGAAATGAAACTATGCTTGCTTCTATGTTGGTCTTCACCTGTATGTTAACATCAATGACAAATACCATGAATGCAACACACAACTTGTTAATCATGTCTCTATAACTGTTCTAATAGTCTCCCATGTGAACATAATCAGCATTCATACTAATAGAATGGACCATGGTAAATAAATAATTAAAAAGACTCATGTTTCTTACAAATTCTTTTTAAGTTTATATGTTTCATTGATTGATCTTGTTCAATTTATATTATGTATTATTATAATTTAATATTTAAAGTTCTTCAATTCACTAGAATGGCCTTTTAACTCTATAACACTATAGTTCCATAATAGTGTTGACATCTCTAAGGGTTTTTATATTACAATTCATCATAGTTTTAAGATTTTTAAGGATGAATGGGTCCATTCAATGAATTTGGTTAACTAACTATGATATAATTAATACACTATAACATGTATGATATAATAATTACCACAAAAGTGCATGCAGAATTTATATAAATGTTTATATTGTGACTAATATAGAGAAAACTACATTGATTTAGAGCCAACTTTATAGTAGTAGGAGATCTTCTTGAATGATGTGATCCTTTTATGTTTAGAAGTATTAAATATGTTCAATGATTTTGTGTGGGGACTTTGAAAAAAGTTTCCTAAGTGAAGCAAAGTACCTTAACTAGAAAGTCCTAGTTAAAGGCATGTTTTAATGAGGGTTTCATGATTTGCATATCAAATTATGCCATAGCTTATAGTAACTTCCAAAATACTTTGATTTTGATTAAAACAAAAGGTTGGTTAGAGTTGTGAGGTTTGGGGATAAGCTTACCACATACTTTCTTTGTAAAAAGATGACTAATATGCCCCTAAAAATATACAAGAATTTCATATAGGCTATACAAAAGAAACCTAGTTAATTTTATGATATATTTTAGTAATACATAAAAGGCATCTAGGAAAATCATTACTTTTTTTTGTGATTTGGAAAGATTGAAAGAAAACTAGGAAAAATAGTCGTCAGAGGCTTGATAGGGCTAGTAAGCTTAGTTGATTCTCATTGAAGTAGGTTGGAATAAGAGCTAGAATACCTTAGGGTCAATAAAAAGGTTGAGGTTTAATGTGATTCCACCTTTTCCCCAAAAAATTAAATAGTAGTAGTCATCACTATTTCACATGACATAGTTTTGGAAGACTACAAGATAACAATATTGTGATTAATAGGGTACTCTTTTCAAGGATTGTAAAATAGTGATATGATGTTGTTAGTGAATAGATTTTTCCTTCATAATATGATAAAGGTAAAGATTCCAAATTCTCAAAAAATCAAGAACAGATCCTAAACAATATTTGAAGTCACTTGTGATTGAAGTATGCAAAAGCTCTCTAAATTTTAGTGTGAAGGTATCGCTCCCTCAATTTGGTATGTAATGAGTGGAATCAATTATATGCCTTTAAAATGAATCCATAGAAGGTAAGAAACTGTCTATCAATAAATATGGGATACAAATAAAATTTTACAAATAGATAAAAACAAACTAGAACTCAAAGTTTCTCAACTTGACACTTACAATCAACTGACTAAAGGAATGACCAAAATTTATTTTAGATCATGTAATATGTGAAATTTAAAGATTCATTTGCACACATGAAAATAACTTTGTAGATGGATTTTATCATAAATAGCTGCATTAACCCAAAGTTCAATAGCAATCTAAATGGATACTTCCAAATTCAAAGATTTGAAATGTATTAAATCTACCACCTGATAAAGAATGGTGGCCCAAAGACAATTGTTTCCACCCACATAGAAAACTAAATTTGAAAAGGAAAATATTTGTGTCACCCTAGCCCGCCCCCTTACTATTACATTACTATTGGAACTAAATTAAATCCCCCTCATGTAGCACAAAATCTACAAAAAAAGAAGTTGGAACCCTCTCTTTTTTTTTTCATGACATATTTATCCCCTTCCCTTTGGTAATATTTGTCAAATCTTATAACTAATTCCCCAAAATTGAATATATTACAAGGTTTTTAGAAAGCTTTTATAAATACTCTCATAATGTTTGGTGATGAGAACATTATTTTCAAATCTTCTAGATACTAGAATGTAAACAATTTAGGCTTACAATGCATGATTGATTCAAAATAAAGTACTAATTATATAGTTTGTACTATATTTATAGTGAAAAATATGGTAAGAAAAATGTGTTTATAATTTTATGAAGAAATTTGAAACTCAAATTGACTATTGTAGTTTGTGGCTTTGTGAATTATCTTGGAAGACTGGGACTGCATTATAACTTGCAAATCATACCGCCTTTTTGATCAATGATGTTCCAATGCTTTTATTGAATCTTGGTAGTTTTTTGTAGAGGTCCAAGATTGAATAATGAAAATAAAATCTTATGGTCTACACAAAAGAAAAATTTTCAAATTGTAGAATCAAGAGAATTGAGATTGTGTTTGATATTAATTATAATGTTTATTGTTTATTATACAACTAGTATTATAATTTATTGTGAAATCTGCTCAACATTACAATATAATTTGGGATAAAATTTACAAATTATTTATAATTTCAAGAGAGTTGAAGACTTATTTCTAAAGACTTCTTTTCTAGGGAAATTGTGAAAAAAAAAAAGATGAGGGTAGCCAAAATCGAGTTGAAATACATCTCCAGTTATTGATCTTTGATGATCCAACAATGATGTTCACATCGACTGTCGCCTCTTCGATGTCACATTATTACACCATATTATAGTTATTTATCACTTGATATGTGTAGGACACATGTCTTCTTTCTAGGGGAGTTTGATTGAATAAGAGGGTTATTGCAAAAATTGGCCTAAAATACATCTAGAGTCATTTATCGAGTGGTGGTCGACGTGTCCCCTTTTTGGTATAATGTATATGATGTAAATGTCATGTAACCATGTGTCACTATGATATTTAGAACATCTAAATGAATAGTGATTAGTTACTTTTGATACATGTATGTGACATGTCTTCTCTCCATGGTCATTTGGGAAAACAAGTCCACTATTGGTGAAATTAGCCCAAAATACATCTCATGTTGTTGATCTTTGTTCATCCACTAGTAGTTAAAGTATCTTCTTTATAATATCAACACTTGTGACATTATAATAATTATAAAATCAATTCTTATTATATTATTAAAAAAATTATATTTCATAGAACTATAAATAACTAAAATTTAATTGGACTACTTCAGTGATTAGAAATTAGATTATGGAGAATAAGCTATTCTTAATAATAATTAGATATTAAAATATACATCAATTGTTATAGTTGGTAAGTTACAAGTAACATCATAATTGGTATTATTCATAAGATAAATAATATTATAGTCTATAGGTATTGTTTTGTTTGGACAATTTAAGATATTTAATTATCATATTTAAAATCAAATTAGTTACAAAAAAAATAATTTTTATAAATGTAAGAATATAAATTTGTTAAAATTAAATGACAATAACATGTTACATCTTCTTATTCCTATGTTATTTTTAAAAAATAACAGTATAATATTATTATACTTTATATAATAAAATAACAAAATAGTTCATTAATATATTACAATATTTCTAATTATTAAAATAAAATAGTTTTGGAATGATACTTCCAACACAAGAAATTAACTTATAAATCTTTAATAAGCATTTCAATGATTCATTTTAAAACTATCAAATGGAGAAATAAATTTTATTGTCCAAGTTAGTTGCCTGAGCTTGCATTAGGTCTTGAACTTGTGATTAATTCTTGAACTTGTAATTATTAATACACACAATAACAAAGGTAGTATAAGAGAATCATAATATCATGAATTCATACTTGACACTTGTATGGTAGTAAATACACATTTTCATTCAATAATCTTATACTTGATAGTTCCCAAAATATACATATCAAATTTAAATTAATTAAAAATTCAATATATTAATAGATTATAAAAGTCAATATAATTTTTGATACACATACTCTCCTTCTGATTATTACAATATGAATAATTCAATAATGAAACATCATTAAGTTATTAGAGTTGACATGTGTCTTCTTTATAGGTGACATTTATAAAAATAGTTGAGTATTCCCCAAATTTTCCCAAGAATTACCTTGGGTTATTGGTTTAAGTTAATAAAATAGTGCTACTATTAGCATAGTGGTTTCACACTTGATACATATTTTCACGTGCCTTCTTTCGAGGGGAATTTGGGAAAACAAGCTAAGTGTTGTTGATATTGGTCTGAAATACATTTGAAGTCCTTACTCTGTGTTCATAAGATGGTACTCAAGGTATCCCCTTTATAACATTAATATTATAGTTCTTAAGTATATTATAATATTTCTAATTTTAAAAATAACATAGTTTTCCAATGATTCTTTAGCACAAAAAATGAACGTATAGAACTTAATAAGCATTTCAATGATTCATTTAAACCAATCTAATTGATAAATAAATAAAATTGTGCAATGTCATTCAAATTTTATACACTTGAATTGGTTACACTAAAAGAAAACTATTTTTTGCAAATATAATTTTTATTAAAATTTAAATATAGTTATTAATGATTAATAATACACATAATAAGAGAGTTTCCAACTTCAATAAGAGAAAATAATGAATTCATGCTTTGACACTTGTATGGTAGTAATTATATATTTTCATTCACTTATATTACACTTGATAGCTCCCAAAAAATACATGTCAAATTTAAATTAATTAAAAATTAAATATAGTAATAGATTATAAAGTAAATATCAATTTGGTTACACATATTTTGTATTGGTAAATGAAATAATTTGTTACTTAATTTAAATATTAAATGTTAAATCTCAATTTGTTAATTTTAATTCAATGTTAAATATCGCATTCAATACCTTGCAATTTTTCAAGAAAATTTACAAAATGCCAAAATATTGTAGAAGTCAGCATAACAATAAAACATGTTTTATATAAAAGTCCAAAATTTTCATTATTATTTCTTGAAATTATAAATCCATAGGGAGACACATGTATAATGATTTTAATTTGATAAAATAAAATAGAAACTAGATAAAAACGTCAACAAGGGAAAGCCCTAGTACTAGTGTACTAGGGTGTGTAGAAAGCACAAGATCCAACTATGTTTTGAATTATTGAACCCACAGATTGTCCTCTACCATTACATCTAGATTATACCATTTTTGGTTAAAAATATGTGCCAATTTGTGCCCACTTCTTATGGTACTTCAACTACGTAGCAATCAGGCCCAAAGTAAATGGTTGTAGGGCCACATTCTTGTTAGGTTCCACAATCTTGTGGGTTTGACCTATACAAGGGATCCCCACTCCTAATATTGTATGAGAAAAAATGTCAATTTCATTACCCATGTATTCTTCTTTAAAATTCTTCCTCAAGAGCATTAAATTGTCAACCCTTTCATCTCTGAGGTCGAGTAGAGAGGATAGAACATGGGATGCAATGTATTTGTTAACATGGTGCCTATTCACATTCACTATAAAATTGCATCCTAAAACCATTTTTAGAGCATGAAATACTACAATTGGAACAATTATTTTATTTTCATTGATGTTAAATCTACTGACGAGACATGTTTCTATCTGATTTAAATGACATATATATTTCATTGATGAAGAGGACTTGAGAAGTTTCTCATAACAAAAACACCTAGAAGAAATGTTGAGTTATGAAAAGGAAGCTATAATAAAATTTTCAATAGTTAGACTTTGACAAGACAAAGTGATTATTTAAATAATTTTGATAAACTATAATGTTTGAGTCTTGACAATGCAAGTTGTGATAGATCATTATGTAATAGTTGACTGAGATACAATGTAAAAGATCAAGGAATTTTGAAGACTATGTTGAGTAATGCTTGTGTCAACCAAGCCATAGTAAGTCTTGAGAAAATTCACTATTGATCAAGTATCAGTATTGATCAAGTGATAGTATTGTAATGGGGACACAACCCAAGAATAGAATGGACACTACAAAAAAGGGGAAATTATATTAATAGAGAAAATAATCTAGTACAAATAGTAAAGAGAAAATCAATTTCAAAACATGCCCTAAGGGCTTACAATAGCATAAATCTAGAGATAATTTCTCCTTTTAGTACCTCCTCTCAAACTCCACTTCGAACTGCCTTTTACAATGCCAAAAATCTCCTTAAGTAGACCCTGGAGGGTTAAGGACTAGGAGTACATTCTAGAAAGTGCTAGTAGGCATCCACTGACCAAATAGAAGGTTCCAGAAGTTGCATTAGAAGTCGGTGCAAATCTAGAAGAATCTAGAAACGGTAATCGAACTTTCGGGAGTCAACTTTTGAACCATAGCTTTGATTGACGAACCGTTTACATTTTTGAAAAGATCTCAAAGTGCTCTATAGTCCTATGGACTAGCTACGCTCATCCCCCATTTTTTGGCCCTTTTTGAGGTCATTTAATGCCCCTAACCTGACTTTGAAGCATTCTTAGGAGGTCTCCAAAACCTGAAATACTGTAATAACTTTCAAACCATGGGGCCTTTTGACCTGATTCTTTTTCTGGAATGCTCTAAATCACAATTACATTCATCTAGCCAATTCACACCTTCTAGGTCACCAAACTGATGGCCAAATTGCATGTTCCTATTTTTTCAAGATTTTCTAGCACACTGATAGTTGAACTGTGAGAGTTGGAACCTTTATTTGATCCAAATGGGTGTCCAAAAATGAAAACACATGAAACAGAAACTAAGTCTAAGTACATTTTTTTTTTGGGTGACACAGGATTGCCCTTATACCTCTGGATGCTCCTACATCAGACACCCAAGGTAGATTGAAAAGTGACCTTGTCACTTTATGAATGGTAGAGGAAATCCCAAATGGGAAACCTTAGCTGCTGAAATCCAATTTGAGTCCTCGATCGACCGTCCTTTCCACTTCACCAAATACTCTTCATACTACCTATTTCTGGTACTCCTACCCACACGATGATCTAGAATGTCTTCTATCTCCTCCTTCTTAGAAGCAGGAATAGGACATGGCTCTAACACCAGCTCCTCATCTGCACCATCATCATGATACTTTGTTAAATCTGCAATGTTGAAAATGGGAGAAATCTGAATACCATCTGGCAGCTCCACTTCATATGCATTTCCTGAGTCATGTTTCTTCAAAATTTTGCAGGGGCCAAATTTCTTCATTTTCAGGTTGTTGTAAGTACCGACTGGAAATCTTTCTTTTTGTAAGTGTACCATGACTAAATCTCCTACTTGAAATTCCTTATGTCTTCTCCTTTGATCAGCCCTAGCTTTATACTCTTGATTCATCTTGGTAATGTGTGCTTGAACCTCCTCATGTGGATGCTTGATATATTCAACAAATTCCTCAGCTTAAGCACTTGTCCTCTCCCCTTGTTCTATCTTCCTCAGCTCTGGTGCAGTCCTTGGGCTACTCCCATATACAATTTGGAATGGTGATTTTCTAGTACTCCTATTTATAGAGTTATTATAAGCAAACTCTACTTGTGGTAGAATCAAATCCCATCCCTTGGGCTTATCCCCAACTAAACATCTCAGAAAATTGCCCAGACTTCTATTTACCACTTTTGTTTGGCCATCAGTTTGTGGGTGATGCGTGGAACTGAATTTAAAGTCAGTTCTTAACTTTTTCCACAATGTCCTCCAGAAATACCCCACAAATTTAGTATCTCTGTCAAAAACTATGCTCCTTGGAAGACCATGTAGTCTTACCACCTCTTTGAAAAACAAGTATGCAATATGGAAAACATCATGAGTTTTGTGGCATGGAATGAAATGTGCCATTTTGGAGAACCTATCAACCACCACAAATACTGAGTCATTACCCTTTTGTGTCCTTGGCAATCCAAGAACAAAATCCATACTTATGTCCTCCCATGGCCTTGATGGAATAGGCAATGGCTGATATAGGCCAGTATTGTGACTAAACCCCTTGGCAACTTGACAAACCTGGCAACTCTGTACAAACTTCTTCACATCCTATGAAATTTGAGGCCAAAAATAATGTTCTCTAAGAATGGCAATGGTCTTATCTTGACCAAAATGTTCTGCCATCCCTCCACTATGTTTCTCCTTAATCAGAGTTTCCCTCATGGAACTTCTTGGAATGCATAATTGACTACCATTGAACAACATGCCATCCTGAATCAAATAGTCTAACCGCTTGGTTCTATCTACAGCAACAGGTTCTTTACAAGTTTTCCATGCTTCAAAAAAATCAGGATCCTCGAGGTACAAATTCTTGAGTTCATCAAACCCAACTACTTCAACCTGCATTACTGCAAGCAACAACTATCTCCTACTTATTGCATTTGCAACCCTGTTAGATTTTCCACTTCTATGCTTCAACACAAATGTATGACTCTGCAAGAACTCTACCCACTTCGTATGCCTCTCATTCAATTTACCTTGGCTATTTAGGTACTATAATGCCTGATGATCAGTATACAAAACAAATTCCTTTGGCAATAAATAATGCCTCCATTTCTTTAAGGCCTGAACTATTGCATAGAACTCTTGATCATAAACAGAATACTTTTTCTTTGCATCGTTCAATTTTTCACTAAAATATGCAATAGGCTTACCTTCTTGGTTTAATACAGCCCCAATAGCATTGCCACTAGCATCATAATCTACCTGGAAAACCTTTCTAAAATCTGTAAGTGCCAATACATGCTGTTCTGTTACCTTCTTCTTCAGCAATTCAAAACTTCTCGCAGCTACTACAGTCCATTTGAACTCTTTTCTATCCCCTCTTATTGTATCAGTTAGGGGTGCACATATGCCACTGAAATTCTTAATAAACTTCCTGTAAAAACTAACCAGACCATGAAATGATCTTACCTCAGGAGCAGACCTTGGAGTAGGCCATTCCAAGATGGCTTTTACCTTCTTTGGATCCATTTTGAGACCTTTAGGTTATATAACAAACCCCAAATAGACTAACTCCCTTTTTGCAAAGATACATTTCTTCAGATTAATTAATAGTTTCTCTTCCCTTAGCCTTTCAAGGACACTACAAATATGCAGTAAATGTTCTTCCAAAATCTTGCTGAAAATTAAAATATCATCCGAATAGACAATAAATTTTTTTCCCAAGAACTTCTTAAGTACCTCATTCATGAGCCGCATGAATGTGCTTGGGGCGTTCGTCAATCCAAAGGGCATGACTAACCACTCATAAAGACCCTCCTTGGTCTTGAAGGTTGTTTTCCACTCATCTCCTTCTCGAATCCATATCTAATGATAGCCACTCTTGAGATCTATCTTTGTGAAGTATTGAGCTCCACTCAAGCAGTCCATAAGATCATCCATCCTTGGCAAAGGAAACCGATACTTGATAGTTATCCTATTGATAGCTCGAGAATCTATACACATCCTCCACTCTCCATCCTTCTTTGGTGCAAGTACTGCAGGTACTACACATGAACTCAGGCTCTCTTGAATCAAGCCCTTCCTCAATAGCTCTTGAACCTGTCTATTTATCTCCTCTGTTTCAGTAGGAGTCATCCTGTGAGTAGCCTTGTTAGGCAAACTAGCTCCTGGAATCAGATCTATCTGATGACTGATTTGCCTTACTGGTGGCAATCCATCTGGAACATTATCAGAGATAATATCTCCAAATTCCCCTAGTAAATCTAAAACTTCAAATGGTATTTCACTACTACCTTCTTTATCTTTCCTAGGAATCAAAGCATAGCACATATGCTGATGTTTCATGCCATCTAAAAACTTCCTTTCATCAACAAGACAAATCCTAGCACTGCTACATACCTTTTCACCTTCCTTTTTCATGGGCTTCAATTTATGGTGAACTCCATCCTTTGTCAGAGAGTATGTGTTTGCATGTCCATCATGTACTGCATGTCCATCAAACTTCCATGGTCTACCCAACAATGGATGGCAAACATCCATCGAAATAACATCACAGAGAACTTCATCATGGTAACTCCCAATTTTAAATTTCACTAAACATTGTTCACTTACCAGGACCTTATGATCATCTTTTCCCCAAGCAATCCAATAGGTTTGGGGATGTTTCTCCCTCTTGAGCTTCAGCTTAGAGACCATCTCTTCTGATACCAAGTTATCAGTGCTACCACCATCAATGATTAGGTCACAACATTTATCCTCACACTTGCATCTGGTATGGAACAAACTCCTCCGTTGTCCTAGTTCAATCTCACCACTTAGTAGGAATCTTTCATTTACCAAGGCCTCTCCTCTTTTTGCATCATCTAAATGTGACGATTGTGCATCCTCATCTACATGAGCAACCCTAGCTTGGCCCTCAGCTCTCTTATCTATCCTTCATTGTCATTAAGGACATTCAAAGGCAAGATGACCTTCTTCATTGCAATGGAAATAGGTACCACAGAGGCCGCCTCATCCTTGTCCACATCCTCTACCTCTTCCTCTCTAATTTCCAAAGTCTTGATCATGGGAACTGTTGAAACCCTCATTCCTCTGGTTCCTGCTAGTACCGACATCTTCATTTTTCTTTTGGGTTTCATTGCGGCCTCCAGATGATCTACTGCTTCCCCTTCCTCCTTGACTACACCCTCTTTGTCTTCCTTCAAACCTTTTATTTAGCTTCTCTTCAACTCGTAGGGAAAATTGGTATGCCTCTTCAATGCTAGTCATTCTTACCAGACTTAATTCCTCTTGGATGCTAGGTCGCAACCCACTAATATAACAAGCAACCTTCTCCTTATTTGCTTTTGCATGCCCCACTCTAATCAAGAGTCGGTAAAATTCCTCTGTATATTCTTGGATTGATCTTCCTACTTTCTTTAACCCATACATCTTCTTAAACAAATCAAGCTCATAGTCCACAAGAATGAACTGCTTCTTCAATTTGTCCACCATTCGATCCCATCTTGTGATCTTCTCCTTTCCTCTTCTATTTCTTTCTAATTTAACCTCTTGCCACTAGATTTTGGCATGGCCTTTTAGTTTGGCCTTTGTAAACTTAACCTTATCTGGGTCCCTAATATCGTCATGCTCAAAGTATTCTTCCAGTTCATTTATCCAATCGATCAACTCATCTGATTTCAGATTTCCTGAAAATACACTCACTTCAATTATGGGTCTTTTCCCAAACTTAGTAATGGCCCTAAAAAGCCTTTCCTCTGCATGATTCAAAACTTCCTCAACAAATTCCCCTTCTGGACCCATTACTTTTTTTTCATTGTCATCCTCACTGTCGTCACCTGCGGCAACATTTGTTCCTCTATGGAGCTCCTCTTGCAATGCATGTACCTACCTTTGGAGGGCTCTAACCTCTTCAAGATTAATAGCTTTGGTCCTTCCGCCATGCTCTCTTTGTGGAGGCATCTTCTAACTTGAACCCACAACCACATAGTCCTGGTGCAAACTGCCTCACAATCGGCGCTCTGTCTACACACTTAGGAAAACCAGCTCTAATACCACTTGATGGGGACACAACCCAAGAATAGAATGGACACTATAGAAAAGGGGAAATTATATTAACTGAGAAAATAAGCTAGTACAAATAGTATAGAGAAAATCAATTTCAAAACATGCCCTAAGGGCTTACAATAGCATAAATCTAGAGATAATTTCTCCTTTCAGTACCTCCTCTCAAAATCCACTCTGAACTGCCTTTTACAATGCTAGAAATCTCCTTAAATAGACCCCAGAGGGTTAAGAACTAGGATTAAATTCTAGAAAGTGTTAGTAGGCATCCACCGACCAAATAGAAGGTTCCAAAAGCTGTGTTAGAAGTTGGTGCAAATCTAGAAGAATCCAGAAATGGTAATCAAACTTTTGGGAGGCATAACTTTTGAACCGTAGCTCCGATTGACGAATTGTTTACATTTTTGGGAAGCTCTCAAAGCACTCTATAGCCTTATGGACCAGCTATGCTCGTACCCCATTTTTTGGCCCTTTTTGAGGTCATTTAATGCCCCTAACCTGACTTTGAAGAATTCTTAGGAGGTCTCCAAAACTCAAAAAACTATAGTAACTTTCAAACCGTGGGGCCTTTTGACCTGATTCTTTTTTTGGAATGCCCTAAATCACAATTACATTCATCTGGCCAATTCACACCTTCTAGGTCACCAAAATGATGGCCAAATTGCATGCTCCTATTTTTTTTAGGATTTTCTAGCACACTGATAGTTGAACTGTGAGAGTTGGAACCTTTATTTGATCCAAATGGGTGTCCAAAAATGAAAACACATGAAACAGAAACTAAGTCTAAGTACATTTTTTTTTTGGGTGACACAGGATTGCCCTTATACCTCTAGATGCTCCTGCATCATATTGATGCCAAGATAGAACTTCTACAACAATTGAGTAAATGAGTGATGACCAAGTGTCATAACTTAGTAATCACCTAGTGATAGAATTTTGATTGCATATGTGAAACTTTAATTTCTAGCTGAATCGGTTGATTTCTTGGGATATGGAAAACATGTTGAGGATAAGATTTATTAGTTGGTTCATGTAATTCAAGGAGAGGATTAGGTAAGATGCCTAATGAATTAATTTGGGGAGAACTTTTAAGAAATGAAGTAAAATAAATAAATACAATGAATCCATTGATTCAAATCATGAACCCTAAGATCTATGGTGATTGTGAAAATTGAAAAAGGGCTATAATTACCTATTTAATGAGTCACAAAAGAAAACTGAAAGTGTATGAAATATAAATTGAAAAGTGAAGAATAGAACAAGAAGGTGTGCATGCTTTCAGTGAGATGGAACAAAGCTATTGGGGTTGATAAATGAATCTAAGTAGAAGGCTTAATTTTCTAACAGAGAGAAGGGTGAATGTGAAGAGGTTGCCAAGACAATCAAGGAAATAGGTTATGTTGGTGTTTTTCAACTATTAAGTAACAAGATACTCTATACCAAGAAAAGGATCAACTACTTCCTATAAATAATTGAACGTGTTTCTTATCTAGACCTAACTGCAGTGAAATCAAGACACATTTCCTAATCTTTAGGGTTTACAAACCAAGGTGGGTATACCTAAGGGATGGTTCAAATGAATGTTACTAAGTAAGAATCTCTTAATTTATTTTTATTTTCATCTCCTATCTTTGACATATACATAATTTATTCATTCAATGACACTTTAAGATAATACACATCCCTTATAAGCAGATTTGGTCAGAATTCTTCTTAGATTTTCAAGTATTTCTAGCAGTAGTAGCTAACTAAGGCTTAGAGATCAAATGCAAACAAGTTTTGACCAACATTGATATCTTTCAAATAGTGAAGTAAAAATTGATTTTGATTTTGAGTTTGATGCTTGTTTATACTTTCTTCACATAAAGATTGAATTTAATAGACTAGTGCCTCATCCATTGGGATTCAGAGTCCACTCAATTCCTAGATTTGGTTGATTGCTTTGCAATCAACATTATAAAAAATTCTTACTAAAAATCATACTTACAAACATCCTTCCTATTACTATGCAAACCTCATCAATACCGCTAAAACATTTATTTAATTCATTGACCTAATAGCAATGGTTAATTGATATACAATTTGATTCAATTACATTCAATTGGACAATCTTTTCTTATACAACTTCAAAATAACCAGGTAAAAGAAATGGAGACAAGGTTTAACTAGAAAAGATGTGATGATAGTTCATCTTTGTATTAATTTCATTTTGAAAATAATTATATACAATTGAACAAGACTCAAAATATCTAAAGATAAAACATCTAAATCCTATCAAATTGATGGATTCTCATAAACCTATAAGAAAATATATCAAAAAGAATTCATCAAAAGGACAGGATTGAATAGACATAGAAAAGACTTGGAAAGACAATAATTTAAACCCTTTTTGGAGCCCTAGAATCTCACTTATATACTATGAGATGCAACAAGGTTCAGGCATTGACTACTGATAGTTGTCCTTTAACAAAAGATATTTACATTTTAAAGTTGTCACAAAATGAAAGAACTGTGTAATAGAAAAACCTTTACATAATATTCTTTTTGATAGCTTCCACTTCTATTACATTTTCAAATGCTACAAATTCCATGATGGGCCTTTTGCTATTCTAAATCCTTTGCATATGTAGCTAGTAGGTTCACCAATGATGTGTCAGGCTCTAATTCCTACAAATTTACCTCCACCTTGGAACTCCCACTTACATCTTCATGTACTACCAAGGTGACAATTATACTAGGTTTTGTTTCTACCACATCATCCATATGGCCCACAATACTTTCTACTTGAGATGGTTTTCCTTCTTTGTCTTCTTTTCTCCTTTGATCTTCCAAAGGTACATCAATCATTTGTATTTCATTTTGATCCATCTCATCATTATCACTCTAAACCTCTTCCTACTACTCATCAAAAGAAATATCTACCAGCCACCTATCAAAAGGTGTGTCATCTAGCCAGTTAAACTGCAAAATATCACTTTTCTTCTTGATCACATACTTAGCCTCTTTATCAATATTAGCAAAATCTTCTTTTAAAGAATAAAAGAATAATTGGACCTTCACCATTTCTTCTATTGTGGTTGCCAACCATGCATGTCCTATTTCATCAATGACTTTATTCATTCTCAGACAAAATAAATCACCTAATTCTTTGGTCCATTCATCCTTATTTTTCAAATTATTCTTCTTATCCAAAGCAAGTAGGAATAAATCAAATTTCTTACTTTTTTACTTATCCAAGTAGCTAATAATTCTTTTGTGTAGCTCAACTCTCTTATCATCAAATTCTGGAAGATCAGTAGCAAGATCATAAGTTATTTCAATGTGGTCATGGGAAGATCTTATAACCGAATAACACAACAATGTAACCTCTTTTCTTCTCTTGCTTCACTTATTGACAATGGGTTTCAAAGTCTCATCACTTGCCTTTATTTCCTCCCATGTGTTTATTACCATTGAAAATTGATCATAGAATAATGGCCATTCAATTTGTCAACCAAATACATGAGAGCCTTTCTCAATTTATCTTGATACTTCACATTCAACTTTACATGTAATGTCCACAGTTTACTTTTCTCTTTTTCAAAATCTTTAGTTGTATAGTACTTTGGCCTCTGTGGTATATTAGGAATCTCAATAATGGGAGTGGATTTAAAATGCTCCATTGGTGGGTGAGGGTATGTGATCTTTGGTCTAGAATATTGTCCCCTCATCTTATTTTCAAGTTCAATTCTTTTTTGAACTTCTTTATTGTAAGCCTCCAAAAATTTCTCATACTTAGCCTATAATTCTAATCTTTCCTAATTCTCATCTCACTCTATGATGGCCAAAGCTAAGTGAGACATTCCAACATTCAAATGTGCATCCTCCATATGGGTAGTATATACCACTCTTTACAATTATATTTCCCATTAATCTAGTGTTATCTGACTATGATGAGATAGTCCTAGACCCTTTCCTTATTGACCAAATGACTAAAGTAGCTTGGTCTTCACTAAAGGTGGTGCCTTTTATTTCTTTCTTATTTTTGTCTTGTATGTTTAATTTATTAGAAATAGAATTAAAAACTAGAGCATTTTCTATATCCAATTGGGTAGCCGTATAATATTAGATACTTTTACCGTATGGCTCTCCTCTTCAGGGGTTATATTTTTGAATTCTTACATTATTTCTTCTTTTACTTTATTCTACATGGTCGCCTTCTCCATTTCTAGATGCTCTGTTCTTAACATATTATATTTTTCCTCATATTTTCTCATATTTTCTCTCCATGCAAATTGGTAGAAAGCTCTTGTTCTAACTAAACTATCATTAGAGAAAAATTCATGACCAACCTATTCAATTATAGGATCTAGTTCCCTTCCTTTTTAATCTACCACTGTCAAATCAAGGCTTTGCATTAGAGGCTCTTGAAGGTTTCTCTCATCCAATTCTACCTGGGTAATAAATACTCCTCCTTGGGATCCCAGATGCTCAACTTTCTCTCTAGTGAGCTACTCGTCTCCAATTTGTAAAGTGGATTGGGTTGGTGAATATTCCTCAATATGAAGACCTTGTTCTTTCATTATGTTTTTCCTCTTAGGAGAGGTATCATTAGGTCTTTCTTCTAAGACAACACTAGTGGATCCTATTATTCGTTTACCTTTATCCATAGTGGTCTTCTTATTTTACATTATATTATAGCTAGACCTTTTTTGGACAATCAATTATCCTACTCCAACATTGGGAGTGAATGCTAGCCTTCTCATAACTTCTCTAGCTTTATCAAGATAGGCATAAATGAAGAACTTCTTCTTCTCATTCATTGTCTCCATTACCTTAGGAAAAGTTATCATGAGTTTATTTATTTTATCTGCCTCTATTTTTGCATTACCTAGAGGCTCATAATCCTTGTCAAAACAATGAATAAATTTCAAAACTCTTGAAAAAACCCTCCATTTCTCTTTTTTGGTCTTTTTCTCTTGCAAAGAGAACTCATTCCTTATCATATCCTCAGGGTAATAAGGCTCATGCTTTATAGAACCAAGCTTAGCCCTATTTCTAAAAACCAAATCATAAAATCCCTCAGTATCATAGAAATGGGGATGAGATACAACCATCTTATACTAATGTAGTAATTTGTATAAAGAAAACCAACAACCCTTTGTGATTACAAAATAGTGAAATATAGTACAAGTAGGGAAAATTGAGCCTCCTTTTCTTTTTATCAAATAGTTTTCCTCCAATGCACCTAGCTGCCATAGTATCTCAACTATCTGCACTTTTAGAGGCACTTGGTAGGGCAATACATGAGGAGTCACTTTGAAACCATAAACTCTAAACACAATTGAAATAGAGTATGGTATAATATCTCCCTAGTTATGTGATACTTTTAGACTAGTAGGATTATCCATGGGCTTGATAAAATTTACTAGTGCCTTAGGAACTTTGGGATTGTCACTTAATAAGAGGCACCTTAACCTTGAGGCAAAGTACCTATCAAACTTGAAAAAACTAGTATTTTTTGCATCCTAGGCCATATCTACACTCCATTTATTTCCCAAAATATGTCACACCTTTAAACAAGAATATGTGCATCAACAATGAGTAGTGACCAAAACAAATTTCTACCTTGCCTTTGGCAATTCCAACCAATCCTGTATGGATTTATTTTGCTAAATATGAGGCAAAATAAAAAATAATATCAACACTGAAAGAATAAATTTGAGCTAGCATACACATAAAACTTCTAGGCATGATATTCTTCTCATCCTCATTGAAACCCCTACATAGAGTCTTATATCTCTCCATAGCCTAGGAAGTGAAATATTTCTTTTTAAAAGGTTCCATAGTAGATATTATGATCAATTTAAGTTCCTAATTGTGCCTATGTGTGCCCTCAATGCACCCTGTCTAATCTTATCCCTCTTAGATAAATATTCTTTTTCTAATTTTTTTAGGTCAATAGTTATATGATAATCTGATAGTGGCTCAAGACCAAAAGCTTCTTAAATTTTCTCTAGGCTTATTGTGATCAAAATCTCACCATCCAACCTTCTCGCTACTCTGATTGTTGGGTCATAATTTTTAGCAATGACCTCTAATAATTCATAATCCATGAAAACACTAGGGACCACTAGTTTTCCCAAGTCAAAGTTCTAGATGTTCTCATGAGGGAAAAATAATTTCCTTTCTAAGAACCATTTTTTGAAAAGGACAAGCCATGCTTGAGAAGTTTTAGGATCCCTAACCCAGTTTCACTTATCATACAATCCATCAACAATTTTGAGTCTAGGGTTCGAAGTGGTTAATTTCTTCACTTGAGTAGATTTATTTATGGACTTAGGTAACAATTCAAGGAGGTCATCATGTATTTTTCTAGACAAATAATCAACTTGACTCGTGAAAACTTTCTTTGGAGGCATGGTGATTAAAATTGCAGAATACTAGAAAGCTTAGTATATAATGGACTAAGAAACTTACTTAATCTTCACTATCCTATAACTGTAATTCTGCAACATGCCATGATTACTAGAATTTCTTCATGTTTTAGTCACCAAGAACAAGTTCTTAATAACTCTGAGCTCTATGGAAACCTAAAGATTTCTTTGTGAATGAAGAAAAAAGCAAGATTTTTGCAATATACTCTATTCTTGCTTCACACAAGGAGCTTTCAATCCTCATAGATGAGTTGTATGGAAAACATAGTGGCACCACCTTCTATTTTTTTTTTAAAATACATCATTGATTTCAAAAAATCCAATGATCTAGGAATTAAAAAAAAGTACTCCTTTTCTACTTGCCAAGCTAGAAGTCAATCCAATAAACATTCTCTGCATAAGCCTTTCTTTTACTACTGGAAACTTGGACCGGACCCACTGGCATTCATGGACACGTGTCACCTTCTTGCTATGTTTCCATGCATAAATAGTGAGAAATTTCCATATGCAACATAATGACCACCATCAATTCATTATAATTTGATGACATGCATTTGATCACTATTTTAATGTGACTATGGTGGGTTCCTCCATCTCTTCCTTTGGTCACTATGTCACTAGGATTAAAAAACAGGAAATTCTTCATGGCAACTTAGTGCCTACCATTGATGCAAATTTGATTTGATGGTGTAGAATCTACTATTATCTTATTTCAACTATGGTAGGCCCATGCATTCCTTCCCTTGGTCACCATCTTGCATAGAATATACATCACGCAACTCTTGATAGCAACTTAGTGACAGTTGTTGATGAATCTTTGATCTGATGATCCCAAATCTTCATCTACACTTTTCTTGAGTGCTTTTCCATGTCATATGTGATTTGGAAATAATTTGATATGCTAGCAAGTCATACATAATATTTTAATCCCTTTCAAAACATGATAAAATTGATTCCTATCCTGTATTGACTTTTCCTGTAAGGCGCTATGTCACTACTGGTGTAAATCCTTGTTTTTCTAGTTGTGACATAGCAACCACCACATTCTTTTAAAAATCTAGTACAAGAAAAACACACATGTTCTAAATTATTTCCAATGTATGAAAATGATTATGTGCTGACTAAAAAACCTTTTGGGACCCACTATTCAATATAATTGTTGCCGAGTTCCATCTTTTTAGGTAAGCTTCTATGTCACTACTGATGGGATCCCTCAATTTTTTAGTCACAACATAGCAACCTCCTTAAGGAATTAAGAAACTCTAGTACCAAGAAATATAACATGTTTTCATCATTATTACTACAATCAATGCTTCTGACAATGCATCATAAGTACACAACCTCATTAAAAATAGAAAAACTTTACAACACTCATCCATTTGTTAGTCTCACACTTTTTGATTTTCATGGCAAGGTGCTATGTCGCTATTAGTATGATTCATGCAATTTTTGGTCACCACATAGTGACTTCTTGGACTTTACAAAAACTAGTGACAAAAAATAAAGTACTTTCCAACTAGACCCTTTTTCTAATACTGACATTTCTAACATTAGTCTATCTATTGAGAACTTTAAAATAATGAGAAATTGGTGCACATTTTTCTATTTCCCTCACCATTTTATGTTTCAGGATGGTCACCATGTCACGTATGGTAAAATACTTGCAAATTCACTATGTGACATGATGACCACTATAGATCTAAAACATAACTGATGATAGGGAAAAAATTGAGAAGAGGAGACTGAAAAAAAATAAAAAATTAAAATGTCTTTTGAAAGAAAATTCCACTTTCAAATCTGATCACCTACTAAAACCTTTTTTTCATAGAAACGTATGACCTAAAATGTTTTCCTGGGGTAGAAAATTTAAGAGGGTTTTACCTATTTTTGTTTAAATGAAACTTCTCACAAACCAAACCCTACCCTGTAGGAAAAAAAACTTATGTAATTTTTTACTTGTAAAAACTCAGACCACCAGTGGCTCTACCTAGGGATGATAGAATGAAAGATTGTGGTGACTGATCAGGAAAGTACTGTACATACTTCATATTATGGCTGACATATGGCCGACATGTTATAACCCTAAACTGTTTTAATACTTGTATAAAAAGGGCTTAGGGTTGGGTAGTTTTTTATATATGTGGTGATACGAAATTGGTTCTTGCGGCGATATTGAGCTATAAGGGATTACGGATTGTAATCAGGTTGTAATCACTGGATTGTAATAAGATCGGACTTGATGTTTGGTGGACGTAGCCCAGGGATTGGGTGAACCACATTAAATCTTGGTGCCTTGTGTTCATTTCTATGTGTTCTATTATTTTCTATTATTGGTTATATTTGCATGTAGTTTTTATTTCTGTTCGTGGTTTATCCTAACATAGAATACTTGTGTCTATGCAAGAATCTAGAATCTTTGGTAGAGCAGACCACATACTTGACCAAGAAAGACAACTTCGAAGAGAGAAACCACACTAGAAAATAACTATGCATGAGAACTATACGCAAAGATGAAAAGGATATACAAATGTACAAAAACCCTAAAACTACTATTCATGGACAAAAGAAGTACTTTTAGCAAAAATGCCTTTTCAAGAACTATCCATGAACTAGAAGCTAAAGAACATTACCTGATAGATCTTTTAGCAAATAAGAATCCTCTCCCCATGAGGCTTCAATTAAATAAGGGCCCAAGCATATAGGATCAAATTTTCCATGTTTCCCTCATCCTCAATCCTAGCATTCCACATGAGAAATAGATCATCAAATTCAAATTTCTTACTCATTGTTCTTCTATCATAAAGTTTCTTAACCTATAGTTACAACTTTTAATTTCTGAGAGATGACTCTTTCTTGGTCCGAATCAATCCTACCAGCTCATCCAGTCTTTCCAACATATCATCAATAATATCCTCATCATATTTTTGGATGTAATTATAGAGTCCCATTAAATTATTTTGAGGCATCCTTGCCTAGATTTCATACACAATATCAAAAGGTGCTACTCCTATAGCCTTTTCTACATTCACCCTATCAGCCCATATTGCTAATTGCAATTTAGAATTCTAGCCTTTCTTATTATCATCTAGTATTCTTTTTATTACTTTCAACAAACTTTTATTAGTGGATTTAGCTTTTCCATTTCCTTGTGGATGATATAGAGATGATACTGATCTTGTAATCCCATACTTATCACAAAATTCTATGAATTCCTCGAATCTAAAACATATTGCATTATCTGTCACAATCCTCTGAGAACAACCAAACCTTGAAATGATGTTATTTAGTGACAATTTTGCTAGTTAGATTTCTTGTAATTGGTAGCAACTAGTATCCATGAATAACTAGTACTAGATTTGGGAGATATTTCTCCTATAAAATCAATTCCCCATTGTTGGAATGGTGCTTGAACTTCTATTGGTTTTAATGGAGTGTTCCTTGAAAATTTCAACTTACCTAAAAATCTTCGATAGGCATCACACTTTCTCACTATCATCTAAGCATCTTTAAAAAGGTAAGGCTACCAAAATGTGGCTCTCATCACTTTGTGTATGGTGGTCTTGGCTATACAATGTCCTCCATAGACTCTAGAATGCATGATTTCACTCAACACTTCTTTTGATTTCTCTTGATCAATGCATTTTAGTAGCACTCCTTCAAAATTTCTCCAACATAAGCTATTCTAGAAAATAATATATTTGATGGCTTGTAACTTAGTGCTTCTTTTTTAATTTTTAGTCAAATGAGATGGGGCTTCCATATGTTGTAGGTAATTCACAATGGTCCATGTCACATAAGTTTGATCTTACATCATCTGTTACTATATTTATCTGATTAGCATCTAAATTGGATTGAGCCATAAGCTTAGCTTATCCTTGACCTCTTACCAATTTTGTGATCTAAATTTCAATGTTAAATTATTGGATCCTATTGATCCATCTCCATCTACTACCTAATAACTCATGTTGACAAAAGATGTCCTTGATAGCTGCACTAGGTACAAATGCAATAACAATAGCACCTATCAAATAAAACCTAAAAGCCTTAACAACCTTCAACAAGGCATATGCTTGCTTCTCATTTATCTCATATTTTAGTTCAATAGTCAGTAGTGATTTACTAAATAAAACAATAGGTTGTTCATATCCTTCCTCATTCTTTTGTAACAAAACTACAGCTACAATATGGAAAGATGCAAAAGAAAATATGTGCATTGGTTTTCTAAAATCTAGGGCCCTAAGGACTAGAGCATTCTTTATGGTAGTTTTAATATCTTTAAATGCATGTGAAGGTTCACCATCCTAGTTGATAATAGCTCCTTTCTTGAGCATTTTAAAAATGGGTCTACTAATCTTAACAAAATTTGTAACAAACCTCCTCAAGAAGTTTACTTACCCAAAGAAAGATTGTGTTCCTTTTGCCTTTCTTGGCTTAGGCACCTCGTCAATAGCTACTACTCTTTTAGAATCTATCTTTACTCTATCCTTTGATACTATGCATTCCAATAATTCACCTTTACTTATCCCAAATGTACATTTCCTTGGATTTAAAGATACCCTATATTTCAAGGCTTTGATAAAGATCTTTTCCAAATGATTGCAATGATCACCAGCTTTCTTGGAATATGTTGTAAGGTCATCTTCGTATACCACCATAAATTTATCAATATACTCATTGAATACTACATCTATAGCTCTTTTAAGAGTGGCACCTATATTGATCAAACCAAATGGCATCCTCAAATATGCATAAATTCCCCATGGAGTTGTAAAAGTTTTTTAAAATTGTTCACTTTCCTTCGCAAGGACCAGATTGAATTCTAAAAATGCATCCATTATGGACATTAGCTCATAACCAGTTACCTATTAAAACACAGCTTCCATATTTGGTAGCACATAATTATCCTTCAAGGATGCAATATTCAAATTTTGGAAGTCTACACATAATCTTGTGTCTCCATTCTTCTTCTGGATAGGTACCAAATTTGAAACCCAAGTGGAATGTCTAATTAGCTTAATTATCCCTTCATCCCTTAGCTTCATCAATTCCTCTTGCATTTTGGGGGCTAGAGCGAGATTTATTGGTCTTTTTTTCTATTTGAAAGGTTTTACATTACCTTTTAGTGGTTTTACATGTTGGAATAGATCTTCCCTATAAGCCTTAAGGTTATCATATAACCATGCAAAAACATTTATGTACTTTGTTAATAAATCAATTAGTGGTTTTATAATTTCAATAGGCAAGTTTTGGCCAATATAAACTTTCTTGGGAGCCTCCGTTATGCCAAGATTGACTACTTCTAATTCTTGAGGCTTAGGATCCCTAGTTCTAGGTTTTATTCTATCTTGATTATCAATAATATTCTCCAAAACCACAAAACACTTAGACCTACCTTTATGGTTGTCAACTGCATAATCTCCTAGCCAAAAAAAAGTTTCCTTACCATCAATGGTTTCAATCAAATCACTACAATCCATTTCTTAACCATGGTATTTTTCCTCACTTAACATGAAGTTTAAAATATCCTTGTCATCTTCAAAAACTTACCAATTTTCAATATTGTCAAGTATTGAAGGTATGTTTTGAACTTCTGTTTGTGAGATTCTAGCAAATGATATTTCCTTAGGCTTGATTGCTACATTTTCTAGTAAATCTGCCATTTTATTATGACTTCTGTCTCTCCATGAAATGCATCAAAAAACTCTATTTGATCCCAAACTACATTTCTATATTATTTCAACCTTTTGTTTTTTGAAGCATAAGTTTTCTTTATCTCTGAAATGACCAGTTTAGAATCACTTATGACATGCAACTTCTTGATTCCATGATGAGTGGCAACTTTCAGTCCTAACAATAGGACTTCATACTCTGCTATATTTTTGGTACAAGAAAATTTTAGAGTAAATGAATATTTGAAGGTATTTTTCTCAGGAGAAACAAAAACTACTCCTAGCCCTAAACCTGCTTTGGAACTAGCCCTATCAAAGTACATAGTCAACAAAACTAGTGAATCCATACAACATTCCACTTCATGTTCAATCACAATAGGCAATTTCTCTACTTCTTGAATGATCAATTCTTCCCTAAAAGCATTTACACTAGTTTCCAAAAAGCAAGTTGAATCCTTATCAATGCCTTCTCCTAGAATCTTATTGACCCTTGGCTCTCTATCTACCCTAACTACCTTATCACCTAAATGGAAGGTTTCATAAGACAAATCACATTGTAGACTACCTCCCATAGCAACTCCACTTTCTAGAAAGCAACATGCCATAATGTGGGGGGATGTCAACCATAAGGACTGATATGATCAATCTGCTTCAGGGTGTACAACTAACTTGAATGGTAATGTACTGATAGTACCTATAATAGGGACTTCTCTAGCATCCATACCTCTACATCTACCTTTTTTAGTATCTACCTTTAGACCTAAAGCTCCCATAACTTTAAAAGGCATGATGGTGTTAGATGCTCCTAAATATATCATGCAGTTCTTTAGGGTTTTTTCTTTTATGATCAAACTGAGAAAAAATGGGTCAATATCTTCTATGTAAGCTAATGATGAATCATCAAAAACATTTTTGGGATTTTGGATATAATACCTTTATCTTCTACCACTACTGGGGTTTGTTAAATGGCACTTGGTTCAACCATATTACTATTCTTTCCTATCCCACCCAACCATTATAAGGCCTTACGGATGTGCTCCTCAATTCTAAATAATTTAGACAAATGTACTTTGATAGTAATTTGTGAAAACATAGATATCATAACAATAGGTTATGACATAGTGGGCTTCACAAGCATACCTAGAGTGGAAGTCTTTTAAATAGCAGGCACTATAATTTGCTTGGCTAAATTAGATGTTGAATTCTTTTCTTGCACTATTGTTCTAGGGGTTTCACTTGTTTGAAATTACACTTTCTTTTTAGGCTCCCACTTCTTGATTTTACTGTCTTTGCCCTTTGTTTTCTTAGTATGAGTTTTACTACTCTCATCCTTAATCTTATATGTAACATCCTTGATGAATATACCAGAAGATTTGCTAGCATCATTTCCAATTGTCCTATTCCTTAGGTTATAGTTACTTTGTACTTGAGAGATCATTTTTGTGGTGATTTTTTTAATCTCTTCCTTTGAAGGCATTCTCAAGTTTATATTATCAACATTTTAGGATACATTACATATCTTGTCTTTATCATAATTTTCATCATCTGAGAACACTTGTTGATGATGTAGTTGGTAAGCAATTCTGTGACTAGTAACATCATCCTCATGTTCCTCTAAATTAGAATCTACACAATCATCAAACATACCTACCATATTAAAACTCACATCATCATGGCTCTTGTCTTCTTCTTCTTCTTCATGTTGTGTACTTTGATCTGAAGAAAATGACTGAGCAATTACACAATAATCTATAGAGAGGGGTGACTAACATATGATGGACCATGGTACATCATCATTCATATTAATAGAACTTCTTTGTAGAGGATATGGTGTACCCTTCTCTTTTACATTCTAGGTTTGGTTGGGAATTGGTTTACCATCCTTCCATTGAGTGGTGTAATGGTAATTCTGCATTTTTGGTTGTCTATTGAAATGGTTACTATTTGACAGGGCCTTCTCACCAACAACAGGTTTTTTTGAACTGAAAGTTGATGGATTTATCTTTTTTAATAAATCTAGTACTTGACCTATTGAGGGTTCTTCAATTTTATTACCTACAAGAGTTTTATCAACTTCCCTTTTGTTGTTATTCTTGGGATTGCATAGCTTTGGATCATCTCTCATCCCAAATTTACGATATACTTTTCTATTATTTTCAATATTTAGTACAATTTTGAAAGCATCCCTCAAAGTATTAGGATCCTTATCCCTTAACTAATAAGCCATCTTGCTATCAAAAACATTAAAATATGTTGTAAGACAAACATCCACATTCAATCTCATAACCTGAAACAACTTGTACATTTCTTTTTGGAATCTTACATTGAAATCAAATGTAGATTCATTAGGGTTCTTCTTAATATTATTGAAATAGTTCAACATAAAACCAATGTTAGTATTGTCACCATATTGTTCTTTGACCAATTTTTCCATATCACTCTAGGAACTAATGTAATCATATGGTAATCTCTGAAACCAATCCCTGGCATCTTCCATTAACAAATGCACAAACAATTTAATCACCACATCTTCATGCTCAAATTCAAAGTCATTCAACATGTCTGAAAAGACTCTCAAATGTTCCTCTTTAGTGATAGCATTATTTCCAGAGAATTTAACTTTATATCTTAGATCAAAAGATATGGGATGATGTAAACCAAGAATCCCTATGAATGATATTTGTCTAAATTTTCCATATATATAGGCCTTTTCTAAAAACTAGCAGTATTGGATATGCTTGCTATATTGGCCTAATTTTGAGCAATACTGGCTTGAGATTGCTATATCTGGACAATAGGGATTGGAATACTAGTATTGGACAAAGAGATAGGGGAAAACTAAGACATAGCCTAACTAGATATTACTAGTCCACAAGTAAGCACAAAAGTTGTAGTTTGGGTAGACAAATTGGGCTACGAAGCTAAAGTAGAGTTAGACTTAATGAACTAAATCTTTCTCCTAGTTTCTACTACTTGAACTTTATTCTCAACCTTCTCAAGTTCTTTTTCTATATCCTCTTTCTATTTTCTATCCTTTTCAAGATCAAGGTCTAGTTTAGACATGAGAGGATTTATAGATTTGCTTAATGCAGCTTGGGGTTCATTTATTTGAATTCGTATAGCTTTGCATTTTCCTTTATCTATGGGTTTCATAGTAGGTTCTCTAGGATTTTCTTGGATAGGCTTGTAGGCTTGGACTTGAGAAATGACAAGTTCTTTCCTTTTTCTCATGAATTTTTCTTGTTCTAAGACTTTAGACCTTCTATCTATATTAGCGTGAAGGACTGAGGTCCTTTCTTCCAACTTCTTTTTTTGTTCTTTCAAGGCAGCCATCCTTCTAAGTAGGTTATCTCTTTCAATAATGGAGTTCAAGGTGGCTTGTTGTCTTTCCTTCTCCAAATGGATATGTTTGGCCTTTTGTTCTATGACCCATTTCTTTGAAACTTCTATTTCTAAACATATTTCCTTAGGATCTGTGGAAGTTTCTTCTGAATAAGTTGGATCATCAAGATCTATAAGATTGGTCTCCATAAATGGAACTATTCTCATATGCTAACTTACAATTCATTTCTAATCTATGAAATGTATCTCACACTAAGGAAACATTCTTATCATAATAAACTTGGTCTTCTTGCACTAGAGTACTAAACATCCCTCCTAGAAACCTCATAGTTTCTGACATAGAACTTAGTGAAGAGGATTCCTTTCCTACCACTATTTGGTATTGAGGGTAAACTAATGTTTTACCCCTTGGTTTCCATGTGGGATTTGAAGTTTCTTTCTTTTTTCCTTGATTCCTTCTACCACCTTAGGGAAAATCAGTATATAAGGGTATATTAGGATTGGCCCTTGTTTAAGCTCTTATATTTTTCCTTTTATTAGCCATTAAGAGGGAATTTATTATTAAATAAGCACTAGCTCCAAAACATTGACTGAGTCACCACCCTATTCTAGGGACAATATGATAGTAAAATAGCTTTTGACTTCAATAGAAGGACACAAGAGAATGGGCAATTACTTCGTAACACAGATAGACCAATCACAAAAAACATGACTGCTTCTATTGCTTAACATATAAGACATTTCAAAAATGCTTGTACATCAATGTACACCTCTAGCACTAGGTCTCTCTCTCTCTCTCTCTCTCTCTCTCTCTCTCTCTCTCTCTCTCTCTCTCTCTCTCTCTTTAAATTCTCAAGGTTTGTCACAACATGACCAAAGAAACTACAATATAGTTTACACACACACATGTGTTAAGCAACTCTCTAGTAGAGTCACCATTTTGTTGGTGTTTTTCAATAACTAAGTAACAAGATGCTCAATAACAAGATAAGTAAAGAAAATAAAATCTAAGGATAAACTATTTCCTATAAAAAATTGAATGTGTTTCTTTTCTAGACCTAACTGCAAAAAAATCAAGACAGATTTCCTACTCTTTAGGCTTTATAGAACCAAGGTGGGTATAAATGAGGGATGGTTCAAATGAATGTTACTGAGTAAGAATTTCTTAGTTTCATTCTGATTCTCCTATCTCTGACATATACATAGTTTGCTCATTCCATGACACTTTAAGATAATACACATCCCTTATAAGTAGATTTGGTCACAATTCTCAGATTTGCAAGTATTTCTATCAGTAGTAGCTAACTAAGGCTTAGAGATCAAATGCAAACAAGTGCTGACCAACATTGAGATCTTTTAAATAGTGAATTAAAAAAATATTTTGAGTTTTATTTTGATGCTTTTCTATGATTTCTTCACATTTAGATTGAATTTAATAGATTAGTGCCTCATTCAGTGGGATTTAAAGTCCATTCAATTCATAGATCTAATTGATTTCTTTGCAATCAACATTATCAACAATTCTTATTGAAAAATAATACTTATAGACATCCTTCCTATTACCATGGAAACCCTATCAATACCACTAAAGTGTTTATTTAATTCATTGAACTAATAGAAATGGTGAATTGATATACAATTTGATTCAATTGCATTGAACTAGACAAGCTTTTCTTATACAAGTTTAAAATAACCAAGTGAAAGAAATGGAGACAAGGTTTAGCTAGAAAAGATGTGATGACAGTTCATCTTTGTATTGATTTTATTTTTAAAATAATTGTATACAATTGAAAAAGACTCAGAATGACTCAAGAAAAAAATCTAAATCTTGTCAAATTGATTTATTCTGATAAACCTACAGAGAAAATATATCACAAATTATTCATCAAAAGGATTGGACCGAATAGACTTAGCAAAGACTTGGAAAAACAATAATTTAGACCCTTTCTCTAGCCTTGGAATCTCACTTCTATACTATGAGATGCAAAAAGCTTTAGGCATCAAGAAATAATAACTGTCCTTTAAAAAAAGATATTTACATTTTAAAGTTGTCACAAAAGACAAAAATGTGTGTAACAGAAAAATCTTTACATAATATTCTGTTTGATGGCTTCCACTTCTATTACATTTTCAAATGCTATAGATTCCACAGTGGGCCATTTTCCATTCTAAATCCTTGACAATTGTAGCTATTAGGTTCACCAATGATGTGTCAAGCTCTGATTCCTACAAATTTACCTCTACTCTGGCACTTCCACTCGCATCTTCATGTACTGCTAAGATGACATTTATACATGGTTTTATATCTCCCACACCATCCATTTGGACCACAATACTTTCTACCTGAGATGGTTGCCCTTCTTTGTCTTCCTTTCTCCTTTGATCTTCTGAAGGTTCATTAATGATTTGTATTTAATTCTGATCCATATCATCATCATCACTCTAAACATCTTCCCACTGCTCATTAGAAGCAATATCTCTTGTCCACTTGTCAAAAAGTAATTCATCCAGCTAGTTAAACTATAGAATATCACTTTTCTTCTTGATCACACACTCAGCATCTTTATCAATATTAACGAAATCTTGTTTTAAAGAATCAAGGAATAATTGGACCTTCACCATTTCTTCTATTGTGGTTTCCCACCATGCATGTCCTATTCCATTAATGAATTTATTCATTTTTAGACAAAATAAATCGTCTAATTCTTTGGCCCATTCATCCTTTTTTTTCAATTTATTCTTCTTATCCAAAGCAAGTGGGAATAAATCAAATTTCTTACTTTTGTATTTATCCAAGTAGCTAACAATTCTTCTTTGTAGCTCAACTCTCTTATCATTAAATTCTGGAAGATCATTAGCAAGATCATAAGTCATTTCAATGTGGTCGCGTGAAAATATTATAATAGAATAACACAACAATGTAACCTCTTTTCTTCTCTTGTGCCACTTATTAATAATGGGTTTTAAAGTTTCATTACTTGCCTTTATTTCCTCCCATATGTTTAGTACCTTTGATAATTGATCATAGAATAATGGTCATTCAATTTTATCAACCAAATACATGAGAGCCTTTCTCAGTTTATATTCGTACTGCACATTCAACTCTACATGTAATGGCCAAAGTTTACTTTTCTCTTCTTCAAAATCTTCAGCTCTATAGTACTATGGCCTCTATGGTGTATTAGGAATCTCAATAAGGGGATTGGATTTAAAAGGCTCCACTAGTGGGCAAGGGCATGTGATCTTTGGTCTAGAGGACTATCCCCTCATCTTATTTTCAAGTTCAATTTTTTTTTGAACTTCTTTATCATAAGCCTCAAAAACTTCCTCGCACTTAGCCAATAATTCAAGCCTTTCCTTCACATCTCATTCTATAGTGACCAAAGCTAAGTGAGATGATCCAACATTCAAATGTACTATCTCCACATGGGTAGTATCTACCACTCTCTTTACAATTATATTTCCCATTAATCTAGTGTCATCTGACAATAATGAGATAGTCCTAGATCATTTCTTTAATGACCAAATAACTAAGGTAGCCTAGTCTTCACTGAAGGTGGAACCTTTTATTTCTTTCATATTTTGGTCCTATATGTTTAATTTATTAGAACCAAAATTAAAAACTAGAGCATCTCCTATATCCCAATTGTGCAATAGTAGAATATTAGATGCTTTTACCATCTGTCTCACCTCTTCAGGGGTTATATTTTTGAATTCTTTCATCCTTCCTTCTTTTACTAGATTTTGCATGGCTGCCTCCTCCATTTCTGGATGCTCTGTTCTTAACTTATTAAATGTTTCCTCATATTTTCCCATATTTTCTCTCCATGCAAATTGGTAGAAGGCTCTTGTTCTAACAAAACTATCATTAGACAAAAATTCATGACTAGCCTATTCAATTGCATGATCTAGTTCCATTCCTCTATAATTTTCCACTATCAAATCAAGGCTTGGCATCAGAGCCATTTGAAGGTTTCCCTCATCCAACTCTACCTAGGTAATAAATACTCTATCTTGGGATCCCAACTATTCAACTTGCTCTCTAGTGAGCTATTGCTCTCCAATCTATAAAGAGGATTGAGTAGGAGAATATTCCTCAATGTAAGGACCTTGTTCTTTCATTATTTTTTGCCTCATAGGAGAGGGCTCATCAGATCTTTCTTCGAAGACAATACTCGTGGATTCTATTTTTTTACCTTTATCCACAGTGGTCTTTTTATTTTGGATTATATTATATCTAGACCTTTTCTAGAAATTCAATTATCCTACTCCAACATTGGGAGTGAATGCCAGCCTTCTCATAACTTCTTTGGCTTTATTAGGATAGCCATTAATGAAGAATTGCATCCTCTCATTCATTGTCTCCATTATCTTAGGAAAAGTTATCATGAGTCTATTTATTTTATTTGCCTCTATTTTTGTATTACCTAGAGGCTCATAATCATTGTCAAAACAATGAATAAATTCCAAAACTCTTGAAAAAAACCTCTATTTCTCCTTTTTGGTCTCTTGCTCTTGTAAAGAGAACTCATTCCTTATTATATCCTCAAGGTAATATGGCTCATGCTTTATAGAACCAAGCTTAGCCCTGTGTCTAAAAACCAAATCATAGAATCCCATAGTATCGCAAAAATGGGGATTAGATACAACCATCTTATATTGATCTTGTGATTTTTATAAAGACAACCAACCACCCTTTGTCATTACAAAATGGTGGACTATAGTACAAGTAGGGGAAATTGAGCCTCTTTGTCTTTTTATCAAATAGTTTTCCTCCAATTCTCCAAGCTTCCATAGTATCTCAGTTATCCCCACTTTTAGAGGGACCTGGTAGGGCAATACATGAGGAGTCACTTTGAAACCATAAACTCTAAACATAGTTGAAATAGAGTATGGTAGAATATCTCCCTAGTTATGTGATACTTTTAGACCTGTAGGATTATTCATGGGCCTGATAAAATTTACTAGTGCCTTAGGAACTTTGGGATTTTCATTTAATAAGGGGCACCTTAATCTTAAGGCAAAGTACCTATCAAACCTGACAAAACTAGCATTTTTTGCATCCTAGGTCATATCTGCACTCCACAACTTAACTAGTAGAGCTTCTCCCTCATGTTCTCTATTCAAATCCAATTTTTTTCCCAAAATATTTCCCACCTTTAAACAAGAACATGTGCATCAACAATGAATGGTGACAAAAAGTTTTTTCTACCTTGCCTTTGGAAATTCCAACCAAGCCTATATGGATTTACTCTGCTAAATATGAGGCAAAATCAAAAATTATATCAACAGCAAAAGAAGAAATTTGAACTAGCATATACATGAACCTTATAGGCATGATATTCTACTCATCCTCACCGAAAACCCTACATAGAGTCCTATATATCTCCATAGCATAAGAAGTGAAATATTCCTTTTTAAAAGGTTCCCTAGTAGACATCATGATCACTAGTAAGTTCCCAATTATTCCTATGTGTTTCCTCAATGTACCCTGTCTGATCTTATCCCTTTTAGGTAAATATTCTTTTTCTAATTTTTGTAGGTCAATAGGTAAATGATAATCTGATAGTGTCTCAAGACCAAAAAATTCTCAATTTTCCTCACGGCTTATTGTGATTAGACACTAACCATCCAACCTTCTCACTACTCTGATTATCGGGTCATAATTTTTAGTAATGACTTCTAATAGGTCATAATCCATGAAAACACTAGGGAGCACTAGTTTTTCCAAGTCAAAGTTCCAGATGTTCCCATGAGGGTCAAATAATTTCCTTTCTGAGAACCATTTTTTGAAAAGAACAATTCTTGTTCGAGAAGTTCTAGCATCCCTAACCTAGTTTCCATTATTATAGAATCCAATAACAATTTTGAGTCTAGGGTTCAGAGTGGTTAATTTATTCACTTGAGAAGACTCATTTGTGTACTCAAGTAACAATTCAAGGAGGTCAACATGTATGTGCCTAGATAAATCCTCAACATTACTTGAGAAAACTTTATTTGGAGGCATGGTGATTATAATTGCAGAATACTAGAAAGCTTAGTATATAATGGACTGAGAAACTTACTTGATCTTCACTATCCTATAACTATAATTCTGCAACACACCATGATTACTAGAATTTCTTCACATTTTAGTCACCAAGCACAAGTTCTCAATAACTTTAAGCTCTTTGAAAACCTAAGGGTTTGTTCAAATATGAAAGGAAAAAGAAAGATTTCTATAGTATACTATGTTCCTAGTTTACACGATGAGCTTTCAATCTGCATAAATGTGCTATAAGGAGAATAGAGTGGCACCACCTTCTATTTTCTAAAAATACATTTTTGATTTCAAAAAATCTAATGATCTAGGAATTAAAAAAAAAGATGACTCATTTCTACTTTCCAAGCTAGAAGTCAATCCAATAAACTTTCTCTGCATAAGCTTTCTTTTACTGCTAGCAACTTGGACCGGACTCATTGGCATTCATGAACACATGTCACCTTCTCACTATGTCACCATGCATAAATAGGTAGAAATTTCCATATGTGAGATAACAACCACCATCAATTAATTATAATTTGATGACATGTGTTTGATCACTATTTTAATGTGACTATGGTGGGTCCCTCCATCTCTTCCTTTTTTTCCTATGTCGCTAGCATTAAAAAGCAAGCAATTCTTCATGATGACTTAGCCCCTACCATTGATGTGAATTTGATCTGACGGTGTGAAATTTTCTATTATCTTATTTCAACTATGGTGGGCCCATGCATTCCTTCCCTTGGTTACCATGTCACATGGAATAAACATTGCGCAACTCTTGATGGCCACTTAATGATAGTCATTGATGAAACTTTGATTTGACTATCCCAAATCTTCATTTTCCCCTCTCTTAAGTGCTTTTCCATGTCATGTGTTAATGGACACCTTGCTGTGAAAATTATTTGTGGGAATTTGGGGCCTTGTCTATGGAAGTTATATATAATTATACATATCTCATGCATCTATTCTTAAGAAGTCTTGATGGATAGGCTATGGAGTGGTTTTCACACTTTCCTACTATATGCACCCTAAAATGGACACCCAAACTATGGGCTTCCATTATTCAATTTATCAAATTTCCTAAATCAATGGTTTGCAATATTTTATTAAATCAATCTAAATCAATTTCCTTGATCAAATTTGATTATTTATTTAGAGTACCTTTGTAAAAATCTAGATATGAAGGAGAGCTTGTTCCTATCAATGTTGGGGAATTCTACAATCTATCTCCATGTAGTATAGATTCTTGAGGATATGAATTTGACTCTCTTAGAAGCAACTATAGATAAAGACATAGATCAAGTTCATGTCTATGGAAATGTCCTTAAAGTAGGTGAATCATCTAGGGTTAGGTTATATGAGTTGAATCCAACTAGTGTCCTTGAGTCTTCAATTAATGACATTAGTCTTCAAGGACATTCAAACACACTTGTGGATGAAGCCTCTCTAGGTCTCAAATTGATCATCCAAGCATTTAATGATTATATCATGAACACAATAAAACCCACCATGTCTCTTTCACTCATCTATCTTGAGTTTGTAGACTAGAATTCCAATACATCTAGTGAAGTCCTTACATTCTAGAATGACTATGCTCTTGCCCACTACTTAAATTTTGTTGAACAAGTAGCATTTTCCCCCAGTGAACAAAGCATCAACATGACTAAAGCTAACATCAAATATCTCAGTCATACAATCAAAAAGAAAAAAAAAAAAGGTTTAATGGTGAAAACCACATTGTGATACTATCAAAGCCTAAAAGGTAAATGTAAAAGATGTATCTAAGGGTGAAAACCTCTTCGAGGTGCCCATAGATGAGATATTTGATGCACTTCCTTGTCATTTTTAGGCAAGATCATTAGTGTTGATAGAACCAACATATCCAATCAATATGGGAATAGAGGAAAAACCTCACACGATACATCTTGCATAGTCATTATCTCTAGAAGAAAAAGAGGAATTCATTGCTTTCTTTCAAGAGAAAAAGATAAACTTTGTGTGGACATACTCAGATATGCTAGGATTAGATCTTGATCTAATTATCCATCACTTCTCTATCACCCCAAGAGCTAAACTAGAAAAAAGGAAACTTACAAAAATGCATCCTCATGTTTCATTGCTTGTCAAAGCTGAATTGGAGAAGCTTCTAAAGTTTGGTTTCATCTATGACATTGATTATGCTAAATGGATATCAAACATTGTTCCAGTCTCCAAGCACAACAAATCTATTAAAGTCTGTATAGATTTCTAAGATCTCAACTTAGCATGTTTGAAGGATGATTTTCCACTCCCTAACATTGATATGATATTGGACATGAGAACAGGATATGAAATGTACTCACTCATGGACATTTTTTTTGGTTATAATAAAATAAAAATTGCAGCAAAAGATCAAGAAAAGACTACGTTTGCTTTTGCATGGGGAACTTTCTATTGGAATGTGATGCCATTTGGCTTGAGACATGTTGTTGTTACATATTAGAGGATAATCACTACAATTATTCACAACATGATGCATAAAACAATGGAAGACTATGTTGATGATACTCTAGTTAAGAGTGCAAAACACCAAACTCACCATCAAGATTTGGGATCTATCTGAGATTGCATGGAGAAATTCAATCTATGACTTAATCCTAAGAAATGTGTGTTTGTGTAACTTCTAGGAAATTACTTGGATACATCATGTCTACAAAAGGAATCAAGGTAGATCTAGAGAAAGTTCAAGCAATCATTGACATGCCTCCACCTCATAATATCAGTTAGATGAGGGGCTTACAAGGAAGACTCCAATCCATTTGTAGATTCATCTCATAGCTGGTGGATAGGTCACAACCTTTCACCAAGACTAGAGCCAAGATTGTGATTAGAGTCTAAAACAGATAAAGCAATACCTTGCTAATCCATCGATCTTTATGCCTCTTATTCTTTACATCTCCAAAAAAGACATCTCTGGGTATCTTGCTAACTCAAGAAGAAAATAATAACAAGGAAAGAGCCATTTACTACTTTTGTCACACATTGACCTCCTATGAACAAAATTATAGTATCATCGAGAAGGCTTACTTGGCAGTCGTCTTTGCTTCCCAAAAGTTGAGATACTACATGCTTGTCCATATGACACTATTGGTTGCTAAAATTGATCCACTAAAGTACTTACTCAGCAAGGAAACTCTAATAGGAAGGTTGGCTAAGTGGGTCATGATACTAAGTGAGTTTTACATTCAATATGTTGAACAAAAGGCTATTAAAGGACAAGCAATTATTGATTAGCTTGCAGAAGCACTGATACAAAGTCTTCTCCCACTGAACATTGATTTTCTTGATGAATCAATTCTAGCATTCACACATCAAACTTTGGTGATGTTCTTTGATGGTTCTTTCATAGAACAGGGATCCAATGTTGGACTACTATTCATAACACCATAGAGGTATTCACCTCCTAAGGCATACAAGATTATGTTTCCTTGTATGAACAATATTACTGAATATGAAGCTCTCATTAATGGCATGAAGATTGTAGTTGAATAGAGAGTAGATTAGTTGAACATATTTGGTGATTCAAAACTCATAATCAACTAGGTCAATGATGTATATCAAACAAAAAATGAGAAATTTATTCCCTATAAACACATGGTGGATGATCTAAAGAAATACTTTTCTCATATCACTTTTCAACAGGTTCCTCAAGAAAACAACAAAGTGGCTAATGTCATGGCTACTCTTGCTTATTTGTAACAGATGTTAGAGAATGATCTTCAACATAAGTTCTTGGAGGAAACATTACTCTACCCTGCCTATGATACCCTTGAATCATGGATGATTTGTTCTATTGTAGGATGTGATTCATTCTACTACCACCACATATACTCTTATTTGAATGAACAAACCTTTTTGGATGATCTAACCCAGAATGAAAAATGTCACCTTATCCACAATGCTTCATGGTATGTCATTATTGCTAATGACTTGTTTAGGAGAGGTCTTGATAGAACACTCCTTAGGTGTCTAGAACTCAGTGAGTCCAATTGTTCTTTAATCAATGTCCATGAGGGCATTTGCAGATCTCACTCAAATGGTTTGACACTAGCTCATAAACTTATTAGAGTTGGTTACTATTAGCTGAATATGGAGAAAGTGGCAATCAAATATGCCAAGTCTTGTAAACAATGCCATCTCCACGAGAATCTAATTCATGCTTTAGCCAGAGATCTAATTCTATCTATCACACTATGGCCATTCCAACAATGGGCCTTTGATCTTCTGGGTCAAATTCACCCATCTTCTTCAAATGGACATAAGTTCATTATTATAGCTACAAACTACTTCACTATGTGGGTGGAGGCAATCCCTCTCTCTATAGAAAATGACAAAACTATAGCTTTGTTTATCATGAATTACATCATATGCAGATATGGTGTACCTTCCTCCATTATTACTGACAATGGAGGACAGTTCAAAAATAAAGATCTTAAGGAGTTATGCAAAAAGTTTAGAATTGCACAACATTGTTCTTATATATATTATCCTCAGAGTAATGGTCAAGTAGAGGTATCCAACAAGGAAATCCTTAAGATCCTTCATCATACAGTTAGCAAATCTGGAAGGGACAAGCACCTCCAAATTAATCTAGATTTATGGGCCTACAAAACAAGTATCATAACTCCAATAAGTACAACACTCTTTGCTTTGTTCTGTGGAGTGGATTTTGTGCTTTCAATTGAGGTTGAGATCCCTACTCTAAGAATCTCCATGAAGGGCCTCATTACTTACGATGACTATAGAATATCTTGACTTCAAGAGCTAGTATTATTAGATGAATGTCAACAAGTGGTGTGTGATCATCTTCAAGCTTATCAGTAGTGTATGTTTAGAAGTTACAATAAGAAAGTTAAGTTATGTGGCTTCCAACTAGGTGATCTCATCCTAAGAGAAAATCCTAAGAATCAGAAACAATGAGTACAAGAAGGGAAGTTTGAAGGGTAAAAGGACAAGCCTATGTCACCTTTTATAAAGAAATGGGATATCAAAATGTGACAATTCAATGTTAGTGACAAAAAAATGGTATTTGTGTTTAGAATTTGAAGATGATATAAACTATTAAAATGTGTAGATTTGGATGAATTATATGCCTATAATTTTTATAAAAATTTTGAGTGTGAATTTATTCATTTTCTTTTATCTCGAATTCCCTTTTTTAACTGTAAAAATTGTAGGGTGTAGTTCCCATCAAACAAGTCTATGAAAATCATCTTTTTTTGTTCTGATTTGAAAATATCTTAAAGATGACATGTATAGCTAGGAAAAAAAAATAATAATAATTAGTTTTGATGTATATTTTCTTGGTTATAAGTACTCAAGCTCTATCTTATCAAAATCCAATAGAATTCTCCTCCAATCAAAACTTCCCTATCAAATCTACCCCTTGTTGAAAAAAAATCACATACTCATGAAGAGGACTATCTCCTCTAGAGATAAATATAATTTTTTAATATTTTTTATATGATTTAAAAAAAATTTCCTTTTTGAGGGAGCATCTTCTGAAATGTTGAAATATTGACTTATAATATTTTGAAACTATAACATATTATAAATGATCAAAACACTCAAAAATTTATATAATGATGAGATTGAATCTAATATCTATAAAAGAGTACTTTTAATTTTTGAAAAAAATTAAGTTTTGATAGAGAAATGAGATTTGACCAAAATAGGTTTTTGTATCCAAAATGGTGACATAGATTTGTGCTTTTACCCTGAACCCAATTGGCTTGGTCCCTACATAATTATTGTAGTGTTTGGATCTAGTGCTTACCGAATTTCCATAGCTGAGGGAGAGGTGCTCAAGGATCCTATCAATACTCTCCATCTAAAGCGGTTTTATAATTGATATGTTGTCAAAAGCTCTTTGTATATATCTAAATGTCTTGAAATTTTTTTTTTAAATGCAAAAAATTCTGAAAAAATCTATTATCTTCATGAAAACCTAGCAATAGGCACACAAAAAAATTCCATTGGTGAAAACCTAGAAATAGGCATTATGGTAGAAAAATAAAAAGAATCTTTTCCAAGAAGGTAGAAACCTGGTAAATAGGCACCTCTTCTTCCCAATGCTATATCTTGTAGCACATCTTGTAGCTTTCTATATAGTTGTTTTCTTGCCTTAATTTTCTTCTTTCACTCATGTATCCATGGATTCAATCTTGCCATAACTTGGGGGAAATGCCCTACAATGTCATAGAAAATATCTCTTGTGTCAATCACTAGTTTTTCTAACTACTCTGCCTATTGTCACTTGTGTCATTTTTGAGATTCCTTTCATAGAAAATATCACTAGTTGTTCCAACTGCATCTACCTATTATCACTAGTTTCACTTTTATAGATTCCTCTCATGGAAAATCTCTCTCAAGTCCATCACTAGTTGTTCTAACTACTCTACCTACTATTTATCATGTCACTTTTGAGATTCCTCTCATAGAAAATCTCTCTTGATAGTCACCATTTGTTCTAATGGTGTCTACCTATTGTCACTAGTGTCACATTTTGAGATTCCTCTCATGGAAAATCTCACACAATAGTCACTAATTCTTCTAACTGTGTCTACCTACTATTGCTAGTGTCACTTTTAAGATTCCTCTCATGGACAATCTCTCTCATGTCAGTCACTAGTTATTCTAATTGCACCTACTTACTATTGCTCGTGTTACTTTTGAGATTTCTCTCATAAAAAATCTCTCGCAATAGTCACCAATTTTTTTGACTATTTCTATCTATTATTGCTAGTGTCACTTTTTGAAATTTCTCTCATGGACAATCTCTCTTGTATCAGTCACTAGTTGTTCTAACTATGTTTGCCTACTATCACTTGTGTCACTTTTGAGATTCCTCTTATAGAAAATCTCTCACAATAGTCACTAGTTGTTCTAATTTCATCTACCTACTATTGCTAGTGTCACTTTTTGAGATTTCTCTCATGGACAATCTCTCTCATGTTTGTCACCAGTTGTTCTAACTACATTTGCCTATTATCACTCACGTCACTTTTTGAGATTACTTTCATGAAAGATCTCTTGTGCCAATCACTAGTGGTCCTCACTATGTCTATCTACTGTCACTCACTTTCCTACTAAGGTTCTTCTTACTCAAGATTCTTCTTTGAATTTAGTCATTAATTGTGTCTATCTACTATTTTCACCTTACTGAAGAGATTTCTTTCATGCATGTTCATAACATTGACACTTGACATCAATCCTATAACACAAAACTGAACTCAAAATGATAAACTTGTTCGGATATGTTGATCTTCTCTTTGTTTGTGTTTTTTTTTCTCTATCATGTCTCTTTAAGTGACTCGGTGATGTCAATTTAAACTAGAGAAGTGAGGATTGGGGGCATAATCTTTTCTTTGCTTTTTGTTTGTGATGTAGTTCCATTGATCTAAAGCATTCATATAAAAGGGGTGTCCACTATAAGAGCCTCCATCTCATATTAGATGGCCATGTGTACCTCAACTCTTGTTATATGGATAAATTAGTGAGGTTGGTTCTTCTCCTTGGTTGTTGGAGTGAAATATTTATGCTATAGTAAATATTGATACTAGTCATATACCTAGCACACTTCTGTCTTAGGTTATGAATACAAGGGTTGTTGTGGACAGAATACTTATTGATTGCTTAGCAATAGAAGGATCTCACATGCGTCTAGTGTGTCTACACACAAGAAACATTCTGGTCATCCTATCATTTATGCTCTAATGCTTATATTAACTTGCTATATTAAAAAGGACAAATGTGGTCTAGTTGTAGTCAACTAGGACCACCTATTATTTTATAATCGGTAATTGTATAGATAGTAATATGGTCATCCTGGTATTCCTACCATTTATGCTTATTTTATAATTGGTAATCTATATAGATAGTGGTGGTCAAGTTGTAGTCAACTAACTGCTCTCATAAATTGTGAATCTCTTCATCCTTCTCTATAATCAGGGTATCTCTAACTGCCACCTAAATATGTATCACCATCAACTACCATTGCATAGTCCACACTCAATCCCTTGACCTCCTAAGGGCCTCATGGGTCTATACTAGGATGTCTCAACCCCAAATTCCTACAATAGGCTGATCCTACATCTCCTCATCGCCAACTATAGCCTCAAGCTACTTAACTAATTTTTCTCATCACTACCTATGTACATCTATGCCAATGGCTCCTAGGCCTCCCATCTTGCCTTGTCATCACCTCTGACCTATCAGACTCCCACCAGCATCTAGATCTAATCTCATCTATATAAGAGGAATAAGGATCTATTTGGTCTTGTGCATCACTTTCTATGGCTACTCTAGTTGCTATGGTGGTGCCATGGGTGCCTACACTAGCTGACTGGGAGCTACTATCCCCACTAGATCTGTAAAGTGTGGAAAGTGAAGAACCACAAAATATGCTTTCTATTCGAGAGTTATTCCTCCATATACTACTTCCAATAGATAGTCCCACTATGTCACAACCAAGTTCTGCATGTCTATCATTCATCTCCTAGGATCCAATCTTGGGGACCATCCATGATCCACATCTGCCACTAATCATGGATAGGATGAAATGTCCTAAGACCTCCAATACTACCACCATACATGAGTTAGTATAAATCTCTACACTATCTATATAGATCAACCTATCAGTGGTCGTGGAGTGAACATGTGCCCTAACTCTTGAGGCACATCATCCCAATCCTTAGTCTCTTGCCAGGGCCACCATACTATTGCCACTAAGTCATCAAGATGAGCCCTCCATTGATCATTCTTTCTCAAAGTGGTCTAGATAAGTTGGCATCTATATCTACATATATATGGCTCCATAGGCTACCTCTTGTCCTAAAAAATGGTCCTCATGACTGGAAAATGCTGCCATGCCCAAATTTGGAGAACATAAACTCTAGCCACCATGTTCCTCCTCTCATGATACACTATCGCATGTATTTCATGATACATATGTTTGATACATGTAGTACACCCACCCATATCTCTTTGGGGCTGATAAATATCCCCAAAACTGATGCCAACCTGTGAGTGGTCCCATAGGTATGCACAAGCTCATCCCACATGATTGCTCTGCCCATAATTAAATCATGTTGGAAGATGGCCCACTATGCCTCTATACCTACTTAGGGAACTATATCATAAATCACCCATGATCCATGGAATGGTATGTGGAGAATCTTGTAGATGTCCTTTAATGTCACTGTCATCTCTCCCTATGGCAAGTGGAAACTGTTCGTCTTCGAATGGAAACACTCTACTAGTGCTGTTAGTAGGTTGTGATTCACCAACACTAGTAGAATTTGAAAAAGATACAACAAACTCAACCTCTCTATATGAGCCATATCAGTTTCATTAAGTGCTTGTGATAACACTTTGTATGACAGGTAATGCATGATTGAAATCTGATATCTGGAAAGATAACTTGCACACACACAAACATAATAGACAAATGATCAATTTCTACTGAATAACATGATATAGGCAATGGAAAAATTGCAACAAAAAAATCAAAATTACAATTTTTAAACTTGCACTTTCCTCTAGGATTTTGTGCAAAATCTCATTTCCTCATTTGAGATTGCACATCTTCGCACAAGGATACACTTTTTCATGAGAAATGCAATAAAGCACTCAACAAAAATTGACCCTAATTTAGGGTTTCTCATATGACACATAGGTATCTCCCATGTGAGAAAACACACTAAACTAGGTGAAGAAGTACATGCTTAGTACTTCTTCATGTGAGAAGAGACTAGCTTTGCATGAGGAGAGACATCCTCGCACGAGAACAAATAAGACAAATTTGAAAATGACTAAAACATGATAAAAACAATCTCAAAACATGTGGAAAACTTAATACAAAGCAATGTTATCAAATACTCACCAAATTTCCATAGTCCATTAGTTGGCTATGTCATTGGGAATGCTTGAATTGATGTGTAGATGATGAAATCACCATTTTTGCCTTAGGACTTTATTCTCCATAAAAGAAAAAAGTGCAAATGGTTTGAAAATGACCTCATGGGCCCTTATATAGGTTTTTTCCTAATTTTTCAATGTGCTCTAATTTGCATGAAAGTCACCCTGGCTAATTTGACCACCTTGAATCCATTTTTGGGATCAAATTCAAAATTTGACACAATTAAATAGCTCAAAAATGCATTTTAAAATTTTGGGACTAACACGATCAAATGCTTATGCCATCCATCTTTTTGATACTTTGTGCATCTTGGAATCTGTTCATGACACATTTTCTTCAAATTTTCCAAAATTTTATGAAAAAGTCAACTCTGTTCAAATTTAGTCCACTTTGGTCAAACTTGGTGTTCTAGACCTCAAAATTGCTTCAAATTGACTCCAAATTTTCTTTTGATCATTCTAATCTCTTCTATATACTTTACAACCTCATATTTCTTCTTTATCTCTTGATACACTACTCTACATCATATTTATAGTGTGTCTTCTTTCAATTTTTCTCATGAGGGGACAAGATGATTACACCATTGACTCTAAGTTTCAACTCAATCTAAATCTTATGTCCTCATCACTTAGGGCATCTCATCACTTAAGGAACCTTTTCCCCTTTCTATCTAACATCTATGTCATCTATGTCATCTTTTTATTAGCTAATCACATCTTATAGTAGTCCTTATCATGGTTTGATGGATAGCTATCAGGGTAGTCTAAACCTTGACTACTAAGGGTAAGGCCTCATTTTGGAGATGATTCTATGACTCATGATAGGATCTTTCTATCCTTTATGGCTAGGTATCTAGGTGTTATATCTAGATCCCTTTAGGTTAAGCTCCATTCTAGAGATAACCTTTAAAAGCTTATCGATCTAGGTATCTAGGTGTTCTATATGGATCCCTTAAGGTTAAGCTCCATTCTAGAGATAATCTTTAAAAGCTTACCAATCTAGGTATCTAGGTTCTCTATTTGGATCCCTTAAGGTTAAGTTTCATTCTAGAGATAATTTTTAAAATCTTATTGATCTAGGTATCTAGGTGTTCTATCTAGATCCCTTAAGTTTAAGCTCCATTCTAGAGATAATTGTTAAAAACTTATCGATCTAGGTATCTAGGTGTACTATCTAGATCCCTTAAGGTTAAGCTCCATTCTAGAGATAATCTTTAAAATTTTATCAATCTAGGTATCTGGGTGTTCAATTTGGATTCCCTAAAGTTAAGCTTCATTCTGGAGATAATCATTAAAAGCTTATCAATTGGTTTTTGTATCATCAATTTTGGAACTAATCTCATTTCTTAATCTTTGCATCATACTTCTAATTTCTTTGAAATGTTTATGTTGCTTATGCATTCATTTAAAGGAGGGCAAATGTAATACCACAAAATTGGCACATTTCCATATTAACCAAATCTAGTCAACTTTTATCAACCCTAAGTCCTATTTTACTAGGCAAATCTTATTCTAATTATTGCTACTTGACTTAATTGTTAGATGTAGAAAACCCTAATCTACATTAATCGCATTCTCTTTTTAATTCCTAAGTATCAACTTAGATTAGCTATATTAAACCTATTGATTAGATTTAATTTAATTTAAAGTGTTCATACTTTGGTTAAATTAAATTATCTCTTAAAGCTAATGTGTAAAGGAATTAAATTTATTTCATTTAATAATGTCCTTATCTTAATTATTGGGTTTAATTACTCAATTATTTAAAATATGCATTTATGAGGTCATATCTCATTTTATAAAATTAAAATAACCTTCCAAATCCTTCTCTTCAGTTCAAGAATGGTAATTTTAAGTGATCTATCTCTCGAATTAGAATTGACTTAATCAATTTGATCTCACACTCGGGTGAATTTCAGTTAACTCTTGATTATAATTAGGATATGAGTTAGTTAACCTCACCTACACTGGTAATCTTCCATCTTGAGTGGATCTTAGCTTCAATCTTCACCATTCATTCGACTTAATCTCAACCATTGATTGATTTTGAGAATTCTATTTAAGAGGCTTCCAATTCCTCATTAAGGAAAGGGGAATTGAATTGCATCAAATTACTGTCAAAATATATATTTGATTAATATTTCCATAGCTTTCTTTGTTTAGTATTAATATAATATAGATTAAAATGCACTCATATAGCTTAATTTTCTTTTATCTCTTGTTAGATTAAATTACGTTCACATTTAGATTAATTGCACTATCATACAACTACACAAATCCTTCATACTAATAGGTTTAGTTTCCTACTTCTCAGTCTGAGAGAAAAGAAAAAATCCTTCTAATTAGAAGGCAATAGGTTGCTTAGTTGGATTACTTGAATGAACAATTCAATGTTCATTCTAGGATGATCTCTTAGGTAATGACCCTGTTGAAGTTTGTGTGAGAATTTGAGGCCCACAATTTATATATACAGTTACATATAACTCATATTTGTGATGCTACAATAATTTTTGTAGATAATGAATATGTGAAGATACACTAGTAAATTTGAACTTAATTTTTGACAAATTTTGGTCAAAATTGTTACCAAGGTGGGTCAAACTTTTGAAAAATTAGTTTGCCATTAATTTTTTCATTGAAATTTCAATCAATGGTTGGTCAAAATGGTTTTGTCTCTGTTGATCCTAATTTGTCATTTTTGGTCAATATTTTGACCAACTATTGGTTGAAAGCTTTCAACATTTGGTTGAAATCTCGACCAATTCTTGGTGGAAAACTTTCAAATATTGGTTGAAATTTCCACCAATTGTTGGTAGAAAAAAATCAAAAATTGGTTGAAATTTCAACCAATTGTTGGTAGAATACAATCAATAATTGGTCAAAATTTCCACCAATTATTGGTAGAAAACTATCAAGAGTTGGTCTAAATTTCTACCAATTCTTGGTTGAAAACTTCCAAACATTGGTCAAAATTTCCACCAATTATTGGTAGAAAACTATCAAGAATTGGTTGAAATTTCTACCAATTGTTTGTAGAAAGCTATCAAGAATTGGTTGAAGTTTGACCAATTTTGACAAATTCTGGCCCATCCCATGACCAAGATGCCATGGTCACAACCAAAGGATTCTTCAAAAACTTAACCAATGGTTGGTGGAAAACCCTTAGATGGTCAAAATTTTGACCAAACTAAGTTGTTTTAAGAAAAAAAAAATAGAGTGAGTGAATCCCCCAATGAATGCCTACTCATGGACTCTCTCTTAGATTATCTTCTTCAATCATTTTAATCTAGATTCTTTTGATGAGGAACCTAGTCATAGAACATCTCCTAATATTAATGTTGGTCCTCCTCTTTGTCCCATGTGATGAGCTAAGTCACTTTCTAACCTTTGAGATAATGAGCTCATCAAAGGAAGAAATGCTTAGTAAAAGAGAAAACCTATAGAGATGGTTAATTTTTCTCTTATGGCCAACATTCATAGTGTGTTTGAACCTTAGACATACTCTTAGGCTAAAGGAATTCTAGAGTGAGAAAATGCCATGAAATTTGAACACTAGAGTCTATTGAAGAATAACTCCTGGGTCCTTTTTAATCTTCCACCAATGGAAGAAACCCATAGGCTACAAATGGGTCTACAAAATAAAATACAACTCTAATGGTATGTTAGATAAGTACAAACTCATTTACTTGGAATGGGGATTTTCTTAGCATCAAGGTATTGATTACAAGGAAACCTTTGCTCCCATAGCAAAGATGAGTGCTATCAGATCAGTCCTATCCATGGTAACACAATTTTGTTAGATGGTCCATCAAATGGATGATAGGAGTTCTTTCATGAATGGTGACCTACATGAAGAGTTCTACATGACACAACCTCCTAGTTTCAAGGTTGTTGGTAAAGAAAATTAGGTCCTTAGACTGGTGAAAGCTCTCTATGTTTTAAAGCAAGCCCTAAGGGAATGGTACATAAAAATTGATAAGTACCTTAGTGATCAAGGCTTCTAGAGGAGTTCTTTAGATGCAAATGTGTACATCAAGACTATTTACAATGACATCACTACTAGAAACACAACATCTTTGATTTAGGAAATCAAATAGAGTATATGCCAGTCTTTTCATATGACTAATTTTGGGCTCATGAATTATTGCCTAGGTGTTTAGGTTTGGTAGCACTCTTCTAGTATACTCATTTCTTAGTCCAAATATGCTAGGGCTTTGTTAGACAAGTTTTGTATGCAAGATTTCAAGCCTACATCTACAGCCATGGAGAAAGGTCAAAAGTTATCAGCCAAGTCTAATTCTCCTCTAGTTGATGACACTACATATAGGTAACTAGCAAGAAACCTCATCTACCTCTTTGTTACTAGACCTAATATTAGCTTTGCAATCACCTACATCTCACACTTTATGATAGCTCCCAAGGTTGAGAATTGGATAACAACAAAGAATGTGCTTCATAATGTGAAGGATGCTACAAATTTTAGATTTCTTTACTCTCAGAATTCTAACCCTAGACTCAATGCATTTGTAGATTCAGATTGGGCAGGTTTTGTTGATGATAAAAAGTCAAATTCTAGGTATGAGTTCAATTTGGGATCTGGTGTCATCATATGAACCAATAAGAGGCAATAGGCAGTTTCTCTTATCTCTTCAAAGATTGATACAAAAGGAGAGTTAAGGAAATTCATTAAGCTATTTGGCTTTTTCAAATACTTGGAGATATATAGATGTCATCGGCAAGACCAACCACTTTGTTTGTTGATAATGGAGGCATTATCAAGTTAGAACAAAATCTAGTCTTCCATGAACAAACCAAGCATGTAGATGTTTCCTTGTCACTACATATGAAAGTTGGTTGAAGATTGGACAATAGACTTGCAGTATGTTCCTATAGTGGATCAGACTGGAACATACTAAAAACATTCTCACCAAGCCTCTTGGTCAAAATAAGTTTGTCAAATTGAAAGGACAACTTAATGGGGGTATTATGACACTAGATAGTTTTTTTTAATGCTTAATTGTTACCTCTTGTAATCTATTGTAAATATTAATATCTTTCTAATATTTTTTGGCTTTTAGTTAGCTCTAAGTTATCGATTAGCTAGAATACAAAGTTTCTAAATTCTTGATCATTGTTTCCTAAGGAAGCATTGTTTATTCATTTGTATATGATGATCTTTTGATCTTTGTTAAAATCAAGCAATTATTCACTAATTACTTCCTATAATAACTACTTCATAACTTTCTTTCAAAAATTCTTTGATTGCTTTAATGATAAGGATGAGCCTAAGAAAGAAGTAAATTCTTTAAATGACTAATCTGGGAAGGATGATATGATGAATGCCAAGGGTGGACTTAACATTAGTGAAGAAATGTCAAATCATTTAGATGGATATTTCAAAGGCAGCAATATTCCTCTGAATGCAAACTACCATGCAGATGACAAAACTTTTCCTATTACCAAACCTACATATTTGCTTAGTGAAAATGGTCAACAAAATGCACAACAAAGATAGAGTCTATGATACAGTAACCAAACATGTTGTAATGGAGACAAAAATAGGTTGTACATAATAGCACTAAGGTGGATTGCACATATTCCTTTATTTATTAATCATTAGTATAGACATTTTTCAGCTTGTCTACAAAGCCTTGGCCTAATATTGAAGGAAAAAGTGATAAAGATAGATGAGATTGGCCTAGTCCATTTTCTACTAGCAAGTGTGTGGTTGAAGAAGAATTAGCAAACATTCTAGATTACCTATTATTGTTTGCTTGAGGGTAAGAAAACTTTGGGAAGGGAGGATTTGTCACATCCCCTTTTTTAATATAGGGCTTAATACTCATTAGGGAATGTATAGTCAACATAGGAGTACTAATTAGATAAGTTGGTAGTTAATTTTAGTTTTGAGTTAGATATATATGTTGTATTTTAAGACTTAACACAGCTCAGTCTTGTCTCCTCCAGTTGAGTAGTAGTTAGGTATATGTCTCTTCTAGTTAAGAAAAAAATGATCTCTTAGAGATTAAAAGTTAGCAACACTAATTGAGGAGATTCGATCAGTTAACTACTACATGCAATTGTCCATGGTTGTGGGTTGATAGTTTTGTAGGAGTAATCTTCATTAACTACCTACATTTAAGGATGCCATATCTATTAACCAATTTCCCAAGATTGAGGATAACTAGGATCTTGCTAAATAAGACAAAGCATAAGGCAAAAAAGAGAGCATTTAAAAAAAAAAACTAACAACATTCAAATCTCATTTGTATTGGTGGTATTAATACAATAGCTACGTGCATTGGAGATGAAACCCTTTTATGCATAAACTTATCTTGTGATAGAAACTCTTATTAGTAATCCATATCAATTAGCAAAAAGGTTTTATTTGAGCATTTGGTAAGGGGGTTTGGTGGGCTTGGCAAGTTTTGAATGGTACTAACTGCTACTCAATAATTTACAGGTAAGCTTCCCTCTATCTACAATGTTGTGCACATATCTATATTTTTCCTACAACTCTAAAGTTACAACTTTCATTCAAGTAGCTCATCCATTCTATCTTGGTTGTAAAATGCCCTCTTTACTTTCATTAAAGTTTTCTCCATGATTTACCGATTGTAGGAATGTTAGATTTTAGTTTTATGCCCCTAAAGTGACCTAATCTATAAACATAGATAATAATCAAGAAATATTATAACAAGTAATATTTTTGTGTTTTAATATTTATTTATGAACTTATACAACTTGAAATCTAACCATTTGATATAACTAATAAATATGAACATACTTGTCTAATACAAATGCCTGAATCTCAAAAGCTTCTTATGTTTTTATCCCCATGATTGCTTGATATCTAGCTCCTTGAGAATTAGACTAAAGTACTATAGTCTACAATTGTGACATTAAAATAATCTTGCTAAAGTTCTAGTCTGTAATTTTCATGTTATGAAGAATCCAATTCCCAAGGATTTTACTTAGCAGCCCTTAGATTTACACCTCCAAGGATTCAAAACTACTGAAAGCACTATTGCATTTCTCTTAGAGAAACAAACCTCTTGTTTTCAATTCCATAAGATTATTTCTCTGTCGTAGGTGCTATTTAAAAATCCCATCTACTAAAAATTCCTAAATATTGGAAACCCATTACACAAATAGTGACACTAACTAATCACTAATTTCCTCAAGTATACACAACCAAATGAATAAGAACTTCCATAGTTGTTGGTAACTAAACACTCTCAACTATAGGGATTGATGGACTAGAACTAAATCAATGTCTAACAAAATGAAGGCATTATAACTTACCTCAACCCATTTGAAAGATAAAAATAACTAGAGTCACCTCATGCTATTTTGCAACACTTCCTACTATCTAGTCTTATAGTTTTGCCAATAGAATCTACTCATGCTACAGATCAAATGGTACATTAAATTATTCTCACTAGTAGTTGTGAGAGTGTGTTGAAAATTGGATCATATATATTGTGCACAAGATGGTCTTCGTCATTAAAACCTTAGACAAGAAAGTTGTTGCTTCTAAGAAGTGAAGTTTTGCGTGAGGCTTATATTGTAGGATGATTCTTGTATATTGGCATCTCTTTTCATTAGCTTACTATCCTCTTTTATGCTATGGTGATAACATGAATTTTTTTTTGTTGAATTATAATTTGTTAAAGATGTACTCAAAATTTTGATTTGATGAGCTCGTAGATAGAAGTTTTGTATAAGTTTTTTGAATTTATGTTATGTGGGAGCTATGCTTGGTTAGCATCTGTATTCTTGTTGCTCTTCTAAACTATATTTCTACAATTGCTCCAATATTAAATAATAATAAAAAGGAAGACCAATGGTAGACTTTCACATCTAGACTCAAATAGTTGTCTTAGAAGCCATCAATCAGATTTTAGCATAGAAATTGCCACATATATCAATGGGTTTTACTTTCCCTATATAAAATCCAATGAAATGGGCCTTAATAGGAATAATCACCAAGTTCCAAATTGTTTAATATTATAGATTGGTATCAAGAGTGATAAAAAGTGAAGAAACAATCTTTAAAATTCAATCATAAGTCAATGAAATGAACAAATTGAGCTCAATTATATATTTAAATATAAAAAAGAACATTGTGATAACAAGACAATTATTTTTATAGTAAAACATAAAGGCAAAAATTGACCAGATCGAATGAGTTTTCAAATTATAGACAATGACCAAAAAACATCAATTGTTGATTGACATAAAAGTGAATAGCTTAAATAATGTCCCAAGAAAAGAATGGCAAGAAAAAATATCTGTTAGATGGCTCACAGTTACCTCATTAAGAAGCCTATCTATTTGGTGTAGTTCAATATCCCTCAACCCATTTGTACCCATACAATTTTGTGAAGATCTATGGTCCATTGTAGATGTCCTTTTAAAACATCTCTTCCATTTCCATCTTTTGATGATATAACCCCATAACCAAATGATTTCTTAATGGAACCCCAACCAAATCCTTTAGGAGTAGGACCATCCCATCGAATATCTAAAGGAGATATCTAGAAAAAAAGACTTATCACAAACCAAGTGCTACAAAATTAAAAAGGAGATGACTCAAGAAATAGTTTCAAGATCTAAAAAAGTGGTATACCTCTTTCAGATTGACCCATTCCCATGTTTCATGATCAGTGTTGATATCATAAATTAGTGGAAGTGTTCCCTACAAACCTCATAGTGTACAAAAAAAAAGAAATAATTATGTGAAGATTTGATAGAATATGAGTACAAAACTAGAAGAAAAAAAACTTATATATTCAAATGACAGAAGTGGGAGGGTAAATATCATGCATGGTAGAATGAGGCAGACACCATGAAGCACCCCTAATCTACAACATCTAATGTCTAAAATAGGCATCTTTTAAATACATAATCATTTACTTGTTCTTAATGAGCTTTAGTATAACAAGTGGTGAAAATTGGCATAGGAATGAGAAATGTGCATGTGGAATCTATTATTAAAATTTTTTAAAAGATATTTACAGCCATGAGGTATCCTACTTCCCAATCAAATTGATCCTATTTTGTAGAGACATAATCACAAAGTACATTATGTCCAGGTAGGAAAAGTATATAAGAAAACATGATAGCAAAGATAGAATGAGAAAAAAATTAACATATACCTTAAGAAATATTGGTAAGGTTAAAAAATAATAGAACCTAATATGATCTTGTATGCTAAAATAACTGACTTAAAATTCCTCCTTACAGGTATTAGCTTGTCACATGGTACAAAATAGTGTATTTGAATGGGATTAGTGAAAACATAAGCAATACAACTTGTATATTTTGATTATCAACTTGCTTAAATAGTCAACTACTAGGGCTGATCCATTTTCATGCTTCTACCATACTAAAGACTCTACCCCTTATTCATTTTAAATGAAGCACAGTCCCTAAAATTTTGTATTAATATTTAAGTTCCTTTATAAACATGGCTACTACTGCTAGTAAACAATAATCTATAGTTTTAAATACTCCTTTTCATAGGTGCATCTATAATCTTAGCAAAAGTCTTTTCCAAACTTATAAGTTAATAAAGGATGAATAAATTTCAATAAATCATTTTTAAATCTTAATACAAATGAAAATCATAACTGACACTACCCTAACAAACAAAAACAATTCAAACATGTATGCACTGTAGGGCCCATTTGTTGTTGCACCAAAAGCCATGACTATTAGTGAACATGGAACACCACATAATTAACCACTTGTAGGCAGGGGAGTGCGTCGTATCACCCAACAATCTCCCCCTTGACATGCATACTAGGTGCTTACGTGGGTCGGGAAGGCACTGGGGAAATTTGAACCCATGACCAATCCAAAACCAGGCTCTGATACCAATTGCAAATCCCATTTACCATTGCACCAAAAGCCATGACTATTAGTGAACATGGAACACCACATAATTAACCACCTATGGGCAGGGGAACACATCGCATCACCCAACATGCACTTTCATAGTGATGAAACTATGAATAATATATTATGCTTCATGTGAAAGTCAAAAAAATGTATAATACAACATGAGATCCCTACTTGAGGCATTGACAACTTGAGGCATTGGAAACTTGATGACATCTAGATAGGGTATTGATAGAGTGGAACTAGAGCATAGAATTTAAACATAGTAGAGTTGACATTATAATACTATAGTCCCAGATATAGATCTCAAGTTCTTAACATTTGTAGTTTACTTGGTGCAAAGTGGCATCCAAGTTTGAAAATTGTGTTTGAGAAGAATGTTTGAATTTTAATGCATGGTTGAAAAGTTTTTATTCTACACACTATTAATATCTACAAAGATGGTTGGTATAAAATCTAGTCATTAGAGCCATAAAATTATGGGTAGTGACAAAATTTCTTTTAATGAAGGTTTGTAACCCTTTAGATCAACATCCATATGCAAATGTCAAATTTAGACAAGGTTTTTTTGTGCCCATTTTATTTTATACCCTTTAGATACTATGATGCATAAAAAAATTAGACAAGGTTTTGCTAGCCCTTTAGGATATGGGAATGCCTACATAATTGTAACTAGTTCCAAGTGGCTCTTTCCTTTCCTTTCCCTTTTCCATAAATGATTGGAATTATTTTTATAAAAGGAATTTGAGATTCCTGCCCACAAAATAATTTGACATTATCCATATTTCATTATTAACTCTAATGAAATCCTATTTTTCTAATGTTGTAAAGATGTATTGATACCACAGATATTCACTAATAAACCATGGGGAATGTTTTATGACTTTTGATATCTTAGGGACCTTCATAATTTGAACTTTCAAGGAGATTATTTGCCTAATTTTGGTTGTTAAAATAGCTATGAAGATTGATTCCCAAAATGAATTCTAATAATAGGTTTCTTCCTACAAAAGAGAATAGGCTTAGATGGTGGTTGGATAAAGAAATTAAAAGATGTATAAGATGGGTGATTGAAGGAAAAGAAAGGAGTGCTATCATTGAAAATTCAAGTGACTCTGGGAAAGATTTACTTGGACTATTGATGAACTCCAACAAGTATCAGAGTGGAGGAAAGCTACATAATAATGTGAACATGGCTATAGATGATGTAATTATTGAATGCCAAACATTTTATATAGCTAGACTGGAAACTACACCAATCCTCTTGACATAGCAATGCATCAAGATTGGTAAGATTGAGCATGTAGGGAAGTGTTAGAAGTATGTGGGAAAAATGAATGTCTAAGTGTTGATGTTGTGAATGGCCTAAAGATAGTAAGAATACATATTCTTAACCTTACCTAGATTTTATCTTTTCCAATGATTTTCTCAAAGATGTTTTGTTTCCATTTTATTAAGCTAGGAACTAGTCAAAATGTGTTGATAGATAGCAAAGGAAGTAGTGCATGTAGTTTGTGCTTTCCCAATATTGAACTATTCATTGAAAGCTTAATACAATACTTTGGTTTGTAGAAAAAAATATGTTGTACCCTCACCCTTTTAATCTTGTTTTGTGGTGCTCCAAGAGGGTTTTTTAAAGTAGAATAAGGGTCAATGGACCCAAGTGTGTTATCTAGGGTGTAGGAAGTCATGAAATGCCCTTAGAAGAGTTAATAAATAACCTTAAAGTCAAAGCATTCCTTTCCATAGGGCAATGAGTAACCTAAAGAATAAGTCACTAGCTTATGGAAGTGTACCTAGCATGGAACTACTAAGGGATAGCCTAAATACCAAGTTAGAAGTGTTAACAATAGGAAGCAAGAAAAATTACAAAATGTTTCTAAATTGCAATTATGCAATTTTTGCAAAAAATGTTGATTTTGCAAGAAAATGTTGATTCTTCTTTAAAACATAAAGGAGGCTGATGCAAAACCTAACATTAAGGTTAAGGACCTAGGAGGACATTTAAATATCTTCCAAACCCTAAAGTTGGAAGAAATGAAGGTCATTTGTACGGACAAGATGTTGTAGCATGATTTTTGAGTGCAAAAAGACTGACTGAGTTTTTGAAGGTTTTTGTATCTTATTTTGTGTGATGTATCTATTGGTATTATAGATAGAATAGTTTAGAACCTTTTTTTTTAGAAAGAGTTTTTTGGTTGTGTATAGTTTCTTAGTTTTAAAAACATTTTACTTTCAACTAGTCTGTTGTCTAGTGATCAGTAGTTTGCATTGGCAATGATATAACTCACTATCCCTCCATAGGAATTGTATAAAATCTTGGGGATAGTGAGAATACTAAATTCAATATATCATGGAAAAATAAGGGGCCCTCAAAACCATGGAAAATATTTTTAAGCTCTTTCCCTAGGCAAGCTAGAGCATGCCCAACTAGGGAAGGAATAGATAACAGAGCTTGTTTCTTGTAGGGATTGTGAAGATCTTTCAAAAAGTGAACATGGAGGTTATAAGGGAGTAAAAGGAGACCCCTTGAGTGGAGGGAGAAGGTTTTATCAATCCACTAAGGCCCCTTACAAGACCAAACATCAGTTTGTTCTTATGAACCATCTAAAACCCTCCAAATCAACACAAGTACTGTATGACCATTCAATGGTCTAAAACCTAGAACATCTTAAAACCCTCACAATATGAATAGAGGTCCATGAAGGCCATTTTAATTGTCTAATTGAAGAAAAAGGAGAAAATCCTATTTTGTAGATGAAATAGGGCTAGTGTGCAGTTACAACAAACTACATGGTGTGAGAATGTGAACAACTATGTGCCATGTCAGAGATGAATATCTTCTTGATCAAATCTTGTTAAAAAAACTTGCTTTAAGGGAAACACAAAATTTGTAATTTTATTTTAGATGAATATTATTTTTAATGTTCCTTTGGTCAAAATGTGTGGGTTGAAGGTGAATAATTAACAACGATGTTATAGGTTCACTACCATTTTTTTAATAGACTTGAATACAATTATTGGTCAAAGGTTGTGTGTGAAAGATGATATCTTGCTAAATGAAAGTCCTAAGTTACATGAAAAAATAATGTTGTTTGATTCTATTATATTTGATTTAGCCTGCAACATTAGTTACCTTTTGTGAAATCATTTGTTATTTTGGTTGCATTCATAGTTAATGTGAATCTAAAAGTGTTAGTTTTTATGCAATATAAAGAAAGGAACTTTGTAATTTGGTGTGTTGAAGTATGAAAGGAGTACCTAGATGAAAATATTATTTTCAATGAAATCCTAGTCTAGAGTTTATGCAAAATGTAGATCATGAATATAAGATCACTATTTATCTAGGGTTGTGGGAGTGAACTACAGAGTTAGAAGAAGTTAAAGACTTCACTGAGACAAATAAGGTATATGTGAAATAGGTGCAATATTAGATACTGAGTGAAGAGGAAAATGCCTTATATTCTAGTGTTGATAGTAGAGGTAATTTCTTGAAGAAGCATTCGAAACTCACTTTGAGGAGAGTACTAATTGTAACTAGTTTTTTAGCCTCTAAAATCTCCTTTCAATTTCATTCTTGTGTAGGAGAGATGAGCAGATTGATTTTGCACTAAATATTTATTATTTTGATTGGTTATATCCATTTGAGTGTTTGAATTGAAGCTCACTATTAGGTTGAAGCCTAACTTTAGTTGTTGATATAATAAGAGTTGAAGCTCTTTCTTGTACTGGGTTGGAGCCCATTTTTTACTGTAGTTTCTACTGTAAAGGGTTTTTTGTGTGATAAAATTTCTTGTGTCACTTTCTTCATTTTGTTTGGGTGTTATTTTTGTCTTGACTTGTTATAAATTTTAAAATAATGATTCACCCCTTCCCCTCTTAGTATTTTGTTTTTCTTTTCATTATGTTCAAAGTTATGTTCACTTTTATGTATTAAAACATATACCCTATAGCTAGTAATCACCACCCAAGTAAGATTGCAAAGCTAAAATCAAAATGTTCTTTTGCAACAAGGACACAAATTTTCTAGTTCCTACCACAAAATATTTAGTTCCTTCCAATATTAATCATGGAATCATGAACAACATCCATTAAAATTAATAATATTATACATTATTTGCAACTAGTACTGATATAGCCTAATAAATGGCATATTGGTGTATACATTATATAGTAAAATTAATAAAATAACAATGATGGTCAACTTTCCAAAAGGATGATAGGAAACTAATATGTTATTTTAGAATTTCAATATAGTGGTACAAACACTATGAATGGTGAATGAAAAGGGAGCCTAATTTGTAGACCAAACAATGTTGGTGACCCTCAAATAAGGAGCTGGGTAGTAGAGGCTTTCCCAATATATTTCCAACCACTTCTTATTGATGAAAAATATGTGACTAGTGTTGTCCCCAACAAGCCAATCACAAACATGACCCTTAAAATTGAGCATACAATTTTAATATATCAATTAACCTAGGAACATGTTTCAAAGATGAAAGTTCCCCTACTATTTTAGAACTAGTAGATTAATAGAAAAAGTGTTTATAATTAATATTGATAATGGTTTGGAATGCATGAATGTTCCATAGGAAAGAAAATGGGACACTAGTGTAGATAAACACATCAATAAGTAATAGGGTACACCACTATTACCTTTTCTTTTAAGCTTCAACAAGTATTATGGAATATCAAAACTCTTTATTTTTCTTTTTTTATAGGCATATGATGATGGTTCATGTACTGTGATCCTAAACATTGATGATAAAAAAATTGATATGATCAAATCTAGAAATTATTAGTTTAATGGTATTTCTTGCACCATTTAGGCTACATAAAAAGGATACAATAAGATGAGTCCCCTATCCCCATCCCCTCCACATTTCAGGGACACATCTCCCAGCTATTCACAATTGCCAAAAGGAGCCAAAAACACCAGCTAGTTTTCCCCCATTTATTAAGACAATTTTGGGCTTAAATACACATTTTTCAGCTTTTTACCAAAATAGAGTGGCATGAGAAGCCCACAAGGGTGTTTTCTTAACTCTAAAATGATAAAGATCAAAATTAAAACCATAATAATTCTTACCTTATATGACTAAATACTGATTGTATGCTATATTACATACATGAATGCAAAAGAATGGAATCATGAACAATACAGCTAGATAAAATGTCACTGCTACATTGATTTTCCTATGGTTCATGCTCTTCAAAAGTTTTCTCATCTGTGTTGATTGGAATTTGCATGTGCTTACCATAAAGCCACTCAAGCTTGTCTTAGCATGTCTCTAATGTATCAAAGAACTAGACAAACAAGTACAACTATCTTAAGTAGGATGAAAGTTTGACATATTTTGCTATCTTCTTAATCTAGAGATCTTCCCATTTTCCACCACTTCAAGTAAGTCTTGGCTATTAGGAACAAATAAATTGTGCAATAGTGACAACTCAATTCATGAACACATGTAGAGCTTATTCAAACCATGCTTATAAATTAATATTATGATAAAATTGGTGGGGTCCTTTAAGCTAAAAAACTACCAGCACATAAGGCAATGTCTGCTTCTTTGAGACCTATATGAAAGAAACTAGATCATTAAAGCCATTTAGTTTTTGGTATGTATGAGTATTTAATTTGAATTGTGGATGACTTGTGGAGTCTTTTATTCATTCATGAGGGAGTGATTCATTCAATTGGAGGAGTAAGTGTGGAGAGTAACTAAAGAGTGAGTTTTTCCTAAGTCTATGGATAGAGCACTAAATGTGAGGTAGTTTATAGTAGGATTGTGATTAAGTTGTGAGTGTGTGGACAAAGCACCTAATTTGAGGCATTTTACACTTGGATCTTTGATAAAGTTTGAGAAGGGCTAGGACTACAGCTAGAAAATAAGGAGATTTCTTGGTGGTCTTGTGAGCACAAGTTAAGATTTCTTTGGTGGTTTCTTCTAGATTGATGTTATGTTACAGATTTGGGCTAGCTAGGATAGTGTTTGGATTGGATCTTGAGGGATCTTGTAGAACTATTACTTTAACTAGGAAGGCCTTAAATCCCAACAAATTGCATGTAATTAGTTATATATGAATAAATTATTGTGATTTGGTATCATATCTTGCATTTTTATCATGTTTCCACTGTGTGATTATTTGTTGGGGGCTAGGACATCTCCTTTGGGGATTCACATACCTTGTACTATTTTAGGATGGGACATACATGGTCCCCACCCCACTCACATTCCCCTTCCTCCAAAGTGAATGCGGGCTTGCACAAGGTGGAGCAAATTCAACAAAAAATAAATATTATAACTATTTTCATTAGTCCTTAAGACTTGCCAATCCCCTACCCCACTTTCCACCTCACTCCCCAGTTGTCTAAACCCTTCCTAATGCCTCAAAAAGCTCTACCATGCACTTAAAAAGGACTTTAATGCTTCCTTGATTTTTACATCCTTGTCTCACATGGTATTGGGTAGCCTTTATTGAAACATCAAACTCATAAAAAAAAATATTAAAACATAGTTCTTTTAAACACCGTTACAACTCCCTTAAAGGCTCACATAAAGGAATGCATGCTAGGAAGGAGGAAGGAAATGCTTCCTAGGTAGTGATTTTTATACCTTGGGTAGTGCATAGAAGACTTCAGGAAGTGCTCCAAGCATCCTTGGAAAGAGAAAAGGGTTAGTGGCCAAGTGACCCACTTGTGTTAAGTAAGGGTTAGGATAGTATTTTAGGATGTATGTAGTTTAACGAGTAATTAGTAGACTTGGTTAGTTTAAAGTAAGTTTAGTTAGTAATGTATGTTGGTTTTAGATTTAGTTTATTATTATGGATTATTAGTAAGTAAGGTTAGTAGTATTAATAAATTTATGTGTAGGATGTGATGTTAGAATTTAATTAATATGTTAGTATTAACTAGCTAGATGATTGGGTTAGAATAGGATTAAGGTGTCATCTAGAGGTTTGTAATAAATTTAAGGTCTAAATAAATGTTATAATTATTCTTACTATTGTATTTGAAAAAGGGTGAACAATAATTCTTGTTTTATTTTTTTAGTTAGTAGGAGGTTAGGAATGCTAAGTTAGCATTATAGTTAGTAGTTGTTAATTAAAGTTAGTATATAGTTTTCTTTGATTAAAGAAAGAATGTTAGTGTTTAATTAAATTCTTTATTATAATATTGAGATTTTATGTTTGAAACAAATTGTATTTGTTGGTAAAGTTTAGTGGTTAGATTAGTAGGTTTATAGTTAAAATATCTTTTTATAGAATATTATTATTTGAAATATCTTTTTTGTTTTATTTTGAGTATTCTAGAAATGCTTGATAGAATGGTTTGGGTTTTGACTAGAAGATGGGTCAATGTCATGATTAGTTTAATGATAAATATTAATTTTTTTTATCATTTCTAAATAGTTTATGAAAATATCCAGGATTAAGTATTAGTGTATTATGATAGATTAACCTTTAAATACAAAATTAGATTCTCCTAAGGATTGATCTAGTATAGTCTTAAAAGGGATAGCATCATAGTCAATTTATGAACTTGGAAACCCTAAAATTTAATTTGAATTGGAAGTTGTACCTTTGTAAATTGAACCTAAATGTTAATAGATTGACTCATTCAACTTGAGCTAAGTGTTCATGTAACACTAGGACTTGGGGTTTCAAACCTATGCATTGTGTCAGAATACTAACTCTACATCTTCATGTTATGTATTTGAAACTCACTTTAATCCTTTGTCAACTTCCCATAACTTGATAAGTGTATCATGTATTAACATAGTGGATTATTAATCTTTAAAATAAAAATAAAATTGTTGGTGTGTTTTTGCCACATTTTTGGGCATGACATTATTGAACATTATTATGTATTTATAATGATTAATACAATGTCATTTGAGCCAATTGGAAATGAGCCCTATGTTCTTCCAAGCTATTGTGAGAAATTATTTTACATTAGTGATGATGTTGATAATGGTAATGATGATGGAAGTGATGATCATAATCATGAAAATGATGATGATAATGATGATGATGATGATGATTATGATTATGATGGTGGTGGTGGTGGTGTTGAAGATGATGGGGGTGGTGGTGGTGGCGGTGGTGGTGTTAATGATGATGATGATGATGATGATGACAACGATGACAATGATGATGATGAAAATGATTATGAAAATGACAATGAGGACAATGATGATGATGATGATGAAAATGATGAAGATGATGATGATGACAAAGATGAAAATGATGATGACGATGGCAATGATGATAATAGCCATAATGATGAGATATATGAAGAAGATAATCACTAACATGAGTAATGAAATTTATGAGGTATGATCAATGAAACATGTGAGGCATTTATTTCTTCATAAAAATTTGTTTAACTTATTATATATTTTCATGATTAGTTTATTTTGTGTTGAAATCCAATGTAATGGTATAATTAGTTTACTTTGTTTAATTCTAATAATAATGACATAGGTGATTTATGATATGCATGTTTAAAATGTGTTATGATGCTCAATCATTGGTTCTAATTATGTATAATATTTAGTTTTTTCATGATTGTTACCCTTTGTAGAAATAGGCAAAGGACTAAAAATATCGTCATCATTTTGTTGAGGATATTGCACAGCTAGCAAACATATAGTAGAGGTAACACATTAATAAATATACAATGATTATGATGTATGCATATTTTTCATGTTATGTTCTATATAATTTACAACATATGTATCATGTAATTTCTAACTAACTGAAGATAAATGATTTAAAGATGCAATAAATTTAACCCTTTTGATGAGGATCCTAGAAAGTTTTATGGATCGACATGTATAAGTCAATACATTCTATAGAAAAAATTTATTATTTGATTTCTTTCCTTTTACCCTAAAAATCAATTGTAGGTTGACTTTGTCACTATTAAACTCATTAAGAAAAATATCTCACTCCTTCAACTATATCTCGCATTTGATGGCCTCCAGTTAGCACCAAAAAAGTATTTTTCTGATCTATCCTTCTTGAGTGAGAGAAATATGGGAATAGAAGATGAAAGTGAGACATGTAGTAGGTCTCCAATAGCAAGATCAACTAGAGGTCAAAAAATTAGAAGAACATTCAATAAATGCTTATATTTTTTCCTTATTGAAGGGGGGTCATGTTATTATGATGATGTGTCAAAATGAGACATCAAGGCTCCCTTATGGTACACACATCTTTAGAAAGAATGGTTACCCAAGTATTTACCTCCAGTTAACATTTTTTTTGTGATAAAAAGAGGATATATTGCATACCTCCATTATCATTACATGGTTTGGGCCTAGTTTCCATGGATGGCATAAAGGTTAATTATGAAAAAGTTGTTGAATTAACAAAGTATGTAGAACCTTATTAAAATTACAATAACTAGATGGACATAGTTTGATATAAATAAAGTATGTGTAGCTATGCACTATGAGAAAATTATCTACAATGGAAAGAAAATGATTGAAGTAAAAGACTTGCTATGTATGTTGATAGAAGGCCAAAAGAAACAAGGAACATAGTAGATTTTATAAACAGTACTCATCTTGGGTCAACTAATAAGTGACCCAATTGCATTTTCAAGATACGTGAAGAAAATCATGTTTTTGTATGTGTGATAAATTCAATAAGTGTAAGGGTAGAGTTGCTAATAGATTATAATTTGAATTGCATTGATACATATAAAGTTACCATCATGGGACTAGAAAATATTGTATATATAATATTGAAACTAATTACTTCCAATGAATAACTCCAATATACAATATACCATTTAATTAATAAGTTTTTTGCTAAGTTATCTATTACTTTTATTACAATGATGTTTTTCTATTTAGTCTTTGTCATAGGGAGACATGGATCCATCTGATGAGAGAGGTGAGGGTGTTCCTCCCACACCTTCTTTGGTGAAGGTAAACCTTAGTGTAAAAATTAGTGTAATTGTAACTGTACAAAATGTTATATTATTATGTAATTTTCAAAGGATTTTTTAATTTTAAAATTTTTTATTTGATATTTCTATCATAAATTGATTCCTAAGGAAAGGGAAAAGCACCAATAACAAAAGAGATATTAATTAGTGATATACTGTTGATAGTATTATGCAATGATGACATCAAATAGACCACCAAACACATAAGCATGGTAAGAAAGAGCCTAAAATCAATCAATTTGAAAATTATTTCCATTGTGATGGATCAAAATCAAATTGAGGAGACAGAGGTAATGAAAATTGAATTGATACAGAGAGAACTTTTTCTAGAAGTAAGAAATAATAAATATGTAGCTATAAAAAAATTTCAATAAAGGTTTATATTTTATAATATATTATGGATCATGAACCAAGATATGTATGTGTTCTTACATATTTTTAAACACCTAAATGAGTTATTAGACATGATGAGGGTACTAGTGCAATTCCTTCAAGTATGTGATTTCCATTTTCAACCATCACAAGGGACATCATCAAAATCACTATATAAAATTCTTATCTATTGTAGTCCATTAATATTAGAAATTTCACCATTATTTTCTTCATGATTATTATTGATAGCATTATAAGAAAGGTGAAGTTTATAACTATTTTTGTTAAACTAAAAGTTAAAACTTATTGCAACTTTTATTTCCTTGTCTATGATATCTCTATTGGAATGATGAGGAATTTCAATAACATTGTGGCTTGAATCCACATTATATTCCCTGTAGTCAGACAAAATTGAGGTACAATTTAGGATATTACCAACTCAAAAGTTTTCAATCTTCCTCTTTACCTCCCTTGCAATCATCAAACATCACCTAATCTTTACTTGTCTAATGTCCTTTCCATTTCATTAAAGTTAATGGTGTCTCAAATTATTCTTTTTCAAACAATGTTAGAAAGCTACGAGGCATTTTTTTATGGACCTCCCAAATCCTTATAGCAACATATTGGAAGTCCCAAACATATAGTTTATTGGAATCATTATCTTTTGGTTTGTCCTTTAGGAGTCTATCAATCCCTTTTTTTTTTTGTTAGATCTTTATCTCCCTTGTACCAACTTCTTGTTCCTTGGTAATCTAATTTTTTTAACAACATGCTCTTTATTTTGTAATAGCTTCAAGTAATTATATGATTTAATCTAATCAAATGATTCATTGATTTTTTTAGCAATAATTATCTTCAAAACACCAAAAAAATATTTTGTATTGCCCTCACATATAGAAATTGACTATTTCTCCACATCATCAACCTTAGCTAATTATAAACTATTATTCCTTTTATAATCATCATGTCCAATTACAAGTGTATTCAAAGTTGTAGATTTAACTTGCTCATCATGATTTATGGCACCATTCTCATTTGCATATTTTGTCTCATTACTACTTAGATACAATATATCTTTTTAATTCCACAAATATGATCAAATACTCAATCCTTATGACATGTGAAACAAATATTCTCTTTTCTCATTTGTTTCTCAATTTTTTTTGAAAATATTACAACATATTTAAGTCCATTTATACAAGTTCATTTTGATTCATTTATTTCTTGAAACTTTCAATTTTATCCTCAATCAACCCATTTGAGATTGACTAATAGTATGAATATTGATATATTTTTAAAAGAACAGACATTGTATGGATCATTGTTTCTGTGTTTGACTCTAATAGTGTTGATTAAATAAAATAATCTATTATGTTTATAATTATCTCTATATTTAAGAAAGACAATATATTGTTTATATAATTTCTTTTCAAGATATGCTTAAGTGGAAAAGCCTTCTTTGAGGACAACCACCACTCCAAGATTGTTGATTGTAGAGTCGATAACAAGGAGCATGCAAATATCCAGTGTACCCTAACTAGAGCTAGTGAACCCTTCTTCTTTTATATTATGTTATGTGTTAATTATGATTTGGTTTATACTTTCTATCAGAAATAATTGATTAATTATGTGTTGTCTTGATGTTACACAAAATGTCATATCATTTCCATTAAGTGTATCTTGAGCTCACTCTAGCATTGAAGATAGTTTCTTGTGTCTACTGAGGATTCCAGAGTATGCCTAGTTTAGAAGATAGTGTCTACCAAGTTCACTCAAGTGATAAAGGAAAGATTATAGAAGTTAAGCATTAACCAAACTCACTCAGTTAATGAAGGAAATTTTATATGGAACTAGTGTTAACCAAGCTCACTTGGTTACCAAAGGAACTTTGTGAATATGCAATGTTGACTAAGTTCACTTGGTTGACATAGGAAAATCACTTTGAGTTAGTATCTACCAAGAAAGATTGGCTAACAAAAGATTTTCTTGTTTTGGGATATTAAATTCAATCAAATTATTTATTGGTTCTAGGGAAATAGGAAGATGAATATTAATTATTCTAAGTCATATTCAAGCCAACTTAACAATTTGTAAGATATACATATAAGGTCGAGTTTAGGATTGAATGTGTGAAACATAATTGAAGATTTGATGATGCTTAGAGGAGGTGAATTAGAAGGATAAGTAGAATATCATTGTTGAGATGCAAAGATACATTTGATCAAAGAAGGATCAAGTATACAAGCCATAATTGAGTTCTATAATCAACAATTCATTTGCATCAAAAATTGAGTCATCACATTATTACTTTCTAACCATTGTTGTAGTGATCTAAATATCTTAACAGAATAGGCTTAACAAATATTTGTAAATCCTCTAATAAAGTGGCATTTCTATTTAAAGTTTATCAAATAGATGTAAAAGTTGCATTCTTGAATAGAATTCTTCATGAGGAAGTCTACATAAAACAACTTGAAGGTTTTGTAGATCCCAACAAAAGAGACATGATATGAAAATTTAAAAAAGCATTATATGGTCTCAAGAAAGCTCCTAGATCTTGGTATGAAAGACTTCATAACTACTTGATAAAGATTGGTTTTCAAAGAATAAATGATAACAATAGTCTTTATATTAAAGAAGGACTAGACAATAAGATTGTGTTTGTACAAATATTTGTGGATGACACTTTATTTAGAGGAAATGATGACTTGTGCAAAGAATTTTTAGATGAAATGATTAAATAATTTGAGATGTATATGTTTGGAGAGATAAAATTCTTTTTTGGAATGCAAATCTAGTAGAAGATGGAATCTACATTACTCAATGAAAATATACCAAGGAGATACTAAAATTTTTTGGAATGGAAGACTCAAGATTAGTTGGAACTCTTATGTCTACTTGACATAATCTTTCCAAAAATGATGATTCCAAGGAGGTAGATCAAACCATATACATATCAATGACTAGAAAATTATAGTACGTAGTGCACTCAAGGCCTGATATTGCATTAGAAGTTGGTATGTGGAAAGATTCTCAAAAAATGTCAAAGAAAATCACATGATGGAAATCAAAAGAATCATGAGATATCTGAAAGGTAGTGAAGACTATGGTTTATGGTACAAAAAAGGAGGCAATTTGGATTTAAGACTATTCATAGATGTTGATTAGGTGGGAAGTATTGATGATAGAAAGAGCACCAATGGTGGAGCATTGTTTCTCAATAAAAGACTAGTGTCTTGGACAAGCAAGAAACAAAATTGTATTTCTCAGTCCACAGTAGAGGCAAAATATGTGGAAGTAGTAGTTAATTTTTCTAATATTGTTTGGTTCAAACAACTTTTGGTAGATATGAAGATAGAAATCAAGGATCCAATGGTTATATACTATTGTAATACCCCAAAATTGGCTCATTGCCATTCTACCAATTTTGGTCTATTATGATCAATCCTAAGACCTATTATAATAGGCAATTCTTATTCTACTACTCACTACTTGACTTAATTGTCAAATGCTTAAAACTCTAATCTACATTAATCAAACTCTTTATTTAATTCCTATAGTATTGACTCATATTAGTCACATTAAACCTATTGATTACAATTTAATTTAATTATTAAGTATTTACACTTTAATTAAATTAAATTGTCACCTAAGGCTAATGTACTAAAGAATTAAAAATATTTAATTTAATAATTATGCTCACTTTAATTAATTGAATGTGATTATTCAATTAAATGAAAAAGGCATTTATGAGGTCATATCTCACTTTATTAAATTAAATAATATCTTCAAAATCTTCTCTTTAGTTCCAAAATGGAATCTCTAAGTGAACTATCTCTCAAATTGGAATTAATCTAGTTAACCTATTCTCACACTTATGAAAAGCTCAATTAACTCTCCTTTCTTAATGAAGTTTCTATTTAAATTAAATCTTTCCTTCAATCCTAACCGTTGATTCGAGTTGATCTCACCCATTGATAGAAGGCTACAGGTTGCCTTGCTAGACTATTCTCAGGTGAACAATCTCATATTCATTCCAGGATGAATCAACAAATAAGGATTGTGTTAAAGTGTGTGTGTGTTAACAGAGGCCCACATTTTCACACATACATTTCTAGTACCCACCGTGGGGCCAAGAAAATCACTTTCTTAGGCCTTCTCTACATTTTTAAAATTAATTTTCAAGCTCTTTGTCCATATAGTTTTGTACAGATTCTAGAATCTTTGCACAAGATAATCCATTTTTGCGCGAGGATTCTAAATTATCTCATGTAGATTCTTTTCGGTTCATGCGAGAAAGTGCCTGAGCATGCAAGCCTTCACATGGCACCTCATTTCTTCACACAAGCCATAAAAAGATTTCACACAACTTTGCTAGAGATCCCATGCAAGATCTTGTAATAGCAACCTCTGTTTCAAGCATTTTTATTTTGCAATTTACTCGATTTCCTTAACATACTTTTCTTGGAATCTATTTTTCTTTGTTTCTCTATTTTTTTTTCTACAGCTTAACTATTGTTTGTAGGATGATTTTTCAAAGACTCCTTATAAAACCCACTCAAACACAAACTAATTGTGTGCTTGTAGAATGATTATCGAAGACACATTTGTTGAAGACTATACTTAAAACCCACAAAACAATGTATCTTCTTTTCTTTCTTTCCAAAATAGATCAAATAGGGCTTGTGAACTTCTTAGGGTGTAAGATTGAAGAATAGGGAACTATGCTCTTCACCACTTGGAGGTCATGACCAAGGGTGAATCAAAAACCTAGATACCTTCGAAAGATGACATTCTGAGGGAGGCAAGAAGCTTAGTGGTTCTCTAGTGCTTGTACTCTTCTATGATAAGATGATGATTTTCTTTTAAGGGAATCCAAATCTTTAAGGAAGGATAATTCTAGATTGATTAAGCTAAGTGGGTAATCAATCTATTTTTGCATGTTTGGGTGAGAAAATAAGGTAGAGAATTATGCTCTTTCCCCTTAAGGGAAATCAAAAACTTGGACCCTTAAATCTAGACCACCAGTTTGTGTCAATCCTTTAGAGGGCCTACCAAAGTGATCCAACCTTTGAGAATGACCCAAGTGAGCACACTCCTTTCATTGAAGACTCTAACTCACTCTAATAAAGAAGCCTTGTAGAGCGAAATACTCCAAGGCTAGATTAATTTCTTCTCCTTCACTCACAATATCGCATGTGGAGGAGAGGCTATGTTTGTGCACTGGTTTGTGTCAGCCCATGGATTCCTAAGCAAGTAGTGTGCACTTTCAGATGCTAGTGTGGGTTGCTGATCTCAACTCTACTTGTGGAGCCACTGGGGATTAATTCAAATGGAAGTCAAGTAAAAAACTTTTAGCTAGAGGCTACCCTGTTCACCTCTGAAAGGAAGCATAATCTTTGTGCAAGGAGGGGGAAGAATCTCTCCTATAGAACTCACCATAAGCATGCTACTAGATTTTTTAAGGTGGTATACACTCTCATCCCCTAGCACAAGGGTTCTTGTTCAACATATACTATTGAGTCCTTTGAATATACCAAAAACATGGTTGCACTCTAGGGGGTGACACGGCTATGTAAGGTACACACATGCGCATAAGATATGGGACAAAGGTTTTTCCTTCTCTACCAATTTTTGTTTTTAGGGATAAAAGCATGTTTGTTCTTGAGTCATAAACAAGTCCAAAACTATCTACAACAAACAAAGATCAAGACTCCCCTATCTTGTTGAGTTGCTTTATCCTCAGCAGAACTATTTTTGACTACTACTTGATTCCTACTATCTTGTTCAAACACATTGCCTTGATTGAATATTGAAACATTGTCCAAATGTCTTACTGAGTTAAACTCATTTTCTATCTAGTCAAATTTGTCTAACAGATCTATCGAATCTATTTGAATAGTCTAAAAATATCTTCAAACTCCAATGCTATTGTCAGTCTGGTCTGCCTTCTCACGTGAAACTTTTCAAGTCCTCGCGTGAAATCATTTGGTTTGTTACTTTCTTGTGTGGTCCTTTCTAGGTTCTCATGCAAACATTTGAAATTTTTGCACGATATCTGATGTCCTCACATGGTCTGTGTAACTTTTTTGTGCAAGATTTTAATTACTGTCATTGGTTTTTGTGTGGTCCTGAGTACTTACTCGCGCGGCCTGCAAAAGTTCCTTGCATGAGATCTTATGTAAGTAGTTCTAGCTTTGATCTATTTTTAGTTGTTTGCATCCTATACACTATCCTTTTTAGTATTAGTTTACTATCCTCTATCTATGAATAGTCCTAAACAATGACACTTTCCTTAGCTAAAGACTGGTGTCTCGTACTTTGACTAGTCTTGTCTCTTGAGTCATCTTTATCTTCATCCTTTAATGCTTGTCATGCTTCATATCACATTGGTCATAACCATTGGTTGTTATAGCCTTTAAATCAAACCATTTGCACCTTAGTGGAAAACATTCTTGTCTAATCCTATTGAGACTCAATCTTAGTGTAGTCCTTGTCTAGGTTCTTGCCTTTTGTCCTTGTCTATGACTGTCACAACAAGGAGTGGCAATGTGTTTTATCCTCTTATAATTAGGCGAGGTCATGCTAGGGGTCATAATCATGGAAGAGGTCACTTACCTTTTGTTACATAATCTACATCTAACTCATCTAGTGAGGCATCTTCACGATCTCCCTTACCTATCAGGTCACCTCGAGTTCAACAAATGTTTTCCATAAACCTACAACAAACTAGGAATCCTTTGTATCAAGAGGATATTGAGACAGGGTAGAAGCCTTGTTAACCCAAACACAATGTTTGACTCCTTTTTCAAAGGACCTTTCGAAACACAACACACTGAAACTAAACATGTTCCTACAATGACTAAGCATGAACCTAAACATGGTAGTCATAGTAGACATCAAGAGCTACCTAGGAATGACAAAGAGAGAGAAAGAGCATGACACCAATGAGGAATTGGAAGAGGTGGAAATATTCCCTGAACACATAGCAAAATGTTGAAGAGACAAAAATTTTCAAAGGTCATGGGAATCCTACTCAACGAAGAGAAAGAAAAGTATTTTCTCAAACTTGCCCAAAAGGGAGAAAAGTTGCCCTCTCATTTCAATGTGGAAACTATTATCACACTTGAAGAAGAAATTGAGACTTCTAACCTCCAAAAGAAATTGAAAATTATGCAAAACCAATTGGCTCAGATGATGCATGAGAAAGAGTAACCCAGAAAAACATACACATTGGATGCTCTTTGTCCATTTCCATTTGACAAAAGTGTTAACATGTCACCTTTCCCATGAGGCGTAGAGCTACCCAAGTTCAACAAGTACTTTGGTACCACTAATCCCCAAGACCACTTGCAAGAATTCGGTGCTTTGTCTATGGAGTTCATACATGATCAAACATACCTCATGTGTTTATTCCCTAGAAGCCTAGGTGGTCAAGCTTTAGAGCGGTTTTCACATTTACCTCCCAGTATTAAGACATTTGATGAAATTGCCAACTTATTTGTTTAGTAGTATTCTCATAAAATTCAACATCCTATCAACATTTAAGAGTTATGCAACCTTAAGTAGAAAGTTGGAGAACCTTTTCTCACATTCCTCCAATGGTGGAGACAACTGTACACTAAGTATTCCTGCAAAATTCTAGAAATGAAAAAGCTTGACATTTTCACTGGTAACCTCCTACTTGATTTTGGATATAGAGTCCAACTTCAAGGTCCACATACCTTTGAAGACATGATCACATAGGCTATTTGTATCAAGGAATTTATGATCAAGAAAGGCGAACTCACTCTTTAGAGGGACATAAAACAAGGTTCCACTTCCAACATGGATAAAACCAAACCTATCAACAAGAATTGATAAATCGTACATGATGGAGTTGTTGAGAATGTCACCCCCAAACCTACTAAAGTGGCATTTAATCTCATAAATGGCCTCAAAGTGATAAAAAACAATGAGAAACTTCCTCCTGATAACAAGACATGTGGGAACAAACCAAGAAACTCATGGGCCACATGCCCTAAGTGAGAGTATACACCCTTGGGAGAACCTTTGGATGTGGTTTACAAAACATTGCTACAACATGAGCTTATTTCACCAATGGAAAATCTTTTTCCCTATGATCCACAACCACATCCACAATGGTGGAATGAAACCTCATTCTATGAGTATCACCAAAATAAGGGACACAAAACTAGCAACTACATAAACTTGCACCATAAAGTCTAGGACATGATTGATGCTAGCAATCTTGTGGTAGATGGAAATAACAAAAACTCAAATCACAAGGTGTTCAAAGAGCCTTTCCCAGCCTATGAAAAAGGAGAGACTTCAAAACCACAACCCAACAACAAGGTCAACTATGCATATTCCAATGAGGACAATGTGATCAACATGGTTGAACCTGTGGATTCTGAATACTGTAACATTATTACCATTATGGGAAAACAAGATAATGACAAACCCAAGAAACCATTTGTCTTGAGGGGCCCTACCCCCAACGTAATGGATAATACACCCTCACAACACTATGCTAATATTGTCACTCACTCTCATGCCATGTTGGTGTTCAAAGGCCTTGCACCTTCTACTTTTGATCTTGAACAACACAAAGACAAAGCCCTTATTGGTCCATCTAGCAAAGGTGCAAAACCCATAACAAACTTGATAGAAATTAGCTATAGTGTTCTGTATCAATTTAAACGAACTAATGCTCAGATTTCCATCTTTGAGCTACTTAAAATCTCACCTACTCATATGTAGATTCTGGACAAAGCCCTCACTGAGGCAAATGTTCCTCAAGATCTTGATCTTGAGCAATTTCAATCCATGGTAGTTCACCTGACCTCACCTTATCTTATGACCTTCTCTGAGGAGGATGATAACTCGTTGAGTCACCCACACAATCAATTGCTATACATCAAGGTTATGATCCATTAGACATGTGTTCATTGAGTACTCATATATAATGGTGCTGGCCTAAATATTGTCTCTACTGCTTTCCTTAGACAATTGAATTATTTTGAGGACTCTATTGATCCTCAACGTAAGATCACTATCAAAGTGTATGATGAAGTGGAACAAAAGTCTCTAGGTCTTGTGGTTTTACCCATTCACATTGGTCTTGTAGAAAGGGATGTCACCTATTAGGTGCTTGACATTCCCTTGGCTTACAACATTCTATTAGGACAACCATGGATACATGAGATGCACATTGTGCTATCCACATACTACCAATGCATCAAGTTTCCATTTCATTGCTCCCAAGTTGCTATTCCCACCACTACTAGCTATAATTGCAATATGCTCAAGGCTGCTGAAACTTTCATCCCTACTAACTATGAATCCATTGATTATCATGACAATAACCTGAAAAAAACTAAGAAGTCATTCAAACTGAAAGAAATTGGCATGGGAGAGTATCACATTGAACCAATGTTTTCATTGACATCTCTTCTAGAATCTCCTTGTCATTATGGGAGACCCTCAGAGGCAAAGAAGCCATTCATACTGACACCTTAGACCAAGTATAATGGCAATTTTGTTAAGGCTACAATGCCCTTAGAGGATGAAAGTGAAAATAGAGCCATTGTAGCATGGCTTTATAGAGAAGAGGCTCCAATAGACTTAATAGAAAAAGCTCAAGAAATCACTCTTAAGAAATATGGGCCTAGTTTTAGACTTATGAAGCATTTTGGTTACAAGGGAACTGGCCCTATTCTGTGCAATAACAATGGCCTAATTGATCCTATCAAAGTAACAATGATACAACTGGCCTAGGATTTAAGAAGTTTCCTTTCCATTTGGGACCAAATAAACTCATACCAACACTTGAGAGTTCATCTGGAAATGAGTCACAAGCTGAGTCAAATACTTGAGTGGAAGAATCTGATCATAAGAATTCCTATCCTCATCCTATTCCTCATGATCTTGCTAAATTCTTTGCTGAGCTAGATGACTTTGTGCCACATGTTAGCACTAGGGATGATACTAGTGACTCTTCTAAGGACAATACTAAGCAACTCAAATATCATTCAAAAAAGGGAGAATCTAGTTAGTCATTCCATATTGAGTATTTGTGTAAGAACCTAGAGGATGAAGGTGAGTATGTCCCTATCACTGTTGGGGAGTTCTATAGTCTCTTTCCATGTAGCACTAACTCTAAGGAATATGAGTTTGACTCTCTTTTAGAAGAAACTATTGATAAAGACATTGACCAAGTGCATTTTTATGAAAACCAAATCAAAGTGGGTGAAACATGTAGGGTTAGATCGCATGGGTCTAATCCAACTAGTATCCTAGAGTCATCAATTTCTATTGTTCATACTTAGAGGTGTTTGAACACATCTGTGGATGAGGTCATCGTAGGTCTAGAACTGTTGCTCCAAGAACATAATGATTATACTATGAATGCAATTGAACTAGCCACTCTCACTCACACATCCTAAGCTTATAGACTAGAACCCTAATGCATCTAGCGAAGTCACCACATTCTAGAATGACTATGCTCTTGCCTATTACCTAAACATTATTGAACCTATAAAATCTTCCACCAATGAGTAGAGTGTAACCATTACTAAGGCTGACATCAAATATCTTACTCATATAATTGAAAAGAAAAAATGTAAAAGGTCTAATGGTGAAAACCACATTGTGGTAGTATCAAAACCCAAAAAAGTAAAAAAAAAAGACACATCCAAGAGTCAAAACCTCTCTAAGGCACCTGCAGATGAGATATTTGATGCACTTCCTAGTCACTTTTAGGAGAGATCATCAATATTGATAGAGCCAACATAGGCAATTAACCTGGGCATGGAAGAACCTTTCCTAGCTTATGAAAAAGGAGGGACTTTGAAACCACAACCCTACAACAAGGTCAACTATACATATTCCAATGATGAAAATGTCATTCACATGGTTGAACTTGTGGATTTTGAATACTGCAACGTTATTACCATTAAGGGAAAATGAGATGATGAAAAACCCAAGACACCATTTGTCTTCAGGGGCCCTACTCTCAATTCAATGGATAATACACCCTTGCAACACTATGCTAATGTTGTCACGTGTTCTCATGCCAAGTTGGTGCTCAAAGGCCCTACGCCTCCTACTTCAGATCTTGAACAACATAAAGACAAAGCCCTTGCTGGTCCATCTGGTAAAGGTGCAAAACCCACAAAAAACTTGATAGCAACTGGTTATAGTTTTCTCAATCAATTAAAATGATCTAATGCTCAGATTTCCATCTTTGAGCTACTTAAAATCTCACCTGCTCACAGGCATATTTTGGACAAAGCCCTCACAGAGGAAAATGTTCCTCAAGATCTTGATCTTGAGTGATTTCAATCCATGGTAGGTCACCTAACCTCACCTTATCTCATGACCCTCTCCAAGGAGAATGATAAATCACTTAGTCACCCACACAATCAATCGCGACATATTGAGGTTATGATCCATCAGACACGTGTCTGTCGAGTACTCATCGATAATGACACTACCCTAAATATTGTCTCTTCTACTCTGCTTAGACAATTGAATTATTCTGAGGACTCTATTGATCCTTGACCTAGATCATTATCAAAGTGTATGACAAAGTGGAAAGAAAGTCTCTAGGTCTTGTGGTTTTACCCATTCGTGTCAGTCCTATAGAAAGGGATGTCACCTATTAATTGGTTGACATTCCCTTGGCTTACAACATTCTATTAGGACAGCCATGGATACATGAGATATGCTCAGTGCCATCCACATACCACCAATGCATCAAGTTCCCATTTCATGGCTCCAAAGTTACTATTCCTACCACTACTAGCTATACCTGCAACATGCTCAAGGATGCTAAAACTTTTGTTTGTACTAATCATGAATCCACTGATTATCATGACAATAAGCTGAAACAAATCAAACAGTTATTCAAATTGAAAGAAACTGGCATGGTAGAGTACCACAATGAACCAATGCTCTCATTAACATCTCTCCCAGAGTCTCCTCAACATTATGGGAGACCTTCAAAGGCAAAGAAGCTATTCGTACTGACACCTTAGACCAAGTATAATGGCACTTTTGTCAAGGCTATAGTGCCCTTAGAAGATAAAAGTGAAAATAGAGCCATTGCAGCATGGCTTTATAGAGAAGAGGATCCAATGGACCTAATAGAGCAAGCTCGAGAAATCACTCCTGAGAAATATGGGCCTGGTCTTAAGCTTATGAAGCATTTTGGTTACAAGGGAGCTGGCCCTATTGGGTGCAATAAAAATAGCCTAATTGATCCTATCAAAGCAAGAGCTTGAAGCAACCGTAATAGAACTAGCCTAAGATTTAAGAAGGTTCCTTTTTCATTTGGAACCAAATAAATTCATACCGACACCTAAGAGTTCATCTGAAAAATGAGTCACACGCTAAGTTAGATACTTAAGAGGAAGAATTTGATGATGAGGATTCCTATCCTCATCCTATTCCTTATGATCTCAGTAAATTCTTTCTTGATCTAGATGACTTTGTGCCATGGTTAGCACTGTGGATGATACTAGTGACTCTTCTGAGGACAATACTGAGCAACTCAAATATCATTCAGAAAAGGGAGAATCTAGTCAATCATTCTATATTGAGTATTTGTGTAAGAACCCAGAGGATGAAGGTGAGTATGTCCCTATCACTATTGGGGATTCTACAATCTTTTGCCATGTAGCACTGATTCTAAGGAATATGAGTTTGACTCTCTTTCAAAAGTGACTACTAATAAAGACATTGACCAAGTGCATGTCTATGAAAACTAAATTAAAGTGAGTGAATGTCTAGGGTTAGGTCATATGGGTCTGATCCAACTAGTGTCCTAGAGTTGTCAATTACTGATCTTAGTACTCTAAGGCATTTAAACACACCTATGGATGAGGTGGCCGTAGGTCTCAAATCGCTATTCCAAGCACTTAATGACTATACTATGAACACAATTGAACCAACCACTACTCTCTTACTCACACATCCCAAGCTTATAGACTGAAACCCTAATACATCTAGTGAAGTCCCTACATTCAAAAATGACTATGCTCTCAAGTGCTACCTATACGCTATCGAACTTGTAATGTCTTCCACCAATTAGCAGAGTATCAACATGACTAAAGCTGACATCAAATATCTCAGTCATATAATTAAAAATTAAAATTACAAAAGGTCTAATGGTGAAAACCATATTGTGGCAGTGTTGGAACCCAAAAAAGTAAAAACAAAAGACATATCCAAGGGTGAAAACCTCTCTGAGTCACCCACGGATGAGATATTTGATGCACTTCCCAGTCACTTTCAGAAGAGATCATCAGTGTTGATAGAGGTGATGCAACCAATTAACCTAGGCACAAAAGAACATCCTCATATGATACATTTGGCACAGTCACTATCATCTGAAGAGAAGGAAGAATTCATTGCCTTTTCCAAAGAAAAGAAAATAATTTTTTCTTGGACATACTCTAACATGCCAAGATTGGATCCTAATCTTATCATGCATCACTTGTCCATAGCACCAGGCATCAAACTAGTTAAATAGAAGCTTCAGAAAATGAATCCTCATGTTGTATTGCTCTTCAAAGTGGAACTAGAGAAACTTCTAAAAGCTAGTTTCATCTGCGCAATTGATTATGCTAAATGAATATCCAATATTTTTCTAGTTCCCAAGCATGATAAATCTATCAGGGTTTGTATTGAGTTTCATGATCTTAACTTGGCATATCCTAAAGATGACTTTCTGCTTCCTAATATTGATATGATCATGGACATGATGGCTGGCTATGAGATGTACTCACTTATGGATGGGTTTTCTGGATACAATTAGATAAAAATTGTGCCAAAAGACTAGGAGAAAATGGCTTTCACATGTGCATGGAGAACCTTTTGTTGGAATTTAATTCCATTTCGCTTGAAGAACGTTGGTGGTACATATTAGTGGGCTGCTACTACAATTTTCCATGATATGATGCATAAGACCATAAAGGACTGCATTGATGATACCTTGGTCAAAAGTGCTAAACACAATACTCATCTGCAAGATTTGGGGCCCATTCTAGATTGTATGGAAATATTCTATCTTCAACTCAATCCTAAGAAATGCACATTTGGTGTCACATCAAAAAAGTTGGTGGGATACATCATTTGTGCAAAAGGAATTGAGGTAGATTCAGAGAAAGTACAAGCAATAATGGACATGGCACCACCTCGAAACATCAGTCAGATGAGAGGACTATAGGGAAGGCTCCAATATATTTGTAGGTTTATCTCACAATTGGTGGATAGATCACAACCATTCACAAAGACCTTACATATGCGTGTAAAATTTAATTGGAGCTATAATTGTGAGCAAATATTAACATAGATCAAATAATATCTTGGTAATCTACCAATTCTTATTCCTCCTATCCATGGGAAGCCTTTACTTTTATACAATTCAGCAACTGAAACATCTCTATGAATCCTATTGGCTCAGGAAGACAATGACAACAACGAAAGGGCTATTTATTACTTGAGTCGGACATTGATCTCTTATGAGAAGAACTATAGCATTATTGAAAAAGCTTTCCTAGTAGTTTTCTTTGCTTCCCAAAAGTTGAGACACTACATGCTTACCCATACTATGTGGCTCGTGGCTAAAATAGACCCACTAAAGTATTTTCTTAGTAAGGCAGCTCTCATAGGAAGATTGGCTAAATGGGTTATGATACTTAATGAGTTTGACATCCAATATATTGAATGCAAGGCTATCAAGGGACAAGTAATTGTAGATCAACTAGTTGATGCACCCATAAAGAGTCTTCTACAAATGAACATTGATTTCCCAAATGAGTCAATTTTGACACTCATGCACAACACATGGGTTATTTTTTTGATGGGTTCTTCACACAACAAGGATCAGGTGGTGGATTACTCTTTATTACACCACAGAGATACTCATTGTCCAAAGCATACAAGATTTTGTTACCTTGTACAAACACCATTGCTGAATATGAGGCTTTGATCAATGGCATGAAAATTGTGGCCGAATGGAGAGTGGATCAATTAGACATCTTTGGTGATTCTCAACTTGTCATCAACCAAGTTAATGATGTGTACTAAAAAAAGCATGAGAAACTAATTCCTTACAAGTGCATGGTTAATGACTTAAAGAAGTATTTTGCACACATCACCTTCCAGCAAGTTCCACAAGCAGATAATAAAGTGGTTGATGCAATGGCTACTTTTTCCTCCCTACTATAGAGGCCTTAAAATGACCTCTGACATGAATTCTTGGTGGAAGTGTTACACTACCCAACCTATGACACCCCCAATTCAAGGATGATCTATTCTATTGTTGGACAAGAATCATCCTGCTACCATGACATTTATTCCTATCTCTGCAATCAAACCATTCCTTAAGATCTGACCCAAAATGAGAAACATTACCTAATCCATAATGCTTCACATTATGTCCTTATTGCTGATGATCTATATAGGAGAGGTCTCGATGGAACACTCCTTAGGTGTTTAGAACTCGAAGAGTCCAAATGCACACTAATTGATGTTCATGAGGACATTTGTAGATCTCACTCCAATGGCCTAACATTAGCTCACAAACTCCTTAGAGCTAGTTACTATTGGCCTAAAATGGAGCAAGAAGCTATCAAGTATGCTAGATCCTGCAAGCAGTGTCAGCTACATGGGAATCTAATCCATGCTCTGGCCAGCGAGCTAATTCCTTCTACTACAACATGGTCATTTCAACAATGGGCCTTTGAATTGGTGGGAAAAATCCACCCAACCTCTTCTAATGGACATAAGTTCATTATCATAGCTACAGATTACTTCACAAAGTGGGTAGAGGCAGTACCTCTCACAGTTGTTGATGGCAAAACTATGGTGCTTTTTATCACAAACTACATCATCTATAGATATGGTGTACCATCGTCAATTATTACTGAAAATGGAGGAAAATTCAAGAAAAAAGACCTCAAGGAACTATGCAAGAAATTTAAAATCACACAACATTGGTCTTCCATTTATTACCCCTAGGGCAATGGCCAGGCTGAGGCACACAATAAGGTGATTCTCAAAACTCTTCATCACAGAGTCAGCAAATTGGGGAGAGACTGGCATCTCCAAATTAATCCAGCCTTGTGGGCATATAAGACAAGGATCAGAACTCCAATGGGCATGACTCGCTTTGCTTTGGTGTATGGAGTAGATGGTGTGCTTCCAAAAGAGGTTGAGATTCCTACCTTGAGAATCTCTATGAAGGGCCTTATTACTGATGATAACTACATGATAGCTCAACTTAAAGAGCTTGTGTTACTGGATGAATGCTGACAAGTGGCATGTGATCATTTGAGAGCATATCAACAACAAATGTCAAGAAGCTACAATCGAAGGGTCAAGCCATGTGACTTCCAGCTGGGTGATCACGTCCTAAGAGAGAACCCTAAGAATCAATAGCAATGAGTCCAAAAAGGGAAGTTTGAACCAAACTGGCTTAGTCCTTACATCATTACTATAGTATATGGATCTAGCACTTACCAGCTTTCCACAACCAAAGGAGAAGTGCTCAAAGAACCTGTCAACACTCTCCACCTAAAGTGGTTTTACAGTTGATCTGATATCAATAGCTCTTTCTACATTTCTATATGTCCTAAAAAAATCCTAAAAATCAGAAAAATTCCTTAAAAAAATTGTTACTCTGGTGAAAGCCTAGCAATAGGCACCTTGGTAATAAATAAATAAAATGAAAAAAATGAAAAATACAAAAAAAATCAAAAAGAGGAAAATACAAAAAAATTGATCTAGATCAGATCTATAAGACATAGACTCCTGCTGCCATAGTCTTCTTCCCATGGAAGACTATCTCATGCATCTCATGGAACATGTGGGCTAGCATGCACTGACCCCACCCAAATATCTCAAGGGCCTCTACCATCTGGCAAAGCATGACCCCCCAACCACACTCTAAGCCATGCTACACCCTATCTAGCACTAAAAGGAAACTTAAGAAGATCACTAGTGTTGATGCTAGTTTATGTGTCTATCCATAGGTGTGTACAAGCTCATCCCAACTGATGGCTCAACCCCTTGGTAGCTCCCTCTTGAACACAATAGATAGTGCCTCTTTACCTGCTTGGGGCACCACATCATAACCCACACATGCTCCATGGAAAGGGATCATCAATATCCTCCAAATGTCCTCTAGGGTCATGGTCATCTCCCCCACTAGTAGGTGAAAGTTGTTCATCTCCGAATGAAAATGCTCCACCAAGGCTGTGAGTAGGTCATGATTCACCAACACTACTAGGATCTAGCATAGAGATGATAGGCCTAACCACTCAATATGTGCCATGTCAGCAGCATCAAGACTTTGAATCAAAGGTCCATAAGGTGGGTAATGTGATCTAAATGACACATCATTGAAGACCTCTTGCACACACAACCAATAATGACAAGAAAATGATTAGTACAGGGTCAAAATGGTAGAACAATGTAGACAAAAATGCAAATTTCACACACAAAAATGAAAATTTCAACTCTAGTCAACTATTGGTCAAACTTGGTCTTTTGGACCTCAAAATCACTTTGGATTGACTTCCAATATTCTTTAGATTGTTCTGATCTCTTCATATTTTCTTCTGATCATTCTCATCCTTTCTACACTCTACCACATCTTGAATTTCTTTTGTATCTCTTTGTATACTACTTTACATCATATTTCTGGTGTGTCATCTTTCGATTTCACTCCCAAGGGGGCAGGATGATACATCATTGAATCCTTATTGCTTGAGGCACCTTGTGTCCATCTTATGACACCACTAGGGGCATCTTGTTTCCCTCTTTTTGGCATCTTTTTCATCTATTTCATTTGGTCATCAATCGATTATGGGTATCAGGACAATCTAAATCTCAACTCCTAAGGATCAAGCCTTGTTCTAGGGATGATTCTATGTCTCATAATTCAATTTTGATATCTGTTATCAATCTCGAGTATCTAGATGTTCTATCTAGATCCTTAAAGATTAAGCTCCATTCTAGACATAGTCTTTTAAATGCTTATCAATCTTAGGTATCTAGCTATTCTATCTAGATCTTTAAAGATTAAGCTCCATTCTGGAGATAGTCTTTTAAATGCTTATCAAATCTCGGGTATCTAGGTGTTCTATCTAGATCCTTAAAGATTAAGCTCCATTCTAGAGATAGTCTTTTAAATGCTTATCAATCTAAGGTATCTAGGTGTTCTATCTGGATCCTTAAAGATTAAGCTCCATTTTGGAGATAGTCTTCTAAATTCTCATCAAATCTTGGGTATCTAGGTCTTCTATCTGGACCCTTAAAGGTAAAACTTTTTTCTAAAGGAAACCTTTAAAATGTTTATCAATTTAGGTATCTAGGTGCTCTACTTGGATTCCTTAGGATCAAGCTCCATTTTGGAGATGGTTCTTAAAAGCTTATCAATTGGTCTCTGTATCATCAAATTTGGAACCAATCTCATCTTTGCATCATGCTTTCTAATTTTTCTTTGAATTGAATGTGTTGCTTTCACATTCATTCAAAGAGGGGCAAAATGTAATCCCCCAAAATTGGCTCATTGCCATTATACCAATTTTGGTCTATTCTGATCAATTGTAAGACCTATTATAATAGGCAATTCTTATTCTGGTGCTCGCTACTTGACTTAATTGTCAAATTCTTAAAACCCTAATCTGCATTAATCAGACTCTTTATTTAATTCCTATCGTATTGACTCATATTAGTCACATTAAACCTATTGATTACAATTTAATTTAATTATTAAGTATTTATACTTTAATTAAATTAAATTTTCACCTAAGGTTAATGTACTAAAGAATTAAAAATATTTAATTTAATAATTATGCTCACTTTAATTAATTGAATGTGATTATTCAATTAAATGAAAAATGCATTTATGATGTCATATCTCACTTTATTAAATTAAATAATATCTTCAAAATCTTCTCTTCAATTCCAAAATGGAAACTTTGCGTGAACTATCTCTCAAATTGGAATTAATCTAGTTAACTTGTTCTCACACTTATGAAAAGCTCAGTTAACTCTCCTTTCTTAAGGAAGTTTCCATTTTAACTAAATCTTTCCTTCAATCCTAACCATTGATCCGAGTTGATCTCCCCCATTGATAGATTCTAGGAATTCTATTTAAGGGACTCATAATTCCTCATTACAAAGGAGGAATTTGAATGGACATCAAATTGCTGCTGCATTTTGCACTCACATAGCTCATTGCCATCTTTCATACATTTCTTAGATTAAATTCATATACTTTAGAAATGCATGCATTTAGCTTAGTTTTTTTTATATGTTCTTAGATTAAAATGCATTTCTCCAAAATCCTTCATTCTTAGAGGGTCTAGTTTCCTACATCTTGCATCTGAGGATAATTAATAGGCAAAATCCTTTTAGATAGAAGGAAACATGCTGCCTTGCTAGACTATTCTCAGGTGAACAATCTAATGTTCATTCCAAGATGAATCTAGAAATAAGGACCATGTTGAAGTGTGTGTGTTAACAGAGGCCCAGATTTTCACACATACATTTCTAGTGCCCACCGTGGGACCAAGAAAATCACCTTCTCGGGCCTTCTCTACATTTTTAAAATTAATTTTCAAGCTCTCTATCCATATAGTTCCATACAAATTTTGGAATCTTCATGTGAGATAATCCATTTTCACGCAAGGATTCTGAATTATCACATGAAGATTCTTTTCGGTTCATGTGAGAAAGTGCTCGAGCACGTAGGTCTTTGCATGACACCTCATTTCTTTGCACAAGTTGTAAAAGGACTTCGCATGGCTTTGCTAGAGATCTCGCATGAGATCTTGTAATAGCAGCCTCTATTTCAAGCATTTTTGCTTTACAATTAACTTAATTTCCTTAACGTACTTTTCTTGGAATTTGTTTTGCTTTGTTTCTCTTCTTCTTTTTTTGTAGCTTAACTATTTTTTTTAGGATGATTTGTCAAAGACTCCTTATAAAACCCACTCAAACACAGATTAATTGTGTACTTGTAAAACGATTGCTGAAGACACATTTGTCGAAGACTATGCTTAAAACCCACAAAACAATGTGTCTTCTTTTCTTGCTTTCCAAACTAGATTAAATAGGGCTTGTGAACTTCTTAGGGTGCATGAAAGAAGAATAGGGGATTATTCTCTTCACACTTGGAGGTCATGACCAAGGGTGAATCAGAAACCTAGAAACTTCCAAAAGATGACATTCTGAGGGAGGCAAGAAGCTTAGTGGTTCTCCAGTGCTTGTTCTCTTCTATGATAAGATGATGATTTTCTTTTAAGGGAATCAAAATATTTTAGGAAGAATGAGTGTGGATTGATTAAGCTAAGTGGGTAATCAATCTGTTTTGTGTGTTTGGGAAAGGAAATAAGGTAGAGAATTATGCTCTTTCCCCTTGAGGGAAATCAGAAACTTAGACCCTTAAATCTAGACCATCAGTCTGTGTCAATACTTAAGAGTGCCTATTGGAATGAATGAATACATTGGGTATATTTAAATTTACTGAACATTGTTTTTGTCATGAGATGTCAAATAGGGAGAAGTTTGCTAAGTTTGTTGTCATGTCTCACATAAATTTTATCACTTCAAGAGATGACTAAGAAGGAGATATCAAAGGTAGAGGTTGCTGATAGAGGGTGAAACTAAAGATAGAGAGAGTTTACATTGATAGAGGGAGTTATCATTGATGAGAATTAGAATGAAACTAAGGATATGTTTCTTAATTTAATTTTTCTCTAAAATTTCATTCAATTGTGACATGTTGTGTTGCCACTGATTGGAGATTGTTGGAAAGAATTAATTAATTATGTATTGTCTTTGATTGTGTATCATTTCTAGTCAGTCTATGCCAAGCTCACTTGGGCATTGAATATAATTTCCTATGTCTACCGAGCATTCCATAGCTTTCCTAGTTTAGAAGACAGTGTCTATCGAGTTCAATTGGGTAATAAAGGAATGCTTACAGAAGTTGAGTGTTAACTAAGCTCACTTAGTTAATGAAGGAAATTTTGGATAGAATGATTGTTAATTGAGCTTACTTAGTTACCAAAGGAACTTTTTAAATATGTAGTGTTGATTGAGTTCACTTGGTTAACACAAGAAAATTTCTTTGGGTTAATATCTCCAGACTAGGGTTGGCTAATGAAAGATTTTCTTATTTCAGCATATTAAGTTCAATTGAATTTTTTTTGGTTCTAGACAACTGAGAAGATGAATATTAATTATTCTAAGTTGTATTAAAGCTAGCTTGATAATGTGTAAGATATAAATATAAGATTAAGTTGAGGATTGAATGTGTGCAACATAATTGAAGATTTGACAATGCCTAGAGGAAATGAATCAGAAGGATAAGAAGAATATCTTTTTTGAGATGAAAAGACACATTTGATCAAAGAAGGATCAAGTATACAAGAAAAAATTCAGATCTATAATCAGCAATTCAGTTGCATCAAAAATTAGGTCATCTCATTATTACTTTATAACCATTGCAAGTGATCTAAATCTATTAACTAAGTTGGCTTAACACCTATTTTTAAATCCTCTAACAAGGTGATTAAATCATCTAATAGGTTCACACCTATCAGTGTATTTTTTAACCTTTAACAAGGTTGGCTCCTAATAGGCCTCACTTCAGAAGAGTAAAAATCAATAACTAGTTGCAATTGGTTGTTCTTCCCAAATTGGGTTTCCACATTAAAATCTCGGTGTCAATTGTGTTCATGCTATTTTCTTATATGTTTGTAACTATGTTCAACTAACATCGATCATAGATAATATCTTAAAATTTTCATGTTAAGCATTTGTTGAGCTATTTTAGTGTTTACCGAGATACAACATTTTTTCTTATATGTTTACCAAGTCACATGATAGTTAAATTTTGATTTAAATATTGACATCTAAGAGATCTAGGATTTATTTTTTGTGGTAACTAATTCACCCCTCCCCTCTTAGTTACTCCTCTTATATTTCCAACACTTTCTTGGGTGTATTTAATCATAGGCATTGGTTAGCATTTTGCAATGATAGATACACCTCCTTAGGATAGGAGAGAGACCAGTACTAGTGATAATTTAAAAAAAATTCTTGGGTGAGCCCATGTTGATAATACATGATCATTATAGGCATGAGTTTTGTTAGCCAAAAAAGATACGGTTCCCTTAAGAGTACCTAATCTTCTATGTACTTTAAAATTGTTATTATTTATAGTGTAATTGTAGTTTACTTATCCATAACTCATTTTGGACTTATGATTCCATGACTCTTTTTGTAGGAAATGATGTTTTTTAATGAAACTCTTTATGAAATGACACTGAATCTATTTGGGCCCACCATATGTAAGAGAAACATAGCTTCATATCATTGGTATAGTATTTTCCTTTTATCCATTTATTTTACTATATTCAAGCTATGTAGCTTCAACTAATATTTTTATCTAACAATATTTAATTTTTTTAAAGGTGGAATGACCAAGATCCCAAATTAAAAGATCAACTCATAAAATCTTCAGAAAATCTCTTTGGAAAAATAAAATTTTACAAAGCCAAAATTCTTCAAAAATATTTCAAACATCCAAATCATTTAAGAGACCACTACAAAAGGGCTCTAAAGCTCAACCCAAAGTATGAATGATCATCCTGTGATTTTAGACATGGAGTGGAATGAAGTCAATGAAGATTCAAAATAGAAAAGGCTCAAAGATGACAAAATTCAACCACTAGAGGGAAAAAAATAGGTATGTGATAGTATGAATGTACTAATAATGAACTCATTAGTTATCTTTATATTTATATAATCTTATGCAAGGAGGAAATTAAATAGCAAGAGCCAGAGGCTCACCTAACTATCTAGTCACCTTGTTGAGTAAGCATAATGGAAGAAAACAACACAAATAACATTACTAAGGAGAGAGAAAGAGCTAAAAATAATTTATTGATTCATCAAATTATCAGCATACATTCCTAATTATAAGGTCTATCGGGTTACAATGAACAAGATTTACAAAATTCCATACTTAGAATTTTTTAATGGTCCTTAATTTGATCTTCTAACTCCTTAACTTTTCTCTCCCATCTAGACTATATAAGTGATTCCTAACCTAAACCTAAACACCCCTATTTATACTTTCCAAAATTACTTGCAAGAAATTTTATATCATTACATAATAGAAGTTTGATGTTAAAATGGTGCACACACAACACAAATAACATTACTAAGGAGAGAGAAAGAGCAAAAAAAAATTTATTGATTCATCCAATTATCAGCATACATTCCTAATTATAAGGTCTATCAGGTTACAACCAACAAGATTTACAAAATTCCATACTTAGAATTTTTTAATGGTCCTTAATTTGATCTTTTGACTCCTTAACATTGCTGTCCCATCTAGACTATATAAGTGATTCTTAACCTAAACCTAAACACCCCTATTTATACTTGCCAAAATTACTTGCAAGAAATTTTATATCATTACATAATAGAAGGCTAATGTTAAAATGGTGCACACACATCCCAAGACAATATTCTTAAATTAAATATATCATCCAAATTAAATACACAAGTCAAATCAAACTAAGAACCAATCATAGAAAAACTTTGTCAAAGAAAGAGTTGAACATAAGAAAACATCAAGCTCACTTGACACATGAAGGAATGCTCAGTCAACATTGGATGACTTGTCATAAATATAAATGGTCGAGAAACATTGGATAGCTTGACACATATAGGAACTTGATAATGACTACAACTTGGCAACCACTAGAAGTCAACTTTAACTAGCATACTGAAAAAATGAGTAGGATTTATGAGGCAACTCAATATTCTCTTGCATCAGATAAGTGCGGCTAAAAGAAATTATTTTCTTGAATCATTGAGGTGTCATAAACTAATCTAAATCCAACTCAGATTGAGAAATCCATGCAAAATCTTCAACTAGTTTTTTCTTCCATGTCACTAGATATTCATAGTAATCTTTACCTCTTGTTCATTTACAAATTCCCTAATCCAATATCTATTCAACCTCTTTAATGTTCTTTTTAGGATAATCATATGGTACAAAAAATTCATCATTTGACTCATGATACTTATATAAATCAACAACATTTATTATAGGAGATGTATCCATGTCATTAGGTAATTCAACTTTATAAGCACTACAACTATCAAACTTCCTCAAAACTCTACAAGGAAAAAAATTCTTAATTTTTAGCTTACTATTTGTCACAATAGGAAATCTACCTTTCTTTAAATGAACCATCACCTCATCACCAATTTTAGAAACATGATGTATCCTAGACTTATCTGCATTATCCTTATATTTTTTATTACTTTTTTCCAACTTCAACTTCACTTCCTCATGCAAAGACTTCATAAAATTAGGAAATACTTCCCCTTCAACACTTCTCTTATCTTCACCAAAAGCATCCCTCAAATCATATATACCTTTAGGATGCATTCTAGTAATAATCTCAAAAAGGTGTTTTCATTGTACTTGTATTCATAGAATTATTATATTCAACCTCAACTTGTGCCAATATCATATCCAAATTACTCAACTTATCTCCAACCAAGCATCTCAACATATTACCCAAGCTTTTATTTACAATCCATTTCAATTCATCTATTTGTGGATGGAATGTAGAACTCAAGTTAAACTCAGCATCCATCTTTGTTCACAAAGTCCTCCAAAAATAATCAGTCAACTTTCTATCTCTATCAAAAATAATAATTCGTAGAAAATCATGTAATCTAACAATCTCTTTGAAGAAAATATCATCAATATGCATAGCATCCTATGTCTTCTTACATGGTTTGAAATGTGCCCTTTTTGAAAATATATCCACAAAGACACATATGGAATCACACCTTCTTTCTATTTTAGGTAATCCAAGAACAAAATCCATACTAATGTCACTCCAAGGTTTCTCAAGAACAGAAATAGGTGTATTCAATCCAATATTCTGACTTTCTTCTTTTGCAACTTGAAAAAATCCACAACTCCTTAAAAAGTTTTGAACATCCTTATATGTATGTCTTAGATAGTACTTATCCTTAAGAAAACTCAATATTTTATCAATTCCAAAATGTCTAGCCAATCCACCACCATGCTTTTCACTAATAAAATGAACTCTCATATAATTTATTAATATACACAACTAAACTTTTTTGAACAAAATACCTTCTTGACTGAAATACTCATCATATTTACTTAGTTGACTTGATAGATTTGGTGCTCTAGACACTCTCCATAACTTAGAAATCTCAGGATTAGTATCATACAACTCCTTTATCTCATCAAAAGAAAGAACTTCAACCTTCATCTTGATCAATAAAGGACATCTTCTACTTAATAATTCTACAACTCAATTCATAACTCTAGTTTTTTGCTTTATCACAAATGTGAAACTCTATAAATACTCAATACATTTCATATGTCTCTAACAAAACTTATGTTGACTTCCCAAATACTATAAAGCTTTATGATCATTATACAATACGTAATCCTTAGGGAGAAAATAATGTCTCCACTTCTTCAAGGTTTGAACAATGCATAAAAATCTTGATCATACACAAAATAATTTCTCTTAGGATCATTCAAGTTTTCACTAAAGAAATCAACAAGTTTACATTCTTGACTCAACATAACTCAAATTAAATTAATCCTTTACCCTAACGCTCACCTTAAGATGAGCAACAATGTAGCTACAAAAAAATGCATTAAAAAGAAATGAAACTACAATGTTGAAAGAAAATTTGGGTCCTAGCCACAAGGCTTGATGAGTTACCCAATCACAACCAAATCTCTTGGAAATGGAGAAATAGAGAAAATTGAGTGGGAAAAACTCTACTCCAAAAAGAGATAGAAGAAAGATGCACAAATGAAACATCTAAAGAGAATCTCTCAAGACCATAAGTACAATGAAAGCCTCCATGATTGAATCTTAAAACTCCATAGCCCCTGCCAAAATGATAGAACTCCTATATTGGTGAATATACCAATGTGGCTCCAATCTGAAGGAAATAGAGCCTATGGACAAGGATGATAAAGTCCATGTATGTAAGGTGTAGTTGGAATTCCTAGTTGATGCTCAAAAGAGAAAGCACTAGAATCCTGAAATAGAAAGAGGATTACTTATAATATGTCTCAACAGACTCTCTTGACCATAAGTATAATGAAACCCCCCATGATAGAGGATTTAGATTCCCATCTCATTAGGCCTTGTTGTCAGGACCTAAGTTTTATTTCAGCATTATAGTTTACTTTCTTTTTCAAGCATTTTTTTATATCTGCATTGTTTCTCATCTTAAGGGGGAGTGTTAGGGTGAAGGAATAATTTAATTTTAATTTATAAATTACTTTTACTCCCTTCTTAATATTTCCCATTATTCACATGCATTCCCATTTAATACACCTATTATCCTCCTACCCTAAAAAGAGATAGAAAGAAAACTACAAATGATATGTCACAAGAGACTCTCTCAAAACTATAAGTATAATAAAAATCCCCATGATAGAGGATTGAGATTTCATAGTCCCCTAGAATAGTAGATCTCTTGTTTTGATTAACAAACCAAATTGGTTCCAATATAAAAGAAACAAAGGCTAACGTAAAGTTGGATGTCCTAGTTGATGCTCAAAGCAGCCTACATGAGAATCTTGAAATGGAATCTACAATGGAGGTGGGATAACAGTTGTGTTGAATTTATCATTTGAGAGGAGATGTATGTCCTTTGATATATCCTCAACAACTACACTAGGTGTCTCAATGAATGAAGCTACAACATTAGGCAATGCTAAAGAGTAATTATGTGCACTAGATGGAATTAGAATAAGAGGTAGAGGTGTGGAAGTCACAAAACTTGTCTCAGGAACAACAAATAAGTTCAAGTGACCCAAATTCACCTTAGTATTCTCTTGTGAAGAAGGAGAGTGAGTCTTTAATAGTGGAGATGGTGGACCAAAATGAGAGAAAGAGTATAAATGAGAAGAATGATCAATAGTCTCTATAGAAAAAATATTTCATGTCTTACTAGCTATGATGCGCACTAAATCTTGTGCAAACTCATCTATCTTCCTTGTCCAGCTATGTGTAATTTGATAAATAAAGAGAAGGTTAGAGGAAAAAGATGGAACACATAGTAAATCACAAAATGTACCATAATCAATGTCAATAGAACCTTTATAATCATAATAGTGTTATTCCCCATATGGTGTGAAGCACCTAGATCTAGTAACCATCTAGAAGAATGTGGAGTAGTAGTTGCACATAGTGCATGACCCTTTCCTATTTCTTTAGTATTTGGCTGAAATGAAAATGAAGAAGTAGAATGAATATTAATGTTTTTATTTTGAAATAAAGCTATCATACCTCAAACCTATGTGGCATAGCCATCTAATGTCTTCTCATAGAAATGGGACTCATCATGATTGGGATTATTTCAATAAGAATACTTTGATCTATCTAGACTTGATTTATCCCCCTTAGGAGGAGGTGGGCCTGATGAGATGTGAGAGCTAGAATCAATCTAAGAATCATTAGGATTTTACTTCTATTTCTTCTCCTTCTTTTCAGAAGATATTTGAGCTACCAGTGCATAAGTATGTGAGCTTGTAAGAGAATCTGACTAAGAGAGCTTATCTTTCTCTCAAGTAAAATGATCACAAAAAATATCAAAGGATGGCATGGTAAATCTAGTACCCAAAGCATCCAAGGTGGAATGGAAGGTAGAAGCCAAAATATGAAAGTTTCCATGAAGCTTACAAAGAATCAGGTAAATCCATTCATTGTTGGTAATTATCCTCCTACAACCCTATAATAAAGATATCTATTCTCTGAACTTCATCGAGAAGTCCTCAATGGAAGAAAAAGTATCTAGTACAAGAAAGCTAAGCTCTTCCTCAATCTAAAGTTCCCTAAACTCATTCATTGTACCAAACAAGTTGTTAATCTTGGTCCACATAGCTAGAGGGGTATTGCATCCATCAAGATGAAATTGTATAATGTTAGATCCCTATAAATAAATCAACCACATCCATCTTTTTCATGTCCTACATGACCTCAAAAGGTCTATAAAATTGGCTGCAATGTGTCTAAACAAAACTATAAACCTTTTGACTAGAGAAGCCATGTCATCAAGGACTTCCATGTGTGATAGAACTATGAGGGGTTAGAAGTTCTAGACAAGAAAAGGTATTCACCATTATGTTAAAAGGTGTTTAATTTTTTTGAATAGTTTTGGTTTAGTGATGTAAATGACATAAATAATAATATAAAACACATCGTACAATGCAAAAAGTCAAACTTGAGATGCCAGAAAGAATGCCTATAGAAGAAAAGAAATAAAGGATTCAATTTGAGAATTAATTGTACCTTTGGAAAAATATTTTTGAAATAAAAAAGAATCTAGAAATTTCTTGAGAAGAGCTTTTTGGTGCTTCTTTTGGATCAAAAAATAGAGCTAAAATGAATAAGCTATGCCCTCTAGAATGTAGAGAAGAAAATCTCAATTTGACTAATAAAATAGGTACCAAACTATAAAAAAATCCAATATGTACCTTTACCATCACATCCATCTCAAAATAATCTTTCTGACGATATCTTATTTGCCCAAAAATGCCTCTATATGCTCAAATCAGAGCATAAAACCACCAGGTACCCTGAAATTGCAAACAAATTGCAAGAAAACCTCCTTGGGGCTAAAAATTGAGCTCTATAGGCCCCCCATGTTATCCTATAAGGATCAAGTGCAGCAGGGGTAGTACACAGGTGATGCATGGGTGGTAGTGAGTGGTGGGTGGGTGCGATGGTGCATGAGAAATAGATAGTGGTGATGGTGGTGTGGCGGTGGCTAGGAGGTGTTGTAGTAGTGGAACGACCTTTTTTATAATTGTTTGTGTTAAAAATTATTTTTTATTAATTTTTTTAATTAATATTTTACAATTTTAACAAAAAAATAACCTCGATTCATATAGAAATAGGGGTTTTGACATCCTCAATATCCAACTATGAGGTCTCTTTGACCTCAAAGTGCTCCAAATTTTATAGATCACCCTAATTTCATAAAAATACCTAAAAACAACTAGATCTATTATGTCAAACCCCCATTCATCTTTTTCTCCAAATAAGAACAAGCTACAACACATCTAGCTCTAAAACCATGATGGATTTGATGAGAACAAATCAATAGATCTAATAGAACACATGCATGCAAGAACTTGTCATAGAGAAGAAATAGACAAGATATGGCAAAGGTTTGGCTCTAAAAATATGGAAAAATATATTATCAGAGTGAAAGAATAAATGAAATTTAAAATTGATCAATCCTTATAAAAGGAGAGTGTAAAACCTTAAGGGGAAACCCTAAGAGGTAAATGACATTTAATAATTAATATTTAGTTATTAAATGGGAATGCACGTGTGTAAATGAAAATCTTAAGAAGGAAGTAAAGGTAATTTAATAAAATTAAATAAAATTAATCCTTTACACTAACATAAACAATCACAAACTTACCCAGAAATCTTTTCAAAACTTCATTAATCAATCTCATGAAAGTACTCAGTTCATTAGTCAAACCAAAAGGTAGAACTAGCCATTCATGCCAACCATCTTTTATCTTGAAAGTAGTCTTCTATTCATCACACTCTCTAATTATGATATGATGATAACCACTCTCTAAATAAATCTTGGCAAAATAATTTTCTCCACTAAAAAAAATCAATTATTTCACCCATCCTCAACATAGGAAGCATATATTTTACAATGATCTTATTAATAGCTCTAGAATGAGTACAGATTCACCACTCTCTATTCTTCTTAGGTGCCAATATAGTAGGTACAACACATGGACTCAAGATAGTTAGAAATGTTTAGAATAATTGAGAGGGGGGAGTAAATAAGTTACTCAAGGTTCATAGGTACCATTTGAACAATTAAACATGAAAAAATGACTATTCTACTTTTCCTATTATTTCTATATATCTACTATAATAATAAAATTATGATCTCAAACAAAACATACTTTGCTAAATATAAACTTTAATGTAAAACATATAAAGAATTCAACACAAGTTTAACACTAGGATATTATGTGGAAACCCAACTTGGGAAAAACCACCAGCAACATGTCACCACTTTTTCACTCTTCCAAAGTAAGCTCTATTAGGATCCAACCTTGTTAACATTTAAAATCCACACTATTAAATGTGATCTAGTTAGAGAATTTAATCACCCTATTAGGAGTGGCCTTGTAAGAGGACTTTGATCATTCCATTCAAAATGTCACCATGTTAAAGGATTTATATAGATGGTTAATTCCTTCAAATGACTATTAGGTCAACCTCTGTTAAAAGGATTTCAATACAAACTATTTACAATTATTAGAAAGAAAATAGTAGGGTTTCCATCTATATGATTCCAACTCACTTTGTGAATTTAGATCACTATTCAGTTCATGTGTTGATTCACTAATAAGCTCTCCATTGTCATTTTTTTTCTTGATTCTCTTGGTAACCCTTCAAGAAATATATCTTCTTTTTTCGACAAACTTAAGCCATCTACTCAAATTTCATTTATAAATACCAGCATCATCTGTGCAAGAAATTTCCTTTACCTTTGTATTCACACTTGTGTATCTCTAATCAACCTCCTTTTATATGTTCTTCACACATACTCACTTTAAGTTTAGTTCTATACCTATTTAAGTAGGTAATTCTTTCTTTTCTATTTTCCACTATCGACATAGATCTTAAGGTTTACGACTAGGTTCAACACAATTTATTGTATTTATCCACCTTCTTGATCATCCTATAAAAAAATTCTAGAATCCATTTATTAGGTCTTTATCTGACCCTCACCTTGAATTTAATGATCCAACTCATCAATCCTATCTTTTAAAATGGTTTACATCTCCTAATATATTAGCTAAGTGAGCTAGGAGTCATGATTTCCTCAAATTCATTCTCAACAGTGTCACTCAATAATCAGTCATTTTTGACCCTCGATCATCAGTGAATTATTTAGTCATTATAAATCTTCTAGCTTGGCATCAACTATCTTTCTTGGTCGATATTGAAGGTCAGTCAACACTACATTTTCTTGGAAGATACTGTGGCTTGGTTGATTCTAGAAAATAAAATGTCTTATCAAAGTCTAGCTAATAAAATGTCCATTGTAACTTCGTTTTCATAACTCAACCTTTCCACTAGGTGTTAATATTATGAGTAATTTCAGAATTCATCCTCATCAATAAAATAGACATGACATTTAGATTAGGTAGCAATATGTCTTATCAGTATATTTGACATCAATGAAAAACAACAATTGTTTTAATTATAAGTTTCCAACAATCACCCTCTTTGAATTTGATGCCCAACATCTCAATATTAGAAATAGCTCAATATCTCAATGTATCTATCTTTGTTAGCATAGAATCCAAAATATTTCACTATCATAAGTGATCAATATTCTTAGTTTCCTTCTAATTCTTTTCACTAATTTTCTCCCTCTAAAATAATAGATCTCTCTATTTGATACATCTCTCCCTTTTTTTATATTCTCCTTTTTGTAATGATATTTCTTTGTATATTCTCTTTCTTTTTATATCTCCCCCTCTTTGAGAACAATGCAAAAGACACTTATCTTTCTTAGCTTCAATTTCTTCATACATCTAAATTATGTAGATTGATGATGTCTGGCTGATTTCTATCATATGCCTATGACTAATCTATTATGCTGTACTTGACTATCTACCTTAGGCATTTCCCAAAGTAGATGTATGTTGCATCAATGTATAAGATATTTTGATTTGCACATTTCAAGCAATGCACCTTGTCTCCTTAAGTATCTTTTCTAAGGGGAATCGCCCATAGTTTACCTCTAAGATATTCATGAGCATCTTTAGGTAAGGATTTTTTGAATATGTTAGCAATTTGTTCTTTAGTGTGTACATATTCTAACTTCACTTCTTTTTCTTAAACCAATTCCCTAAAGTAGTGATACTTGATAGCAATTGGTTTTTTCTTAGTGTGCATTAGTGGATTCTTTGAAATGTTAATAGCACTTGTGTTATCACGATGGATAACTATTGGATCTATAATTTCTTCCTTTATGCCTTTCAATAATCACTTTATCCACATAATGTTTGAATAGTTCATTGTAGCTACCACATACCCAACTTTGACTATTGATTGAGAAATACAATTGTGTTTCTTACTTGTCCATGACACCAATCTCTTTCTTAGAAAAAGTGCACTTCCACTTTTTTTTCTATCATCAATATTTCCTATCCAATCTAAGTTAGTGAATACCTTCAGTTTAAATCTATCACCTCTCTTGGAATAAAATCCATAGTCTTCTCTACTTTTTAAATATCAAATTTTCCTTTGCACTACCATCATATGATTCTCCTTAGGATTTTCTAAAAATCTAGCAACTATCCCAACTACTAATGCAATATCAAGTCTACTATGAACAACATATTGTAATTTTTCAATCATGCATCTATATATTGTCTTTTTCACATTATTAGATTCTTTATTCTTAGATAGCTTGTGCCCTATAGTAATAGGTGTATTCACTAATCCTAAATCTTTCGTTCCAAAATTTTTTAGCATATCCTTGATGCATTTGGATTATGTAATGAAAATTATACCAAAATTAATTTGGCATACCTATCATCCAACAAATAATTTTATTTCACCAAAGATAGATATTTTAAATTCCTTTTTCATTTCATCAGAAAATGATTTTCACAATGCTTGTCTTCCTCCAAATATAATTTTAGGTAGTAGTACTTCACCATTCTTAGCATTCTTGAAATATATATTTTTGTTATCATTTTTCCTTTCAAAACCATTCTTCACCAAATGATTATGTAGTCTTTCAAACCATGCTCTTGGGGCATGTTTCAAGCCATAAAGAGATTTGTTTAGTTTACACTCCATGTTCTTCTTATCTAGAACTAAAAATCCTTTAGGTTGTATAATGTACACATATCCTCAAGTACACCATTCAAAAATGCATTGTTAACTTCCATTTGATATACCTTAAAATTCTTGTAGGTTAAATATGCAAGTAGAGTTCTAACTCCTTCAAGTCTTGCCACAAGAGCTAAAGTTTCTCCATAATCAACTCCTTCTTTTTGAGCATATCCTTTACATACCAGTCTTTCTTTATTTCTTTTTAATTCACCATTTTTCATTGAGTTTGTTTCTAAAAACCCACTTTGTTCCAATAATATTTTTTCCTTTAGCTCTTGACACTAGAGTCTAAGTATTGTTCTTCTCAATCTATTCAATTACCTCATTCATTGACTGAATCCAATCTTCATTGCCTAATGTATCTCTTGTTGTTTTTTGCTTAAATTCACAAAGTGAGCTCATGTCATCTTTTATTATTTTTCTTGTCATAACACTTGATTCAACATCACCAATTATTTGCTTAGGTTTGTGGTGTCTTCTTATAAACTTTTCTAGGATAGATGGTTTCCTTCTTTATTCTTATATAGGTTCATCTTGGAAAATAATCCCAAGCTCATTTTCTCTTTCTTTTTTAGGTTTCAGTTCATGTTATGGATGCTTGACATTCTATATCTAATGATTGACTTTTTTTTCCTATGATGTGACATATTCAGTCTATTGGTCAGCACCCACTCTTTTCTGATTGGTAATTTTTTGCACTACATCTTTTCCTGTCTAATGGGAAAATGCAACTTTATTTTCTTGTTCATTTGGAGTGCTAGGAGAACCATCATCAATATAGATGAATGTTCTATAATCTTTAGATTCTTCTTTGCATGGAGTGTCACTTCTTTTCACAACTTTGTTAGTGTTAGAATTCAAACACTTGTAAGCTATGCTCTTGGTGGAATATCCTAGGAATATGCCTTCATCACTCTTTGCATCAATTTTTCCATTCCTATTATTTTCTAGTATAAATAATCTACTTCCAACTATCTTTAAATATTTCACATTAAAAGCATATCCATGCCATACTTCAAAAGTTGTAGAATTTCTACCTTTCTTTAACTATACTCTATTCAAGTTATAAACATCAGTACTAATAGTTTTTCTCCAATACTTATTTGATACACTCTTCTCCATCATCAAAATTCTTCTACAATCCATTATTGATTTGTTTCTCCTTTCACCTATTCCATTCTAAGGAGGGGTCCCTGGTGCAAACATCTATATTTTAACTCCTCTACCATTATAGAATTGAACACATTTGAAATGAATTCACCACCTCTGTCAAATATCAAGAACTATGTACTCTTTTCTATTTCTTTTTCAACTCTAGCTAAATACCACTTGAATAAATGTAAAGCATTAGATTTAGCTTTAAGGAATATCATAGTTATTATCTAATAGTAGTCACCAAAAAATAAAATAAAAAACTTATCTCCATAATAGCTTTGAACATCAATAGGTCCACATAGGTCAGTATGAACCAATTTCAAAATATCACTAGAACTGTATGTTTTTCTCTTAAAATTAGACTTGATCATTTTTTCCAATTGACATTGTTTACACATAGCATTGTCAGGCTTCTTCAGTTTAGGCAAGCCTCTTACTTTCTTCATTCTACTAATATTCATCAAATTATCAAAGTTCATAGGACATAATCTCTTGTCCCATAACCAAACATCTTCTTGTTGTGAAAACAAACATGTCTCATTAGATAAATCTAGATAGAATAAGCTACCTCTTGTCTAAGTAGCACATCCAATTTTCTTACCATCACCATCATGTATCTTGGCCTTTCTATTATGGAATTAAACTCTGTAACCTGATTTTTTGGTTGTGAAACACTCAACATATTTTAGTTAAGTTCTTCAACCAAGTAAGCATTGTCACATTTTATCTTATTAGTCAGTTGAATAGAACCTTTTCCTTTTACAACACATGGAATATCATTACCAAATTTAACAGATCAAGCATTGTATAGGTCAATATCCTCAAATTTTACTTTTTCTCTAGTCATTTGATTTGAAAACCCACTATCAATTATCCATCTGTCACTTTTGTTTACATAAGAGATCAATGCAATTTTTTCATCTTCATCTAAATCATCTTTCATAGCAACCTAGATAAATTCATCATCATTAATTTTAGATTCATTTCCAATTTCTTCTCAAAAGATATACTAATATTTCTTACCTTTATCATCCTTATTTCTCTTGTATTTTTTGTCATCTCTACTTCCTTTGTAATTAAATGAAGATTTAATAGTAGGAGGTGAGTAATTTCAAAGTTACACATCTCAAAAGTAGTAAGTCTATAAATTACACCTTCCAAGGTCAAAGTGTTACTTAGTGTGCATCTTAGTTCTTGAATCGTAGAAACTCTACTAGCATGTATAGGGAGTAGAGTCCTCAATACATTTTTTATCCTAGTTTCATCTTTGATTTCTCCATTTGCACTACAAATAGCATTAACAACTTCTTGGACTCTTCTATAGTATTGCACTATATTCTCACCTTCCATCATTCTCATGTCATCAAATTTACCTCCTAGGCTCTTTGATTTGGCTCTCAAGACATTGCCATCACCTCCATATATGGTTTTCAATGTATCCCACATTTTCTTTTCAGTATCACAATATTTTAAGTCATCAAACTCAGCATTTCTTAGGGTTAAGGTAATCTCCAACATTTCTCTATTGTGTTCTTTCTTTTTCTTTAGTAATTGTTACCTTCACATACTCATTCTCCATAAATTTGATACCAGCATCACTGATACTAGATATATGCAACCTCATAACTAGGTGGGGGGGAGGGGGTTAAATTAGTTACTTAAGGTCTATAAGTACTATTTGAACAATTAAACATAAAATACTCACTATTCTACTTTTTTAGTTGTTGCTTGGTCTCTACTATATTGATAAAATTATTGCTTAATATTAACTTTATTAAACGTAAAACATATAAAGAATTAAAAATATCTTTGAAACAAGGAATTTACATGGAAACCCAATTTGGGTAAACCCACCAACACGTCACCACGTTTTCACTCTTTCGATGTGAGCTCTATTAGGAGCCAACCCTATTAAAGGTTTATAGTACACACTATTAAATCTATCCTAATTAAAGGATTTAATCACCCTATTAGGAGTGGCCTTGTTAAAGGAAATTGACCATTCCATTTAGAATATCACATTGTTAAAGGATTTACATAGACTGTTAAGTCCTTTAAATGACTATTAGGTCAACACCTCTTAAAAGGATCTCAGCAGAAACTATTTACAATGATTAGAAATGATGGAGGAACAACCCAAGACCAAATTGAAGATAATAGGAAAAGGGAAATATTATTATCAAAAGTGATATACTATTAAATTCAGTACACTGAAAATAGACTCTAAGACATGCCCTATAGGCTTACAAAGTTGTCTGAATCTAGAGAAAGACTTCCTCCAGTACCTTCTCCCAAACTGCACCAAGAACTACCTTTACAATGCCAGAAATATTCTTAAATAAACCCCAATTAAGTTTAGGGTTAGGAATACATTCTAGAATATACCATTTGGCATCCACCACCAAAATAGAAGATTCTAGAAATCATGTTAGAAGTTGGTGTAAAATTAGAAGAATCTCAAAATGGTAGTCCAACTTTCGGGAGGCATAACTTTTGATTTGGGACTTTGATTGACATAGTATTTACATTTCTAGAAAGCTCTCCAAATGCTCTTTAGTTTTGTGGACTAAATTTTCTTGTTTTTTTTGACCTATATGAGGCTATTTAGTGTCTCAAATCTGACTTTGAAGTGCTCTTAGGAGGTCTCTAGGCAACTTAAAACTACAATAACTTTCAAACTATAAAGCCTTTCAACCTTATTCTTTTTCTAGAATGCTTTAAATTAAAAATATAATCATCCTTCAGCTTAAAACATCTAACTCATTATAATTATGGCTTGATTACAAAATAAACTATTTCCTACATTAGCACATATCCCAAGGTGCTCAAAAACTCTAACCCAAAAAACCAATAGTGGAACTATGATAGTTGGAATCTTTATTTGACCCAAATGGGTATCCAAAAATGAAAAAACTTTAAAGAGAAACTAATACTCAATTTTTTTTTTGGGTGATACAGGACTGCCCTTATGCCAATGGATGCTCCTACATTAGACACCCAGGGTAGATTGAAAAGTGACCCTATCACTTTATAGCTAACAAATGAAAACCCAAATGGGCAACCTTTGGTGTAGATATCCAAGTTGAGTCTTCTATTGGTCATCCTTTCAACTTTACTAGTTATTCTTCATGCTACCTATTTCTGGTACTACAGCCCACATGACTATTTAGAATTTCTTCAATCTCTTCCTTCAAAGTAGGAATTAGACATGGCTCCAACACCAACCCCTCGTCTGCACAATCATCATGATATTCTATTAAGTCTACAATAATGAAAATAGGAGAAATGTGAATCCCATCTAGCAACTCTACCTTATATGCATTTCCTAAGTCATGTTTTTTCAAAATTTTGCAAGTGCCAAATTTCGTCATCTTTAGCTTGTTGTAGGTACCAACTGGAAATTGTTCATTCCTTAAGTATACCATAACTAGATCCCTTAGATCCTCTTTTGATCTGCCCTAGCCTTATACTATTGGTTCATCTTGGTAATATGTGCATGTACCTCCTCATGTAGGTTCTTGACATGTTCAATGAATTCTTCTACCTTAGCACTTGTCCTCTCCCCTTGTTCCATCTTTTTCAGATCTAGTGTAGTCCTTGGACTACTCCTATACACAATTTAGAATGGTGATCTACCAATACTCCTGTTTAAAAAATTATTGTGAGCAAATTCTAGTTGTGGTAGAATCAAATCCAATTCCTTGGGCTTATCTCCTACTAAACACCTCAGCAAATTGCCCTGACTTCTATTTACTACTTTTTTCTGTCCATCAATCTATAGATGATGTGTAGAACTAAAATTCAATTCTATCCTCAACTTTTTCCACAATGTCCTCCAAAAATACCCCAAAAATTTAGTATCTCTGTTGGAAACAATACTCTTTGGGAGACCATGTTGCCTCACCACCTCTCTGAAAAACAAATATGCAATATGCACTACATCATGAGTCTTGTGGCATGGAATGAAATGTTCCATCTTGGAGAACCTATCAATCACCACAAATATTAAGTCATTACCCCATTGTGTCCTTGTAAATCCAAGAAAAAAATCCATACTTATGTCCTTCCAAGGCTTCAATGGAATAGGAAATGGTTGAGAGAGTCGAGTATTTTGATTAAATCCTTTGGCTATTTGACATACTTGACAATTTCACACAAACTTCTTCACATCCTATAACAATTGAGGCCAAAAATAATGTTCTCTAACAATGGCAATGGTCTTATCTTGACCAAAGTGTCCTACCATCCCTCCACTATGTTTCTCCTTGATCAAGTTCTCCCTCATAGAACTCATTGGAATACATGAGTGACTGCCTCTGAACAACATGCCATCCTAAATCAAGTAATCTAGCCACCTGGTCCTATCTAGAGTAATAGGTTCTTTACAAGCCTTCCATGCTTTTGCAAAATTAGGATCCTTAAGTTATAATTTCTTGAGTTCATCAAACCCAACCATTTCAACTTGCATTACTATCAACAACAACTGTCTCCTACTTAATGCATCTATAACCCTATTAGACCTTCCACTTCTATGTTTCAACAAAAATTTATAACTTTACATGAATTCTACCCATTTCAAATGTCTCTAATTGAGTTTACCTTGGCTATTTAGTTACTGAAATGCCTCATGATCAATATACAGGATAAATTCTTTCAACAACAAATAATGCCTCCATTTCTTTAAGGTCTAAACTATTACATAGAACTCCTAATCATAAACATAATACTTCTTCTTTGCATCATTCAATTGTTCACCAAAGTAGGCAATATGCTTACCTTCTTGGCTCAATACAACCCCAATAGCATAGCCACTAGCATCACAATCCATCTAGAACACTTTATTGAAATCAGGAAGTGCCAACATAGGTTGCTCTATCACCTTCTTTTTCAACATTTCAAAACTCCTTGTAGCTCTTGTAGTCCACTTGAAATCTTTTCTATCCCCCTCATTGTTTTAGATAGGGTTGCACAACTTCCTATAAAAACTAGCTAGACCATGGAGTGACCTCACCTAAATAGCAGATCTTGGAGTAGGCCATTCCAAGATGACCTTTACCTTCTCTAGGTCCATTTTGAGACCCTCAGCTAATACAACAAACCCAAAATAGACCAACTCCTTTTTGAAAGATATACACTTCTTCAAATTAATCAACAATTTATCTTCCCTCAACCTTTTAATGACACCATGAATGTGCAATTAATGTTCATCCAAGTATTTTCTAAAAATTAAAATATCATCCAGATAGACAATAACAAATTTTCCCAAGAATTTTTTAAGTACCTCATTCATAAGTTGCGTGAAGGTGCTTGGCATGTTGGTCAGTCCAAAGGGCATGAATAACCACTCATATAGACCCTCCTTGGTCTTGAATGTAGTATTCCACTCATATCCATATCTGGTGATAGCCACTCTTGAGATCTATATTTGTGAAGTAGTGAGCACCACTCAAATAGTCCATAAGATCATCCATTCTTGGAAAAGGGAATTGATACTAGATGGTTATTCTATTTATAGCCCAAGAGTCTGTACACATTCTCCACTCTCCATCATTCTTTGGTGCTAGCACTGCAAGTATTGCACATGGACTTAGGCTCTCTTGAATCAAACCTTTCCTCAATAGTTCCTAAACTGGTCTATTTAGCTCCTTAGTTTTAGTAGGAGTCATCCTATGGGAAGCCTTGTTAGGCCAACTAGCTCTAGGGATTAAATCTATTTTATGACTCATTTTCCTTACTAGTGGCAACCCTTCTAGAACATTATCAGAGATGATATCTCCATACTCACTTAATAGACCTAAAACTTCAAGTGGAATTTCACTACTACCTTCCTTATCCTTTCTAAGAATAAAAGCATAACACATACACTAATGTTTCATGCAATCCAAAAAAAATCTTCCATCCAAAAATTTGCTTCTATCAAGAAGACATACCCTAGCACTATTGCATACCTTTTCACCTTCCTTTATCAAGGGCTTTAGTTTGTGGAAAACTCCATCCTTTGTCAGAGAGTATTTATTTGCAAGACCATCATGTAGAACATGCCTATCAAACTGCCATTGCCTTGCTGACAATAAATGGTAGACATCCATTATAATAATGTCATAGAGAACCTCATCAGGGTAACTCCCAATCTTGAACTTTACCAAACATTATTCACTAACTAGGACGTTATGATCATCCTTCACCCAAGAAATCCAATAGGGTTGGGGTTATTTCTCCCTCTTGAGCTTTAGCTTTGAGACCATCTCCTCTAACACCAATTTGTTAGTGCTTCCACCATCAACAATCACATCAAAAAAAATTACCCTCACACTTGCACCTAGTATGAAACAAACTCCTCCTTTTTCTAGGCTTAGTCTTACCACTTAGTAAGACCCTTTCATTAACTATAACCTCTCCTCTTTTTGCATCCTCTAAATGTGATGACTATGCATCCTCATCCACATGAGCAATCCTTGCCTAATCATCAGCTCTCCTATCTGTCCTTCCTTAGCATTGAGGGAATTCAAAGGCATAATGACCTTCTTCATTGTAATGAAAATAGGTACCATGGAAGCCTCCTTTTCCTAAACCTTGTCCACATCCTCTACCTCTTCCTCCCTAATCTCCAAAGTTTTGATTGTGGGAGTAGTTGAAACCCTCATTCCTCTGGTTTCAATTAGTATCCACATCTTAATTTTTCTTCTAGTTCTCATTTTGGCCTCCAAATGACCTTCCACCACCCCTTCCTCCTTGAATACACCCTCTTTTCCTTCCATCAGACTTGTTTTTTAGCTTCTCCTCAACTCTTAGGGAAAATTGGTATGATTCTTCAATGCTAGTCATTCTAACCAGACTTAACTCCTCTTGAATGCTAGGTCTTAATCCACTAAGGTAATGGGCAACCTTCTCCTTGTTTTCTTCTACATGCCCTATCCTAATAAGGACTCGATAAAATTCCTATTTATATTCATGGACAAATGCTCCTTCTTGCTTTGACCCTTGCATTTTCTTGAACAAATCAAGCACATAATCAACAGGAATGAATTGCTTCTTTAGTTTGTCCACCATGTGATCCCATCTTGTGATTTTCTCCTTTCCTCTTCTATTTCTTTCGAGTTGAATATTTTTCCACCAGATTTTGGCATGGTATTTCATTTTTCCCTTCAAAAAATTAACCCTATTAGGGTCCCCAATGTCCTCATACTCAAAATATTCCTCTAGTTCATTGATCCAATCAATCAACTCATCCAAATTTAGATTTCTTGAAAACATGGTGATATCAATTTTAGGTCCTTTTCCAAGCTTAGCAATGGCCCTAAAAAGCCTCTCCTCTTTTTGATTTAGGACTTCTCCACCTCTTTCCCCTTCTTGTTCAATATTTCCTTATTCTTCATTTTCTTCCTCACTTTCATCACCTACGACAATATTTATCCCTCTATGGATCTCCTCCTACAATGCCTGAACTTGTCATTGGAGGGCTATAACCTCAAGAGTAACAAATTTTACCCTTCCACCATGCTCGCTTCATGGAGGCATCTTCTCATTGTATAAAAATTGGCAACCACACACTCTTGGTGCAAATTACCTCACAGTCGGCACTCTGTCTACACACTTAGGAGAACCTTCTTTGATACCACTTGATGGAGGCACAACACAAGACCAAAATGAAAAAAAATAGGAAAAGGGAACTATTATTATAAAAATTGATCTTCTATTTCATTTAATACATTGAAGATGGACTTTAATACATGCCCTATGGGCTTACAAAGTTGTCTAAATCAAGAGAAAATCTTCCTCTAGTACCTTCTCTCAAACTCCACCAAGTATTGTCTTTACAATGCTAGAAATGTTCTTAAATAAAACCCAGTTAGGTTTAGGGTTAGTAATAAATTCTAGAATATTCCCTTTGGAATCCACAACCAAAATAGAATTTTCTAGAAATCATGTTAGAAGTTGGTGTAAAATTGGAAGAATCCAGAAATGGTAGTCCAACTTTTTGTAGGCATAACTTTTGATTTGAGACTCTGATTGACAAACCATTTACATTTATAGAAAGATCTCCAAGTTCTCTATAGCCCTATTTACATGCTCCACTCGTCCCCCATTTTTGGGGCCCATACAAGGTCATTTAATGCCCCAAATCTGACTTTGAAGTGCTCTTAAGAGGTCTCTAGGCAACTTAAACTGTAATAACTTTCAAACCATAAAGCCTTTTGACTTGATTCCTTTTTTGGAGTGCTTTAAATTACAAATATAATCATCCCTCCAACTTACACCCTATAACTCATCATAATTATGGCACAATTACAAAATAACCCCATTTTTGTATTGGCACATATCCCAAGGTGCTCAAAATCTCTAACCCATAAAACCAATAGTGGAACTATGAGAGTTGGAATCATTATTTGACCCAAATGGGTATCTAGAAATGAAAACACATTTTAAAAAAACTAAAGCTAAGCATATTTGTTGGTGATACAAGATCACCCCTACACCACTGGATACTCCTGCGTCAAGAAATAAAATAGTAAGGTTTTAATCTGTATGATTATAGCTCACTTTGTAAGTTTAAAGCACTATTTTCTTCATTTATTGATTCATTGATAAGCTCTCCATTGTCATCTCTATTCTTGATTCACCTGGCAACCTTTCAAGAAATCAATCTTCTCCATCCAACAAACTTATGCCATCTGCTCAGATTTCACTTATCAATATCAACAACATCTGCAAAAGAAATTTACTTGATCTTGACATTCAAACATGTGCATTTCTTATCAACCTTCATCTATACACACCTCACATTTACATGCTTTAGGTTTGACTTTATACCTCTTTAAGTAGGTAATTCTTTCTTTTCCATTTTTCACAATCATCGTAGGTCTTAGGGTTTACGATTAGGTTCAACATAATTCATATATCTCTCTACCTTCTTGATCATCCTCTAGAAACTTCTCTAGAATCCTTCTATTAGGTATTTACCTAATCCTCACCTTGAATCTAATGATCCAACTCATAATTATTAACTTCAACATGGCTTACATCTCCCAAGAAATCAACTAAGTCAGCTAGGAATTATGATTTCCTCAAATTAATTCTCAATAGTGTTACTCGAAAATCACTAAGTTCTAATACTCACTCATCACTCAATTAATCAGTCACCATAAATCTTCTAGCTCAATATCGAATATCTTTCTTGGTTGATATTGATGCTCAATCAACACTAGATTTTCTCAACACACATTGTGGCTCGGTTGACACTAGTATCAATCATCATTCATTAACCTTTTAACTCTATTTTTTGGCTTAGGTTACCTTGCTTGACATAAATAATCACTTTGTCTTATCAAAGTCTAACTAATAAAATGTCCATTGTAGCTTCCCTTTCATAAACTAATCAAATTTTCATTGTAGCTTACTTTTCATAACTCATCCTTTACTCTAGGTACTATTTTTATGAGCAATTTCTCAAATTCTTTTCATCAATGAGATAAATATGGCATTTAGAATAGATAGGAATATATCTTATTAGTAGATTTGACATCAATGAAAAAATAATAATTTTTGCAATTATAAGATTCCAGCAAAGCTTTCTCTGATCAAACCATTCTACAATAACTCTTGTAGATGTCTATTAAGTTTTTCACTCTCTGTAGGTGTCAATTTATTTTGGTTCTTTAATAAAAAAACTAGCTCCTAGAATCAGATCCATACAATGACTTATGCTTCTTACTAGTGGTAAACCATTAGGTAAATCTTCAAAAATAATTTCCTTTTATTAATTCAACAATTTTTCTATTTTTGCTAGTACTCAACTTACTCTACAAGTTTCTATTGATACTCAGCTTCTATTAATTTTTTCTACTTGGCCTCTATCTATTTCTTGGTCATTACTGCCACAACTTGGTCCTCTAGGAAATAAAAAAATATATATTTGGTTAATTTTTTTATCTACTTTTAAATTTTTTTCATTAACCATGAAAAATCTAATAGTAGTACAATTCACTTCATCAAGATTTTCAATTGAAAGCAATAATATTTTCTTTTCTCCATTTACACAAAGTTTATATTGATTCAATCTAACATCATGCACAACATGTCTATCATACTACCAAGATATACCTATTGGAAATAAAGAGATTAACTGAGAGGGGAGGGGTAAATCAATTACCACAAAAGTATTCCTTGTCCCTAAATGTCAAATCAACCATTTCACTAATAATTCAATTAATTATGCAACTTAGTTAAAACTAAGTTCTTGTTGCCACTTGATTAATAAAGAAGTCTCATGATTATTAATCTATTTTAACTTTTAGTAACTTATTTGTGGAAAGATAAATCATAAAGAAAATAATATGAACATAGATGACACCAAGATTTAACGTGGAAATCCAATTTGGGTAAACCACCATGCAACTAGTTATAATATTTTTTCTCTTATGAATTAAGCCCTATTACGAGCCAATGCTAAGGTTATAGTGCATATTGTAAAGTGTGTCCTTATTAGATGATTTGGATCACCTTGTTAGGAGTAGCTTGGTTAGACATCTTCAAACAATTCAATCTTGAAATGTTGCCTGTTAAAGAATTTACTATCTAATTGTTAAGTCAACTCTATTAAGAGATTTCTTCACCACTATAATGGTTAGAAGGTAATTGTAATTTGAACTAATTTAAGCATAAACTTCTCTTATAGATTTAAATCTCTATTTTGGATTGACCTCTAGATCCCTACTGATCAAAATACTCTTTTCTTCTTATCTTCCACAATTCTTCACTCTTCCATTTTCTTTGATCACATATCCATCTTATTCCATGTATTCCAAAAATTTACATATATCATTAAACTTCTTGATCTCTCTTATATATCATCAAATTTCCCAAGTCGGGTTGAATACCTTTTTCAAATAACCATTAAACATCCAACTAGTCAACCTTAATTAGTCAATTAAATAACAAGTGTAATGTGTTGACACTCAGTCAATAGTGGGATTAATCACTTGGTTAACACTAAGATTACTTTGATGCTTGACCAACTAGTTAATACTAGCTATACTTGGTTAATACTAGAAGTCCTTCATTTCTTGACTACTCGGTTAACACTAAATACCCTTCATTTTCCAATTTCTCAGTTAATACTAACATTTGTGTAACATAAATGACAAAACAAAATTTGAAGAATTATTTTCAAAAATATCTATCTTTGGCATAAATGGCAACACAACATGTCAACATACAATGATATAAGTAAGAGCAATTTGATAATATCCTTAGTTTGATTCTGATTATCATCAATACCAACTCCCTCTATGATTCTTCCTAGATTCTTTTTTTCTAAGATTCTAAAACTCTCCCTCTTTGACATCAAATGCCAAAGGATACATACTTTGAATTTACTATGTACCTTTTTTATGTGTTGATATGTAATATGTTCTACATTTTATACATGAATTCTAGCAAACTTTGTTGACTTGATAGATCTTCAATGAAATGTTATTGATGCATCACCATCTCGTGCTTTAGTGACCATTAGATAGGGGAAAAACCCCTAGTACCTCTTAGCTACATAAATGCATCATTAGGTAATGCCTTGTAAATAAGTCTTCTATCTACTTCTTGGTGTTCACATATTCCAATCTCACCTCTTTGTCTTGAACCAATTCCCTCAGGTAACGATACTTGATTTCAAGCATTTTATCTTTGTGTGCATCAAAGGTTTTTTGGATATATTGATTGCACTTGTGTTATCACAAATATCCATTGGTTCATTGATTTCCTCCTTCATTCTTAACAATAATTATGTAATCCATATAATGTGAGAACAATTAACTATTGCATCAACATACTCCGCCTCTATTGTTGATTGAGAAATACAATTCTACTTCTTGCTTGTCCAAGATACTAGTCTTTTCCCAAGAAAGAATGCTCCTCCACTGGCACTTTTTCTATCATCAATGCTTTCAGCCCAATCTACATCAATAAAGGTTCTCAACTCAAGGTTTCCTCCATTATTATACCATAAACCATATTCTTCAGTTCCTTTTAGGTACCTCAGAATCCTTTTACTACCATTATGTGATTATCATTAGGATTTGTAGAGAACCTTGTGAGTATGCCAACTACCAATACAATAATAGGTCTTGTGTGTACCACATATTGAAGTTTTCCAATCATTGATTTGTAGGTAGTTTGATTTACCTCCTTTGAATCATCATTCTTTGAAAGTTTATGTCTAGTAGACAAAAGTGTTTCAACTAGTTTGAAATCTTCCATTCCAAATGCTTTTAACATTACTTTGATGTACTTTTCTTGAGTGATGTTTATGACACCTTTCTTTTGATGAACTTGTAGGCCAACGAATAATTTTATCTGTACAAACATATACATTTCAACTTCTTTCTATTTGAAAAAATAGTCCACCAAGATAACCAGGGGTGCGGGGGGAGGGGGGTGGGTTGAATTAGTTATACCATTTAAACATTTATCAAACTTAATTAATCTTAACCATTGAACCAAAGTAAAAAACAATGACAATAATATGCACATACAGAATTACACTATATTTTTTAACTAGGGAAACTATTGATTAGAGGGAAAACCTCAATGGGAATGATGCCCATAAAGATATACTGATATATATATTCCTTGTTAGAGGATGGACCCTATTAGGAGTTGTTCCAACCTTGTTAGGAGTTGTAGAAGATACAATGACCCACTATCCAAATAGCTTCTAGGGAAAGACCACTGAATTCACTGTCCAATTGATCTCTCAACTATTCCTTGTAGAATATTTTTTTTTATTGTGGTTTATCCTCTTTCCTCTACCTGATCAACTAGACCAATCATAGTAAAACCTTATAGACCAAGTGACAAACCTTAAATCCTGTGAGGCCTCACCCAATCCATCGTAGTATAGATGACATAATTGCATCGTGGTACTTTTAATTTGATTTTTTGATATAGTTTTGAGACTATAGGGTTATGTCATTTTAATATCAACATTTTGATGATTCACACTTATTAGAACCTAATTGTTATTTAATTATTTCATTTCATGTTCTAAGCTATTTCAATTGCTTTAATGGAAACTGAATTACATAAATACTTGAATGTCAAATTGTAATGTTCAAATAAAAATTAGCACCAAAGGATAGATTTAGATATGAAAATGAACCCAACTCACATGCCTTGTAACTTAATAGTCATGAATTTAATATTTCATCACTATGGTAGAGAATAGTTTATGAGGTTGTTCAGAATGTTAATTTGATCATGTTACATAAGAACCTATTATTTTGTATGAAATGATGGAACACATATGGATACAGTTTTATGACCTGATACTATTAGATTTTGATGTGATGCGAAACGTTAATTATATTATGATGATTTATGATTTTTAGATAAACGTTAATTTGATTATGATGCTTTATAAGATGAAGGATTGTGATATGTAGATAAATGTAAATGAGGACAACAAGGCATATGGTTACATTTGAAAATTGGTTTTATATTATGATGACATAATTATGGAAACATTCTAACAGTCTAAGGAATTAACCCTAGAAACTCACACACAAACCCCTTGTTATGTGATCAAGCGATATTCCTAGGAATGTCATTATCCTTAACCTGATTGAAAAGATACTAGTGAACAAGTCTACATATTAGTGATTTCCATTTAAATACATATACTAGGATCCATTTATTTTTCTTAAATGATTTAATAGATATGAGCTTAGTGTTCATGGTTATGATAGACAAGTATTGTGATAGTGTATAGAATGGTAATTTCATTATGATAAGAAAGATAAATGTTGTGATATTGAAATGTTTTGAATAGTTTATGGAAATAATTAGATGGAAGTTAACTGAATAAGTTAGTGTGGATTAAGTGATATTGGATTATTCTGCACTTATCTACATGTATTTTTATATTATTTCATTGGACTACTGACATTGAGCTAAGTGTGCAGGAAAGTGGAACCATGGAAATTCTTGGGGAAACAAGTTCCAAACCTTGTGAACATAGTTTAACCAAGGTGAATCTTTGGAAGATTCAAAAGCCTCATTGTGAAAGTATTTTTCTTCATAATTGTATGGTTGCTTGCTTGTGAATATGTTTAATCGTATATTAGATGCATTAAAGGCATGCCAAAGAAAATGTAATGTATTTTTATGTGTGTCACTTGACACTTGTATAGTCTATGTGTTGATGACATGTCACCTATAGTGTTGGTCTCAAGGTTACTCAATCTTGGTCCTCTTCCTTCTTTTCAAATTAATGCTTGAGTACACCCATTTGGGAGAAAGTGTTTGGATGGGTCACATCATGTTGCAATTCGAATTCAAACTTGACAAGGAGTTTAGGGGGTCTAAATGGGATCCTAAGGTGTTATTTTATTGCTAAAAAGCCACCCTAATGGTAGTATAGTAGGTTAGGGGCCTAAATTTAAGTATTTTAATGTTTTTCTAGCTTTGGGAACCCCTTAAACAAAGCCAACTTGAACCAATTCGAAATTTGATTCTTTCTATGATAGAACCCTCTCAACCCCAATTGGTCAACCTTCTTATTTTGGAGGAGCAACAATGTAAGATAGGGAGGCTTGATGTTTCTTATTAAAAAGGGTTATTGGAGAGTCTTTTAAGGGGGAAGTGACAAGTTAGTGGGTTGTTCACCCACTCTCTAATTTTAGAGACAACTAAGTTTTGGAGGGAGATTAAGGGGGCTCTACTACAACTATCCTTACCCTATCTTGGACCAAGGTTGGTGGCTCAAACATGTTCTTTTTTTATTTTCTTAGTATGGATAAGAAAATATGAAAAGTGTGAAGAGTTATCTATGGATTATGCATTGCATTGTGAATCTAGTGTTATGATCTTTGTCATTGTGTTGTGGAGATGTGAATGTGTTTTGTGCCTTTGGAAATCCTTTCATGGTTTTGTTTTGTTGTTCTTCATTTTTATTGTTGTTGTTTCTTGTTTGAATGTGAGATTTGATAGTTAGTATGGGTGTGAAGGCTTCACTCACCCTTGAGAGGGCAAAGAAGCCTTGGGTGAAGGGCACAAGTTGGGCTTGACATTGCAGGTGAGAAAAGATTTTTTTTTTACCTCATGATGAGGTTTTTTATTATCATGGAGCATGGGATCCATCATGGCCATGAATCTTGTTGTTTGGGAGGTATAAGGAGGTTTGGTGGATGAGGAGAAGATGGTTGTTTTTGAAGGCCTTGAGAGGCAATGTCGTGGCAATATGTTGTTTATGTTGTGGTGGCCTTGAGAAGCAAAATTCATTGACAATATGATATTTATGTTGTTAGAATTTCTCCTCCTTGAAGAGCCCACCTTCACCCAACATTTTATGATTCCAATGGTGAATCATTGTGCAAGCCATGGAAGGGTGTTGATTTTTGTTTGTGTTGTGTATTCATGCAAAATTTTGTAATGTATGTGTGTAACCTGTTTGGTTCTTGTTTCCCCTGCTCGGTGGGTGGCTTCACAAAAGCCTAGGTTGGGAGGTGAGCCTCCATGGTTCCCATTTTGTGTGTTTTTTGCAGGTTGTGAAGATTCATGCTATGAAGAAATAGGGTTTTACCTTTGTCAAAATCGAGAAGATCCAAATGTGTTAAGAAGGCTCAATGTATATGTGTCTTTATATCCATGTTATGTTCAATGTTCATGTGTATCAATATTCATGATTTCAATCATCATGTTGTTCAGCATTTATGCCACACATTGTCCATGTCCTTTAATGTTCATGTTCCTTATGATTTTGGAAGGCTTCTTGTTTGTCTCATTGTGATGAAGGAAGATTGTGTCATTGTCACCATGTGAATAGGAGAGGAAGAATTTGAGGATAATGTATATTCATGTTTCTTTGTCAAAGAAATGATCATTCAAAGTTTATGAGTAGTGGAAGAGTTAATATGTAATGTAGAATGTAATGGCATCCTGATTACTATTTCAAGATTTTGGAAGGAGTGATGAAAATGTTGTATGCATATAGTGTTATTTGTATAAAATCTTCTATGTTAAGCTTCATTGTATTACAAATAAGATTTTTATGTGCTTTCTCTTCTCTGATGTAATAGAAAATATGTATTTCATAAATAACATGAAAAGGAATGTTATGAATAGAATGGATTGATTCAAAATGTATCAGATGCAATGAAAAAATATATATATATACTATGCATTCATAACTCAGAATAAAATTTTGAAGTGATAATTTCATCATACAAGTATTATGCATTTAGTTCTTAAGTCCTAGGATGATAAAATCATACTACTAACCATTATGTACATTTAAAGAATAGAGAAAGTTCTTGAGGAATGAAATGGAGTTGTATATGAGTATAGAAATTGTGAAACTTCAAATTGGCTGTAGCTCTACATTTTCCTCTCTGGAAAATCTACGAGGAAGGAAAATAAATCATTTCCCTAATACAGAGTAATAAAATATTATAAGAATATTCTCCAGATTCTAGACCATCCCAAAAATAAAATTTAAAAAATAGCATATAGAAAACTAATGAATATCTTAGACTAATATTTCCTGACAATACCTATCCTAAGTGACATAATAGTACACATTAGAATCATGTGACCTCTAAGTCACATCCACACTCAAACAAATAATAATAATTAAATAGATGAATTAAGACATATAAGTACTCTGGTTAGAAAGTATGGACAAACTTAACAATAAAAATGTTAAATCTCAAAATAAAAATAAAATAAAAATTATTATCTCCTTGGATTCCTAGCGTCTACACTCATGAAATTGTAAGTTTTTAAATTTTAAAAAAAATAGGGGCCAAGATTCGACCTCTGACACCCACTTACCTATTAACCCATCATTTCAACTTACCTCTTAACCCATCGTTTCTCCTTGGTGTATGGCCCTTAAAAGCTGACATTCTGTCATGTCAGAATCAGCTAACACAAGACAAAACACATGCCTCCAAATTTGGATGGAGGGCTTACCTTCTTGTAAAAGGCACATAGGAAAGTGGGATATGTCCCATCTTCTAGAAAAGACTATAGGCGACCAATCCTAGTATTGGTGGAGTATTTAGAATAAGCACACGATTTCATGCATGGTCGACTTGGGAAAAAAGAAAGAAAGAGTGGAAGTGGGTTAGTATTCCAATGTGGGATGTGACTTTTTAAGCAAACCATGCTTATTATTAACTAGAACCATTTACATCAGATAGGTAATTTGGAGTATGATTTTTAAGAGATGTCTGAGGAATTGAATTAATCAAATATTTTGTTAACTCACGAGCCACGTGAGACCTTGTGGGATCCACGTGTAGGAAGGAAAAGTGGCCCTGATGACAATTAGGGGATGTTGGGATTTAGTGTAGTTAGAAGATTCACTTTTCAATTTGTTCTTCCTAGCTAATTGTTAATTTATTTCCAAGTCTTGAATATATGGTAATGACACTTAGTGTATGGGAGCTTGTTACTACAACATGGTCGTACGTAGGATTCGTTAAGGGTATTATTTATACCGAGAGACTCAATTAAGAACATGATTAACAATTAAACCATATGGTAGTGGAAAGGTTTAATATGAAAGAAACAGGAACTATGTTAAGATTAATGATATCAGATTTTAATATAATTAGGAAATAAAGAAAATGATATCAAACTAATTGTAATAAAATAGGTATTATTGAACAAGTCCATATATTGTATGAAGCCATATGTTGCATCTAAAAAAACAACTCTATTCCACATTATTAGGTGTATGAAATGAATACATCAAATTGTCAGGGAACACGTAGCATAAATTTTAAATGATGATTTTAATAATAATTCAAATATATATAATAATAATAATAATAATAATAATAATAATAGGGATAATAAATAAAATAAAATAAGTAAATAAATAAATTTGCAAAAATGCATATTAGCAATCAAGTCATTTAATATTTAGAAAAGATGAAAACACGAAATAAAGTACAATAGTCATGCAAGAATTCCTATTTATATTAGTTTTGTTAGAATAAAAAGAAAAAAATTATAAAATAAAAAAAATAAAAAAATAAAAATAAAATAAAAAAAATAGTTTGTGTTTTATGTCATAAATTTTGGGCATGACATTCCAAATATCAAAACTTGGATCACTAAATAAAACCTTGGCAATGAACTTCTCTCCAACTTTGATCTTCTCTTCTTATCTTAACATGTCAACTATTTCTCTTCTATTCTACTCTTTATGCTTCATAAAATCATCCATACAATAATATGTAATCAAAGGCAAATGTCCTTCCTTTATATCAAATCTATAAAATAATTCCCTAAGTTAGCTATTACACATTCTGAATTAATTATTCTAGGACCTCATTAAGAACATGTTACATGCAGTGATACCAATAATTAGTCAACTTGTAACTTGAATAACTTCCCATAATTGATAAAGTTGGGTCCTTTCCACATACCACTATTGAAGATGTAGGTGACTCCCCGAAGAGGGAAACCAAGCTCTCCTTCCTGCATTCTACCAAACTTAAAGTTGATTCTTTTCTCCAAGTCAATTCTTGGATTTATAATGAAATAATGGAGCTAAAGAAGAAAGTGGAAACCTTGCAACATAACCAAGAGGCTGACCAGGCTATTATCAAACACTTGGAGGTACAAATGGGAGACATCCCAAAAAGCCTTAAGGATTATGAGAAAAATCTTAGAATGCTTATCAAGGAAAGTGGAGCAAAAATGGAGCAGGTAACTTCAAGGATCTGTGCTACTACAGCAAGCCTAGGAAAAAGAGAAAATGAAGGAACCATATCTTAGGAGGGCCCTAGAAAGAGGACAAGATAGAGTTTGAGGAAGAAAGCCTTGATTTTTGTTGATTCTTTGGCTGCTAACTCCATCCAGGATACGACTAAGATTGGTAAGGAGGTAGTTAAGATTATCACAAAACTATAATAGTTTCTTTGGGTCTTCTTTTCTAGTTGGGTTCCTATTTAGGTCCTTTTTACTGGTTGTTACATCTGGTTCCTGTGTTTGGTCCTAGTTTTTGGTTTTTAGTTTTAAACTGTATTGGAGGTTCTAGGTCCTTGTAAAACCTGGGTACTTTAATTGGAATATGTAAGTGGTTTCAGGTCCCTATAAAACCTAATTTTGGTGCTTCTTCTAGTAGGTTTAAGGACTCTTTTCCTAATGGTTGTCTTTTTTTTTCCTTTTTGAGGATGTGAAAGGGTTTTGGGGTGCCTTCAAAACCTATTTTTATGGTCATCTAAAACTTCCCATACATGTAATATTAGGATGAGTGAGTTTAACCATGTCATCATCAACATGTCTTCTACATGCCTTTAACCTTTCTTCTTAGAATAACAATTCTGCTAAGAGATATAACAAGTTTACCAGAACATGCTTTTATAAACTCTATCTCAAAATAATCCTCACCAAAACTTCCATAACTTCTTCTAGATTTAATATCTTTTTCTTCCAAGGTTAGTTTCATATGCTAGACAATTAGTAGTATTTCTTGTTAACCTTGCTAGTGAAAGTACTCAATGATTTGTCTATACTAATATGTTCTTTCTGTTATTCTTCTATCAGATACCACAGAAAACTTCTATGTTGACATCAATGACAAATAGAGTCATGAATGTAGCATATAATCATGATAATAACCTAATCATGTTTCTAAAATACTCTCCCATAGAAGTATCATCAGCATTCATGCCTCCAAAAACTTCCCTTTTGGCATTGATAGAAACATATATGAAAAACATCTAGTTCCAAAAATGCCAACTATAAAAGAAGATTATCCTTTCTTTCCAAATCCTCTTCATCGATCATTCTCGCCCATTGATATACCTCAATGTACTTTCTTCATGCTATAATTTCTCCATTAAATGTTCTCAAACTATTTTTCATGCTATAATTTCTTCCCCATTAACATCAATATCAAAGGTTATGGTAACCATCTATCTCAAGAACAACTGTCTCTGACTTTCTCAAGTGTCCATAGACACTATTCAAAACAATATCCATCAAGAGTCCTAGATGACCCTATCCATCATAGATACCACCCCATATAGGAAGCATCAACATTCAATACAGATAAACAATAGTTCTCTATAACACTAGACTGATGCACTCTTATATCATCTACTTTGATATAGTTAGGGCCATAACCCCTAGCATACCTCACAAATACTCAAAAGTATCTTTGGGAAGAGGCTTGGTGAAAATATCTACAATCTTGTCTTTGATGCTTACATACTCCAATCTAATTTCCTTTTCTACAACCTTCTCTCTCAACATGTGATACTTGATAGAAATGTTCTTAGTCTTAGAATGCAATATTGGGTTCTTTGACATAATTACCATACTTGTGCTATCATAATTTATGACAACAACTTCACTAAATTCTATCCTTATATCCTTCAACATTTGCTTCATCAAAACAACTTGATTACATTTTTTTGTTGCTATGACATATTCTACCTCTGCTATACTCTATGACATATAATTTTGCTTCTTGCTTAACCATGAAACTAGTCTTCCTCAAAGAAAAAATGTTCCACCACTAGTGCTCTTTCTGTCATCCATACTACCCACCCAATCAACATCAATATAAGCATATAAAGTTAAATTATTAGATCTGTCATACCACATCCAAACTTTGGAGCTCCCTTCAGATATCTAAATATCCTTTTAACTTTTGTATAATGTGCTTCTTTGGAATTAGCTTGAAATCTTGCAACAATTCCAACTACAATTCCTATATCTGGCCTTGTGTGAGTTAGATATTGCAATTCTCAAATCATAGATTTTTACTTCTTTTTCTCAATAGTAGGTGTCTCATCCTTTGTAGATAACTTGTGTCCAATTACCATAGGTCTTCAAACCAGTTTAAATATATCTAAACCAAACCTTTTCAATAGATCTTTCAAATACTTAGTCTAATAAATAAATATTTCTTCTTTTTCCTTTACAATCTCTAATCCTAGGAAGTATTTTCATCTCTACTATCATACTCATTTCAAATTCCTTCTTCATTTCTTATATAAAATTTTCACTTTTATCATCATCTCCTACATATATGATATCATCAATAAATATTGCTAAAATCATCAATCCATCATTTATTTATTTCCAATATAGAATATTGTCTACTATACTATTGCTAAATCCAAGTTTTGTCAAATTCTTGTCCAACCTTGCATATCAGGTCTTGGGTGCTTGCTTTAAGCCATATAATGCTTTCTTCAATATGCATCTCATGTCCTTGTCATCTATTAAAGAAAAACCTTTAGGCTATTCTATGTATACCTCATCTTCAAGTTCTCCATTCAAAAATGCTGACTTGACATCTATCTGATATACCTTGAATTTCTTATGTGTTACATAGGCTAAGAATAACCTTACTAATTCAATTCTTGCCACAAGAGCATAGGTTTCATCATAGTGTATTCCTTCTTTTTGTGAGTAACCTTTACATACCAATATTTCTTTTTTATTTACAACTTCACCTTATTCATTCATCTTGTTCCTAAATACCCATTTTGTTTAAATCACATTCTTGTCTACTAGTATAGGGACCAATTCCCATGTCTCATTCTTCACTACCTAATCTAATTCTTCTTTCATAGCTTGCTTCCAGTAGTATTCTCTACATGCCTTGTCTACATTCTTTAGTTCTATTTGAGATATTAGACATAGTTCTTCATTGATTATGCTTCTTGTCATCACACCTTTATCTCTGTTGCCGATGATCTTCTCTGTTGGATGGTTCTTTGTCATATTCTTACCAAAAGTTAGAGTTGTGATCTCAACTCTTAGCTCTAGTTTAGGTTCCAAAAAATTTTCCTACCTTACGTCTCCTTCATTCTACAAATCATTATTAGTCTCAAAGAATACTTCATCATTCCTTGGTTTAGTAATAACACTTATCATTAGAGTTGTAGTTAACTATTCTTTCTTGTATCCTAAATTTCTCATCAAATCTTACATTTATACTCTCAACAATAGTCTTAGTTCTTATATTATAACATCTATAATCTCTTCTTTTAAATGAATAACCAAGAAACATACCATCATCACTTCTAGCATAAAATTTACCAACATCATCATCTCTTTTGATATAACATGTATTGCCAAAAATTTTGAAATACTTAACTCTAGGTGAGTGACCAAACCATATTTCATAAGGGGTCTTGTTTGTGTCTTTCCTGACTTGCAATTTTTTCATAGTTTAGACTAATGTATTCACATCATCTCTCCAAAATATCTTGGATAAATCATTCTCAGCTAACATAGCTCTTGCTTCTTATGTTATTGACTTGTTTCTTCTTTATGCAATACCATTTTGTTTAGGGGTCCTCAGAGTTGAAAATTGTCTTTTGATTCCATTAGCTTCACAAAATATATTAAAATTATTTGAAGTAAACTCTCCTCCTCTATCTAATCTTAAACATTTAATCTTCATACATTATTCATTCTCAACTCTATTCTTGAATATCTTGAACTTGTCAAATGCCTCCAATTTTTCTTTAAGAAATGCAACCCATATCATTCTAGAAACATCATTAATAATAATCATGAAATAATTCTCACCATAGAATCCTTTATTCCTTGTAGGACCACTAAGATCTGTGTGTATAATCTCCAACTTTTCTATAGTAGTAAACTTCTTGTTGGGAAAAGAAGCTCTATTATTCTTTTCCAACACATACTTCATGAAAACTATGTTAGTAGGCTTTACAATCTTAGACAAATATCTAACTACAAACATATTACTATTTTTCACATTGATGTCAAATTTTATATGGAAAAACATCTTATGCCATAACCAAATGTCATCTACCTTCACAACCAAATATATCATTTCAATGGGATTCAATTGAAATACAATACCTCTAGATCTAGTTCCCATTAAATTAATACCTTTCCATCTTTGTCTCTAATCATGTATGTCTTCTTTATGAACTATAACTCATAACCTTTATCCACTAGTTGTCCAACACTCAAAAGATTGTATTTAAACCATCAATAAAGTATACATCCTTACTGTTAGTCTTACCATCAAGAGTTATAGATCCAATACCTTTTACATGACAAGCTACATTGTTTCCAACTCTAACAATGCCTCCATCATAACTTTTGAAGTCACAATCTTGTTCATATCACCAGTCATATGATGCGAATAACCACTATAAATTATCCAATCATATTTCTTTCAAATGTGTGATACCAAAGCCATTTTCTCTGGAATTTCTTCTTTAATAGCCAAAAATCCTATTTCATCATCACTAGAACTTACTACATGATCATCAAAATCGTCTCCTTCATTAGCATGCAAAAAATCTCTATCACTTCTAGGTTCAAACTTTCATTTATACCGTTTCTCTCTTTTAGGAAACTTACATGCATAATGACCAAATTCATTACAAGTTCAAAATTTAAAGATTTTCTTACCATATTTTTATCTTCTTAAAAGAAAGGCTACTCCTTCTATCATTATATCCTTGTCAGATCTGCTATTGCTAACAAAATCTCCTCTAGCATTTGTGCTCTTTGATAGATTAGGTCTAATGTTTAGGGCATTGAAGCAAGCAATGTTTCCTTAGTAAAATCTTTGTCACAAGAGATCAACAACTATATCATTTGGATTGCCTACTTAAATGGAGGTGTTAAACTCTTAAATATCTTCCAGATCACCTCATCATCTTCCTTGGTTCCTCCTTGAGATCTGATACCTTAAGTATTTTCTAATATACTTCCTACATATGTTCTTATAGATTCATCTTCCATTATTTTATCATCATCAAATGTACAAAACCAACTTTTTAGCCTCAATTTCTTAAAATTTTCATCACCTTCAAAACTATCTTCCAAAGCTTTCCAAATCTTATGAGAAGTATCAAGTGTTTTTACTTGGTTGTACTCTATTTTAGGAAGTGTAGAAAACAATGCTTCTCTAGCTCTCATGTTGTGCACATGAAAATTTCTCTCATCCTCGGTACAAGATTCTAATGTACTTTCAGCAATAATTGTCTTATTTTATTTTGTCAAGATCCAATATCTTGGACCCATATACAGTAGATGTGTCTTCATCTTTTCCTTCCAGCTATCATAATTTGTTCCATCAAACTTTAGACTATCCTTTCTAAATATATTTTTTATGGATCTCCCAAAGTTTTTAAACTTTATCTTCAACGACCTGATGCTCTGATACCAATTGTTAGAAATAATAGTCCACCAAGATAACTAAGAGGAGGGATGAATTAGTTATCTAATTAAAACATTTATCAACCTTAATTAATCTTAACCATGCAACCAAAGTAAAAATAAATCACAAAAAGGTGCATATACATAATCACACAACATTTTTTAACTAGAGAGATCATTGATTAGAGGGAAAACCTTGATGGGAATGATGCCCACAAAGATATATTGATATATATACTCTATGTTAGAGATGGACCCTATTATGAGTCTATAATCACATTCAATACATAAGAGTCCCTATTATGAGACTTTGAATCCTTGTTAGGGGATTCCAACCTTGTTAGGAGTTATGCCAAAACTTTTAGGAGTTGTAGAAGATAGAAGGACCCACTATCGAAACAACTTCTGGGAAAAGACCACTAAACTCACTGTCCAATTGATATCTCAACTATTCGTTGTAGAATAATTTTTTGCACTATGTTTTATCCACTTTTCTCTATCCTATCAACTAGAAAAATCACTGCTAGACCTTGTAAACTACCTCAGATCCAAATATCAAATCTTGGATCACTAAATAAAACCTTTGAAATGAAGTTCTCTCCAACTTTTCTCTGCTCTACTTATCCTCACATGTCAACTATTTCTCTTCTATTCTTCTCTTCATGCTTTGTGAAACCATCCATAAAATCATATATAGTCAAAGGAAAATGTCCATCCTTTATACAAAATCCATAAAATAATTCCCAGAGTTGGCTATTACACCTTCTTAATTAATTATTATAGGATCTCACTAAGAACATGTTACACATAGTGATAACAATAATTAGTCATCTTATAACTTGAATAACTTTTTGTAAATGTAATATTATGATGAGTGAGCTTAGCTATGTCATGACCAATATGTCTTCTACATGCCTTTAACCTTGCTTCTCTGAATAAAAATTCTGCTAAGAGATATAACAAGTTTACCTGAACATGCTTCTATAAACTCTATCTGAGAACTATCTTCACCAAAAATTGCATAGCTTCTAGAATTAATATATTTTTCTTTTGAGATTAGCTAGATATGCTAGACACTTAGTATTATCTCTCATTAATCTCACTAGTGAAAGTACTCAACGATCTATCCATACCAACTTGATTTTTCCACTATTCTTCTGTTAGATACCATAGAAAACTTCTATGTTGACATCAATGAAAAAAAAATCATGAATGTAACATATCATCATGATAATTATCTAATCATGTTTCTATAATACTCCCCCATAGAAGTATCATCATCATTCATGCTTCCAACACTTTCCTCATTTCTTCAACAAATGATTTGCATAACATCCCATGTCCCCCAAATATGATATCATCCACAAATATTTTTGCTAGCAATATCTTGTCCTAAGGTCCTTCCTTTATATACAAATTACTATTATCATTTATCATTTCAAAACCTATTATTACTAGGCGTCCATGAAGCCTTTCATACTATGCTCTAGGAGCTTACTTTAGTCCATATAGAGCTTTGTGTAGCTTTCATACCATGTCTCTTTTGTTTGGATCAATGAAACCTTTAGGTTGTTCAATGTATAATTCTTCTTCAAGGATTCCATTTAAGAAAGTTGATATTTCATCCATATGATATACTTTGAATCCTTTATGTGAAACAAATGTTAACTTAGTATTCTTACTTCTTCAATTTTTGCAATAGGGGAGAATGTTTTACCATAGTCAATAACTTCTTTTTGTACAAATTCTTTGCATAATAGCCTTGCCTTGTTCCTTGTTGCTTCTCCTTTCTTATTTAACTTTTATCTGAATATCCATTTTTTACCAATCACATTCTTATCCTTAGGTCTAGGTACAAGAGAGTGTGTATTTTTATTTTCTATTTTCTCAATTTCTTCATTGATTTCCTCTATCCAATCTTCATTTTCTAAAGCATATTTTATAGATAAAGGATCAAATTGAATAAGAAAGCATGTTCCTTTTAATTTTTTCCTTTTCATTCTACCTTTTGTCTCTTGTCCAATTATTTTTTCAAGTGCATGATGTCTTCTACCAAATTTTGTAATTTTTTGGTTCTTTCCTTCTTGTTTCTAAACTATGTCACTTAGTTCTCCATGATTGTGATCTTATACCTTTTTCTCAAGATCCTTTGCCTATGACTTGGGTTCCTCTAATTGATTTGACTATAACTTGGGTTGTATTTCTTGTGATTTAGGTTGTATTTCCTATGACTCAGTTTGGACTATCTCTGACTTTGTAGGTTCACTTTGTTGTTACTTGGCTTCAACTATTTTTGGTAGAGGCTTCGATTCCTCCTAATAGTTAAAAAACATCATGTAGTCTTTATGCTCCTCGCTACTCTTTTCTTCACTTGTTTCTTCAAAATCATCAATATTCACATGTTAACTTTCTATAACTTTTTGAGTAGCAAGATTCAAACATTTGTATGCCTTACTTTTATTGGAGTAACCTAGGAATATACCTTCATCACTTTTTGTATCAATCTTTCCCTTCCTTACATTTTTCAAGATATAATATTTTCTTTCAAATAATTTGAGATAACAAACATTAGGCTTATATACCCATACCATAATTCATAGGGTTCTTTGTATATACCTTTCTTTAGTCAAGATTGATTTAGTGTATCAACTATTGTGTTGATTGCTTCTCTCCAGTATTTTGGTGTAACATTTATCTCAATCATTAGTGTTCTTTCACATTCCATGATGGATCTATTCCTTCTCTCTACTATACCATTTTTCTCTAGTGTTCTAGGTGTTGATACCTATCTTTTGATTCATCTTTCATTGCAAAATTCATTGAATTCATTTGAGATGAGTTCACCTCCTCTATCTAATCTCAAGAATTTTAGATTCTTTCATGTTTCCTTCTCAACTCTAGCCAAGTACCATTTGAAATTTTGAAAACCATCAAATTTATCTTTTGATAACATTATATTCATCATCCTAGAATAGTCATAAAAAATAGAATGAAGCCTATGTCTTGACAATAGCTTTCTATACCTATTGGTCCACAAAAATTTGTATGAACTAGTTTAAAAACTTCTTCAAAATTGAAAGTCTTACTTCTAAAAATTCTTTGACCCATCATTCCAATTTTACATTGTTTACACATGACCATCTTAGGTTCCTTTAGATTTGGTATGCCTCTTACTCTTTTTCTCTTTCTTATGGTAACCAAGTTATCAAAGTTAACATGACACATCCCTAATGCCATAGGAGACTTTCCTCAATTTAGGCCAATAAAAATGTATTTTTTAATGATATCTAGGTAAAACAACTACCCTTTTGTCTAATTTCTAGTCCCAACTACGTTTCCTTTACCATCTATTTTCTTATCTTTTACATTCATGAATTCTACCTCATACCGTATATTGTTTAGTCATGACACACTAAGTAGATTATGTCTTAATCATTGCACCCAAAAGGCATTTCCACGTGTGATTCCTTTAGTTAATTCTATGAATCCTTTTCTTTTTACATAACTTGGTTCACTATTTCCAAACCTAACACTCCTCCATTATTGAGTTCTAAATGTTAAAACTTAGTCTTTTCACTAGCCATTGTGACAAGAACAAAAACTATCTATGATCCATGTATCATTTTTACTAACATGAGAAATAAGTGTCATCTTTTCATTTTCCTCATTATCAAATTTATCCTTAATAGCAATATAGACTCATTCTTATTCATTATCATCACTATCTAAATCTTTGGCAATGTAACAAGATTTCTTACCTTTTTCTTTGTAGTCCTTGTAGTTCTTGAAGCCTTTCTTGCCTTTGAACCTATTATTTATTCTCTCATATTTATCTTCTTTGTTTGGACATCTTGCACCAATATGACTAACCTCTTCCCATGAGAGAAAAATCATTGGAATTTTGCTTCTAAATTTACCTTTCCCTTTCAATACACTTTTTCCAAGTAGGGCTTCAATGACTTCAAGCTTGTCATTTGTATCATATTCTTCTTCACTATCAACCTATTTTCTTTTTGAGGTTCCTCCCTTTTTACCAAGAGTTAGTTTGTTTTTGAATGCACATTCAAAGTTGTAAGGATTAGGAGCATAGTTATCAAAGTTATCCAATTTAAAAGTATCCAATCTTATCACAAGTGAATCCAAGGTTATATCATTTTTTTGGATCGCATCTCATCTCTTGAATTGCTGGAACTATAATTGCATAAATAGGAAGTAATTTTTTTAATACCTTGTTGACCATTATTTTATCAGTTGTTTTTCATCCTTTAGCTTTGATTCAACTCATTATTTCTTTGATTCTTTCACTATATTGGACAATTTTTTCACCTTCTTTCATTTTTCTTGATTCAAACTTGCTTCTTAAACTTTCTTCCTTCACTCTTTGTACATTCTTATGACCTCCATAGACTTTCTATAGTTTTCCTCATATTTTAAATGTGGTTGGACAATCTTTAACTTTGTCAAATTTAGAATGGTGAAGAGAGGAAGCTATATCACTCATCATTATATTGTGATATTTTTCCTCTTTCATATTTTTCATTATCATAAGTTTATCTAGGGTCAATTATATGTTTTCTAAGTAGAATAGACCAGTATCTCCAATGCTTGACAGGTGAAGCTTCATCAATTCTTGCCATACTGAAAAGTTTTTTTGTTAATCTTGGGAATCTCCCTCTTGTATGACATCTTAATTTTTAGTTTGGATCTTTGAAATTTTTTCCTACAAGCACCAAATTCTCTAGTATCATTTTTTTGAAATGAGAGAGTAACTGAGAGGGGAGGTGTGAATCAGTTGCCAAAAAAAAATTTCTTGTCCCTAGATGTCAAATCACACTTTTCACTGATTATGCAACTTGGTTAATAAAGTAGTCTTATGATTATTAATCTATTTTAACATTTAATAACTTAGTTATAGAAACATAAAACATAAAGAAAATAAAATCAACATAGATGACACCAAGATTTAACATGGAAACTTAATTTGGGAAAACCACCATGAAACTAGTTACAATATTTTCACTCTTCTAAAGTGAGCCATGTAAGGGGCCAACCCTGTTAAAGGTTATAATTCATACTGTTAAGTATGACCTTCTTAGATGATTTAAATCACCTTGTTAGGAGTGGCCTAGTTAGAGGTCTTCAAACAGTTCAATCTTGAAATGTCACCTTGTTAAAGGATTTACAATATGACTAATAATTCAACTCTGTTAGGAGATTTCTTGACGGTTACAATAGTTAGAAGGTAATAGTAATTTGACCTAATTTATGAAGCAACTTCTTTTACAGATTTAGACCTATGTTTTGGCTTGAGCTCTGGATCCTTATTGATCAAAAAAAAAAAAAAATTCTTATTGTCCATAGTCTCCTTCTCTTCCTTTTTATTTGATCACATATCCATCTTATTCCATGTATTCCACATATCACTACACTTCTTGATCTCTCTTATATATCATAAGCTCTTACAAGTTAGCTTTAATACCTTTTCAAATAACCATTAAACATCCAACTAGTTGGCCTCAACTAGCCAATTAACTAACAAGTGTAATTTGTTGACACTTAGTCAATACTAGGATTAATCACTTTGTTAACACTAGGATTCCTTTGATGTGTGACCACTCAAATAATACTAACTTTTCATTCATTGCCTAACTTCTTGGTTAATACTAAATACTCTTCATTTCCTGACTTCTTAGTTAGTACTTACTTTTTTTGTAACATAATTGATAATAGATAATTTAAAGAATTGTTTCCAACACTACCCAGTAGATTATGCGAAAACATAGCCCTAATATCACACAAAATTTAATTAAAATAGTTCACAATTTTTTATTTTATAACACATTTTTCTCTTAGCACTAGTTTGTTCTCATCTTTGACCCAGTAGACATGATAGGGTTTAGGGTGTCTCGACCAATGCAACTTCAACTTTGTAACTAGCTCCTCTCATGCCAAATTCACTGAACTTCCACTGTTAATGATGACTTTACAACATTTTCCTTCCATCTTACATCTAGTCTTGAAAATAATTCTCCTATGAATAGGATCCTCATCAAATTCCTTACTACACAAATTTCTCCTTACTAGATCATATTTTCTCTGATCTTAGGTCCACAAGGTGAAACCTCAAGATCTCCTTGAATCAAATTACGTCTATTACCTTGTTCATTTTCAGCAAAGTGCCTACACACCAAGGATCTATGCCCTACTTTATAACATCTAAAGCCATTACCATGAATATCTCCCCTAGAATAATAATTACCTCTTCCCCAATAAGAACTAGTACCTCCTCAGTAAGAACTACCACCTTTCCTCTTGGTCTTATTTTTATCATCAGTTTTCCAATCAAATATTCCCTTATCTTGTACAAAATTGTTAGATCTTCTACATTCTCCATAGGATCTATGTCCACCTCTCTAGAATCTACCACCTCTAACTCTTTGGCCTTTCTCATGCTTCTTTATAAAGATCTCATTTTTCAAAGCATATTAATATGCTTCTTCCAAACATTTCAATTTTACAAAACTTATCTCTTCTTGAATTCCATATCTTAATATGTTCATGTCCCTTGTAATTTTCTCAATCTCATCATCCACGTGTCTAGATTTGATGTCTATAGAATTTCATAGTCTACTCCTTCAAAGTCATGTCCTTTTGCCTCAAAATTTGCATTTTCCTAAACAAGATAAGTTGGTAATCAGCAAGAAGGAACTTTTTCTTTATTTTGTTCACAATTTTCAACTAGGTTCTAATATTCTCTTTTCCTCTTCTTTGTCTATTAGTTTGAAAATGCTCCTACCATAGTGAGGAATGATCTTTCAACCTAGTGATTGCAATCTTCACCTTCCTATTATTAAGAGTGCCTTCAAACTCAAAAATGTTATGCATATCACATATATAATCCAACACAACATTGGTTTCCAATTTTCCATCATAAGGTTTTTAATGTGCCCTCGACAACGCTCTCAATAATATTTCCTCATCTTGATCTTCCTTGGGTTTTGGATTAGGGTTTAGTGTCATTGTTTCATCATCATTCACACATAAAGATGTGATACTCTCCATTGGTATATCTCTATAGTATCTAATCTGGATGCAATCTGTGTCAACATGTCAATAATAATAGTATCAACATTTTCTCTACCTTGAACCATCTTGATAAATAGGATCCTAGAAGATTTTGATCCTCTACAAGATGTAGGTCAAATCCATAGATCTACCACCCTAAAAAAAAATTCAACTTAAGATTCTACACAATTAAATCTCCACAAGAATGAACCTCAAGCTCTAGTACTACCTAACACAAAGAGGGAATTGAATAGATAGTGCCAGAGGCTCTCCTAACTATCTAATCACCTTGTTGAGTAAATAGAATGGAAGAAAACAACATAACAAAAAAACCAAGGAGAGAGAAAATAAAAAATAATTTAATGATTCATCCAATTATTAGCATACATGCCTTGTTGTGAGGTCTTCTAGGTTATGGCCAAGAAAATTTACAAAATTCTAGACTTAGAAATTTAGTAAGTCCTTGAGTTAGGACTTCCAAATCCTTAACTTTTCTCTCCCATCCAGACTCTCTAAGTGGTGCCTAACCTAAACCTAAATACCCCTATTTATACTTTCAAAAATGACTTATAGAATATTATACATCATTATATAATATAAGGCCAAACTTAAAATAGTCTACAAACATCCCAAGGTAAGATCCTTACATTAAATTCATGATCCAAAATAAATACACAATTCGGCTCAAACTAAGAAACAATCATAGATTAACTCGATCAAAGATACAACCAAAGATCAACAAACATTAGGATCACTTGATACATGAAGGAATAGTCACCCAATGCTATACAACTCAGCACATACAAATATTTTTGACCAACACTAGACAACTTAGCAAATACAAGAACTTGGCAATGACTACAACTCGATAAGTAGTAGAACTTGGCACTAACTGGCAGAATGAACAAAATGAGTAGAATTTACAAGGCAACCAATGTTGGAAGCATTAATGTTGATGATAATTCTATGGGGGAGTATTTTAGAAACTTTATTAGATCATTATCATGATGGTATGTTACATTCATGACTATGTTTTTCATTAATGTCAACATAGCAATTTTCTATGGTATCTGACAGAAGAACAATGAAAAGATCAAGTGGGTATAAAAAAATTGTTGAGAGATTGTTGGAAGTATAATTTTAATTATATTCCTATTGGGGAGTATTGTAGATTTGTTACTATGATGAAATGTTATGTTCATGACTGAGTTTTTCATTGATGTCAACATAGCAATTTTTTGTGGTATTTGATAGAAGAACAATAGAAAGATCAAGTTGGTATGGATAGCTAGTTAAGTATTTTGACCATCTAAGGTTACAAGAGATACTTCTAAGTATCTAGTATATACAATTAATTTCCAAAGAATAAATATAAGTCAGGAAGAAGTTATGTAATTTTTGGTGACGTCTTCTTTGAGATAGAGTTTACAAAGGTGTCTTCTAGTAAACTGGTTATATCTCTTAGCAGATTTGTTATTTTGAGAATTAGTGTAGAATACATGTTGGTGATGACATAGCCAAGTTTACTTGTCATAATATTGTGTGTATAGAAAGCTAATCAAGTTACTAAGGTGGAAGATTGCTTTTATCGCTAAGTGTAACATGTTCATAATGTGGTCCTATAATGATTAATTGAGAAGGTCTCATAGATGACTCAGGAAATAGTTTTAAGGACTTGATATAAAGGAAGGACATTTTCCTTTATCATGATATGGATATGTATGGATGAAAATGATATTTATAAGCAACACAAGAGTGGAATGCGAAGTTGAGTAGAGCAAATAGGAAGTGAAGGAAACTTCATTGTCGAGGTTTTGCTAAGTGATCCAAGGTTTTATATTTGGATTCAAGGTCCATGACCTAAGGGGCTACAAGGTTTAATAATATTTGGTTTAGTTGAAAAAATGAAGGAAAGAATATCATAATAGTAAATTGCATGTTTGAGTAGTGAGCTCTTCTTGTAGTTGAAATTACATGTTTGGGAAGTGGGCTTTTCTTGCATACATTATACTACAACTCCTAACAAGGTTGGCAAAACTCGTAATAGGGTTGGAATATCCCAACATGAATTCAAAGTCTCATAAAAAGGACTCTATGTATTAAATGTTATAATAGACTCCTAACAAGGTCCATCCTCTAACAAGGAATATTTGTATTAGTACATCATCTTGTGGGCATCATTCCCACTGGGGTCTTCCCTTTGATCAAGGGTTTCCTTTAACATATCTAATGTGATTGTCTATGTGCATCTTATTATGGTGGCTATATTATTTTCTTGAATGGTTAAGTTTGATTAAACAAGATAAATGTTTCAATTTTTGGATAACTGATTCACCCCCCTAGCTCTTAGTTATTTTGGTGGACTATTATTTCTAACAATTGGTATTAGAGCATCAGGTCCTTGAAAATAAGGTTTAACAACTTTAAGAGATCAATGGAAAGCATGTCTAGGCAAGATAGTTTGAAGTTAAATGGAACAAATTATGATAGATGTAAGGAAAAAATGAAGACACATCTATTGTGTATGGGTCCAGGATATTGGATTTTGAAAATTTAAATGAAGATAATCATTACTAAAAAGGACTTGGAAAAGTGTACCAAGGATGAAAGAGACCTTTTCATGTGCAACATGAGAGCTAGAGAAGCATTATTGATTGCACTTCCTAAATTTGAATACAATTGGGTAAAATCACTTGCTACAACACATTTGATTTGGAAAGCTTTGGAAACTAGTTTTGAAGGTGATGAACATTCTAAAAAGTTGAGGTTACAAAATTGGATTGGCACATTTCAAGATGCTAATATGATTGAAGATAAATATATAAGAACACATATTGGCAAAATATTAGGAATTACTACAGGTATTAGATCTCAAGGAGGAACCAAAGAAGAGGATGAGGTTATATGGAAGATATTGAAGACTATAATACCACTATTTAAGTCAATAGTTCAAATGATATAGTTGTTGATATCTTGTACCAAATATTTCACAAAGGAGAAATTTCTTGGAAGACTTGAAGTAGTTGACAATGAACTTAGATAGTCTGTAGAATTGACCAAAACAAAGACAACTTTTAGTGCCTTAAATATCTGACATAGTTTATTAAGGAGTACAAGTTCTAGAGGAGATTTTGCTAGTAGTAGTAGATCTGAGGAAGACAAGAAAATTGAAGAAGGAGAAGCTCTTCTAGTAAGAAGAGAAAAAGATGGAAAGAAAATCTTTAAATGTTCAACTTGTGATGAATATGGTCATTATACATCTAAATGTCCTAAAAAGGAGAAAAAATATAAAGGAAATTACAAACCTAGAAGAAATAGAGATTGTCTATATGCATATTAAGAAAATGATTTTGATGAACAAGAAGTAAGTGCTAGTGATGATCAAATTGGATTTGTGGCAATTAAAGAAGAAAGTCTAGAGAAAATTGCCTGGTGTCACAGGTTGAAAAGAAATCTATTTGGATAATTGACAGTGGTTATTCACATCATATGACTAGTGACATGAACAAGTTTGTTGACTTCAAAAGTTAGGATGGAGGCATTGTCAGAGTTGGAAACAATGCAACATGCCAAGTTAAAGGTATCAGATCTATAACTCTTGATGTTAAAACTAACACAGAGGATTATATTTTGATGATGGTTTGAAGTGCAATCTTTTGAGTGTTGGGCAACTAGTGGAAAAAGTTTATTAGTTGTAGTTCATAGAAAAGACATGCATGATCAGAGACAAAGATGGAAAGGTAATTAGAATAGGAACTAGATCTAGAGGTAATGTATTTTAGCTTAATCCCACTGAAAGGATATGTTTCATTACAAAGGTAGATTACAATTGGTTATGGTATAAGAGATTTTTCCATATAAACTTTGACAACATTCTGAAAATTAGTAATATGTATTTAGTTAGAGATTTTCCTAAGATTGTAAAGCATACTAACACAATTTGAAAGGAGTGTGTTTTGGAAAAGCATAATAGAACTTCTTTTCCTTAAGTTTACTACTATAGAAAAGTTAGAGATTGTACACACAAATATTAGCAATCCTACAAAGACCAAAGGATTCTATGGTGAAAGGTATTTTATGATTCTAATTAATGACTTTTCTAGAATGACGTGGGTTGAATTTCTTAAAAAATATGAGGCATTTGATAAGTTTAAGGTATTTAAGAATAGAGTTGAGGATTAATTAGGTAAAAGATTAAATGTTTAAGATCAGATAAAGGAGGAGAATTTACTTCAAATGAGTTTAACATGTTTTGTGAAGAAAATGAAATTAAAATATAGTTATCAGCTCCAAGAATCCCTTAATAGAATGACATTATAGAAACAAGGAATAGGCTAATAGTAGAAGCTACAAAAGCTATTCTAGCTAAGAATGAAGTATCCAAAACATTTTGGAGAGAAGCTATGAATACAACAATAGACTCTATGAATAGAGTACAAATTAGGAAAGACATAAACAAGACACCTTATGAACTATGGTTTGGTCACTCACCTATAGTTAAGTATTTCAAAAAAAATTAGAAGTCAGTTCTATATCAAAAGAGATGATGATATTGGTAAGTTTGATGCTCAAAGTGATGAAGGTATGTTTCTTGGTTATTCATTAAAAAGAAAGGCTTATAGATGCTACAATTTGAGAACTAAGACTAGTATGGAAAGTGCAAATGTGAGAATTGATGAATAATTTAGGATACACGAGAGAATGGTTGATTACAATTTAGATGATGGTGTTGTTACTAAGCCAAGGAATGATGAAGAATTTCTTGAGACTAACAATAATTTGCACAATGAAGGAGAGGCAAGGTAGGAACAAATCTCAGAATCTTTAGTAGAGCCAAGAGTTGAGATAGCAACTCCTACTTTGGGAAAGAATATGATAAAGAATCACCCATATGAGAAAATCATTGGAAGCAAAGATAAAAGTGTAATAACAAGAAGTAGAGTCAATAAAGAACTATTTTTGATATCTCAAGTTGAACCTAAGAATGCAAACGAAGCATGTAAAGATGATTACTGGAAACAAGCTATGAAAGAGGAATTGGATCAGATAGTAAAGAATTAGACATGGGAATTGGTTCCCAGATGAGCAAACAAGAATTTGATAGGAACTAAATGGGTAGTTAGGAACAAGATGAGTGAACAAGGTGAAGTTGTAATGAACAAAACAAGATTGGTATGTAAAGGCTACTCACGACAAGAAGGAATAGACTATGATGAGACCTATGCTCTAGTGGATAAAATAGAAGTAGTAAGATTATTCTTAGCTTATGTAGGACAAAAGAAATTCAAAGTATATCAGATGGATGTCAAGTCAACATTTTTGAATGGAGAACTTGAAGAAGGGGTATACATTGAACAACATGAAGGTTATTCTTTTACAAATGATAAGGATATAATATATAGACTAAAGAAAGCATTGTATGGATTGAAGCAAGCACTGAGAACTTGGTATGCAAGGTTGGACAAGCATTTAAAAAAGCTTGGATATACAAAAGTATGGCAGATAGTAATTTATAATGGAAAGAAATTGATGATGGTTTGATGATTTTCATATATTTTTTTATGATATTATATTTTGAGGAAATGATGAGTAAAGTAAGAAGTTTGTAGAAGAGATGAAGAAAGAATTTGAGATGAGTATGATAAGAGAAATGAAATATTTTTGAGGATTGTAGATTATATAGAATAAAGAAGGAATCTTTATTTCTTAGACTAAGTACTTGAAGGATTTACTAAAAAGGTTTGGTTTGGAAGTATGTAAACCCATTGGAACACTTATCATAACTAGACACAAGTTATCTACAAAGGAAGAGACACCTACCATTGAGTAGAAGTACATATCTATGATTGGAGGTTTGCAATATCTGACTCACACAAGGCCAAATATAGAAAATATAGTTGGAATTGTTGTGAGATTTCAAGTTGATCCAAGAGAATAACATTATGCAAAAATCAAAAGGATATTTAGATATCTAAAAGGAACATCAAAGTTTGGATTGTGGTATGAAAGATCTAATGATTTTACTTTAAGTGCTTACATTGATGTTCATTTGGTAGACAGTATGGATGATAGAAAGAGCACCAATGTTGGAGCCTTCTTTCTTGGAGGAAGATTGGTTTCTTGGCTAGGAAAGAAGAAGGAATGTACATCACAAAGTAGATCAAAATTATAATATGTTGTAGCATCAAAAAATTGCAATCATGTTATTTGGATGAAGCAAATGTTGAAAGATATAAGGATAGAGATCAGTGACCCTGTTGTCATACATTGTGACAACACAAGCATAGTAAATATGTCTAAGAATCTAGTATTGCATTTGAACACTAAGCACATTTCTATTAAGTATCACATGTTGAGAGAGAAAGTTGTAGATAACGAAATTAGATTGCAATATATGAGAACAAAAGAGAAGATTGCAGATATATTCACTAAGCCTCTTCTCAAAGAGACTTTTGAGTATTTGTAAGGTATGCTAGGTGTTACACCCTTCATACATCAAAGTAGAAGATACAAGAGTGCATCAGTCTAGTGTAATAGAGCACCATTATTTTCTAGACTAAATGTTGATGCATCCTATATGGGGGATTATCTATGATGGAAAGAGTCATCTAGGACTCTTATTGGGTGTTTCTTTTGAATAATGTCCTTAGAAACTTGAGCTAAGTAAGAACCAATTGTTGTAGTAAAATTGGTTTTTGAATCCTTTGACATTGATGTCAATGGGGAAGAAGTTTGGCATGAAAAATAACATCTTCAAAAATGAACAACATGAAATTTTAGAGAAGTTTGACATGAGTAAAATATGTTCAAAAGAAGTACATCATGGAATCTTAGTTTGCCATAAAGCACATTGAGTTATGTCAATGGGGGAGAATGATTGATGAAGAGGATTTGAAAAGAAAAATGAATAGTCTTTTGTTGGTATTCTTAAAACTAGATGTTTTTCATCTATGTTGCCATCAATGCCAAAGGGGGAGATTATTGTGATATTTTTTGAAGCATGAATGTTTATGATATTCCTATGAGGGAGTATTGTAGATATGTTACTATGATGATATCTTACATTCATGACTAATTTTATCATTGATGTCAACATAGCAATTTTTCGGTAGTATCTAACAGAAGAACAACAGAAAGATCAAGTTGGTATAGATGACTAGTTGAGTATTCTAACCATTCAAGGTTATAAGAAATAATTTTGAATATCTAGTATATGCAGATAATCTTGGAAGAAGAAATGATAAGTTTGGAAGAAGTTATGTAAGTTTTGTTGATGTTTGTTCTAAGATAGAGTTTATAGAAGCATGTTCTAGTTAACTTGTTATATCTCTTAACAGAGATGTTATTCTAAGAATGAAGATTGAGGATATGTAGAAGACATGTTGGTGATGCCATGGATAAGTTTTTTTATCATAATATTGCATGTACAAAAAGTTATTCAAGTTACGAGGTAGAAGATTAATGTTATCACTAAATGTAACGTGTTCCTAATGTGGTCCTATAATGATTAATTGAGAAGGTCTAATAGTCAACTCAAGAAATTTTTTTATGGATTTGGTATAAAGGAAGGAAATTTTCCTTTATCATGATATAGATATGTATTGATGAGGATGATATTTGTAAGAAACACAAGAGCAAAATGCAAAGTTGAGTAGAGCAGAGCAAAAGTAAAGGAAACTTCATTCTCGAGGTTTTGCTGAGTGATCCAAGGTTTGTGACCTAGTCTGTAAGGTATGAAACTATTTGGTTTTGTTGAAAAAATAAAGGAAAGAAGAACATAATAGTAAATTTCATGTTTGAGTAGGGATCTCTTCTTGTAGTTGAAATTGCTTATTTGGGCAGTGAGATCTTCTTGCATATATTATACTACAACTCCTAATGGGGTCAGAATCTCCTTATAGGGATCCAAAGTCTTCTAATAGGGAATCTATGTGCTAAATGTTGTAATAGACTCCTAACAAAGTCCATCCTCTAATAAGGAATATTTATATTAGTACATCATCTTATGGGCATCATTCCCACTAGGGTTTTCCCTTTGATCAAGGGTTTTTGTAGTTAAAATATCTTGTGTGATTGTTTATGTGCATCTTATTATGGTGGCTATCTATTTTGGTTGAATGGTTAAGTTAGTTTAAAGAAGGTAAAATTTTTAATTGTTGGATAATTGATTCATCCCCCCACCACCAATTTATCTTGGTGGACTATTATTTCTAACACTTTCACTAGTGAGGTTAATGGGAGATACTACTATGTGTCTAACACATGTAACTAACCTTGGAAAAAAAAGATATTAAGTCTAGAAGAAGTTATCCAAGTTTGGGTGGAGATTGTTCTGAGATGGAGTTTGCAGAAGCATGTTCTAGTAAACTTGTTATATCTTTTAGCAAAATTGTTATTCTGAGAAGCAAGGTTAAAGGCATATAGAAGACATGTTGGTGATGATGTGGCTAAGCTCCCTCATCGTAATATTACATGTACAAAAAGTTTTTTTATTATTATTGGTAAATGGCTGAAGCTTAGATTAATTATTATTATTTGTTGGAATTAATTATTATTATATGTTAAGCGAATGTAGATTCAAACCCAAGACCTCCCACATGAGAGGCTTGGAAGTTACCATTGCATTCTAGGTTTTTGCCTATATGTACAAAAAGTTATTTAAGTTACAAGGTGACTAATTAATGTTATCCTTAAGTATAATGTGTTCTTAATGAAATCCCATAATAATTAGTTGAGAAGGTGAAATAGCTGACTCAGGCAATTATTTTATGGATTTGGTATAAAAGAAGGACATTTTCCTTTGATTAGATATAATGGCATGGATGATTGCAAGAAGCACAAAGAGTGGAATAAAAGAGAAATATTTGATATGTGAAGATAAGAAGAACATGCCAAAGCTAGAGAGAACTTCATTGCTAAGGTTCTATTTAGTGATCTGAAGTTTGATATTTGGATATGAGGTTTGTGACCTAGACTACAAGGACTGATAATGATTGTTCTAGTTGATAGAATAGAGGAAAGAAGATAAAGCACAATATGGACAATTATTCTACAAGGAATAGTTGAGAGATCAGTTGGATAATGAGTTCAGTGGTCTTGCCCAAAACTTGTTTGGATAGTGGGTCTTTCCATCTTCTACAACTCCTAATAGGGTTGGAATCTCCTAACAAGGATTCAAAGTCTCCTAATGCAGCTCATCCTCTAAAAAAGAATATATATATATATATATATATCAATATATCTTTGTGGGCATCATTCACACTAGGGTTTTTCCTCTGATCAAGGGCTTCCCTAGTTAACAAATGTGGTGTAATCGTGTATGTGCATCTTTTTATGGTTGTTGTTTACTTTGGTTGAATGGTTAAGATTAATTAAGGTTGTTAAATATTTTAGTTGGATAACTGATTCAATCCCACCTCCCCCTCTCAGTTATCTTGTTGGACTATTATTTCTAACAACCCAAGATTCTCATGTATCATAATCTAACATATTTCATACTTTTCATGTATAGAATAAATGACACGTGAAAGGATATATAGGCTAGAAAAAATAAGGTTGGCCAATGCCATCTTGGCTCTAGTTGATATATGAAACTTTACATACGACTTCTAACAAGCAATAAATCAAATTTTGAGTCAATTTTTAGCATTAAAAAATGATTTTTTTTGAGTAATCAAGAAATATATCCAATATTGATGATGTTAAACCAAAAGTGCAGGGCTTTGAATTTAATGTTGCACCCACAACAGAAGGCTAACAAATTTCCTTCAAGCAAGGCTATAAAAATATGGTTACATGCCACCACATAGAATCGTATGACTAAAGTGTATATAATGGTGCACCAATTCACACATAGGTAAATAGGATTAATGATAAATAAGTCAAATTTAATACTTGAGAAATAATCTTTTTTATGTTAACTTTGAAAACAAATTTAACATTTTTATTTTATAAAGAAAATAATGATAACAATGTGCATAAAATTTTACTACACTCTTCTAATTGTGGCATAGAACCTATACATGGTGAAGGCCCTGATGTTCATCATAATGATGGAGGTATTCATTTTTTATTGAAAATTAAATAATTATTTATTAATACAATTTCACATCTTAAATTGTAATTGGTGTAACCATTTTGTGAAAATTTTAGATCATCTAGAACATAACTATGATAGAGTGGAGCATGATCTTAGTGTTCAACATATTGAGGTTGGTACTTTAAAAAATATGATTATAGATGATGTGGCACTGTCAGGTAAAGAAAAATCCATATTACATTCTTTTGATTATTGAAATACTTGTAACATTAATAAATAATGTTGCAAATTTAAACCATTTATTTATTTTTACATTGGACCTCCCCTTGGTGCAACAACCTTGTGCTTGAAAAAAGATGAGGATGCATCATATCATAAGATTATAACCATAAGATGAAGAGAATTTTGAAGATATTGATGTTCCAATTAGCATTTACATTAAAAAATCAAAGAAAAAACCAAATAAAGAAATAATTTTTATAAACCTTGTTTAATAATGCAAGAATCTTGTCTTAATGAATGTGTTGATCAATTATTGATGAATGTTGCATATTAATGAATTTTATTTCATTATAATTATTGATGTGTTAATGAATTATTGATGAAAGTTTCATATTAATGAATTTTATTTTATGTTAATTCATGTAATGTGATTATAATTATTGAATATTTTTTATTAGGTAAAATATGTTTTACAAGGATCCTAAAGTCCAAAGTTTTATAGCAAAAAGAGCGAGATGAATCAGACTAAACAGACCAAAAACTGCCACAAAAGGCCAAAGGCAAAAGAAGGCCCAAAGCCAAAGTATAAAGGCCAGAGACAGAAAAGAAAAGCCAGGCGAGCAGGCTAGTGTCCATCTGTGTCCATGGCCTATAGGGTTTTTGTAGCGTCATTGTCCTTCTGACTAGTTGTGCCCTCCTAAATCCTGGTAGGAGTGTTCATCTGGTTCCCCTAATTCACTTGGTTACTGGCCTCTTTCTAAAATTCAACCCGATTGAATCCTTGCTCTGTGTTCTAGTCTGCATCCCTTTCAAGGCCAGTTGTAGTCAGATAGTCCCCTAGATCGATAATATTCTCATTCAAGGTGTGAAGGGTGTCCACTATCTGTTTGGTGATAATTTGGGGGGTAGAATCCAGCCTATGGACCTTTTTCTCAAGCTGGGTGAGTCTGTCATCCTGATGGTCACTAGAGACTTGGCTTCTGTCTTTCTCCTGGCTCCCCACCGAGTCTTTGCTACCTCTAGCTTCCTGGTCCTTGTCAGAATCCTGGTTGTTGGGTTGGTTGCTCCTATCCTTCAGAGGCTCAATTTTTTGAAAAACCACTTGATGGAAGGAAAGTTGTCAATCAGGTTGTTCTTTGCATTGTTTAGGAAGTTGGAGCTAGTTTCCCACACATTGTCAAAGATGACCAAAAGAGTCGGGTCAATGAGCTTGTCATAGTGGGTACTTTTGTCAAGGTCCTCTAGCACCTGTATTTTAGTAGGTTCTCTAACAATACCCAAACTAAGCTTGTCCCCATGGAAGTTCCTCCAGGCCCTCCTCTTGTTCTTTCTGATTACCTCCCCCCCTTTTTCAACCATGATTTCAATCATCTCCTTCCGGGGCAAAATGGGAACCTCCTGAGGTGAATTGGTCAGGGTGGGGCTAGGGGGGCACATCAACAAGGTCACTGGGATGATCCTAGGGTAGGGCCTGATTCACTTTTCTTTTCTTGGGGTTAACCTTGGGGTCCATAGGGGTCACCATCTCTTTGTCATTTTCTCTCCCCTTATCTTCTTCCATCTCACTTTCCTTCCCCGTCTCTGAGTCCTCTTCCTTAGACTCCGTATTAGACTCCACATCATCATCACTGGCCTCTTTCACCTCCTTAGGATGAGGAGAGGGGGGGATAGGGGGAAGACATTTGGGGCTCTTCTTGCTAGGGATGCGGGGATCATGGTGTCAATTTTCTTTGATTTCACTACAAGCTCATCCCCAGAATCAGAATTGGCAGTGTCCTCCGAGTCACTACCCAAATCCCTAATGGTTTTACCTCTAGTTTAAGTTTTCAAGAACTCATAAATCAAAAGCAGGAGACCATCATGGAGGGTAAGATTTTTGATAGGGAATTTCTTGAATCTGTCTATATTCTTGGCCATGGAGGTGAAAATGTAAAAAGGAAAAGAAATTTTCACTTTGTGTCTAAAATGATTTAACTGAACAAAAAGATGGGTCTTGATTCTATCAAACCTAGGGTCAAGAGTGACATATTCAATGATAATCCTAAGAACATACCTCCAAAATTTTTTGATGGAGTCAATGTCGTAGTAGGTGTTAATCTTGACCAATTTTCTCCTTATCATCCTTGACAAAGTCATTGACAATGTTGGTGAACATCTTCTTGTCCCTATAGAAGTTCAAGCCATCCTAAGAAAAGCCAATCACCTCTACAATAAGACCCTCAATGATTTGGTGGGAAACACCATCAATTTTGACCCTGCCATTTTGCTAGGAATAAACCATGGTTTTAGTAACCTCTGCATCAAATCCATGAAGCTTCTCTATGAATTTGGTTATACTGCCCTTCTGGATCTTTCTCCAAACTTTCTTCTTCTCTTTCCATCTCTCCACTTCACCCCATGGCTCTCTTCTAATCCTTTCACCCACCATTGTAATTTTTGGCTTAACTAACCCTAAACCACTAGTAGTATTGCCAAGTTCAGAGTAGTAAAAGGTGTTGAGAGTGAAAAATAATTATGTGCATGTTTATGGGTATATTTCTGGCTTCCTTCATCTCGTGTCTTTCGTACACGTGATTATGGAGCAAAGAGGGTTCTGCATAACTCCAAATAAATTCCTTTTTGATGTAAAATTTTGCAAATCCTAACATCATTAAAAGGATGTTACGTTGGTGCCATGGATTTTCTCCTTTCATATTAGCTCAGTCACTACCGTCTAAAAGTCATTATTACTTCTCCATGTCATCACCGAGTTGCTAGCAACCGCTTCGTTGGTGAACTAGTTAGCGAATGTGTTTGCTTCACAATAAACATGGCTGACGTGGTAGTTTTTAAATTTCCTTAAGTCCAATTTTAGGTCCTCAATAATGCTTTCAATGGTCCAGGAGGGTTTTGTGACTCCTAAAATGCAGTTTATTATATTTAAGGAGTCACCTTCAAGCCACAGGTGCTCAATCCCTGAGGTTAGGGCCAACTTAACAGTGAACCTATAATTATTGAATGTTATAGTTAGTAAATGCATGAATAAAATATGTAATTAGATGTCAATAGGTATTTTAGAGTGATTAGAGTGTGTAGTATCCACCTATAGTTTGCTTTTCCATCATATTTACCAAACTCTTTTTATGCATATTTCATGGATGTGTTAGTTTTATGGATATTATTTCATAACTTAGATTAGAGATATATCAACAATGATTAATTAGTTGATTATATTACATGTGTTATTTAATTATTATGTTTACTAGTGCATTGATGATGTTTTAATGATTCATAATTAATAAATGTTATTTCTTTCATAGCAATGTCAGACGACACTTTAATGATGATTACTTTATATTCACAATGATACATTATTTTATTTGAGTATTTGATGTTTGAATTATAAATATTATGGTACTTACCCCATACTTACATGTGTATGGTGCGTGTGTCTATTTTATATTTATGTTTGTCTTGTTTGATGTGGTTAAGGGAGGGAGTTGTAGTCACCTACTAGTCGGGATCTACACGATGTACCACTCCCTACCACTACTTGTTTAGTTTAGATATATTTATATACATGTACATGCTTGTCTTTTATGCTAATTGTAGGTACTGGGCATTGACTTCCCTGAATTGCCAGGATGAACGTGCCCTATCACAATAACTCAATGGTAAGCATGGGGAGATAATATTCAAATCCAATCCAACCATAACCTAAATACTTGTCTTGCAAGGAGGACTTGTAACTGACTTTCCACCCTTTTTAAAACCTGTGAGTTTATCCTTGTCTATGTTTATTGATTTTGAGTTTTGATTATGTGGATTTGGCCATGTGATTCATTTGGTAAATGATTTAATTATAATATTTCAGTTGATCATATAATATTGAGTATTGTTATATATTATTTGGTTAAAAAGAAAATATTAATGTATGAGAATATTTAATTGATTTAAAACTAATTAAATATATGCATTAATTTAGAAGTCTAAATTTAGAAAATTGATTAAAGAGAAATTAGAATATAATGATATTTAATTAATTATTAATTAATTAAATATGTACTTCAGTTTAAAATTTTTGATTTAAAAGTCTAATTTAAGAAGTTGGACAAAAAGAGAATTAAAATATTAAATATTAAATATTACTTTATTATAATTATTTATTTAATAATAATTAAATTAGAGTTGCATTTAAACAATGAGCTTTGATTATTATTATTATTAATTTCAATAATAAACCATACTTTAATTAGTGCTTGAAATAAAATATAAAAGAATGAAATTTAAAGATAAAATTATAGTTCTAGATGTGGTTTAGTTATATTTGTTTAATTTAATGATAATTTAGGATTTTTATTTTAATAATAAACTCTAAATAATGTTATTAATTAAATTAATAAATATATTATTAAAAATGCTTCAAAAATTAATTAAAGAGAGAAAGCTAATTATTTAAATTAATATATTTTGTAATTAAATATCCAAAAGAGTTGTGCATGAAAAGGTAAAAGGTAATAAAATAATAAACAATAATTGATCAGTGAGTTCCCTCTCATGATTGCATAATCAGAGCCCCAATTTAGGGGAGAACTCTCTATTAGAGATCTAGAGCTCATTTTGCAATTCACATATAAAAATTCAAAATTGGATCAAAAGAATTGTTGAGAGTTTTAGAGTGTTTGGATTTGCATGCATTCACAGATTTTCTCAAATTATAGCTATGACTTTGAGGTGGGGTTTGAAAACCCATTTTAGAATTTTATTGAAAGATATGTCTACTTCCTGTCTTCCTAAGTGTTTGCATATTTCTTATTAATTTATTGTATTGATTATTGAATAAAGAAATAGGTTTTAGATTTTGGAAAAAGAAAGACTTATTATTCAAAAAAACTTGACTGGGGAAAATTATAGAAAAACTATAGAAAATTATTGTGACTATAGAAAATTATTTCAACTTTAAATTTGTCATTAGAACTATGTGATTACCATGAATTTTCTAAATATAGATAAATATTATTCTTATATCTAAAATAATTTAAATGCATATTTATTGAAAAAGAAAAAAGATTAATTGAGAGGAAAACATGTTGTAACTAAACTTATGCATGCATGTGAAAACAAATATACTAAAAATAGAAACCTAAGTATAGTATGGTTACATGCATGTGGAAAAAAATATGCTAAAAATACAAAGCTAATTATAGCATGGTTACATGCACGTGAAAACAAATATGCTAAAAATAGAAAAATTAAGTATAGTATGGTTGCATGATTTGAGAGATCAAAGACATGAAAATACTAATTGCATGTGTATTTTTATTTTATATAATTTAATTTTTTGGATTTGTTTATTTAAAATGATAATAATAATTTATTTATTTCTAAAATTAAACAAATATTATCCATTTAGTTATAAAGTGAATATTAGTATTACTGATTATTTAAGTCTAGTTAAACTCTTAGTTCCATATAAATAATTTAATATTTATTAATGCAAGAGGGAAGTTAATAAATAAATATTTATAATTTTATTATATTTTAAGAGAAGTTTTGGTAGAGTTCACTTTGTAATCATTCAGTTAATAACTATTCGACTTTAGGAGAGAAATTATAAATAATTAAATTAAATTTTTAATTTTATCTCTAGTTGCATTATGAATTAAAGGAAAATTCAATCCCATGGAGACTATTCAAGTCCTAATAAATCTCTATGCTCATTTTTGGGGAATTCTTTTACTATTATGGCTTCTTGCAATTTAGGGTCCTCCTCTGATTTTGCTAAAAACTTTATGTTTTTTTTGACCCATCTTATTTCTAAATGGAATACTCATCAAGATAAGTGCATAAGTCTAGATCAGTCTCCTTTAATGTCATTGACATCTTCTAAACTTGTAATTACATATCTAGCTGCCAATGAAGAAGATGTTATTTATCCCTCTTAGATGGATTCTATTGTTAATGAGATCATTTTTAATGATCAACCTCTTTCTTTCTTGTCTACATTAGAAGCTACATTAGTTTCACAAGGACATTCATTGTCTTTTGAATATGCCCAAATTTTAGTAGTAGAGTGTAGTATAGTAATTCCTCCCAAATTATTTGATGAAAATAACATGCTCCATGAACCTCATGAGGATAATGTACTCTTTAAACTGGATCTCCCTTCACCTAGGATGGACTCTATGAATGATTTAGATCTTGACTTGGCAGTCCAAAAGTCTCTTGCTCAAATAGACTAGGTCCCTCTTTGCTGATCCACGTCTTCCTAATGTTAGTTTTGATTTCTCCCAGAAATTGTCTATGCTACAATCCCTCCTCTCACCATCTCCTCTAACTAAGTAATCTTCTAAGCCTAGGGGTACACCATCAAAAGCATCAAAAACTAAAATAGAAGTTGATGTAGGGATCTAGTCAACTTTGGATGGTAATTTTCCTATCTCTAAATGATTGACAAGGAGCACCAAGGGTGCTCTTTGTGAGCTATGAAGATCCTCTCATGGAATTTCATGAGCATTAATTCCCTTGACAAATGTAATAGGATCAAGTAGTGTCTTGATTCTATCCAATGTGATCTAATTTTGCTTCAGGAGACTAAGCTATCAACAATTAACTTTCAAAAATCTGTTCGATGATGGTTGACATGGAATTCTCCACATGTTCCTAGCTTAGGTGCTTCTAGGGGCCTTGCTATATTATGGAATCCAAAGACTATCAAGGCTCAACATCTTCATCAAGGAACTAATTGGATAATGGTATCCATTCAACACTATGAACTTTCATTTCATTTGATTAATTCTTATGGCCCTACTCCTACATTTGATAAACAAAATTTATGGCTTACTCTTATAGGCTTTAGCTAGCAATCTGTAGGTGCCAAATTTATTATTGCCAATGAATTTAATGTCATTCTTCATCTTAGGGATAAGTATGGAGGTATTATTCCCCCACCTAGAGCTACCCAGGACTTTAATGACTTTGTTAACAATAATGCTCTATTTGATATTCCCCTACAAGCTAGATCTTTCACTTGGACTAATAGAAGAGTTGGGTTCCTTCAAATTGTAGTTAGATTGGATATATTTTTGTGTTCACAATGTTGGAAATTGGCAAATTATTCTATCCAATCAGATATACTTCCATATTTAGAATCTGACCATTTCCCTATTCAATTGTCCATTCTTCCATCAGATTCTCCTCTTACTAGTTTTTCTAGACCATCTTTTAAGTTTGAAAGTGTATGGTATCATCATCTCCACTTTGATGGTCTCTTAAAACAATGGTGGAAGGATGCTCCCCTAGAGCCAAGAACCAAAATATTTTAGTTTCATAAGAAATTCAATATCTAAAAGGGCTTATCAAGATTTGGAATGAACATGTTTTTAAAACTATTTTTGAGGAAAAGGTGGTACAAGAAAAACTAGCTGAGATTAATGAACATATCTTACTCCATGGTTTAAATGTTGATATGCATTCAAGATAGAAGAAATTACAAGAGAAGTGGGCTGAATTATGTAAGCAAGAAGAAGAGTGTTGGAGACAAAAGTCTAGAGAATTGTGGCTTCAAAAAGGGGACCAGAATACTACATTTTTTCACACATCAAACAAACAAAAGAAGGCTAATAACACAATCTTTACAATTCATGACCACCTAGGAAATTTGATCTTTGACACTAAGGGCATTCAAAATGAGAGTGTATGGTTCTTCTCTAATCTTCTTTTCCCTCCACTGCAAGATCCCCCCTCTTCCCACCTTATGTATGAGATCTTGGATTCCATTCCCTCTTTGATTATGCAACAAGACAATTTGATTCTTATGGTCCCTTTTACTCTTTCTGAGATTCATGGTGTAGTATTTTCTTTGTCTACTAATAAGGCACCAAGCCTAAATGGGTTCATTGCATTATTCTATCAAAAATGTTGGGATGTACTTCATTTTGAATTGCTTGAGGCTCTTGAAGAATCCAAGAAAAATGTCTCCATTTTGAAGAACTTTAATAACCCCCAATATTGCTCTTGTCCCAAAGATTAATGATCCCTTTTCTTTTGCTGATTTCCATCCTATTTCTCTATGTAACACTATCTATAAGATTACCACAAAGGTTATTTATTTGTGTCTTAAGCCCACTATTCCAAAAATTATATCAACAGAACAAGGGGGTTTTGCTCCTAGTCAAGAAACAACTGAGGGAGCTATAATAGCCCATGAGACCCTTCATTTCATCAAAGAACATAATATTTCCACCTTTTTTGTCAAATTAAATATGATGAAGGCTTACGATAAACTAATTTGGTCTTTTCTTCTTCTAGTCCTTCATTAGTTTGGTTTTTCTTCTAGGTGGTGTAAATGGATTAAAGCTTGTATTTTAGGTGCACATTTTTCTATTGTCATTAATGGTGTACCAGCAAGTTTCTTTGCCTCTTCCCAAGGAGTTCGTCAAGGTGACCCTCTTTCTCCATTCTTTTCACCCTCAACAAACTTATTAACTCTTTTAATCAAAAAGGGTTGTGTAAAGGTATCAATATTATAAGTGCATCTAATTCCATAACTCATTCTCTTTTCACTAATGATACTTTGCTTTTTGGATCTACATATCAAGAAGCATAGAGTATGAAGAAAGCCATTGACCTTTATACACAAGTTTTAGGTAAATGTATCAATGCAACTAAATTTAAAATTTATGTTTTTAATACATCCCAATTAGTTTCTCAAAGAATAATCTGTCTTCTTGGTTTTCCTCATGATCATTTACCTTCTACTTATCTTGGTGTTCCCTTTTTTATGGGATTAAACAAACCCTCTTATTGGAAATCTGTGATTGATCATATCAAGAGTAGAATTAGTGCTTGGAAGGTTCACTGGTTATCCCTCTTGGGTAGAATTTTGCTTATTAAAACTATTCTATTTTCCATTCCTAACTATTACGTCTCCTCTATAAGCCCCCAAAGGTATCATCTCTCAAATTAAAACTTTAATATGCACCTTTCTTTGGTCAGATAATATGAATGGTTGGAAGAAAATACCGCTAATTTCTATTCATGCCATGTCAACCTCTTATAGAACAAGAGGTGTCAATCTTCATAATATTACCAATGGGAATAAGGCTTTTGGTGCTAAACTTGTTTGGAAAATGTATGAAAAACCCTCTACCAAATGGTGTCGCCTTTTGCAAGAGAAATATTTTAAAAACTTGGAACCTTCCAAAGTTCTTACTGTGCTAGACCCACAAAAGGGGTTTTTCATTTTGGATTTCATGATGGCTTCTGAAGAAGTTATTATTTCATTCATATCATGGCAAGTGAATAATGGGGATAATGTCAATTTTTGGTTTGATTCATGGAATGGGTTCCCCTCCCTTGCCACCATTGATTCTCTAAAGGATTTTTCAAACATAGTGATTCAAGCTTGGGGGACATCTTTTTTTACTTATATCTTAGTTATTCATAGGCTCATAGGGCTAGTCATTTGTCAAGATCCCTCATCTCTTCCTATATCCCACAATCAAGTTGCTTCTTTCAAACAAGTTCTAGATAATTTAGGAATGTCTTTATGTCTAATCATCTTGATTGCCTCTTTTGTGTTCTAGCTAAAGATGGTAAATACTCTATTAAACTAGGATACTTGGTTTTCTAATACAACCAGTATAATTAGACCACATATCGTGATTTTTAATTCTACTAGAATAGCTCAATTATACCAAAAGAAGAATGCTTTGGATGGATTGTACTAAAGAACCAAATTTTAACTAGTGATCGTCTTCATAGATTGAACTTTTTTATCCCATTAACTATGTGTTCTATCTACAAGTTATAGAAACAACAGATCACCTCCCTTTAAACTATACTTTTACCCAATATTGTTGGGATTTTGTCCTTGATAAGCTTAATTTACATATGCCATTACCTAATTCTCTATGGGATTTATTCCAACCATGGCCAATGTTATACTCTAAATCAATATTTTCATGTCTTTGGAAGTGCATCCTTGCATCTGTAGTATGAGAAATTTGGTGGGAAAGAAACAAGAGAATTTTTAGACAGACATCATCTCTAATACCTCAAATTTTTGAAGGATTAGAGAGATCAATTGTTGAGCTTGTTAATGATTCAGTAAGTAAATATAAGGGTAAACATATTTTTTCTCCTTGGGATGGCTATGTTATTTAGCAGTGGAAGGGTTTACTTTTTCCTCATCTTCTTGCTCCATTGTGTCCATCCAAGATTCCTCTTATCTAATCACAAACCAAGTGGATTCCTCCAGGTGAGGGTTATTTCAAACTCAATTTTGATGGGGCCTCTATAGGAAATCTAGGAAACTCTAGCTATGGCATAGTCATTAGAGATTTTAAAGGTCATGTGATTGCAACAAAATCATCTTCACTCTCTCATTGTACTAATAACAAAGCTGAGGCCATGGCTTCACTTTTTGGTTTGGAACTTGCAAAATCACTTTCTATATCTAAGCTACATGCTGAAGGGGATTCATCAATTATTATTAATGTGTGTATTAAATTTCATGTATATAATTGGTCCATACAGTATATTTTACATCTATTATGGTCTCTTCTTTGATTCAATCTATAAATGTTACATCATGCATACTTATAGAGAAGGCAATATTTTAGTTGATTGTCTAGCTAATTTGGGTACCGATGGGGTTTTTATTAACTCTTTACTTTATCCACTTAACCTCCTTGATCTCCCCAACTTGGTTAATATTATGACCAAAGAATATGTTTAGAATAAGGTTGAGTCTTCCTCACATCTTATTTGATAGTAAACTATGACCTCTCTATGATTTCACATGTTTTTTCTTTTATGGATCTCACTTATTCTTTTGAGATATAATATACAGGTCAAGGTCTTGGCTTGCACTTGCATTAAATGGATTTCTAATATCATGGTCTTAATTGAAGTTTTGGATTTAGATTAGTAATGGTAATCTTTGTGACATTTTTTGTTAGGCTCTGGGTCTTGTCTTTGGCACCAATCAATGAATTGTATTCATATGAGTTTTGGGCTCTTTGTAATTACTATATTCTTGATTTGAGAATCTCTAGGACAAGATTCATCAGTCCTGATAGATACTCTCTCTTAATTTAGTATTTCTTCTTTTGTATTCCTTTTTGTATCGGGCTATGACCAAAGTTTTTCTTTTCTGGTTCTTTTCTCTTAGAGCTTTTTTGAACTAGTTATTATTAATATAAATATAATGTTTTGCCAAAAAAAAATATTAGACTTAAATCGAAGTCATATTAATATTTTAGAAATTGAAATTAATATCAATATTTAAAAATAATAATATACATTTATGTTATTAATTAAATCGTTTATGATTTAAGATAATTTAAATTTAAAAATAATAATATTGCATGATATTTTATATGTAAAAAGATTGGATATTTAAATACTTATTGATTTAAATAAGTATATTAGCATAAAAATTTATATTAACATATATATTCTTACTTTATTTCTAAACACATCCTTATGACCCAAACTAAGCAAGAGAAATTGGTGGAATTAAATTGTGTGGCTAAAAACTATGTGATTTCTAATATTCTATTTATAGTTTTGTGATGTTTATTTTCTTGATAGTTTTTCTTTGTGGGTTGTTTAGTTGGCCAAGTTAGGATATGCATTAAAGGCATTTTTTTAATATTTGTTTTATGATTATTTGATTGGATGTCATGATGAACTTTATGACTTGAATTGAGATTTGTGTTTTATGAGCTTTATGTTATTGAGTATTTTGAGAACTTGGGTTTTGATAACCAATTTTATTTTTTGGGTTTCCTATTAAGGAACCAAATTTGATCAATATTACTTTTGTGGTATGGGACACTATTGTCATTTGTGATTTTTTCCAAGGTAGTCTAGGTGCATGTTTATGGGAGTGGCTTGCAATGGGGGACGGGGCTCAAAGTGGTTGTCATGCCCAAACTAAAAGGCAAAAACACACAATTTTTTTTTTTGAAATTAATAATTAGAATGCTCTAAGTTTGATAAGTTTGCATCCAAAGTTAAAGTAGAAGTTCTCTACATTTAATCTTAAGTCTATAAACTTGTGGAGGAATACATCGTTAAGATTTGAACTTTCGTTATAAAAATGATATCGACATTTGTTAAGTTACTACATAATTATACTTAAATTAAATTGATTCAATTAGAATCTAATTTTAACAATTACTAACCAATTCTTGATTAAGACTAACAAAATTACATTTTAATAAATATTTAGAACACTAACTAAAAACATAAACTAACTTTACAAAACAAAAATGAAAATCTAAAACAACTTAAATAAAATACTTACTAACTAATACTACTCCAAATAACATTAACTAAATCTTATTACATGTAAATTTAATTAAAATAACAACTAACTAAATTTAACTAATCATTAAATTAAAACTTTCTAAATTAATTAAACAACTAAATTAATTAAAACTAAACTAACTAAATCTAAACTTAATTAAATTTAAAACTAACTTTTAATAACAAAACTACTAACAAATACTAATAATAAAAGAAAAAGTAACAATAATAACATAACTAATTTATACTAAACTAAAAACTAACTATAACACTAACCCTCAACTAACACCTAACACTAACCTATTACTAACCCCTACACCCTACCCCAAGTGCTTCCCAAGGCCAAGCGCTTCCCAAGTGTTGGCCAAGGTACAACGCTTTGCCCAAAGTTTAAAACATGCGTAAAAAAAAAAGGTGTTGATCAAAGCTTAGAAAGGTGGGGTGAAAAAGATTTAAACAATTTTAATCCACTTTATATGTCTACAAAAATTTATGGAGGGGACAGGTGACGTCATGCCTTATGATGGCAATTTGACTTTGCTCTTTAAAAATTTTCAAACCCCTTACCAAGAGCTACCACCCACCCTACTATTTCCTTAGGAAGGTAAATGTCATGAGTGACATGACATAAGCATGCAGACCCCAATTCAAACACATGTTAAGTTTTGGCTTAACTCCCAATTACTCCAAACTGATGCCTAGGAGCATGTAGGGGTGGATAAAGACTAAGGGGTAAAGCATTAAGTGATAAAGTTTATTAGGTAAGTCTTAGGATATTTAGTTTAATTATATTTTCTTCTTTTTTTTGATGTCTTTTATTATTATTTTTAATTTTAAATATAATATTCAATAAAGCTAAAAGGATATTAAGGGAATCTTTTAGATTCTCTATTACCAAAGAGGTAATAATTCTTTTTCCCATACAAAAACCAGAGAGTTTTTACTCTCTTGGGACATTTTTTTTTGTCTTTATTTTTCTAAGCATAGATTTACAAAGTAATATATTTTTTCTTTACAAGGGGTATATTTTTGAATGGATTTAAAACATGGATTCAATAGTTTGTGTCGCAATAATACAAGATTTATTTGATCTTCTAATAAGTACAAACTTGAATTGAAATATCAACCATACCCATTTTTCTTTCCTTAACATAATTGAACTCAAAATTTGCATAATTGAATGTCATCCTTTTATCTCATTTTTTGATGTGCATCCATATAACTGAAAATTATGATTAAATCTCATGATAAGCAATATTACTCAACCACTATTGTATTGGCAAACCTGATTCGAAGGCTCAGTTGGGAAAGAACTAGGAAGAAAACCTGGCATCATTGCCATTACAATAAAGTTTTGAAATACAAATTACATAGGATTCCAATCCCAAAATTTACAACAATTTAATTGAATTTCCTTCATGACCCTCATCAAGGGTTCCATATCAATTTTTGTAACACATTTCTTATAACCGTGGAGAGAACATAACCTAATCAGGTGTCAATAAGCATGAACAAAAGACAAATCAAACATGCATATTCATACTAGGTTTTCACAACAAGATTCACAATGAATCAAAACTAGCGAAAGGTGGATTTTTCCAACAAGAGATTTCAGACACAACACCAAACTAGGTGCCCAATCGGGGCTATAAATCAAGAAATTTTGGTCTTCCATTCTTACATGCCAAAACTCATGCGTGGTTTGTGTTGATAGGTAGGGGCCCATAACACCCTACCCTCTCTCCCTCTTCTCATCCTAAGAAGATACTCTACACTATTGGAGTCCAACTAAAAGGACCTTTCCTGAAATTGGTCACTTCTACCCTATCCAAGGGTGAGTAATACCAAAACACCCATACAAGAAAACTTCAAAATTCAAACATAAACATGAAAGAAAAGCATTCAAGAAACATGGTTGCAATCCTTGCCAACATACCCAACATACATACAAGAATTCAAATAACAACACCATAGCATTTAAGCATGAAGCACGCATAAAAATTTGAACAAGGGAGATGAAGAACTCCTACCTTCACAAAGAGGTAATGGTAAATGAACAATTTGAGTAGAAATTTTCCCTTCCTTGCCTTCAATCTTCCAAGACTTCTCTCTAAAAGTAGAGATTGGGTAACAACAAAAACTACTCCAAGAAGGCCCTCTAAATAAGACTCAAACTCAACCACCAAAAAGGGTAATAACTTCCCACACTTACCTACAATCTAGAAGTTTCTAACTCAACCCATACTAAGGTTAATGACTAAGTGGAGTTGAGGTGATGCAACTCATGATAACCACTTGTAATTTTTGCACAAAGGCAAAAATAGACTTTTTGAGTGACCTCAAAAGTCAATAAAAGGGGCTTAGGGGTTGGAAAATGCCCCCAACCCATACCCATACCCATACCCTTTGGGTATAAACATTTCATGTTTTAAAACCTTTGGAATAGATTTGGGATCAAACAAAAGTTAGGAAATATTTAGGACCATCTAACAAATCTAGAAGTGCAAATTAAGCACTAATCCAAATTAGGATTAACTAAACTTGATTAAGAAAAAATTAGCAAAAAGAGACACTATCTAAATCTGACTTAGGTCAAAAGGTTACACACTTAAATCTAACTAGCATGCTAGAATGCATATGCAAATTCACGAGTGTCAAGTGACACGAAAGAACACAGTTATGAAACATAAGATTTACTGATCACAGAAAGGTACATTTATTCATCTCACAATAAAATTAAGCTACGAACAATAAGGTTTCCACAAATAGCACATAGGGATTAGTTCCATTCCTCCATCATGTTTCTCAGCTAAAATATCCTACACACTCATTGCACACATCAGTAGTCCAATAAAATCACATGCACATATGTATATACGTATCAAGAAATCACATAACTTAAAACATACATCTATAAATCAATCAGGGTTTCTCTCATCCTACTCATATTCTTAACCATTAAAATCTCTTAATCATAGTATTATTTCATCAACATACATGTTCATAACGCATTAAAGGATGAACTCAAATATCTGAAAGTAAACATCACACAACATGAAATAACATAACATAATATGTTTAGTGTATCCGATAGTGTCTCGATGTATTGAGTCATAAGTATCAAAATAATAAGGTATCAACTAGGCTACGAAGGGTCGGGGCAAGGCCTCATAGTGGCTGCTAGGGTAACTCATTGTAAGTTTTGTAACAAGTGATAACACACTAATTAAAATATGTTTCCTAACCCTTTCCTTGAAATACATTAAAAGATAAGTTAGAGAGTTTTCCTCATCCATTCTTTGAGTGCTTTTATAGATGAAGGATGACATGAAAATGATACATTGAGAGGTATGACTAGTTTCCTCTTCTTCACGAGATGGTATCCTAGTTCCGCATAGAGTCACTAGAGGGTTGGGGTCTTGAGATACTACCTTAGAGGTGGATGATGTAATGACATTTCATAGTATGTAGCATGAGTCCCCTTCATGGATTTATTTTATATTTTTCTCTAGTGGTGTACTTGTTGAATATTACTTTTGATGGTGTATTTATTGTGATCTATTACTTGTTGATTGGATGTCATTTATTATTGACAATTTACTTTTGTTAATGAATGGTCAGTCATTCATTGGTGGTGTTTTTATTGTTGGATTTAATGACTGGTAGTTTAATTTTATTGATGACACTTGTTATATGTTGGTCATTGTGTTTGTAACACTTGACATTGATTTTGAGGTGGCAGTATATTTGTTGTCTTGATATTTGTATGTTGACTTGGTATGAGATGTTAGTATTGGAATGAGTGTCCTTTCAATTTTGATTATCTCTTCTTCTTGAGTAGTTTGTGTTACCCTTGAGGTAATTTTGGCTATTAGGATTCCTTTCCTAGGATTATTTTATAATTTGATTATGTATGTATGGATCATACATTATCTCTCATGCACAGTGGTAGTGGGAGCTTGATTAGGTGACCATGTAGTTAGGAGGTAGTGTATTCTTAGATTGATAGATCTTGGATGGTCCTTGATACACTGGTACCATTATCATTCTTCCTCTTATCTTGAAGACTTCTATTCATTTGATGTACCTATGTATCATGTGTTTTGAGCTCCTATGGGATATTGTATTGTATATTGATGTACTTGTATCTATTTTCACATACCCAATGACATGTATAGTGGATGTTATTTATTATATGTGTTTTCATATTATTAGTTGTATTTATGCATATCCTTATATGACTATGTATGTGTTTATTCATTTTATGATTACACACATTGTAATTGAGACTTAAACTTATTAATAAAACTTTCTTAAATGTGACTCAACATGAAGGAAGCCTTAAGGAATTGAAACTATATTTGTAATTTATTATGTGTTCCTGATGTGTATGTATTTATTACTTACACATCATTGTTAATTTGATGTTTTTTAAATTTTTCTTTTAAAAAATCAGTAAACTTTGTAACATATTAGGTTTATTTCCTTTGGGTTCCTAAGTAGGGCATTACAGAGTGATTTAGAGTGATCATTTGGTTGGCCTTGTTAAGTAGATAATATTAAAGTACTCTCAAAACAATGTGAAGCTCAAACTAAACCAATCAACACCTATCCATTTAGTTTTAAAAGTTGGAGTTGTTCATTTTCTCATCATTTTGGAAATTATGCACAAAGTCTTGAAGACTTGTAATCAAAATAGCTAGTAAACATTAAAAAATTCTAATATGTCTCACATGTTCATTGATTTTTAAGAAGATTATTTACTCAAAACCAAGTGAAACTCAAAGTAAAGCAATCAGCACCTACGCATTTAATTTTGACAAGATAATTTGAAAGGTTAGATTAGAGTAAGTGTTGATCTCTATGTTGTATTTACTTATCAACAATATATAATGAATTGACACCTCATATAAGAAAAAGAGTCACATCATACTCCATCTTCAACATTTTTAGAACAAGAAAAACCAAAAGTTTAGTCCTTAGAATTACAATTTCTAAATTGAATTTAGAGGTAGTCCAACACAATATCATCTACAATAGCTTTCTACAAATTTGAACATGTCTATTTCTAACACTACAATTTGAAGTTATGATTGCAAATGGATAAAGTTGTTAGTTATGCCATACAAATAGTGTTCATTTTTTTCTCTAGAGACTTGATCACCACCAAGAGTTGGCATTTCAAGATCACTAAATAGATAAATAATAAATTTGAGTGTGAGGTTGGATCTTTTTAGGTTGCAATAATGTCATAAAATATCCCTAAAGACACCCACATCTAGTAGGTAATGAGAACTTGTTAAGAATTGTATTCTTAAACCAATACTTTTAGACATTTCCCTCCTAAAGTTATGAGAAATTGTTAAGAATTAAATTGCAATTTCTATTCTTACTATATGACTTTTAGACAATTCAACATGCTAACACTATCATAAACTTGGTCATACTACAAAAATTTGTCAAACTAAACATGGTATGAAAAATCCTAAACCCAAATTTACTTGCTATTGTTTTTAGTCTAAGAAACAAGGACATCAAATACATGAGTGTAGGTCAAGAATGAGGAAAGCTCCTACCACACCTATATTCAAAGAATATTTCTATAACTATAAGAAGTATGGGCATATAGAATATGAATGCAAATCACAGATAAACCCCTATTGGACAAATTAGAGGCATAATTATGCACCTAACAATGCATGTTCCAAGTTTCGCAAGTTTGGAAATTCAAGAAAGAATTAAAAGACTCAATTATCATTAGAAAATCACATCAAAGACAGGTAAAGGTAAAGTGGAAATTGAACAAGTAAAAAAGGAGATAAATCAAACATGGATAAAGAAAATAGAAGATGGAAATAATGGAGAAAATGGAGTTATGGTCACCCAATCCAATGGAAAAGGTGATCATGTCATATAAAATTAAGCAAGAGAGGTATGTATGGAACTGTATATTTAATTGATATATAATACATCAATTCCTAACATAGAATGTGCCAAAGTTCATATTTTCATATGTAAAGATGCATAAGAACATATTTGTGAAAGTAAATAGTACAAAAGAATCATTTCTATAGTCAGTATTGAACACTAGTAAAATTGTCTATGTTGCTTGAGCATTGCAAATGGATTGAGTACTTCAAAAGTAAACTAGTGTATAGGCCAAGTTAGATGTAAAGGACTTAGATGTATAATAAATACCTAGTTTGAAGACACCAATGTCGACTGAGATAGGTGGTTTTTGCCTCCTTGAATACACAACATTAATGGAGACCCTAAATTTACCAAAAGAAGGTATATATCAAAATTTGAAGACATTATTTTACACCTTGCATACTGATTTAAAAGCACACAAAAATTTGGCAATTTGAGTGACTAGCAAATATTTTAATGAAATTTGGAGTAAATCTGAGACAAGAAGATTGATTGAGTGAAGATTTGAGTTGTGTCAAGTAATTCAAAAGAAAGAAAAAATTTTAACCCTAAAAAAGATAAAATGGTAACTTCATCCACTATTAGAATGATCCAAGAGGTTAGTAAAATTCAGTTGGTGAAGAGTGATGCTTTTCCTCCACCAAATTTTTGTGTTATTCTAGAAATTGCAATGAAAAGAGATTCAATGAGTGTGTTATCCTCAATACCATCCTAGGGTTATAAATAATGATTTAAGGAGTTGTTATACATGTAAGATTAAATAAGTAGGATATTATGAAATGAGAGTAGCATATGAGAAGTAGGATATTTGAAGAGAAAAATAAGTGAATACATTACTCAATTAGGAGAAAATTTTGACAATGTCATGGATTCTTATTTTGAGGAATTCAACAAAAGAATGAAGATGAGAATGAGAATACCTAAAGAATTAGTAACTAGGTATTACAATGATATATTTTTTCTTATAGATAAAAGTAATACATTTGTATAGGTAGTAAAGATGAGAAAGGCTTGGTTAAAAGGTTTAGATTATGAAATTGACAATGACTTAGAAAATCCAATCATTGCACTATTGAAAGAAGAAATAGACACTATGGTTGAATCTAATGGAACATATGAGGAAGCTAACACTACAATAACTATGAATATTAAGATAGCTTCTAAGGAGAAGAAAAGGAAGATAATGATTAAATTCCTAGAGGTAAATCTTGACAACCTAGACAAAGGCAAGGAACCATTGTAGATCATAGAAGGTCTTGGAGAAGATGAAGAAAAGGGTAGTGGTGATGAGGAAGAGGAAGAAAAAGGAGACTAGGTTAAATCCCTATTTGTTGTCACTCCACCTAGAAAGAAGGCTAAAAGAATTGAAAATAAGCCAATGGTGACACCCCTCTCTCCTCCACCACCAACTAAACCAAGGACTAAGACAACTGCTAATATTGAGAAGATTGCAAAACAAATACTAATAGAGACTACTAATCCCAATGTATATAAATGAAAGAGAAGGAGATTGGTCAAAGGACCACCCATAGGGTGAACAAAATCCATTGATGAGGTATGTGCAAATCTTAGAAGATCTTTAGGATTATCTAGTTTTAGATTCGTGAAATGAGACAATTTGGATAATACTGATAGAACCAAAGTTGAGGAGGCTATAATAGACATGATTTCTAATTATAAGTTAGCTCCAAGTGAAATTGAGAAGAAGATGCCCATTGATTTTTATGGTAGACTTGAAAGAAGGTGACAACAGATAGAAGTGGAAGAAAAAAAGATAAGAATCGATGCTCTAGTAAAGGTTATACCTCATCTATCACAAGATCAAAAGGAAACATTTTTGGAGAAGTACATGAATAGATTTGTTTCAAAGTATACAATGTTTATCACATTAGAATTTTTTTTTGAAGCTATAGAACAACAAAATGAATTCTTTGAAAAAATATTTTTGGGTTATCTGCCAAGGCAGTAGATACAAAGAAAAAAATTAAGATGGTGATCATAAAAGATGATCATAGTAGTGGAGCAAGTTCATGTGTGTTGATTTTTCAAGGAAACATAACACTAGTATTATTGGAAATATAAGATGAGTAACTAAGAGGGGAGGGGTGAATCTATTAGTGTAAATAAGTATTTACTTATTACACTTTACTTAAGTTTACTTAGGTCAATGCATTATTTTATTATTTCTTAGGTGAGACACTTAGGAGTTTACATACCCTTATGAGTTGTCATGTTGACAACATTGGAGTTTGCATAATTAATTGATTTTTCATGTAGACAACATAATTATTCACACTCCTAATTTAGCACATGGTGTCTACAACATAATTTTGTGTGCTACAACTTTGTAGGCTTATCCTCTCATCATCACACTTACTCCTATGCTTAATGGAGGATAATCCAAAACTAGTGGACATGTGCTTGGTTGAATGACTTATCATGTTGCTGACTCCTAGGCATTCTAGAAGCATTCTAGAGGCCTTTATATATAGGCACTCCTAGTGTACTTTTATATTGAATGAAAATCATATCGTTATTCCGATCATACTCTTTTGGTCTACTATTGTCCTTTTGCTTGAGTTCCTTAGTCTTAGGTGATTTTTCCCTAAGGAAACTTCTTACATGGTATTGGAGCTATAACAAATTCTTACATGGTATCAGAGCTGAGGGAGATTCTCATCACATAGTCATTTGAGACCATTCTTGCTTTAGCACCTCCACCCAAATCCAAAGAATTTGTGGAAATTGGCAGCATCTAGAGCCAAAGGGACCTCACCATTATGTTTTGAATGTCGATTCGATGAAAATTGGCTATAAATTTTCCTATATTGAGCCAAAGTCAATTTTGAGGACAAAAATTTACAAATTGGCACCTAAAAGTCCAATTTGCAATATTGGGTACGATTTATTAGATCTGTGAATTTATATTTTACATCTAAATTTTAATTCTTCTCAGCAATTTATTTTGAATTTCTCCAAATTTTCAAAAAAAAATTGTCTAGTAAGGCCTACAAAGAATTTTTTTTGCAAGAACTAGGTAGTGACACCCCAACTACCATAGGGAATATTCATTGTAAGCATCAAAATATTTCTCATTGATTTGGTGGTTCAAATTCGATGGGTTATTCTATAATTCACCATGGCTAAATTTTGGCATATATCTCCATTTGACCACAGATGGCATTAGCCAAAATCTAACATATACTTCCCAAACTGGCGGCCTACTTCACTCATGGTGACATTTGTTTATTCATTGTTGTGTTTGTTTATTTTAAAACAATGCTTTATTTGAAGTACACATTGATGTGGAATTATTATCCCACCGACAACATTTGAAAACTCTGCTACTGACAACCTACTCATTAGTGATGGCCTACTAACCACCCAAAACCACTGGTGAAGTTTTTTCCATCATTGGTGATCGCAAAGTCAAAACAATCACTGGTAGTAGCCAACATGACATGTGGCCACCCACACAACTGAAAAAGACAACTTGGCCTCCATATGGAACCCCTTAGTAGTTCCATGTGGCACATATTGTAGCAGGACACATTGATCTAGTCAATTCTCCACCAGCTAATCTACCACATAAGTAGCCAACAAGGATCAATCATATGCCATCGACCTACCACATGTTGGCCTCACAAGCTACTAAGCATCTCACTAACATGCAAGAGCCCTACTAAGGCACATCAACTACCTCCATACAAATCTATACATAGTGATGTAATCACCTATACAGGGGTATGTGCAGGATCATGGTGTGCCAAAAAGTGGCGATGTGAAAAAAATAGAGTTTGAAAACATCTAAAAGCGCTTCAAAATCTACTCTGACATTTTTTCACCTATCTAGGTACCAAACCTAGAAAGTAAGGCCGAGACTTATCGAATATTTGATAACTAACATAATAATATTATAATAATATAATAATGTATTATATTATAATAATATAATATAATATTTTATATTATAATATATAGTAATGTAATATAATATATATATATAATATAATATATATATATAATATAATATAATAATAAAAATGTAATATATTATAATATAATATATAATAAAAAACAAGTATATTATAATTAATATATAATAAATGCAACAAATATCAAATATTCGATACCTATGCTATTACATTAAAAAAAATCATAGACCTGGGGACTCTTATTTCGCATATTTGGGGGCCAGTATTTCCAAGCGATTGGATATATGATATAGAATCAGATATTAGATATTAAGGTGTGTGTTTTTTTTTAAAAACTCATTTTAAACCTAAATTCAATAGATTTTAGCATGATTTTGTTTGTTTTAGTTGAATCTAGGGTTTTTTTGAAAAAAAAAATTTAAAATTAAAGTTTTTAAAAATATATATTACATTTTGCAATCCAATAGGAATGGCTAATCAAAATGATGAGACTGAGGCAGGGAATAATATTCCTCATAACCCCCTACCAAACGATCTAGTACCCCCATAAAACCATCCACCAAATAATCCTCTACACCCTCAAAACCCTCCTCAAATCGAGGATTTGATAAATGAAAATCTCACCGAAGTGAGAGGTTTTCATAAAACATATAATAATGTACCTGCATTGGCTCCTATGTTATCCACATTAAACACCATATTGGATAACATTGAAACCCTTACGAACCAAAAAAATACCACTCTTCGTTGGCATGATGAAATGCATAAGATGTTTGATGATGGTTTGGACTATGATGAGGTTGCATCCCTCAATATAACCAAAGAGGATTTGGCTAGCCTTTTTGCGAACCTAAAAATGGGTTTATTAGTCGACCCAAAAAAATTCAAACTATTGATTAAATGGTGCACAAATGATGCCATACATGCAAACTTTTGGGATTGTTGGTGGATGGTCTTTGATATCCCTCCACATGGAAATTTAGACATAACATTTTACTTCCTTAGAAAATTATATGCAAAATTTGTGTTGAAACTTAAAGTGAACTATTGGAGCATGAAGCCCAACATGGGCATAGGACTAGGAGCTCCTCAGGATAGACTCTCTTCCCAGTGGAAGAAAGCTGGCACTTTTGTCCCCCCACAGATATCTCCCCCCCTCCTTGAGTGTAACATCTAGATATTATGGCAAAGGCTAGCTCTCAGATCATCAGAGCCATTCATAGGCTGAGTAGCCTAATGATATCTCAGGCTAGATCAATCCTACCTCCTCGTGTTGATGATGTTGGTGCTAGTTCATTATCGGCTAGCTCATCACATGTTTGTGTGCTTCAAACTTGCATTACATGGAAGAATATTTTCCTAGGTCCCATAGGTGATCTTCCTGAGTATCATTTTGTATTAGATGAGGATACACCAGACACACACATAGAGGCTATAGACCCTAATGCAAGAGACAAGGAGGATGCAGAGGCATGGACTCCTTTAGTGTCGGTATGTGTATACATTTTTTTGTTATGACATATGTGATTTTAAGTTAATTTTTATAATAGATTAATTTTAATTTTTAAGCGATACTAACTTTTACACGTATGTGATCTTCATTCATGTTTAGTTGATGACTGAGGAGGAGCTCAGATAGATTGATGATGCCATGCTCTCAGCCATTTCATTTGGCCTTGAGACATCTACAATACATTATGTTGTGTTTGCATTTTTTTTTTCTATTTGATATTGTAGCATATATGGTTGCTAATTTTTATTTTATCTTGCAGATACCACCTATCTTGGGGGGACAAATTGTGGGGGATGAGCCAACATGCATTGACAAAGGAAAGTTAATTAGATGCTTTTTATTTGATTAAATATCAATACAATCTTGTAAAATGTTTTTGGTAATCCCATTTAATTACATTCTTTATTTTATATAGGGCATGGCTACAGGCGATGAGCATGTACAAACTCCATGTCGTAGATGATCGGAGATTTCCATTCACACTGAGATCCCCATTGTATGTATAAGTATTTTTTATTTTTTATTTTTGTTATCTTCATAAATAAATTCAAAACTAATTTGCGTGATATTAACAACTACTATTTTGTATCTCATAGGAGACTCATAGTGCACATGAGGTCATAGGACCCCTAGAGACATATTAGAATTCCTCATATGGCACACAAGGGGTCATACGGTGACCTATGAAACCTTCAACTCATTAAATGATGACATATGTGTCTAGGGGTGCTACGACCTATAGGGCAGATTAGAATCTTTCATATGAGTCAAAGGGGGTCATAGGTCACCCTATGACCCCCTTCGACCCATTACGTGATGACATACATCCTTAGGGTTCTTAGGACCCCTAGGGACATATTAGAATCATTCATATGGGTCGAAGGGGTTCATAAAGTGACCTACGACCCCCTTTGACACATTAAATGATGACACGTGTCTCTAGGGGTCCTATGACCCCTAGGGACATATTAGAATCTTTCATATGGGTCGAAAGGGGTCATAATGTGACATATGACCCCCTTTGAGACATTAAATGATGGCATATGTCTCTAAGGGTCCTAGGACCCCTAGGGACATATTAGAGTCCTTCATATGGGTTGAAGCGGGTCATAGGGTGACCTATGACCCCCTTCAACCCATTACATGATGACATATATCCCTAGGGGCCCAAAGAACCCTTGAGACATTTTAGAATTGTTCATATGGGTTGACCTATGACCCATTACATGATTACATATGTCCCTAGGGGTCCTAGGACCCTTAGAGACATATAAAATTGTTCATATAGGTCAAATAGGCTTATAGGTTGTGTTATGACACCTTTCAACCCATTACATGATGACATATGTCTCTAGAGGACTTAGAACCTCTAGGGACATATTAGAATGCTTCATATAGGTTGAAGGGGGTCATAGGTCATAAGGTGACCTATGAACCCCTTTAACCCATTACATGATTAAATATGTCCCTAAGGGTCCTAGGACCCTTAGGGGCATATTAGAATGCTTCATCTTGGTCGAAGGGGTTCATAGGGTGACCTATGACCCCCTTCCACCCATTCCATAATGACATATGTCCCTAAGAACATATTAGAATCATTCATATGGGGCGAAGGGGATCATAGGGTGACCTATGACCCCCTTCGACCCATTACATGATGACATACATCCTTAGGAGTCTTAGGACCCATACAAACATATTAGAATACTTTATATGGGTCAAAGGGGGTCATAGGTTTACCTATGACTCCCTTCGACCCATTACATGATGACATATGTACCTAAGGGTTGTAGGACCCCTAGGGACATATTAGAATATTACATATGGGTCAAAGGGGTCATAGGTTGATATATTACCCCCTTCGACCCATTACATGATGACATATGTTTAAGATGTCTAGGGACATATTAGAATATTTTATATTGGTCGAAGGGGGCCATAGGATGTCCTATTACCCCCTTCAACCCATTACATGATGACATATGTCCCTAGGGGTCCTAAGACCCCTAGGGACATATTAGAATTGTTCTTGTGGGTCGAAGGGGGTCATAGGGTGACCTATGACTCCCTTAGACCCATTACATGACAATATATTTTTTTAGCAGTCTTAGGACTCATAGGGACATATTAGAATGCTTCATATGGGTTGAAGGGGGTTATAGGTTGACCTATGAGCCCCTTCGAATCATTACATGATGACATATGTCACTATTGATCCTAGGACCCCTAGGGACATATTAGAATGCTTCATATGGGTCGAAGGGGGTCATAGGTGACCTATGACCCCTTTTGACCCATTACATGACGACATATGTCCCTAGGGGTCCTAGGACCCCTAGGTACATATTACAATCGTTCATATGAGTTCAAGCTATGACCCGCTTCGACCCATTACATGATGACATATGTCCTTAGGGGTCTTAGGACCCCTAATGACATATTAGAATCATTCATATCACTCGAAGGTGGTCGTACTTTGACCTATGATCCCCTTCGACCCATTACATAATGACATATGTCCCTAAAGATGCTACGACCCATAGGGACATATTAGAATCATTCATATGGGTCAACGGGGGTTACATGGTGACCTACAAGCACCTTCGGCCCATTACATGACAACACATGTCCCCAAGGGCCCTAGGACACCTAGAGACATATTAGAATAGTTCATATGGGTTGAAGGGGGTCATAGGTTGACCTATGACCCGCTTCAACCCATTACATGACAACACATGTCCCTAGGAGTCTTAGGACCCCTAGGGACATATTAGAATCTTTCATAGGGGTTGAAAGGGTCATAGGGTGATATATGACTCCCTTCGACCCATTACATGACAACATATGTCCCTAAGGGTCCTAGGATGCTTAAGAAAATATTAGAATGCTTCATATGGGTCGAAGGGGGTCATAGTGTGTCCTATGACCCCCTTCGAACTATTACATGACAACATATGTTCCTAGCAGTCTTAGGACCTATAGGGACATATTAGAATGCTTCATATGGGTCGAAGGGGGTCATAGGTTGACCTATGAACCTTTCAGATCTATTACATGAAGACATTTGTTCCTATGAGTCCTAGTACCCCTAAGGACATATTAGAATGCTTCATATGGGTTGAAGGGGGTCATAGATCCTTTGACACATTACATGATAAAATATGTCTCTGAAGTTCTTAGGACTGCTAGGAACATATTACGATTGTTCATATGGGTTGAAGGGCGTCATACGGTGACCGATGATCCTCTTTGATCAATTACATGACAACATATGTCCCTAGGGGTGCTACGACCTATAGGGACATATTAGAATCATTCATATGCATCGAAGGGAACCCTAAAAAAATATTAGAATCCTTTATATAGGTCGAAGGTGGTCATAGCGTGATCTATGACCCCCCTCAAACCATTACATGTTTACATATGTTTCTAGGGGTCCTAGGTCCCCAAGGGATATATAAGAATAATTCATATGGGTAAAAGGGGGTCATAAGTTGACCTATGAGCCCCTTCAACCCATTACATGATGACATATGTCCGTAGGGGTTCTATGACCCATAGGGAGATATTAGAATCCTTCATATGGGTTGAAAGGGGTCATAGGTCTATTCGAACTATTACATGACGACATATGTCCCTAGGGGTCCCAAGACCCTTAAGGACATATTAGAATTTTTTATATAGGTAAAAGGGGGTCATAGGGTGTCCTATGACCCCCTTTAACCCATTACATAATGATATACGACCCTAGGTGTCCTAAAACCCCTAGGGACATATTAAAATGCTTCATATGGGTCAAAGGGGGTCATAGGGTGTCCAATGACCCCCTTCGACATATTACATGATGATATATGTCTCTAGGAGTCCCAAGACCCGTAGGGATATATTATAATCATTCATATGGGTCGAAAGGGGTCATAGGGTGATATATGACCCCCTTTGACCAATTACACGATGTTATATGTCCCTAGGGGTGCTAAGATGTCTAAAGACATATTAGAATGCTTTATATTGATTGAAGGGGGTCATATGGTGTCCTATGACCCTGTTCGACCAATTGCATAATGGCATACATCCCCAGTGGTCGTAGGACCCCTAGGAACATATTAGAATTGTTCTTGTGGGTCAAAGGGGGTCATAGTGTGAGCTATGACACCTTTCGACCCATTACATAACAACATATGTTCCTAGGGGTCCTAGGAACCCTAGGGACGTATTAGAATGCTTCATATGAGTTGGAGGGTGTCATAGGTTGACCTATGAACACCTTCGACCTATTACATGGTGACATATGTCCCTATGGGTCTTACAACTCCTAAGAACCTATTAGAATGCTTCATATGGGTTGAAGATGATCATAGGTGACATATGACCCCCTACGGACATATTAAAATCTTTTATATGGGTTGAAAGGGGTCATAGGTCCCCTTCGATCTATTACATGATGACATATGTCCCTAAGGGACCTAGAACCCCTAGGGACATATTCTAATCATTCATATGGGTCGAAGGGGGTCATAAAGTGACCTATGACCCCCTTTGAAACATTAAATGATGACATATGTCCCTAGGGGTCCTAGGACTCTTAGAAAAATATTAGAATCTTTCATATGGGTCACCTTGTGACCCCTTTCAACCCATTAAATGATGCCATATGTCCCTAGGGGTCCTAGGACCCATAGGGACATATTAGAATCATTCATATGGGTCAAAGGGGGTCATAGGGTAACCTATGACCCCCTTTGACCCATTACATGATGACATATGTCCCCAAGGGCCCTAGGACCCCTAGGGACATATTAGAAGGGGGTCATAGTTTTACCTATGACCACTTTCGATCAATTACATGATGACATATGTTCCTAGGTGTCCTAGGACCCATAGAGACATATTAGAATCTTTTATATGGGTTGAAGGGGGTCATAAGGTGATCTATGACCCCCTTCGTCCCATTACATGATGACATATTTTTGTAGGGGTCCTAGGGACATATTAGAATCTTTCATATGGGTCGAAGGCAGTCATAGGTTGACCTATGACCCCCTTAAACCCATTAGATGATGACTTATATTATTAGGGGTCCTAGGGGTTCATTTGGGTCAAATGGGCTCATAGATTGACCTATGACACCCTTTGACCCATTAAATGACAAGATATGTCCTTAGGGGTCGTAGGACCCCTAGGGACATATTAGAATGCTTCATATGGGTCGAAGGGGTTCATAGGTCATAAGTTAACCTATGAACCCCTTCAACCCATTACACAATGACATATGTCGCTAAGGGTCTTAGGACCCCTAGGGACATATTACAATCGTTAATATGGGTTGAAGTGGGTCATGGGTTGACCTTTGACCCCTTGTGACCCATTAAATGATGACATATTTCTCTACAGTTCCTAGGACCCCTAGGGACATATTAGAGTGCTTCATATGTGTTGAAGGGGGTGATAAGGTGACTTATGACTCCCTCCCACCCATTCCATGATGACATATGTATTTAAGGGCCCTACGACTATAAGGGACATATTAGAATTGTACATATGGGTCGAAGGGCATCATAAGGTGACATATGACCCCCTTTGACCCATTACATGAAGATATATGTCAGTAGGGGTCCAAGTACCCCTAGGGACATATTAGAAATCTTCATATGGTTCAAAGGGGATCATTGGTTTACCTATGACTACCTTCGACCCATTACATGATGACATATGCACCTAGGGTCCTAGAACCCGTAGGGACATATTAGAATCCATCATATGTTTCGAAGGGGGTCATATGTCTTTGACCCATTTTATGAGTACATATGTCCGTAGGGGTCGAAGGGTGTCATAGGTTGACCTATGACCAGCTTCGACCCATTACATGATGACATATGTCCCTAGGGGTCTTAGGACCCCTAGGGACATATTAGAATCTTTCATTTGGGTGATCATTACGTGATGACATATGTCCTTAGGGGTCCTAGAAGCCCTAGGGATATATTAAAATCATTCATATGGGTTGAAGGGGGTTATAGGTTGACCTATGACCCCCTTTGATGCATTACATGATGATATATGTCCGTAGGGTTCCTAAGAACCCTAGGGACATATTAGAATGTTTCATATGGGTCAAAGGGGGTCATAGGGTATCCTATGGCCCACTTCGACCTATTACATGATGACATACATCCCTAGGGGTCTTAGGACGCCTAGAGACATATTAAAATATTTCATATCAGTCGAAGGCGGTCATAATGTGACCTATGACCCCCTTTGACCTATTAAATGATGAAATATGTCCCTAGGGGTCCTACAACCCCTAGGGACATATTAGAATCCTTTATATGGGTTGAAGGTGGTCCCTTTCGACCCATTAAATGATGACATATTTCCTTCGAGGTCTTTAGACTTGTAGGAACATATTGGAATTGTTCATATGGGTCGAAGGGGGTCACAAGGTGACCTATGACCCCCTTCGACCCATTACATGATAAAATATGTCCCCAGGGGCCCTAGGACCCCTACAGACATATTAGAATCTTTCATAAGGGTCATAGGAGGTCATAGGTTGACCTATAACCCTTTTTAACCCATTACATGATGACATATATCCCTAGGGCTTCTAAAACCCCTAGGAACATATTATAATCATTTATATGGGTCGAAGGGGATCATAAAGTGACTTATGACCCTCTTTGAAACATTAAATGATGACATATGTCCCTAGGGGTCTTAGGACCCTTAGGGACATATTATAATACTTCATATGGGTCACCATATGACCCCCTTCGACCCATTAAAGGATGACATATGTCCCTATGGGTTCTAGGACCCTTAGAGAAATATTAGAATCATTGATGTGGGTCAAACAGGGTTACAAGGTGACTTATGACCCCCTTTGACCCATTACATGATGACATATGTCCCTAGGGGCCCTAGGACCCCTAGGGACATTTAGAAGGGGGTCATAGTTTTACCTTGGACCCCGTTCAATCAATTACATGATGACATATGTCCCTAGGTGTCCTAGGACCCCTAGGGACATATTAGAATTTTTCATATGGGTCAAAGTGGGTCATAGGTCACCTTATGACCCCCTTTGACCCACTACATGATGATATATTTCTTTAGAGATCCGAAGACCCCTAGGGACATATTAGAATCCTTCATATGGGTCGAAGGTAGTTATAGGTTGACCTATGACCCCCTTCATCCCATCAGATGATGACATATGTCCCTAGGGATCCTAAGACCCCTAGGGACATATTAGAATAGTTCATTTGGGTCAGTGGGTCTCATAGATTGACCTATGACACTCTTCGACCTATTACATGATGACATATATCCTTAGGGGTCCTAAGACCAGTAGGGACATATTAGAATGCTTCAATTGGGTCGAAGGGAGTCATAGGTCATAGGGTAAAATATGAACCCCTTCAACCCATTACACAATGACATATGTTCGTAGGGGTCTTAGGAACTCTAGGGACATATTAGAATCGTTCATATGGGTCAAAGTGGATCATGGGTTGACCTTTGACCCCCTTCAACCCATGACATGATGACATATTTCCTTAGGGGTCCTAAGACCCTTAGGGACATATTAGAATGCTTCATATGGGTCGAAGGCAGTGATATGATGACTTATGACTCCCTTCCACCCATTACATGATGAAATATGTCCCTAGTGGTCTTACGACCCTGAGGGGCATATTAGAATGGTTCATATGGGTCGAAGGGGGTCGTAGGGTGATGTATGACCCCCTTCGACCTATTACATGAAGACATATGTCCATAGGGATCCTCGGATATCTAGGGACATATTAAAAATCTTCATATGGGTCGAAGGGGGTCATTGGTTTACCTATGACCTCCTTTGACCCATTAGATGATGACATATGCACCTAGGGGTCCTAAGACCTATAGAGACATATTAGAATCCTTCATATATTTCGAAGGGGGTCATAGGTCTTTGACCCATTTTATGAGGACATATGTCCCTAGGGGTCCTAGGACCCCTAGCGACATATAAGAACTCTTCATATGGGTCGAAGGGGGTCATAGGTTGACCTATGACCACCTTCAACCCATTACATGATGACATATGTCCCTAGGGGTCCTAGGACCCCTAGGGACATATTAGAATCTTTTGTTTGGGTCAAAGGGGGTCATAGGTCAGCCTATGACCCCCTTTGACCCATTACGTGATGACATACATCTTTAGGGCTCCTAGAAGCCCTAGGGACATATTAGAATCATTAGTATGGGTCGAAGGGGGTCATAGGTTGACCTATAACTCCCTTCGATCTATTACATGATGACATATGTTCGTAGGGTTCCTAGGACCCCTAGGGACATATTAGAATGCTTCATATGGGTAAAAGGGGCTCATAGGGTGACTTATTTCCCCCTTCGACCCATTACATGATGACATATGTCCCTAGGACCCCTAGGGACATATTAAAATCTTTCATATGGGTTGAAGGGGGTCATAGGTTAGTCTATGACCCTCTTCAACCCATTACATGATGACATATGTCTCTAGTGGTCCAAGAACCCCTAGGGACATATTAGAATCATTCATATGGGTCGAAGGGGGTGATAAGGTGACTTATAACCCCCTTTGATCCATTAAATGATGACATATGTTCCTAGGGGTCCTTGGACCCCTAGGAATATATTAGAATCATTCATATGGGTCAAAGGGGGTCACAGGGTGACCTATGACCCCCTTCGACCCATTACATGATGACATATGTCCCTAGGGTCTCTAGGACCCCTCGGGACATATTAGAATCTTTCATATGGGTCGAAGGGGATCATAGGTTGACGTTTTACCCCCTTCGACCCATTACATGATGACATATGTCCCTAGGGGTCCTAGGACCCCTCGGGACATATTAGAATCCTTCATATGTGTCGAAGGTGGTCATACAGTGTTCTATGACCCCCTTTGACCCATTACATAATGACATATATTCCTAAATGTCATAGGACCCCTAGGGACATATTATAATTGTTCTTGTGGGTTAAAGGGGTTTATAGGGTGACCTATGACCCATTTTGACTCATTACATGACAACATATGTTCCTAGGGATCTTAGGACCCCTAGGGAGATATTAGAATACTTCATATGGGTCGAAGGGTGTCATAGGTTGAGCTATGACCCCCTTTGACCCATTATATGATGACATATGTCCCTAGGGGTCCTAGGATCCATAGGGACATATTAGATTGCTTCATATGAGTCGAAAGTTGTTACATATGACCTATGACCCCTTTCGACCCATCACATTATGACATATGTCCCTAGGGGTCCTCGGACCCCTAAGGACATATTAAATTCTTTCATATGGGTTGAAGGGGGTCATAGGTTGACCTATGGCCCCCTTTGAGCCATTACATGACAACATATGTCCCTAGGCATCATAGGACCCCTAGAGACATATTAGAATCCTTCATATGGGTCGAAGGGACAATATTATATTTGATAATTATATTATTGTGTATATTTTAATATGATAATAATATATTATTAGATTATATAAAAACAATAATCATATATGTTACTAGATTATAGATTTAATAATAATAACCATATATATTAATATATAGAATAAATTTGTCATATAATACTACTATATATATTTAATAATAATAATCATACATATTACTATAATGTAATAATAATAATATTATTATTATTAATGTCGACACATTCACGAAATAAATTTTTCCTCTAAAATTGTCTAAAATTACACTCTTAAGTTTATTTCATTTTAAATTTGTCTCCCTTGAAATTTAAAATTCAAAAGAACTTCCCTTTTCAAAATTTCCTTCAGTTATGAGTGCGAACTTGTCGAGCCTAATTGGATATCCTATTAGGCTTGGTATTTACCAAGCCTATTCGTTCAACCCAAAAAATGTGTTTGAGTAGTGTTTTAGTGACACTCAAACTTCGGGTAGCCATCTGAGAATGTCATTTTGATTGAAATTGAATGAAACAAAAAGAGTTTTTTAATATCACTCTCAAGATTCCATCGATATAATTGCTGTCAAATTATGAGTTCGATAAGTATTTATTAGTTAATTTTCAATGAAAATTATTGTAAAGTGTTGATTGACATACTAATTCAAAAATAGCTATAACTTTCAAATAGTATAACATTTTTTAAATCTAAAAGTTGTGTCACATTCTATGCTTTGCCTAGTATAAGAAGAAAAAAAAAATTGGTAAAATTTTTTATTAGTTAAGGTGGTCAGACATGGGAGTTTTTTTTCGAAAAATTTTTGGTAAAAAATTCATATTTAATTATTTATTTGGAATAAAAATACTCAAAAATTTGTGTCACATTCAGGCATAAGTCTACTTTTTATATCTATAATTATATTAAAAAAAATTATCATTTGATTTTGATTAAGGTGGTCAAACATATACCTACTTTTTATTGTCACCTTGAAATTTTTGTAATACTACATTAAAATTCAAACTTTTGACCAATCAATTATTTTTTTGTCTAGATAAGGCCTAGTAGTTTAGAAACTACATTCAATTTCCTATAGATTATTTTCTTAATAATTTTTGATATAAAGTCCATAACCACTTTAAAATTATGTGTCAAGTTGACATAACTCTGATTTGCTAATTTTTCAGTACCACTTAAGGCCATAGTTTAGTACACCACGATCCTACACAAACCCATAGGACATGTCATCATTGACATCATCAGGGGCTAATCATCATTTTCATCAGCCTAAATTTGATGGTTGTATGACCGTCATTCCTAAGAACTTTTGAATTGTTATGACAGTTGTTTGACCGTCAAATTTAACCTCATCTTTTGCTGATCAGAGCCCTCTCTAGATTCATTTTTGATTTTTCAGTCCAACTTTGGGAGGCCATATCTCAATCATTTGGGCTCCAAATTAGGTGTAATTTTTTTAATTTTAGCTAAAAAAATATTTACTTTTTAGTGGTGTAGTTCTTTTCTAGTTTTGGTGCATGGATTTGTTAAAAATTGTGTCTTTGGGTGACTGTACCTATCTAATACTACATTTTGCAACTTTAATTACTCTGTACAAGCTTATCTGGACTCAAAAATAGGTTTCATTTTTATTGAAAGTGTGTTATTTTTCATCTACTTTCTAGATTTATAATCAAATTATATGGTTGTGTGGACAAAAGTGTCACTTTCATAATTAGGTCCTTTTCTACATTATAATACCTTGATATAACTTTAGAATTGTTGTATATTTGAGATACATTGTAATGTTCTAGTTTTGAACTCCAGAAGGAGTTTGTAAAAAGGAAAAATTAGAAGTCCACTAAGGCCAAAATTGCAAGTGGCCATTGTAAATGCACTACATATAAAGTATCAAAAGCATCTTTCTTTTGCAAGAGGTTTCTTGATTGAGTGAAGGGGGGTTGTATCTTGGTGTTGTGTTCCTCTTTTCCTATTTTTTTCTTCCATTTCTTGCATCATGGGAAATTTCAAGTTTTCAAAATTAACACCACATAAATATGCTACGTGGTCTATTAAAATGTGGTGTCACTTAGTGCATAATGAAGTTTCTAAATATGTAGATGGTACCCTTCCTAAACCAATAGATGATCAAGTATCTAGAAGTGAAATCTCTACTTGGGAATCTACAGATAGGAAAACCCTAGGTGATATTTGTTTGGGGATTGAAGAAAAGATCATCTATCAGATCTAGAAGTTTCATACATCCAAGGAAGCCTGTGATACCTTTAGAAAGCTATATGGTAAAGTATGTGAGGGGGATATTTATAAAATTGAAGATGATCTTGTCTCCCTAGATCCTAAGACATTTGATTCTATATAGGATTTCATCATAAAGGTGAATGAATTAAGAATGAAACTTGATGATTGTGGGAGTCCTATTAAAAATGACAGGTTAATCTATCTCTTTCATAATAAGCTACCATCTGAGTACTCCACATTTGTTTCTTCTTACAACACCATAAAGACTACATTAGGGGTTGCCTATTAGAAACTCACTTTTGATCATTATGCTGAAATATTGGATGAAGAAGAAGAAAAGTTGCAATCAATGGGGATTCTCTAGTCATCCAAGTCTAAGGCATTGGTGGCCAATAATGAGGGTTCTCAAACTTCAAATAAAAGAAAGGGAAAGAAGAAGAAGTGGAAAAATAACTCACAAGAGGATACAAAAAAGACAACATCACCATCAAATAAATAAAACGAGTCTTCCTCAAATTTAAATAAGAAGGAGGACACTAATAAGGAGAAGAAAAAGTGTTCTTATTGCAAGAAGTTAGGTCATGATGAACATGAGCATTATCATAAAAAGATTGATGAGTTAATGAACATCATAAAGAAACACAATGTTCCACTTCCTAATGCTTATAAGGAGAAAGGATCCTCATCTTCAGATTCAAAGGGCAAAGGGTAAGCACTTACGGAAAACTGAAGTTCTTCAGTGGAATGGATTCTTGAAGCAGGTGCCTCGTATCATATGGGTTCTTCAAAAGGAAACTTTTCTTCATTGAAGTACTCCAAGGTACCACACATCTTTGTAGGAGATAATACAAAAATGAAAGTTGAAGAGAAAGGACACGTGGAGTTGGAAAATGGAGAGTTCAAAGATTTTCTCTATTGGTGCTCAAAATTGCTTTTCCATTTTGAGTGCCTATTCGAAATTTTGAGTTGCTTTGAGCCCCTATGAATGCTTTTCATGTTCATGTATCCGGCTATGGAATTATTGATCAAAGGGGTTTTATGTTTCTAACACCCTTCATTCAGCATATCTAAGTGTTCCATGATTATAGATTGACATTTCAAACTATTCAGCGAAGCCTTGTTTTGAGTTGTCTTCAATTTTGCATTTTCTGCCCAAGTGTCAAACAATGATAGGAGGGCTTGTTTGCATTTGAATATCTTTTACCCAGATAAGATTCATGGCTCACCACTTCGAGGACATTTAGTATGCATATCAGAGAACTTATGTTTCAAGTTTCAAGACAATTTGAATCCATTTGACTAAGTTTTGAACCCTTCAAAGTTGGTCAGTTACCCCTATTGCAAATTTGTATTTTGTTTATACTTCCGGGTAGCCCTGTTTGATAGACTATAACTTTTGACCAATTGATCCAAGTGAGAAGATTCCATTTGCATCATAATCTAGGGGCCAAAAAATTTATGCATTCTAGATTTAAGCTTATGATGAATCTATTTAATCAGTTTTCAAACAAGATTCCATTTCTAATTTTTAAAGTTTCACTGGTAGTTAGAACTACAAATTGATCGGGAGCCCTGTTTGACATGTCATATCTTTGTGCTTATGATTGGTAGGATTAAATGGTTTGTTCCCTTGTATTCTACCTTAAAAATACTACAAATGTGTTAGTTTTCATGTCTTGATGAATCTGTCTTCACACTTTTCCAAGGTCAATCCATTTATAAAAATTGTTATCTTATCAGTGTTTCCTGTCCTATTAATCCAAGTTGCCAACTTCATATGCTTACCAAATGCACCCTGTAATTTGTCATGAGCCTAAACTATAGAGTTATTTTCTCCTCATGACAATCTACTAGTGCCCCAATTTTTAGAACCTCAAGTGCCCATTTGCCTAGTTTCCTAGGCCATTTCGTCATGCAACGAGATCTTGTAGGCCTGCTAAACATGTCAGAGAAATGATATATCCAGATTTTTGGGTCTCTGTCAGATGTTTGAATTAGTTTTTAAAGGAAAGCAATACACCTCCTGACAGTGATTTCATAGTGGCGCAGAAATAATTATAATAAGTTTTTACTGATGACTTAGTCATCAAATTGGATTCCAATCAGTTCGAGGATGTCAATGAATCACTTTGCTAGATCAGTTGTTCGTAAATGAATTTCTTTTTTAGCCGGACCCACTTTGGGGTCTGACTAATTTCATCAGACTGATTGAGGTTTTGTGCAAACTAAAGTTTATAAAGGAGTAAAATAGGTATGTGGATATGCTTGAGAAGACTTTTATTACTACAAGATGTGAAAGCATGAGACCGGGCATGATGATTGGAAAGGGTAGGATGGAAATAAAAAGTTGATCTCTATGGCAATATATTTTCTCCCAATCCTAAGAAAGAAGAAGAAATTAATGACAAATCAATTGGGTGCAGGTTGTGACCATTGTTTCTATTGATTTTGTCTTTCGTAATGTTTGAGTCATATGGTGTTACCCAAATCATTGATAGTGGATGCTCGAGATGCCTAGCATTTTTCTATAATAAAACCATGATCAATGGTGGATTGAGCATACATGATACAAGAACCATGTGGAATACTATAGGCCATTGCCCAAAAGGACAGTCCAAGACATGGATAATAAAGAGCATCCATTTTAGTGTAAAATATCATGAGGTATATGACAACTCACGTTTGAGGTGTTATGTAGCATCATCAAAGGAGTTTTTGGGCAGCAGGATATATTTTCCACATGAAGGGAGCAGCTCACAACTACAAGCAGAATGTTCCATGCCAAATCATAGTGGAAAGCACCCACAAACTGCAAGGAAATTTGCATCTTGCAAGTGCCAAGAAGAAGAGGTGTTAATAAATTTCATTTCACGTGCACAGGGTAGTCTATGTTGTTGGAAAGGATGAAGCCTTTCAAGGCATTTGAAAACAATTTAAAAAGCAGCAGCTAAAATACTTTGAAGTCACTGGGCATTTAAAAGACAAGGGAGGCTCCACGTTTTGTTATTACAGCCCAAAGTAACAGGGCTCATGCTATTTGAATAGATAGAGCTCAAGTTTTGAGTATGAGGCCTGCGCATCATAAAAGAACGTCACGTTTTAGCTGAGGTAAATCACAGATCAGAGCAATGGATCATGTAAAAGGAAAAGGGGAAAACACCATTCTGAGAATATCTCACGTAGGCAGATGAGGGGTTAGAGGAAGGCCCGTATCCATTTTTGAACTAGAGTGTCATCCACAGTCCACATAGGTAATGAAGGGGCATAGCCTATGGTTTTTATCCCACATGGGCCATATAAAGAGTTTTTATTTCTTTTTATAAGGACTTAGGAAACTAATAATGTGTCTTTGAGATACAATGTCCACTTGCGGATAAGTTGACATGCATGGACTGCCTTGTCAAGAGGTCGTGTAGCAAGTTTTGATGATGCTCGATCTTATGATTCGTCTTATGGTCAACGATTAAATAGTGAAGGCCCCTGATCTCACGATTGATAGTAAGATCATAAAATGATCGTTGAGCTTCTCCGATGCTACGATGGTGCCTTGCCGTAGGATTGCAAAACAAATTTTTTACCCTACCGATGCTGCGAATTTGCATTTTTCGCATGATCATATAGAGTTTTAAATTGGCCTATGATGCTACAAATCTGCCCCTGTCATATGGCCGGAGGAGGATGATCTAGGACCTGCGATGTTAGGATGAAGAAGAAGGGCAAGTTTTAAGTTGGTCAATATTATATTAATCATATATATTAATATAATAAAATATTCCAAATGCATGATTTTGAATTAAAAATGAAAATCAAAGGCTGCCATAGGATCAGGGCATGAATTTTGAAGTCGTTTGATATTACGAAATATGCTTAGTCATAAGGTCATGAATTAATTTTTTGAAGCCTACAATGTTGAGATAAATTGGCTTTTCATAACATCGGGGGAGGAATTTTTAGATGTTATGATGTTACAATTTTATCCTAACATCATATACATATTATGAGTGCAAAATTTTCATTTGTTTTAAAATGAAAAGATATTGGTGGGATCTGTTCAACAAATCAAAGTTTGACATGTGGACAAGAAGGAAGGAAGGGAAATAATAGAAAATTGATTTAAAAAATCAAAATCATAAATGTCCCAATGCACAAAATAATTAAAAGAAAGTATTTGAATAATTTTTTAAGTTTTTATAGTTGATACTGTATAACTTTTTAAAAAATTTAAAATTTTATTTGTTTTGTTCAGCCATGGGAGCTTGATTTTTAGAGTGGTCTTTAGGGGGCATTTTTCTTCCAAAATATAGAGTGTAATATACCGTTGAAACTAGGAGAGAGAAAAGTCTTCATATTTGCAATCAAATTTTGAGCAGGTATTAACAGGAAGCAGCTATAGGCGTTTTTCTGATTGATCTGGGACCTGCGATGTTAGGATGAAGAAGAAGGGCAAGTTTTAAGTTGGTCAATATTATATTAATCATACATATTAATATAATAAAATATTCCAAATGCATGATTTTGAATTAAAAATGAAAATCAAAGGCTGCCATAGGATCAGGGCATGAATTTTGAAGTTGTTTGATATTACGAAATATGCTTAGTCATAAGGTCGTGAATTAATTTTTTGAAGCCTATGATGTTGAGATAAATTGGCTTGTCGTAACATCGGGGGAGGAATTTTTAGATGTTATGATGTTACAATTTTATCCTAACATCATATACATATTATGAGTGCAAAATTTTCATTTGTTTTAAAATGAAAAGATATTGGTGGGATCTGTTCAACAAATCAAAGTTTGACATGTGGACAAGAAGGAAGGAAGGGAAATAATAGAAAATTGATTTAAAAAATCAAAATCATAAATGTCCCAATGCACAAAATAATTAAAAGAAAGTATTTGAATAATTTTTTAAGTTTTTATAGTTGATACTATATAACTTTTTAAAAAATTTAAAATTTTATTTGTTTTGTTCAGCCATGGGAGCTTGATTTTTAGAGTGGTCTTTAGGGGGCATTTTTCTTCCAAAATATAGAGTGTAATATATCGTTGAAACTAGGAGAGAGAAAAGTATTCATATTTGCAATCAAATTTTGAGCAAGTATTAACAGGAAGCAGCTATAGGTGTTTTTCTGATTTCAAGGGCTTCTTAGTGAAAAGTGGAAATTTAATGTTGCAGATGAAATTACAATCTAGTATAAACTTAATTTCATCATGTATGACTCCTCAAGAAATTTTAAGGGTGATTTGATTGTCTTAGATGCAGTTGGGAGCAATTAAATGTTTTTGGCAACAACACAAAATACATTTTACAGCAAAGCAGAAGTGACATGTCTAGATCAGATTTCAAGCTCAGTGTAGATTGTAATGATTCTGATATTTACTTCAAGGGGATATTTTGTTGATTATTTCAATAAAATATATCAGATATTTTGGCATCATTTATGGTTTTCGAGTGCAGGTAGATGAAGATGTTTAGTTTTAGCAACTCTAGATTGTAGACTCTTTCAGTGAGATAGATGTCAATTCTAGATTATAGAATCTAAAAGATCTTCTTCTATATATCTTCCTCTTTTTCTCTTTGTAAGTGTTCCAATTTTTATGACCTGTGAGACCACAAGGTTGGCTCCAGTCTTAAGTTGTGATACCATCTTTTCCAGTGTTCCTCTGATATGAACAACAATAGTAGTGTATTTCTTTTGAGGAATTTTCATATTACATAGTTATATTGTTTCCAAGGAAATTAATGCAAGAGTTTAACCTTTCTTAGTTTCATTTTGATTCTCATCTCCTTCTTCTATTACTTGTAATGTTCTATGCTTAAGAACCAAGGTCTTGAACTCAGTTGCAATCTTTTAAGGTTGTATGTCATGATGAACTTGCTGTTGGAACAAAGAATCCAAGTAAATGCTTGTTTACATTGACATGATTGTGGGTTACATAAGGAGGCATATCATTATAAGCACGAGATTTTTAGTGAAGATTGATGTCTATTTGAAAGTCAAATAGATAGATCATATGCCTGAATATATGAGTATATTTCAGGAATACATTCGTATGTTAAGATTTAGTTGATGCCCAATGGATAAGGGACTGGTCAACTTGAAGGATGCATGTTCTGTATTGTTGCATACCCAAGTTAAGCTGAGAAATTAAATCGAAATGAATATCAATTTACCATTTTATATTTTGAAGAACTATAATTGTAGGTCATGGCTTATTTATGGTTACTTTCCTTGGTTATGATTAACTACTATGATCAGGAGATTTACGAGAAAATTGAAGAAGAATATTACCATTTCTACTATAGAGGGTAGTCTTGTAGTTAAGTATCAAGATAAATTGGACAAGTTATAAGAGATATCCCTTACGTTTTCCCGCCTTGGCTTAGCAAAGCCTAAAGTGAAGTGAGTCCTGATATGACTATTAATTGATCCAGAACTAAGATTTAGCCTTGCTGATTATAGGATTTAGCTCGTCCTTAGGCATGTCCCTGGTCCTTTTTTCTTGGTATTAGTTTTAAATCTACTTGGTATGTTCTTTACCAAAAATAACTCCAACAAACCTGCTACTCTACTAGGGAGTCATGAAGAAATTCATTGTTAAAAGGACAAAGATCTCTAGTGTAATATATTTCAATTCAAAAATTTGCATACTTAGTTTTGTATGCAAGGTTTCATGTTTCCCAGTCAAGAATGTGTTCTTTCACTTTGTTAAGGGTGTGATGTTCCAAGGTTGTGTGCGAGTTTTCAAAATACCTATTATAAATTTTGGACCAGCTTGTTGTCTTATGCAAGCTAGGAAAATCTTTTCTTATTTAATGAGTGGTGACTCTAAAGTATATCTTTGCCCCAATGTAATTTTTGAAGTGAAGGGTATTGTGAAAGTTGCAATAGTTGGAATGCAAATCTGAAGAAGTTATCTCAGGCCCTTGGCAGTGGTTGAAAGAAAAGGGTGATGTTGTGCAACAGTTACAAAATCAAGACGAGATTTAAATCTGTTGTTCTTCATAGCATTGAAGGTGTTTGCAAGCATCAGAGTATAAGTTATTTTTCTCTTTCTTGAATTCCTTTTTCAAGAAAGTAATTTATAAGAAAGTTTCTCTCCATCCAGTGATTTTAAGCACTACGTAGGAGAAAGGTTTGATGTGCCTCTGCATATTCTATGAAAGATTGTTTCAAAAGTATTTATATTTCAAAATATGTTTGGAGATTTGAGTTGGTAGATAAATTTTTCAAATCCACTGCAAGTTTTAAATTTTGAAAGTTATTTTGTTGAGTTGTAAGTTTGCATAAGATGGCAAATCTCTGTTCACCTAGTCTGCAGTCCATTGACCAAAATTGTAGATCCTTTTCTACAAAGAGATACATGCCATTATGTTTTGATGGTATCAATGGTTTCCCTAGTGTCATCCCTGATGATATTAGAAAGCATTTGTCTAAATTCAGTGGAAACCATAATGTTTCAGCAAGTTAGCATGTTCAAGTTTTCAGTGACTTGATGGGTGACTATGAGATTCCCCATGAGGATGTGCACATGGAATTATTTGTTCAAACTCTAGAGGGTGATGCTAGAGACTAGTTTTCATTTTTACCAGTGTGTTCTATTTCATCCTAGAGTGAGTTACATGCAACTTTCATGGAGCAATTTGGAGAGAGGGTGAGCTTATCTGATTCATTTGATAAATTTTTAAGGATTCATATTGAGGAAGATGAGCTTGTTCCTCAGTTTAATATCAAATTTGTAAAAACTTTAAATGATATCCCTGAGAAATGTAGACCGAAAGATAAGGTATGCCTAGTTGTTTACTTTGGTGCATTTGACAAGAAAATGAGCTACCGATTAAGGGATAAGGAACCTCAAACATTATACCAAGCCTTTATGACTCCTATGGATATTGAGAATAATTTAATGTATGGACTTACTTGGAGTAATTTTTCTAAGGTTTCTTGCTTGCATTATGAAGTCAAAAACTAAGGGCAGTATTATGTTGAGTGTTCAAATACAGATCAAAATGTTAACTACCCTACTATAGTGAATAATCAGATTGAATTTTCAAATTAGAATATGTGTATAGAAAGGAATGTGTCTATTGTAAATCAACATGCATATGTTTGTGATAATCCAGCAGTGGTTATTGAGGTTGACTCACTTGATAGGTTATATGTAGAAGATTCATGTTCAGTTGTTGCTTCGCCAATTGATGATTGGCTTGGTGTTGAGAATGAAATCAATCATGATAGTGCAAGGCATTCATCTCTACCTCACATTGGTGAAGAATCTTAAAGTTTTTTTTCAAGTGATGTGAACATGGTTTCTGATCTGTTATATGATAATGAGGCATCATATGAAGATGAAGATTGTGAATCAAAATTGTCTCAGTCACAAAGAGAAGAACTAAATGCTAAAAGTGATATAGACAAGAATGAGGATGGTGATGATGAGATGTGTTCATGTGAGTCAAATGAAATGGAAAAAAAGGAATGCAATAATAGAAGTGAATGTTCATATGAAAGTGAAGATTAGATTTTCTTTTCTGAATCTGAAGGTGAAGATGTATCTCAGTCTGTGAATTATAAAAATTAGCTAGTCAATGAATATTTTGAGAGTGATTTGTCTTCTAGCTGTAAAGATAAAGACATAATAAATTTAATTGATGATAGTGATTTTGACTTTGTTTCTTCTTCATATGCCAATAGTTCTCATGAAAATGGTGCTGGTAGTGGTTTCAAGGTTTATTCTAATGCTTTGAATGATCAAGACTTTGATGATAATCAACCTATCTTAGTTAGAATGTTCAAAGTGGATCCCTACATCGAATAATCAATCCATTTTTTGAAGAAGACACATAGGTTTTAGATTTAGTGGAAGATGATCTTAATGCAGATACACTATCATATTGCTTTAACAGGTCAGATTGTTCTTTTTCCATCTATGATAGTGAAATTTCTAATGATGATGCATTTCTTGAGCTCGAGGATGAGGTGCCTGATGAGGTTTCCTTTGAAGATGAACCACCACTACATGATGAGTTTCATGGTAATTCACATGAGGCAAGAACAATTCAGCATTTTAGTATTGATGATGATGGCAAGGTGTTAGATGAAATTATTTTTGAAGATCCTCCTGCACCTTGCATGAAATATAAAGATGATTATTTTGATATGACTGATCTATTTACTGATTGTGAAGAATCAGTGGAGAGTTCAAAACTAGTTTCAGTTATTGATAAGAATGACATTGGTGATAGTAAATGTGGATATTCATTCGAATGTCAACCAGTTGTACATGGAGATACACAGTTTCAAGGTGTGTCTAATTTTTTTTCTGAATTTGATAGCATGCATATTTCATATGTGGAAGAAAGTTATCAGTTTGATCCTGGTATATATGAGCATGCTGATCCCTATTTTCATAGTGAGCAATATGTTAATCAAGTCCCTAGTATGCACTATGAAAGTCAAGATAGTTATTTTGTTTTACCAGATGATCCAATTAAGAGTTTTTATGTGTTGGGTAAAATAGAAGAAAATCAAAATTTTAGTTTGCCTCAGCAAGGTATGAGTCAGAATCTAGACTTTGATAGAGGTAAAGGTTTTTTTCATGTTCGGTGGCCCGAGGCCATCCTTTGTACATAATCTAAGTTGTAGTAGTTTCCCTTATTTTTGAAATTTTGTTTGAAACTTTTTTGAGTGGTCTGCTTCAACCAAAGATCTATATTCTTTTCATGCCCACAAGGGGCATGCATCCCTAGACAGAGCCACTATTGGTGCTCAAAATTGCTTTTCCATTTTGAGCGCCTATTTGAAATTTTGAGTTGCTTTGAGCCCTTATGAACGCTTTTCATGTTCATGTGCCCGGCTATGGAATTATTTCTCAAAGGAATTTTATGTTTCTAACACCCTTTATTCAGCCTATCTAAGTGTTCCATGATTATAGATTGACATTTCAAACTATTCAACGAAGTCTTGTTTTGAGTTGTCTTCAATTCTGCATTTTCTGCCCATGTGTCAAATAGCGACAGGAGGGCTTGTTTGCATTTGAATATCTTTTACCCAGATAAGATTCATGGATTGCCACTTTGAGGATATTTAGTATGCATATCAAAGAACCTATGTGTCAAGTTTTAAGACATTTCAAATCCGTTTGACTAGGTTTTGAACCCTTCAAAGTTGGTACTTCAAATCTGTTTGACTAGGTTTATACTTCTAGGTAGCCTTGTTTGATAGACTATGACTTTTGACCAGTTGACCCAAGTGTGAAAATTGATTTTGGATCATACTATAGGGGTTAGAAAATTTATGCATTCCATATTTGAGCTTATGATGAATCTGTTTGATCAGTTTTCAAACGGGATTCCATTTGCAATTTTTAAAGTTTCACTGGTAGTCAAAACTGTAGATTGATCGAGAGCCCTATTCGAGATGTCATATCTTTGTGCTTATGATTGGTAGGATTAAATGGTTTTTTCCCTTGTATTCTACAGGTTCAAAATACTACAACTGTGTCAGTTTTCATGTCTTGACAAATCCGTCTTCACACTTTTCCTGGGTCAATCCATTTATAAAAATTGTTATCTTGTCAGTGTTTCCTGTCCTATTAATCCAAGTTTCCAACTTCAGATGCTTACCAGATGCACCCCATAATTCATCGTGAGCCCAAACTATAGTGTTATTTTCTCCTCATGACAATCTACTAGTGACCCAATTTTTAGAACCTCAAGTGCCCATTTTCCTAGTTTCCTAGGCCATTTCCAAATGTACTTTCTAGCTTTCTGACATGTTTATCTACAAGTAATTTTAAGGAGGAAACTTTGGAGGTCGATATCTTTTGACCCCAATATCATCATGAAACAAGATCTTGCAAGCCTATTTTACATGTCAGAGAAATGATATATCTAGATTTTTGAGTCTCTGTTAGATGTTTGAATCAATTTTTAAAGGCAAGCAATAGGCCTCCTGACAATGATTTCATAGTGATGTAGAAATAATTATAATAAGTTTTTAGCGATGATTCAGTCATCAAATTGGATTCTAGTCAGTTTGAGGATGGCAATGAATCACTTTGCTAGGTAAGTTGTTCTTAAACAATTTTTTTCTTAGCCAGACCCACTTTGGGGTCAGACTGATTTCATTAGACTGATTGAGGTTCTATGCAAATTAAAGTTTATAAAGGAGTAAAATAGGCATGTGGATATACTTGAGAAGACTTTTATTATTACAAGATGTGAAAGCATGAGACCGGGCATGATGATTGGAAAGGGTAGGATGGAAATAAAAAGTTGAGCTCTATGGCAAGAGATTTTCTCCCAATACTAAAAAAGAAGAAGAAATTAATGACAAATCAATTGGGTGCAAGTTGTGACCATTGTTGCTATTGATTTTGTATTTCGTAATGTTTAAGTCATACGGTGTTACCCAAATCATTGATAGTGGATGTTTGAGATGCCTAGCATTTTTCTATAATAAAACCATGATCAATGGTGGATTGAGCATACATGAGACAAGACCCATGTGGAATACTGCAAGCCATTACCGAAAAGGACAGTCCAAGGCATGGATAATAAAGAGCATCCATTTTATTGTAAAATATCATGAGGTATATGAAAACTCATGTTTGAGGTGTAATGTAGCATCATCGAAGGAGTTTTTTGGCAGCAGCATAGATTTTCCACATGAAGGGAGCAACTCACGGCTCCAAGCAGAATGTTCCATGCCAAATAATAGCAGAAAGCACCCACAAACTACAAGGAAATCTGAGTCTTGCAAGTACCAAGAAGAAGAGGTGTTAATAAATTTCATTTCACATGCACAGGGTAGTCTATGTTGTTGGAAAGGATGAAGTCTTTCAAGGCATTTGAAAACAATTTAAAAAGCAATAGCTAAAATACTTTAAAGTCACTGGGCATTTAAAAGTCAAGGGAGGCTCCACATTTTGTTATTATAGCTCAGAGTAATAGGGCTCATGCTATTTGAATAGGCAGAGCTCAAGTTTTGAGTATGAGACCTATGCATCATAAAAGAACCTCATGTTTTGGCTGAGGTAAATCATAGATCAGAGTAACAGATCACGTAAAAGGAAAAGGAAAAACACCATTCTAAGAATATCCCATGCAGGCAGATGAAGTGTTAGAGGAAGGCTTGTATCCATTTTTGAACTAGAGTGTCATCCACAGTCCACGTAGGTAATGAAGGGGCATAGCATATGGCTTTATCCCACACAAGCAGTATAGAAAGTTTTTATTTCTTTTTATATGGACTCAAGAAGCTAATGAGGTGTCTTTGAGACATGATGTCCACTTGTAGAAAAGTTGACATGCATGAAGGGCCTATCTAGCCAGTGGATCTATGTAGTCAATGCAATTTGACTACCTTGTTGAGAGGTTGTGATGCAAGTTTTGATGATGCTCAATCTTACAATTCTTCGTATGGTTGGGGATTAAATTGTGAAGGCCCTCAATCTTACAATTGATCGTAAGATTATAAAATGATCATCGAGTTTCTCCGATGCCCTAGGATTGCAAAAAAAATTTTTTACCCTACTGATGCTACGAATTTGCATTTGTCACGTGATCATATGGAGTTTTCAGTTGGCCTACAATGCTACAAATTCACCCCTATTGTATGGTCAGAGGAGGATGATCTGGGACCTGCAATGTTACGATGAAGAAGAAGGGAAAGTTTTAAGTTGGTTAATATTATATTAATCATATATATTAATATAATAAAATGTTCCAAATGCATGATTTTTAATTAAAAATGAAAATCAAAAGCTACCGTAGGATCAGGGCATGAATTTTGACGCCCTTCGATATTACAAAATATGCTCAGTCATAAGGTCGTGAATTAATTTTTAGAAGCCTACAATGTTGAGATAAATTGGCTTGTCATAACATTGGGGGAGGAATTTTTAGATGTTACGATGTTACAATTTTATCGTAACATCGTAGACATATTATGAGTGTAGAATTTTCATTTGTTTTAAAATGAAAAGATATTGGTGGGGCCCATTCAACAAATCAAAGTTTGACATGTGGACAAGAAGGAAGGAAGGGAAATAATTGAAAATTGATTTAAAAAATCAAAATCATAAACTTCCCAATGCACAGAATAATTAAAAGGAAATATTTGAATAATTTTTTAAGTTTATATAGTTGATACTATATAACTTTTAAAATTTTTTTAAATTTTATTTGTTCTGTTCAGCCATGGGAGCCTGATTTTTAGAGTGGTCTTTAGGGGGCATTTTCATCCAAAATATAGAGTGTAATATACCATTTAAATTAGGAGAGAGAAAACTCTTCATATTTATAATCAGATTTTGAGCAGGTATTAATAGGAAGCAGCTACTAGTGTTTATCTGATTTTAGGGGCTTCTCAGTGAAAAGTGGAAATTTAATGTTGCAAATGAAATTGCAATCTGGTATAGACTTAGTTTCATCATATATGAATCCTCAAGCAATTTTAGGGTTGATTTGATTGTCTTTGATGCAATTGGGAGAAATTAAATGTTTTTTGCAACAGCACAAGTTGCATTTCACGGCAAAGTAGAAGTGACATGTTTAGATCAGATTTCAAGCTCAATACAGATTGTGATGATTCTGATATTTTCTTCAAGGGGATATTTTGTTGATTATTTCAATAAGATATATCATATATTTTGGCATCATTTATGGTTTTTGAGTGCAGGTAGATGAGGAAGTTCAGTTTCAACAACTCCAGATTGAAGACTCTTTCAGTGGGACAGATGTCAATTCCAGATTATAGAATCTAAAAAATCTTCTTCTATATATCTTCCTCTTTTTCTCTTTGTAAGAGTTCCAATTTTTATGACCCGTGAGACCACAAGGTTGGCTCCAGTCTTAAGTTGTGATACCATGTTTTCCAGTGTTCCTTTGATATGAACAATAGCAGTAGTGTATTTCTTTTGAGGAATTTTCATATTACATAGTTATCTCATGGTGTTCTTTACTAAGTTTTGATATACAGATGATGTATTGTTTCCAAGGAAATTAATGCAAGAGTTTCACCTTTCTTAGTTTCATTTTGATTCTCATCTCATTCTTCTATTACTTGTAATGTTCTATGCTTAAGAACCAAGGTCTTGAACTTAGGTGCAATATTTTAAGGTTTTATGTGATGATGAACTTGCTGTTGGAACAAAGCATCCAAGTAAATGCTTGTTTACATTGACAGGATTGTGGGTTACATGAGGAGGATATCATTATAAACACGAGCATTTTAGTGAAGATTGATGTCTATTTGCAAGTCAAATAGATAGATCATATGCCTGAATATATGAGTATATTTTAGGAATCCATTTGTATGTTAAGATTCAGTTGATGCCCAATGGATAAGGAACTAGTCAACTTGAAGGATGCATGTTCTCTATTGTTGCATACCCAGGTTATGCTGAGAAATTAAATCAAAATGAATATCAATTTCCCATTTTATATTTTGAAGAACTAGAATTGTAGGTCATGGCTTACTTGTGGCTACTTTCCTTGGTTATGATTAGCTACTATGATCAAGAGGTTTACCAGCAAATTGAAGAAGAATATTGACCATTTCTACTATAGAGGGTAGTCTTGTAGTGAAGTATCAAGATAAATTAGACAATTAATAAGAGATATCCCTTAGGTTTCCTCGCCTTGGCTTAACAAAGCCTAAAGTGAAGTGAGTCCTGATATGACTCTGTTAATTGGTCCAGAACTAAGATTTAGCCTTGTTGAATATAGGATTTAGCTCATCCTTAGGTATGTCCCTGGTCTTTGTTTCTTGGTATCAGGTTTAAATCTACCTAGTATGTTCTTTACCAAAAAGAACTCCAACATTCTCTATGTTCCTAACCTAAGCTCTAATCTCCTGTCAATTTATCAATTCATTCACTATGGAGATGGCAAAAAAGTTGAGTTCCTTCCAGATTCAATAATGGTGCACACCCTCATAGATGATTCATTGGTTGCAATGGGGAAATTTAATCATGATAGGAGGTTATATTCTTTCTCCCACTTTGTGCCTAAGTCTCTTTCACATGCCTTTTTGACTCAACTACATCCACAAATGAAATTATGGCATGAGTGGTTTGGTCATCTCATCTTCCACTATCTTTATCAACTTTTCTCAATAAAAAAGGTTGAAGGTCTACCTACAATCAACTTGTCCAAAGGTGAATGTTCAACATGTTCAATGGATATGTGTCTAGAGGAGAAGTTTACTAAAGGGGAGTCTTCAAGAGCACTAGTTGTTCTTCAGTTGGTTCACATGGTACTAGCAAGTCCTTTTGCAATGAAATTAGTTAGCCAGGGTCACCACATACTCACTTTCATTAATGACTTTTCATGCTACATATGGGTCTACTTTCTTCATCACTAGAATGAAGTGTTGGACAAGTTTCTAGCCTTGAAGAGTCATTTTGAACTGTAATGAAAGAAAGCCATCAAAGTTATTAGGATGGACAATGAGAGTAGATATGTGAACACAAGACTTAAAGAATTTTGCAAACTTGAGGATATTGATCTTTAGAATCCACCAGCACTCAATCAACACAAGATAGATGCTGCAGCATTGAGGTTACAAACACTTAAGTCTATGGCAAGTTGCATGATACAAGCTAAGTCTCTTGATCCTACACTTGAAGTCAAAGATATAAGTAGTCCAAATCACATACTTAATAGGTCTCCTCATAATTCCTTAGATGGAAAGACTCCTTTTGAGGCATGGTGCGACATAAAACAAGTTCTGAAACACTTTAGAGTCTTTGATTGTCTAGCATGGGAAACATATCTTCCAGGGGATGCAAGGCACCACCACCTAGGCCTTATACTTTCATAGGATATGAAGATGGTGTTAAGGCATATAGACTTATGGATCCTGAGACTCATGAGATTTTCATAGAGAGGAATGTACACTTTGAGGAAAGTTCACCCAGCTTATCCTCTAATCATCTCTACAGTTCATACATTGTGGAAATTGATAGTGACACCTATGATAGTGGTTCAATAGATTTAGAGATGTGGGATCCTATTGATAGATATAGGGAGAGGTTATATCATTATCACATTCCACATGCATATATAGCCACATTGATAGGTCCAACACAACTAGGTACACCTAGCCTTCCAACTCTAGCATTAGAGGATGACTACATAGCAGTTATTTTAGGTTTGTTTGTGGAGTCACACATTGTAGATTTGGGAAACATCATTGATGATATACATCTTCTCTTTGATGAAGAAGATCCTTCTTTAGTTGTTGCAAGGCCTCACTCTGATTCACGTGTCCATTCTGTACACGATCAATCTTCACAAGTTGATATGATTGTGGATCATTATGTACAATAGTTGTAGGAGGCCTCTTTATCAATTAAGGAGATAGTAGGTTCTTTGTCACATGGTCTACATCCATCCTTGCTAGATCTAACATTGTTCTTTTCAAAAACATTGGAAGGGGCAACAATCAATATTGACACAAGGATAGTTGAGCAGGTTTCAGAGGCGTCATTGATCATTGAGATTCTTTCTACACATAGGGGAAGCATGTCATATGTACCTATGATATTGTTTCTTCCAAAGGGGAGAAAAAATATTTAATAGTCTTGGATCAGCTTCTACATCAGAGAATTCTTCATGAAGGGGGAGAATTTCTTGTCTCCTTTCTCCTTCTCTCTAGTGGGGAGAACCTTTTCCTCCTTTGGGATTTTGTTCTTCTCATATTTCTCTATTTTATATACTTGATATATGTTTTAATGGGGGGGGGGGGGGGGGGGGGTCTTGATTACTCCATCAATCCATGCATCTTTTCTTTTTGTCTCTCTTTTTGGGGGAGGGTTTTTCCCATGAGTTTTTCTCTCTTTCTCTGCTTTATGAGAGATTGCATTGCATTATGTACATGGGTACCTAACATGGCCTAGTAGCTGGGACCCATTTTGCATTTCATCCTAACTTTTGTAAGCTTAAGTGCATTCCCCGAATTGCACTTATGGGGGGTCTTGGTGTAAATAAGTATTTAAATATTACACTTTACTTAAGTTTACTTTGGTCAATGCATTTTTTTATTACTATGCATTATTTTATTATTTCTTAGGTGAGACACTTAGGAGTTTGCATACTCTTGTGAGTTATAATGTTGACAACATTGGATTTTTCATAATTAAATAATTTGTTATGTAGGCAAAAAAATTATTCACACTCCTAATTTATCACATGGTGTCTACAACATAATTTTGAGTGCTACACCTTTGTAGGCTTATCCTCTCATCATCGAGCTTACTCTTGTGCTTAATGGAGGATAATTCACACGAAGTGGACATGTGCCTGGTTGGATGACTTATCATGTTGCTCACTCCTAGTCATTCTAGAAGCATTCCAAAGGCTTTTATATACAAGCACTCCTAGTGTACTTTTATATTGAATGAATATCATATCATTATTCTGATCATACTCTTTTGGTCTACTATTGTTCTTGTGCTTAAGTTCCTTGGTCTTGGGTGATTTTTCCCTAATGAAAATTCTTACAGGAATAGTTACAACAACAAAATCTAAGATCCCTTAGGATGTCAATATAATTCAAAATAAAACTTTGTTGAAACTGAAATACTATTGTTGTTGGAAATGATTGAAATGATCATAAGAAAAGTTGTTGGAATAATATATGGAACTGGTAAAGAATGTCCTCAATCATTGTTTTGTCATTGATGTCAAACTTGCCACTTGCAGGAATGACAATTTCTTTAGTGATCCAAATTCTATCAATTAGTTGATTGTCAAGGAGGAGGCAATCAATAAGATGTAACCAGAACACCTAGAGAAAGGCTGAAGTTATGATGTTGTAATGAAGTACAAGGATCAACTAACCCATTGATGAAAAAGTGTATTTGATGACATAATATAAGATACAAAGAATGGGCACACTGAAACATATCAAAGATTTAAGGTTTTAGCTAAGTCTTTTGTAAAGCTCAAACTAAGTTCATTAGAGAGAAGGAGCCGAGCAAGCTAGTAAGAGCTGAGAAAATTCCTAGTTTATGCCGAGTAAACTTCAGATGCTGAGTAAACTTCAGATGCTGAGTAAACTTTAGATGCTGAGTAAACTTTAGATGCCGAGCAAGTTCAAATGCCAAGTGACACAGAGTTTATTAGGTGTCGAGCACCAGTAACTCAATAATGCTGAGTTGCTGCATTATTTTGAAAATCAAAGATTTGCTAGATCTAAGTCAACAAGGTTGTTGTCTAGAAATTTGTGAATTAAAAGGAAGATAAGAAGGATGAGCTGGTGGCATAGAACACCATGTAGAAAATTTTTAAGGATACAACTAGCGAAGTTCCTAAGAGAACAAGATATGGGGTAGATACATTGTATCCTACCTAATCCATTTTGAAACCCTAAAATTAGAGAGGGAGAATTGAGCGGAAAAGGAAAATTAGATCTCTATTTAAGAAGACATAAGTTAATTAAAAAGAGAGAGAGAGAGAGAGGTGGTCAAACATAAAAGCATGAAGTACTGAAGAAGCTGCTAAGGAGAAGAAAGCAGGAGAACTTTGTTTGGACAGATGACCACAAGGATGATTGCATTGGCAGAATGAGTAAGAAGACTCAAGGAGATGAAGCTTGAGAGGAAGACAAGCAGAAATAACTAGAGTAATTGAAGCCAAGTATAAGGATTGAATAGAAAGTGTGATCTGAAATTTGCAAAGTATGTTGTAAGTTATATTAGATCAAAAGACCATTATCGTTACTTTCTAAAAATTGTAACAGTAAGTTTAAATCCTATGGACTTAGGTTGGTTTAATAGCCATAAGATAAATCTTTTAACAGGGTGACATTCCAAGAGAATGTTCTAAAGACCTTTAACCAGGGCCATTCCTAACAGTTTGATGAAATCCTCTAACAGGGTCACATTTAATAGTGTGTTGTAAGCCTTTAACAGGGAAAGCTTTTAACAGGGCATCACTTCAGAAAGTGAAAATCAAGTAGCATGTTACTGGTGGTTTTTCCCAAATTGGGTTTCCACATAAATCATTGTGTCATGTGTTGATCTTGGATGTTTTATCTTTGCATATTGATTTACTGTAACTTTCTTATATGATTGATTTAAATTTGGATGGATGAAAAGCGTATGGATTCATTAAAATTAGTAAAAAGGTATTAATAGGGCATTTGGACCTTGGATAACTAATTCAACCCCCCTCTCAGTTATTCTAAAGAATTCTAACAATTGGTATCAAAGCCTGATTGCTGATTTAGTTTAAAGGGACTACAAGCAGAAAAGATCAAAATGCCAAAGAGAGAAGTTCCCAAGCTCAACAAAGACAAATTTATTGCATGGAAAAGTTTGATGAAGCTACATCTTGGATCCATAGGAGATTATGCTCAAAATTTAGTTGTCATTGAACATGTAGATCCAACAAGTGCTCCTACTACAAAAGACATGAAAAATAAGCAAGAACACAATCAGACAATGCTGGAAATTGCCTCTACACTCAGCTATGCTGAATTTGATGATATCAAAGGATGTGACACTACATTCAAAATGTGGAAAGACCTATCAAAAATCTATGAAGGAGATCAGAATGTAGAAAGAGAAAAAAGAGAAAGTCTCAGAGGAAAGTTTGATGACATGAAAATGGAAGAAAATGAGAATGTTGCTCAGTATGGTGCAAGAATAAAGGAAGTGGTAAGTGCAATAAGATGCTTAAATGGTCAACTGGATGAAGATACTATTAATAGTAATTTCTTAAGAACCTTTCTCCCTATCTATGCTATTAGAGTATCAGCAATACAAGAGCTAAGATGTATACCAGGAAATAGTCTAAGTTTTGAAGGTATAATAGGTAGACTCACTGCATTTGAGTTATCTAACTTTGACAACTATAGACTTGAAAATGTTGAATCTTCTTTTAAGGCCAAGTTATCACTAAAAGATGCTAAACAAGTGAAATCAAATAAAGGAAGAAAAATGAAGTATGTAGACAGTGATAGTAGCATTGATGAGGAAGATGTGGAACAATTGGAAGCATTGCTCACTAGAAGATTTCACAGGGGCAAAAGAAAATTCAGAGGTAAGATGCCTATCATTTATTTCAATTGCAATGAAGTAGATCATATTGCTGCAAGGTGTCCACAGAAAAAGGATTCCAAGGAAGGCAACAAATACAAGAACAGAAGAGATGATGACAAGAGAGATTACAAAAAAAAAGGTAAGAAGTGTTATATTGTTGTAGAAAATTCTGATGACAATGATGATGAAGTTGTTTATGTAGCCATGAAGGACTAATCTAATGAAGAAGAGCCCACAACACTGGTAACATGTATAAACAAGAATGACAGATGGATCATAGACAGTGGATGCTCACATCACATGACAGGAGACAGAAGTAAGTTTGTTAACTTTACTCAGTATGATGGAAATAGTGTTAGATTTGGTAATGATGCTCCATGTCAAATCAAAGGAAAAGGTTCCATTAAGCTCACAAAACAAATTTCATGTGACAATGCATACTATGTTGAAGGATTAAACTACAATTTACTGAGTGTCTCACAATTAGGCAATATAGGTTGCAAAGTGGAATTTGGAAACAAAACTACAAAAATCTATGATACTGATGGTAAACTAATAGGAAAAGGAGATCAAACAAAGAGTAATTTGTTTTAGCTTGATATGGATGATGTTTCTTGTTTATTTGCAAAATTTTATGATGAATGGTTATGGCATAAAAGATTATGTCATGTGAACTTTGAAAATCTAGTCAACATCAGTAAACTAAAGAAAGTCAGAGGTTTACCAAAATTGAAGAAGCCTAATAATATCATGTGCAAACAATGTTAGCTAGGAAAGATGACAAAGTCAAGTTTCAAAAGCAAAAACTATACATCTAAAGAGATACTTGAGTTATTTCACACTGACTTATGTGGTCCAATGGAAATACAAAGCTATAGAGGAGATAAATACATAATGCTATTTGTTGATGACTATTCTAGGATGATGACTATTATGTTCTTAAAACAAAAATCTGATGCTTTTCAAATGTTTAAGTGGTATGTGGCTAGAGTTGAAAAGGAAATTGGAAAAAGCTTGAAATTCTTAAGATCAGATAGAGGTGGTGAATTTACATCAAATGAATTTGAGATATTCTGTAATGATAAAGGAATCAAAAGACAAACGGCAGCTCCTAGAACTCCCCCACAAAATGGAATTGCTGAGAGAAGAAATAGATCTATGATTGACTTGCCAAAACATTAATTATGGAAAAGACTGTTGCTCTAAAATACTGGAGAGAAGAAGTAAGTGTAGCTGTTCATACATAGAACCGAGTACAAGTCAAGAAAGGTACAAATACAACACCTTTTAAATTATGGTATGGTTACTCACCCAATGTAAAACATTTCAAAGTGTTTGGTTGTAAATGCTTTATCCTTAAAGATGCTAGAAATGGAAAATTTGATGCAAAAAGTGATGAAGGCATATTTATTGGTTATTCCACTAGAAGTAAGGCATATAAGTGCTTGAATACTAACACTAAAAAAATTGTGAAAAGTGCAAATCTAAATTTTGATGAGCACACAGAAGTTCAAGCTGAAGAACCAAAGAAAATGGAAGAGTACATAACCTTTGTGTATTCTTATGAAGGAATGGCTGTTGATGAGGATGATGTCAATCAAATTGAAAATCAACAACAAGTATTAGTTTCAGTCGAGTCACAACCAGTGAATGTCGAGTTGCATTTAGAAGCTGAGTTGCAGAATGAAGGAAATGGACAATCTGATTTTGAAGATAGTACAAATGATGAAGAACAACCTGCCAATGAAGTGCATAGTGATCCTGAATCTGAAAGATCAAACATGGAAACAAGGACAGAGCCAAGATTATCCAAATATGTAAAAAGACATCACCCTGCTGAACAGATAATTGGTGACAAAGATGCAAGACCAATGACAAGGAACATACTAAGACATGAATCATGTATGATTAGAAAATCTGAACCCAAGACAGTATATGGTGCATTACAAGATGATGACTGGTATAAAGCTATGAAAAAAGAAATTGATCAAATAAGAAAAAACAAAACCTAGAGTTTGGTTCCCAGACCAACTGATAAGAATGTGATTGGCACCAAATGGGTATTCAGAAACAAACTAGATGCGTATGGTGAGATTACTAGAAACAAATCTAGACTAGTATGTAAGGGTTATGCTCAAGAAGAAGGAATAGACTATGGGGAAACATTTGCTCCTATTGCTAGAATGGAAGGAGTAAGAACTTTACTTGCATATGCTGCCTACAAAGATTTTAAAGTCTATTAGATGGATGTAAAATCTTCCTTCTTAAATGGTATACTAGAAGAAGAAGTCTACATTGAAAAACCAGAAGGATTTGTTGATGAAAACAATAGGGATATGGTGTGTAAGCTACATAAAGCACTCTATGGTTTGAAACAAGCACCTAGAGCATGGTATGAGAGACTTCACAAGTATCTAGTGCAAATTGGATTTGAAAGAACTAATGATAATAGTAACATGTACATCAAAGTAGAAGAAGGTAAAGACATTATTGTATCTAAAATCTTTGTGGATGACATAGTATGTGGTGGTAATGAAGTACTTTGCAAAGGCTTTGCTGACAAAATGAAACATGAATTTGAGATGTCTATGTTTGGAGAAATCAAATTTTTTGTTGAGTTGCAAGTACATCAACTCAAACATGGAATATTTGTTACATAATAAAAATACATCAAAGAAATTCTTAAAATGTTTGGATTGGAGGAATCCAAACCAGTCAGCACACCAATGGCAACAAGAAATAAGCTATCCAAAAATGACGAGTCAGTTGAAGTCAATCAAACAATGTACAGATCCATGATTGGAAAACTATAATATGTTGTACATAGTAGACTAGACATAGCATTAGTAGTTGGAATAGTGGCTAGGTTCTCTGCTAATCCTAAAGAAAATCATCTCATAGTAGTAAAAAGAATAATGAGATGTCTTAAAGGAATTGATAACTTTGGTCTATACTACAAAAAGAATGGAAAATTTGAGCCCAATACATATACAGATGCAGACTGGGGAGGAAACATTGATGATAGAAAAAGCACAAGTGGAGGTGCATTATTTCTAGGCAAAAGACTGGTCACCTGGACTAGCAAGAAACAAACATGCACATCCTAGTCCACTGTAGAATCAGAATATGTGGCAGTTGCACTCAATTGCACAAACATTGTATGGCTCACACATCTATTGAATGGAATGAAAGAAGAAGTAACAAAACCTATGATATTGTATTGTGATAATACAAGTGCTATAAACATATCCAAAAATCTAGTGATGCATGCAAAAACCAAGCATATTGCAATCAAGTATCATTATGTTAGAGAATTGGTAGAAGACAAACAAGTAAAGTTGGAATACATTCACACAAAGGAACAAACTATAGATATCTTCACCAAACCATTGCCCAAGGATACCTATGAATATCTTAGAGGCAAGTTGGGGGTCATACCCCTAACTCAAGCAATTTAAGGCAACAAGGAAGCTATCCTGCATCAACAGGAATAAATCATTGAAATATTAATAGGTTGATGCAAAGGATGACAGCAGGAGCAGAAACTCCAAATCAGTCACAAGCATGGTGATAGAGGGAGAAAATCAACAAGAAACCAAAGCTTATATTTTGCATAATAAAGATGCTACATCTTTGGCATTTATGTCAAAGAGGGAGAAATATGCAAAAATCTGATCAATACAAAAAAAGAGGGAGATATATATGAAAGAGGGAGATATATGAGATCAGTAGTAAAAATATAGCAAGACAATGTATACAATCTTGGTGGTAACTAAGTTGATTAATTGATCAGTTTGGTTTGCCATCAATGCCAAAGAGGGAGATTGTTGGAAATGATTGAAATGATCATAAGAAAAGTTGTTGGAATAATATATGGAACTGGTAAAGAATGTCCTCAATCATTGTTTTATCATTGATGTCAAACTTGCTACTTGCAGGAATGACAATTGCTTTAGTGATCCAAATACTATCAATTAGTTGATTTTCAAGGAGGAGGCAATCAATAAGATGTAACCAGAACACCTAGAGAAAGGCTGAAGTTATGATGTTGTAATGAAGTACAAGGATCAGCTAGGCCATTGATGAAAAAGTTTATTTGATGACATACTATAAGATACAAAGAATGGGCACACTAAAACATATCAAAGATTTAAGGTTTTAGTTAAGTCTTTTGTAAAGCTCAAACTAAGTTTATTAGAGAGAAGGAGCCGAGCAAGCTAGTAAGAGCTGAGAAAATTCTTAGTTTATGCCTAGTAAACTTCAGATGCCGAGTAAACTTTAGATGTCGAGTAAACTTTAGATGCCGAGTAAACTTCAAATGCTGAGCAAGTTCAGATGCCAAGTGACACAAATTTTATCAAGTGCCGAGCACCAGTAACTCAATAATGCCGAGTTGCTGCATTATTTTGAAAATCGAAGATTCACCAGATCTAAGCTAACAAGGTTGTTGTCTAGAAATTTGTGAATTAAAAGGAAGATAAGAATGATGAGCTACTGGCAAAGAACACCATGTAGAACATTTTTAAGGATAAAATTGGAAAAGTTCCTAAGAGAACAAGATATGGGGTAGATACATTATATCCTACCTAATACATTTTGAAACCCTAAAATTTGAGAGCGAGAATTGAGCGGCAAAGGAAAATCAGATCTCTATTTAAGAAGACATAAGTTAATAAAAAAAAAGAAAAAGAGAGAGATGGCCAAACATAAAAGCATGAAGTACTAAAGAAGGTGCTAAGGAGAAGAAAGCACAGGAACTTTTTTTGGATAGATGACCACAAGGATGATTGCATTGGTAGAATGAGTAAGAAGACTCAAGGAGATGAAGCTTGAGAGGAAGACAAGCAGACAGAGCTAGAGTAATTGAAGCCAAGCATAAGGATTGAACAGAAAGTGTGATCTGAAATCTACAAAAGTATGTTGTAAGTTATATTAGATCAAAAGACCATTATTGTTACTTTCTAGCAATTGTAATAGTAAGTTTAAATCCTATGGACTTAGGTTGGTTTAATAGCCATAAGATAAATCCTTTAACAGGGTGACATTCTGAGAGAATGTTCTAAAGACCTTTAACCAGGCCCATTCCTAACAGTTTGGTGAAATCCTCTAACAGGGTCACATTTAACAATGTGTTGTAAGCCTTTAACAAGGCAGGCTTTTAATAGGGCATCGCTTCAGAAGAGTGAGAATCAAGTAGCATGTTACTGGTGGTTTTTTCCAAATTGGGTTTCCACGTAAATCATTGTGTCATGTGTTGATCTTGGATGTTTTATCTTTGCATATTGATTTACTATAACTTTCTTATATGATTGATTTAAGTTTGGATGGATGAAAAGCGTATGGATTCATTAAAAGTAGTAAAAAGGTATTAATAGGGCATTTGGACCTTGGATAACTGATTCACCCCCCCACCCCTCCTCTCAGTTATTCTAAAGAATTCTAACAATTGTAACTCAGTTAACACTAAATCACTTGTTTAACATAGTAACTCATTTAATACTAAGTCTATGGACTATTGCTTGGTTAATACTGAACATGTAAATGTTATGATATTAAATGTGATTAACCTTAATTAACTTAGTTGTAGAAACATAAAGAAAGTAACATGAACAAATGTGACACGAAGATTTAATGTGGAAACCCAATTTGAGAAAAACCATCAATTACAACTAATTATTATTTTTCACTCTTCTAAAGTGAACCCTATTAGGAGCCAACACTATTAAAGGTTACAAAATACACTGTTAGGTGTGACTATGCTAAAGGATTTAAATCATCTCGTTAGGAGTAAACTTGTTAGAGGTATTTAGATACTTTAACCTAGAAATGATACCTTGTTAGAGGATTTGGAATATAGTTGTTAAGCTAACTCTATTAAGAGATTTGATGCACTTCTACAATTATTAAAGAGTAACAGTGATATGACTTAATTACTTATGCAACTGGATTGCTAATTTTAGATCTTTTTTCTCACTTATATACCTAATCCTCCTTGATTAGATAAAAATTTTCATATCGATCAACTCAGGATACTCTGATATCCTTCCAATTTGCTTCCTTGATTTATCTTTCTAATCCCATACTTCTCTCATTCAATCCCACAACTTGACCTTATACTTATATTATTTTCCTTATAAATTTGGCTTGAATACACTTTCAAATAAATGAGATTCATCCCATGAGTTAGCAAGACTTAACACAAATTCATCAAACTAATATATGTTGAAATTGTCTTCATCACCCAAGAGAACTTGGAAGACATTGACTAGTATTCCATAAAGAAGTTTCTAGCACTGTCTTCATCACCTAAGACAACTTGCAAGACAATGGCTAGTAAAGACTTGAAATTTTCTGTAACATCAAAGATAATATACAATTGAACAATTTTTTCAAAAATCTCTGTCTTTGGCATTGATGAAAACACAACATGTCATAATACAATGAAATTTTAGAGAAAAATAAAAGTAAGGATAATATCCTTAGTTTCATTCTAATTTTCATCTATGAGAACTTCCTCTATCAGTGTGAACTCCCTCTGACATCAATCTCTCCCTCTAGATTGATTCTTTGATTGCTCTGATTGCAATTCTTCTTCTATTAGCAAACTTTCCCCCTTTACTCTTCATCTCACTTGAAAAAAAACTCTCCCTCTTTGATAATTAATGCCAAAAAGTATTAAAAAATCACAAAATTTCTTGATATTGACAAAAAAACTCCCTCTTTGACATCTTATGCCAAAGACATCATTCAGTAAACTTCCCATGTCCCTGATGTATAGATTCATATGCAATCTACCCTTTACAATACTACATCAACTTGACTAATTTTCATATGTTCAGTTGATGCATCACTGAACATTTTTTAGTGAGCTTTAGATAGGGGGATGACCCATAACTCACCTCTTGGATACAAAAATGCATCTTGAGGTAATGGCTTGATGAATATTTCTTCAATCTATTATTTTGGATTCACACATTCCAATCTTACTTTGCTGTCTTGCACCAATTCTTTCAAGAAATGATACTTTATTAAAATGTGCTTGGTTTTGGTATGCATCACAAGATTCTTGGAAATGTTAATCACACTATTGTTATCACAGAAAACAACAACTAGATCCTTGATTTCTTCCTTCATACCTATCAAAATTTTTTTGAACCAAACAATATTTGTACAATTGACCATTGTAACAACATATTCTACTTCTACTGTAGAGTGATAAATACAATTTTGTTTCTTGCTTGTCCAAGATACTAGCATCTTTCCAAGAAAGAATGATTCACAACTAGTGCTCTTTCTATCATCGATGCTTCCTACCCAATCAACATCAGTGAATGATTTCAATTCAAGGTTGCCTCCTTTCTTATACCAAAAATCATAATCTTTAGTAGCCTTCATATTAATCATGATTCTTTTTATTTCCATCATATAATTTTCTTTTGGATTAGTAGAAAATCTAGCCACCATACAAACTGCCAATGCTATATCAGGTCTTGTATGCACTACATATTGAAGTATTCCAATCATTGATCTAAATGTAGTCTAATGTACCTCTTTTTAATCATCATATTTACAAATCTTATGTCTATTAGACATAGGTGTTGTTCCAATTGGTCTAGAATCCTCCATTCAAAACTTCTTCAGTATCTCCTTGATGTATTTTAATTGAGTAATGTAGATAAAATCCTTCTTTCATTGAATATGCAAGCCAACAAATTTTTTTATCTCTCCAAACATTGACATTTCAAATACCTTACTCAGTTAATTAGAAAAATATTTTCACAAATCATCATTTCTAGTAAAGAATGTATCATCCACAAAGATTTATACCAACACAATCTTCTTGTCTAGTCCTTCTTTGATGCATTGGCTATTTTTGTCATTAGTTCTTTTAAAAGAAATATTTATGAGATAATTATGTAACCTTTCATACTAGGCTCTAGGGGCTTCTTTGAGACCATAAATTTTTGTGTAATCTACAAACCATGTCCCTTTTGCTAGGATCAATGAAACCTTCTGGCTTCTCAATGTAGACTTTCTCTTCTAGGATTTCATTCAAGAATGGTACTTTCACATTCATCTAATATACTTTGAATCCTTTATGTGTTGCATATGCAAGGAGTTTTCTAACACCTTCTAGTCTAGCAACATGAGAAAAAATTTCTCCATATTCAATACCTTCCTCTTGAGCATAACCCTTACAAACTAGCCTTGTTTATTTCTTGAAACTTCTCCATTTTCATTCAACTTATTTCTAAATACCCATTTTGTGCCATTACATTCTTATCCTTGGGTCTAGGAACAAGACTCCAAGTTTTGTTCCTTTCAATCTGATCAATTTCTTCATTCATTACTTCAATCTAAATTTCATTTTCTAATGCATCTTTTATAGTTCTAGGTTCAAATTCAGTAAGAAGACATATACCTTTCAATTTGTTTCTTGTCATTGTTCCTTTTGACTAATATCCAATGATTTTCTTAGGTGCATGATACTTTTTGGTATATCTATCAAATCTAGGCTCCTTCTTTTTGACTTCACTAGGTTCACCATGACATTTTGAATCATGCTCAAGTACCAGTGATTGTGACTCAAGTCCTTTAGACAGTGACTTAGTTTCCACTTGCTAAAACTCAAGTCCTTCTAATTGCAACTTGGGTCCTTCAAAATGAGACTCGGGTTGAACAAGAGATTTTGAGGACTCAAGTAGTGAATACTATTGATTCCCAATTGCATCAGATAGAGTATCAGGTTTATTCTAAACAATTTTTCTATACTTTTCAAGTTTGTTATTACCTTGTTCTTCACTCTTTTCTACAAATTCATCAATCTTCACATGTAACTTTCTATAACTTTATGAGTAGATAAATTTAAATATTTTTATGCCTTGATCTTATTGGAGTATCCCAATCAATATGTCTTCATCAATTTGTGCATCAAATTTTCCTTTCCTTGACTCCTTCAGAATATAACATTTTCTTCCAAATACTTTGAAATAGCAAACATTAGGTTTATATCCATATCATAATTCATAAGGTATTTTCAATAAATATTTCTTCAATTGTACTTGGTTCAAGGTATGAACTTTAGTGTTGATGGCTTCCTTCCAATGTTTGATAGAAATGTTCTTCTATATCATTAGGGTCCTTGCACACTATGATTTATCTATTCCTTCTCTCAGAAATTTTATTCTTTTGAGGTGTATTAGGTGTAGACACTTTCCTTTTAATTCCTCTTTCATTGAACAATTCATTGAATTCATTAGAATTGAATTCTCCTCCTCTATCTAATCTTAAACATTTTAGTTTCTTTCTTGTTTCTTTCTCCACTCTAGTGAGATACCACTTTAACTTTTGAAAAGCTTTTGATTTATCCTTTAGGTACATAACTATCACCATTGTATAATAATCATCAACATATAAAATAAATTACTTATCTCCGTAGTAGTTATATGTGCCAAAAGGTCCAAAAAAGTCTATATGAACTAGCTCCAACAATTCTTTAGAATGACAATTCTTTCTTTTGAACCTTGTCTTTCCCATCTTACCAATTTGAAAATTCTTGCACATGACCATGTTAGGTTTTTTGAGGCTTGGAATATCTTTCACTCTTCTATTTTTTCTTATGTTGACTAGGTTATTAAAATTCACATGACACAACCTTTTGTGTCATAACCAACTTTCTTCTACTTGATCTACGAAACATTAACTTATAGTTAGATCTAGGTAGAATAGACTATCTTTTGTGTGACTACCAATCCCAACCAAATTTCCTTTCCCATCCAATAGATTTTCCTTTCCATTCATTAATTCTACCTTGAATCTAATGTTGTTAAATTGAACTACACTAAGTATATTATGCTTTAGTACTTTAACCCAATAAGCATTATCACATGTGACATCATTGGTTAGTACAATACAGAGTTTTCCTTTCACATAAAATGGTTCATCTTTGCCAAATCTGACACTTCCACCATCATAGTGTACCAAGTTTTCAAATTTAGATATATCACCAGTCATGTGGTGAGAACAACCACTATCTATCATCCATGTGTCATTCTTACTAATATGTGAAGTGAGGGCCGTTTTTTCATTCTAACCATCTAATTCATCCTTGACAACAATGTAGACCATTTCATCCTCATCACTACTATCAGAATCTTTAGCAATATAATAAGATTTCATACCTTTTTCCTTGTAATCTTTTTAGCTTTTGAAATACTTCTTTCCTTTTTACTTATCATACTTCTTTTCTTCTCTATCTTCTCTATTTGGATATCTTAAAGCAATGTGACCAATTTCTTCACAAGAAAAGAAAATCAAAGAAATTTTACCTTTGTACTTTCTTTTCCCCTTGGGAAATCATCCTACAAGTAATGCTTCAATGACTTCAAGGTCATCATCAAAAATATCTTCATCTTCAATGTACAATTTCCTTTTATATTTTGTAGCTTTCTTCTCAAGTGATTTCTTAGCTTGAAATGCATACTCAATGTTGCTAGAGTTAGGAACATAGTTATCATAGTTGGCTAACTCAAAGGTTGTCAACCTTCGCACTAGTGCATCCAAAGTTATATCATTTTTGGGATTTCATCTCATCCCTTGAATTGTTAAAACTCTAATTATATATATAGGATGAAGGGTTATGAGTACCTTTCTTACAACTATCTCATCATTTAACTTTCCTCTTGAGGCTTTGATTTCACATACACTAGCTTTGATTCTTTCATTATATTTTCTAATGTTTTCATCTTCTCTCATTTTCATTTGATAAAATTGACCTTTGAGACTTTTTGCCTTAGCTCTCATCACATTATCTTCTCTTCCATAGATGAATTTTAGCTTGATCCAAATGTCATAATAAGTACCATACCCTTTGACTTCATCAAATTCAGCATAGTTGAGAGTCGAGGGAATATCAATCATCATAATGTTGTGATCCTTATTGTATGTTATTTCCTCAATAGTCATAGTTATCATAGGTGTCACATACTTTTTGTCTAGGTACTTTAGGCCTGAGTCTCCAATGGTTTCAAAATGTAGTCTAATGAGTTTGTTCCCTACCTTGAAGTTATCTTTGTTTAGTCTAGGGATCTCCCTTCTATAAGACATCTTGATCTTTAGCTTAGGTCCTTGAAACCTTCTTTGCAAGAACAAAAAGCTTAGATACCAATTATTGGAAATATAAGAGTAACCAAGAGGGGAGGGGTCAATCGATTACCACAAATAAAAAATCCAAGATCATTAAAGATGTCAATAGAATTCAAAATCAAACTCTATTGAAACTAAAATGCTAGTGTAACTTGGGTTAGCATTGAATCCCTTGATTAACACAATAACTCAGTTAATACTAAACATGTAAATCTTATGATATTAAATATTATTAACCTTAATTAAATTATTTGTATAAATATAAAGAAAATAACATGAACACATGTCACACTAGGATTTAACATGGAAACTTAATTTGGGAAAAACCACCAATTGCAAATAGTTACCATTTTTCACTCTTCTGAAGTGAGTCCTATTAGGATCCACCCCTTTTAAAGGTTACAAAACATTGTTTTAGGTGTGACCCTATTAAAAAATTTAAATCACCCTATTAGGAGTGGCCTTGTTAGAGGTCTTTAGACACTTCAATCTAGAAATGCCACTTGTTAGAGGATTTGGAAAATAACTATTAAGATAACTCTATTAAGAGGTTTCATTCATTGTATTGCTAATTTCAAATCTCCATTTTGGCTTGATGATGTAGGAGCATCTAGAGGTATAAGGGAAATCTTGTGTCACAAAAAAAAGTACCTAGATATAGTTTCTATTTTATGTGTTTTCATTTTTGGGTACCCATTTGGGTCAAATAAAGGTTCCAACTCTCACAGTTTCACTATCAGTGTTCTAAGTTAGAGTATTTAAGCACCTTGGGATACATGTAAATGCTAGAAAAATAGGACTATGTAATTGAGCCATAATTATGGTGAATCAGAAGGTGTAAATTGGAGGGAGGATTAAAATTATAATTTACAACATTCTAGAAAAAGAATCAGGTCAAAAGGCTGCACGGTTTGAAAGTAATTGTAATTTTTTTAATTTTTGGAGACCTCCTAAGAATGCTTCAAAGTCAGGTTTGATGAATTAAATGACCTTGTACAGGGCTAAAAATTGGGAGACAAGCAAAGCTATTCCATAGGGCTATAGAGCACTCTAAGAACTTTCTAAAAATGTAAATGGTTTGTCAACCGAAGCTACGGTTCAAAAGTTATGCCTCCCAAAAGTTTGGCTACCATTTCTGGATTCTTCTAATTTTGTACCGAATTCTAAAGTGATGTTTGGAACCTTCCATTTTGGTGGTGGATGCCAACTAGCACTTTCTAGAATGTATTCCTAATCCTTAACCCTTTGGGGTCTATTTAAGGACATTTTTGGCATTGTAAAAGGTAGTTCGGAGTGGAGTTTCAGAGAAGGTACTAGGAGAAGAAATTATCCCCAATTTTATGCTATTGTAAGCCCATAGGGCATGTTTTGGAGTCTATTTTCTCTGCACTAAGTGTACTAGCATATTTTCATAGTTAATAAAATTTTCCCTTTCCTATTGTGTCCATTCTATGCTTGGGTTGTGTCCCCATCACTTGAATACTTGATCCTCCTTGATCAGATAAAACTTAGCAACTTAGTCAACTCAAGATACTCTAATATCCTTCCAATTTTCTTCCTTGATTTATCTTCCCAATCCCATGCTTCTCTCATTCAATCCCACAACTTGACCTTATACTTATATCATTCTCCCTATCAAATTGGCTTCAATACAATTTCAAATAAATGAAATTCATTTCATAATTTGGCTAGACTTAACAAATAAATTCATCAAACTAAATATATTGACTCAAGAAAATCCTTTGTTAGCTGACCTTCCTTGGTCAAAACTAAATCTAAAAAGACTCCCTTTGGTACCTGAGTGAACTTAGTAGACACTGACTCTGAACTTGATTATCTATGCAACACTTGACAAACACTAGAAACTATCTTCATCACTCAAGTAAGCTCAGAAGACATAGAAATGTAAAGACTTGACATTTTGTGTAACATCAAAGACAATATACAATTCAACAATTGTTTTCAACAAGTATATTTTGACACCCCTGACACTCAAGAGGTGAAGAAATCAAGGTTCATGGAAATAGTTAAAGGGATAGAGATAAAGGACACAAGTGTAGAAAGTCAAATTGCATCAACACCTAACATTGAGGTAACTAAAGAGGATGAGTGCAACTATTATTGTGTACAACACCCAAAGTTGTAGTGAGCAACACCACTCCTTTATCGACCAAAGGTAAATAAATAAAAGATATCTCACTAGATTTTTAAGTTAGTCTCGATGAAGTAATTAAAATATCTTAATTATATTTGGAAAATCTTACATTGGAGAAAAAAATTTTGTTATAAGAAATTTTGGTAAACAAGAAGAAGAAAGAAGAACTAAGGAGAGAGCATAAACAAAAGAATGTTCTATATGATGTTAAATATTTTTGTTGATGCTTTTAATATTCAAAACTTTGATGGCAAAGCCACAATAAATACCTCGCATGTTAATATTGTTGAAAAAGTAAATGTTGGCAATATAGAATCCCATAAGAAGCTAATGGATTGGTCTCCAAGAATATTTAAGAATGAAGTTGTGGATAATGTTTCCATAATGATTTGTAAGTAGAAAGTTTAGCTACAAGAGCATGTACTGAATATGATAGAACTTTTATCTGTACAACATTGTGCTAGATGTGCCAAGATCTACAAATAAAATTTAGGAACAAATTCAATAGATTCAACCATAGATGCAATGACTCAACAACATTATTTCACAGTAAGTAGAATCCAATATTCAACACTACAATAAGTTATTAAACTCTCAAGGAAATTTGGATAAGCTTCAGGCAACTGATAACATCATGAGATCCAAATTGATATCTATTCAAGATATATTAGAGGTCATGCAAAGGAAAATGTAATCAACACAAGATATTATCAAAGAATATCACAATCCTTCAATGGTTGAAAGCTTAATTGACTTAGCAACATGGTTATAGTTGTAGAATCACATTTTGAAGGCAATAAGAGCCACTTGGGATCATGAGCTTTCAATGATCACCGAAGTTCGTCAAAAATTCATTGATAAGTATGCTTTTCTTGCACCCATTTAATCCTAATAGTTGTGACATAAGTTTGAAAATTAAGGCAGAATAAATTTTTTTTTTCATGAAGTAGAAAAGTTAATAAAGGATGAATTGATAAAAGAATGGGAAATAAAGTGCAGAGTTTCACTAGAAAATAGGGTATGACATTGTGATATTAGACTATTTAGAGTATGTGTATAAGTATTCATTTATAAATTGTTTATTAATTATTCATTTGGCATAACTTAGAAGACTTAGGGGGATTACTCATATCATATTGTATTTTTAACAATGTAGTCATGACAAAGTGTTTTTGCCACTAGTGTTAAAGGGGGTGATTACTGATATCTCTATCTATTTTTGTCTATTAGTGTCAAACACTTGGTCATTTACAAGGTACAGTCAGATGGTCATCACTATGATCGAGCTACTCTATATAAGTTGAGTCATGTATATAAACTTGTATATACTAAGCTCTATAGGAGCCAAGAAAGTATGTAGTTACCAAGTATTTTCTATACAAGTCAAGTTCAACACCTACCGATCAATTCAAGAATGTAACTGCCTAGTAAATTATAGACTGAGCATCAACATCATGTTGATTATTAAAGACACTAAGTTCTAAGAAATTGAGAGTTTTCATACAAGTTAGAAATGACACAAAATTTTAGGTAAACTATTTTCAAGCTGATATTGAAGGAACATTGAATATTTTTAGAGGTTGTTATAGACAATTTTACACGTTTATGGTGTAGATCATAAATCACTATGTTTTGTGATTAATGACTCAAATTAAGGGGCAAAATATGGAACCATATAGAAAATTATTTATGGAACTCTTTAAATAAAGAAGATTCTAACATAGATATAGAGAGATGTGAATGATATCAATAATTTATAGTGTGAAAAATGATATGAAGAGAGGAGTAATATGTGAATCCTGAAGTGAAGGATTGAGATCATATTAGAAGTCAAGTGGAAGTGTTTTTTTGTCTATTAGTAGAACACATGATCTAATTAGTGTATTGTAAGGGAAGAAAAACTTTATTAGATTAGAAGAGAGGATCAATTTACAAAGAGAAGACTCAAATTATCTTATATAGAAAACTAAGAGCCAGGTACTGAATTAGTTCTAGTCAACTTGAATTAGGGCTAATCTCTTAATAAAGTTGTCTTAGAAAATATTTGTAAAACTCCTAATAGAGTCCTTAATTTATTGTAAGTGTTAAATCCTCGATCAAGGTGAGACCTAATAGTCTCAAAAGCTTTTAACAGGGAGGATCTTTCACAAAATCAATCATATATTTGTTAGAATGTGTAGTCCATTGATATAACTAAAGGGGGGAGGGTGGGGGTGAATTAGTTATCCAACTATTATTACAATTATCAAACCTTAAATAAACTTAACCATATAAGTAATATAAAGTAAAAAAACAACAAGATACTCATATACAATAACACTAGATATGTTAACTAGGAAAATCCTTGATCAAAGGGAAAACCCTGGTGGGGATGATACCCACAAAATGATGTACTAATATAAATATTCCTTGTTAGAGGATAGACCCTATTAGGATTCTATGAATACATTCAATACATATGAGTCCTTGTTAGGAGACTTTGAATCCTTGTTAGAAGATTACAACCTTGTTAGGAGTTCTGGAAGATAATTGCACCCGCTACCCAAACAACTTCAAGGGAAAGACTAATGAACCCACTATCCAAATTATTTTTGTATTATTCCTTGTATAATAATAGAATTTTATTGTATTATTCCTTCCTCTTTCTCTATCCTATCAACTAGACCTCTACTCTTGATCTTCTAAGTAGATCACAAATCCAACATCCAATAATCTCTTGGATCTCTTTCATACATTTAGTAAGCACACTGCATCTTTTTTGTACTTCACACTTGCCACAATGGATACACACAAGAATCAAGAAAAAAATCTTTTCTTTATACCATATCTTTATAATAATTTCTTGAGTCAGCCTTAATGATTTTCCAATTAATTAAAATAAGATAATTAATTAATTAGAATTACAATAGCACTGTTGGCTCATAGTCTATACAAAAATTCAGATGTGCATTACTAGGGATTGCACACTTGCTGACAGCATTAGCTAACTATGCTTTGTCACTATCTAATTATGTATCTCTTCATTACATCTTAGATGTAAGATAGACAAAAAACATCAAGAATTGCTTTCCAAATAATTTGTCTCTGAACTACTCTCTACAAATTAGGTACAACTTTCATACATCTTTGACTCAAACTGTACGCACTTGACCATGTCATTAGGACATAGTCCCAATCACGTCCATGACCACACATTACTAAAAATTCAAACCATTATATGTACCATCAATATCTATATATACTACTCATCTAGTCTTTATAGAAACCATGCTATGTTGACATCAATGACAAACATAATCATGAATTCAACATATCAATACTCTCCAATGCTCATGATACTTCTCCAAAGTAGTATCATCAACATTCATGCTAACAATCTCTCCCTTTGGCATTGATGGAAACATAGATGAAATACACCTAAGGTCCAAGTGTACCAAGTAATACTCTATTGCTACTTCTATTCTCATCTACTCAAATCCTCTCCATTAGGAAAGTCTAAAATCCTCTAGATTTTGAGATTGGCATTAGTTATCGACACACTAGAAAAAATTTCAACACAAAAAGTGCATAATAGGTACATACTCCTTCTTCTTAGACATCAATTTTTTACTTCACACTAAATAATTCTCAATCCATTAGGTGCAATGTCCTACTTCCTTTCATAATTCTTTCTAAATCTCTCTAAAGAGATATCTCTCCCTCATTTCTTAGGAGTTATTCTCATGCATACTCTCCCCCATTCCTTAGGAGATGTTTTTCATGCATATTATCCCTCATTGACATCAATATCAAAGGCCTCAATCTCAATGTTACAACATACAAATTGTTAAATACCAATTACTAATATGTTGCACAAAGTCTTCATATAGTTTGAGTGTCCAAAGACACTATTCAATACTAAATACCAAGAGTCCTCAATGACTCAGATAATTAGAGATACTCCCCCATGTGGGAAGCATCAACATTTAGTCTAGTCAAATAATAGTGCTCTATACCACTAGATTGATGCACTCTCTACATCATCTATTTAGAAATAGGTAGGGGCATAATCTCAAGCATACCTATCAAATACTCAAAAGCATCTTTAGGAAAAGGCCTCATAAAGATTTCTACAATCTAAACTTTAGTACTCACATACTCTAACCTGATCTCCTTTTTTGTTGCATTCTCTCTCAGCACATGATACTTAATAGGTATATGCTTAGTCTTAGAATGCAATACATGATTCTTAGACATACTCACTCTACTTGTCTTATCAGAGTAAATGATAATAGGTTCTTCAAAATCAATTATGATATCCTCCAACATTTGTTTCATGCACATAACTTGATTTTAGTTATTTTCTAATACAAAATACTTTGCCTCAGCTCTACTCTAAAAAATAAAATCTTTCTTCTTTCTTAGCCAAGAAACCAATCTGCCTCCAAGAAATAGAGCTCCATTATTGGTTCTCTTTCTATCATCCATATGGCCTACCCAATATGCACCACTATATACACATAGAGTAAAATCACTTGATCTATCATACCAAATTCTATAGTTAGATGTTCATTTCAAATATCTAAAAATTCTTGTCATCGTTGCAAAATGATACTCTACAGGATTAGCTTGAAATCTAGCTACAACCCTAGTTGTATTTTCTATATCTGGTCTGGTGTGAGTCAGATAACACAAACCTTTAATCATGGATCTATACTTCTTTTTCTCTATTGTAGTGTCTCATCTTTGTTGGATAAATTGTGACTAGCTATCATAGGTTTACCAATAGCTTTACAACTTTCTAAACAAAGATTTTCCAACAAATCTTCCAAGTACTTAGTTTGTGAAATGAACATACCATCACTATTCTGCACAATCTACAATCCTAGGAAAAACTTTATTTCTCCTATCATGCTCATTTCAAATTCATTCTTCATCTTTTCAGAAAATTTATCACTTGCTTCATCATTACCTCCAAAAATAATTTTATCAAGAAATTTTGCAATAATTAGAAAACCATTCTCAACTTAATTCAAATAAAAGTTACATACCTTTAAAAAATCCAAGTTTTTCCAAGTAATCATCCAACCTTGCAGACTAGGTTCTCTATGCTTGTGTGAGGCCTCACATGACCCACCATAATATAGATGACATATTTGCATTATGAGACTTCTAATTTGATGTTTTGATATACTTTCAAGACTATAAAATTATGTTATTTTAATATCTACACTTTAATGATGTGCACATTAGGACCTAATTGATATAATTAATGATTTCTAAATTATTTCAATTGCTTTAATAGAAACTAAATTTGTAGAAATGCTTGAAATGTCAACTTATAATGTTAGTGTTCAGAATATATTTTGTTATGTAATAGAATCTAATATTTTGAATGGGATGATCAAACACATATGGATGCAGTTTTATGACATGATAGTATGCAAAATACTAATTGGATTAAGATGTTTCATGACTTAATGTGATATGCAAATAAATGTTAATTTAATTATGATGATTTATGATACACAGATAAATGTTAATCTGAATATGATGGTTTATGATATGTAGATTTGATACTCTAACATCTTGAATGATTTATTTGAAAAGATTAGGAAAGGAAATTTAATTTGAAAAATGTTAATTGGGACTTCATAAAATTTGAAATTTTACACATTTATGATATATATATTTATGACCTCCTTGTACTATTGATGCTTGAGTTTAATGTGGAAGAAGTGGAACCATGTAAATTCTTGGGGGAAACAAGTTCCAAACCTTTGTGAACACATTTTAATCAAGGTGAATCTTTGGAAGATTCAAAAGCCTCATTGTGAAAGTATTTTTCTTTATAAATGTGAGTTTTCTTGCATGTGGAAATGTTTAATCATTAAGATGCATTAGGGGCATGTCATGGTGATGTGGAATGCATTTTTATATGTCACTTGACACTTGTAGACTTTGTGTGTAATTGACATGTTATGTAGGGATTTGATCATGGTGGCAATTTACCCTAAAACTAATTACCTTGTTAATGAGTAAGTAAATGCAATTGATAAAGGGTGGGATGAGTCACAATCAAAGGAAAATTCAAATTTGGTACTTGACTAGGGTTTTGAGGGGTCACTAGGTGGTACCAAAGGGTATTTCATGTGAAAATGAGAAACCCATGTGATAGTATAAAATGTTAGGGACCTAATTTTGACCATGATAGTGACCAAACAACCTAGGTGGCCCCTTTACCCATGCATTCTTTGACCAATTCGAAAATGAACTTGTTGCATGTGTTCTCTTCCATGTTTTCTACTAAGTCAAATATAGAAAATTTAGAGGAGACAAGCTTGTAAGAGGGGCTAGCTTAGTGTCTTTGCTAAAATAGTTAGTGAGAAGGACTTATTAGAGGGTCTTGGACAAGTTAGTGGGTTGTTAACCCACTCTCTAAGTTTAGAGAAAATTAGGGGTTGGAGAAGGTCCTAAGGGATCTCTACAAAAAATATCATTACCTTAGCTTGGACCAAGTTTGGTGTTTCAAACCATGTATTTTTCCTTTCTTTTAGAATTGCATAGTAAATCTAGAAGCATGGAGCAATTGTTATGGGATCTTGCCTTGTATTGTGAATCTTTGGATGGTAGATTTTGGTATTGTGTTGTGCCATTGTGAATCTTGTATTGTGTTGTATTGGTATGAATGTGCATTGTGTTCATGAAAAATTCTTTGTTTTATTTCTTGATCCTTTTTGGTTTTGATTTGAATGTCAAGTGTGTTATGGGTATGAGGGCTTCACTCAACCTTTGGGAAGGGAATGGAAGTCCAAAGTGAAGGGCTTAGTTGGGCTTGAAAAATAGTTGAGAACCTTGGAGTATGGGCTCCATTGTATGTCATATTCATTGAAATCTTGCTTTGGGGCTGATAAGAGAAATGGTGGTGTAGAAGGGAAGATTATGGAGTGTGGATATTCAAGGATGCTATGGTTAATGGTAGTATGCTAAAGGAATTTTTGTGAAAACATTGAAAGGGCATGGAATTATTGAATTGTGAAAGCCTCAAAAGGACATGAAAATTATTTATTGTAGATATGTGATTATATGTCAAGTCTCCTTGTTGAAAGCACACCTTCACCCTAAGTGAAAATGGTTCCAATGGTGAATCATAGTGAAATCCTAGGAAGGGAGTTATTGTGTGTTATCTTGTAAGTTTCTTGTTCATGATCATATGTCATATGTATGTAGCCCACTTGGACCTTGTTTCCCTTGCTTGGTGGGTGGCTTCATGGAAGACTAGGATGGGATGTGAGCCTCCATGGTTGCAATTTTGTGTAGTGTTGCAATTTTTTTGAAGAGGGATTCCTTGGAGATGCCAGGGTTTATCCTTGGCAATGTTGGAAACCAAGTGTGTGTGGAGATGCAAATCTTCCATGTCATTGTAAACATGTTAGGATGTTAAATCTCCATGGTTATTCCATTGTGATGTTAAAGGGATTTTTTATTGTTGTATAATGCTGAAATTATGTAAGGTATAGTTGAGGATTTTGCATATAATTTTCTTGCAAGGAAAACATTCATTGTAATTTTTCACATTTTGTGATTTAATGTAGTATGGGATAGTTATGAAATAAGACTATCCTTATGATGCCCTATAAATTTATTGGTAGGAATATTTCATAGTAGATGTGTAATTTTTATTGATATAGATAATACAATTAGGAACATAGATGATTGCATTATAAAGGCATATGATATGCATTTTACACAATGAATGAACATTATATTTGATAGTTCCTTGTATATGCATGAAGATTAGTTCATTATATTTTCAAGAATTTATTTAGATCCTATGATGTGAAAGATGATAATGTATTAAAATTGGAGTAAAATCTCCTATAGCCACCATTTTATTCTCTTGAATTTGTATGGGATGGACAATTAAATTCCATCCCAAATTAAAATCTAATAAAATAATGGAGAGAATATGCTTGATTCACCTAGTAGGAGTCTATAAGACTTAGGGGTTATAATAGAAGTTGATTAACACCAGGCTCCTAAGTCTTTTCCCAAGTCACAAGATTAAGATCTTTGAAAGAGACATACTTACATAGGTTTTAGTTCAAGTATGGTAGAAATAAGAAGATAAATAATAATAATAAATAAACAAATAATACATCCATATAAAAAAAATATCCCTTGAAAAGACTACCCTCACTTAGGACTTGTACACTATTAAAACTCTAAACAAAATTTAAAGAACTCCGAAAAGTCCTCTACCTAGCCGACCACTACTTCTACCAATCATCAAACAAGCATAAAATAAAACATAATAATTAGTTTCCAAGAAGAAAATATGATGTCAAAGACCTTAAAACTTGAGCCCCATCCTCCTAGGCCTCACATGCCTTAGAACCATATGATTAAACTTTAACAAGTCTTTGATATGGTTCTAACAAAAGTCAGAAAGCTTTCCACTTGTCTTGGGCACCTAAATATTCTTGAAATAAAATATGGTAAGACATATATATTCCTCACCCAACACTCCACACCTAGGGAGGAAGGGATAGGCATTTGGGGAAATGGGAGGAGTAGGTGGATGATGGGAAAGTAATCCATGTCAGATGTATGCCTTGGGATCACACTTGGCAAAACTTTTTTTAACTAAGTGCATTGGAGAAGTTAATGGAACCTATGTTTAATCACCATTAGAGGGAGGATAAAGTGGGCACGTGACTCCACAACATAGGAATTCAAATTGGAAAGGAGAAAACCTTGAAAATAGTGATTTAATTGGGTTGTTTGTATGTGAAGTGTATGTTAACTGTAGATGTTAGGATGTAGGGATAGTAAAATACTAAACTTAAACAAATAAATTATGGTTAGGTGATGAGTAAGCCAATAATGCATGGATTAAGTATAAGTTATTAGGAAGTATGCTAGTTAGTTAGTATAGTATTTAGGATATAGTAAAGGTTATTATTTAGTCAAAATTAAAATTGTTGCTAGATAAATGAATAATTTTTAGTTAACAAATGTTAGTTTAGAATTTAGTTCATGACTTTAATTAGTAGATTTGAATTAGTATTAAGAATGTTAATAAAGTTATTTGGATGTAGTTTTATTAGGGTGATATTAAGTAAGTCTTAGGGTGATGGAATTGAAAAATAAAAGTATAAGGTTAGATGGTGGATTAAAATAATTAAAATAATTCAAATTTAGTTATGGAGCAGGGTTACATAAGTATATTATAATATAAAATTAATAAAACAACATTGATAGATCAGCGTTATTATATAGGATTGAATGTACATTATAATGGGCATATCAAACTTGTGCAGGTGTTAATGTTGGAATTTTATGTCATTAAATGTCATTTGTAAAGTAAATTTTATATTTGGTTCAAGGGAATGAAAACTAGCTAATGAATGTTATGGATTTGATTGAAGATATTAGTAGGTTTCCAAAGTTGATAGAATATAAGCCAAATTGAAATTATAAGTTTATAAATAAAGTATTAGATAGTTAGTATAAGGGTCAATAAGCATGCTAGTATAGGTAGCTTGTCAGTCTATGCTTTCTATGTGCAAGTAAATATAGGGTAAGGTTATCAAATCTTACATTATTTGTATGACTTAATGAAGCATTGTGAATATCTAAGTGTGGTTCGTTCGATTAGTAAAATGCTTATGTTATGGTTAGAAGGTGTTATAGGTTATAATAGTATAGATATCTTGATAGTTGATATAGGGTTATTTTAGAAGATGAATTTAATGTCAAAATTAATTTAACCATAAGAGATTAATGTTTTCACCAAGATCCATCAAGTTATGTTACAAACTAGATAGTGTGTCCCTTAAGCACATATTGCTTCTCTAGGGGATCATCCTAGTACTTTGTAATAAGGATATGACAACTAAAAAAACCTAATGTGATTCTTGTTATAAGCCCAAATCTAATCATGCAAAACTCAAAAGAGATAAGTAAGGTTAACAGTTCTAGTATGTAGGGTTGAATTTAGAATATATCAACAATGCAAAAGGATTTCATCCACACTATAGAGAATGGAACCTATGAACCTATGTTGCTTAGGACCTTACATGTCATTCTTCTAAAACACAAGAAGTGTAGAACCCTAAATAAAGGTAATTGGATTCACCATTACAACTAAGTTTGATGTGACACTAGAGAGTCAAAGGAAATAGATCATTTGACATCATGACCAATTGGAATTAATAATTAATCAACTACATCTTAAGACATTTGAAAATAAAATTATTTATTTTGGGTTACCTAAGCCATAGGTAAAATATTAAGGCAACCCATGTTTGATAAGGGTATTACTCTATGATAGATAGCTAAATTAAGAGTTCACTTCCAAACAACGAATTTAACTTATGATCACACATACCATCTATTAATCATAAATATTATTTGTGTATGCAGAATAGATATATCCAAACTACCTAACTCTATGCTAGCTTAGTTGTAACATGTGTATGTCAACATAAGAATTCAAAAAAAAAAATTGTTGTACTTTTTGCCTAAAATTTTGGGCATGATAGCTTGCTTCATACCATAAAGAGCTTTCTTTAGTCTGTACACCATGTCTTTTTCTTTTGATAAAGGAAAACCTTCAAGCTTCTCAATATATACCTCTTCTTCAAGTTATCCATTCAGAAAGGCTGACTTAACATCCATTTGATAAACCTTGAACTTCTTAGTGGCTGCATAAGCTATTGGAAATACAATAGGGAAAGTAAACTCTAAGGAGGGGGGTGTGAATTAGCACTTAAAACTTCAACTTTAAAATCATTCAGTACACATCGATCTCACAATTTATATATGTAAATTGAAATATGAAATTAACCATATAAATAAATACCATGAAACTAAAAAAATTCAACACATGTATGACACATGATATTTGGTTACCCAGAAACTATCCAAAGAGAAGGTAAATTGAGGTGGGGAGGACACCTACAAATATCCACTACTGCAGTCATAAAATGAATTCAATAAAGGTTACAATATTTTGATCATGAAACATGATGTATCCTATGAAATGTCTGACCTATCAAAGACTGACAAGATTGTTAGATCTTATCCTATTAAAGGATTCAACACCCTATTAGAAGTCTATGAAGCCTCACCTAATCCTATTAAAGGATTTCAACACCCTATTAGAAGTATCATTAAACTCTGTGAAGCCTCACCTGATCTAGCATAGTATAGATGACATATTTGCATTATGATACTCCTAATTTGGTGTTTTGATATACTTTCAAGACCATAGAGTTATGTTATTTTAATATCTGCATTTTGATGATCCACACTTAAGTCTACATATTAAGACCTAAATGATATAATTAATGGTTTCATTCATGTACTAACCTTTTTCAATTGCTTTGATAGAAGTTGAATTGTAGAAATGCTTGTAATGTATAAGTGGGGGCATGTTGCTTTTTGATATTAGGGATTTGGATATTTTGACATTACTCAAGACATAGTAGGACAATGGCTTGTTTTAACTATTGATTTTGATAGTTACAGTAGTGTTCTGCATCTATGATATGAACTATGAACTTGATATTGTGAATGGGATGATCGAACAAATATGTATGCAACTTTACGACATGATAGAATTAGATTATGATATGATGCTTATGATTTGATGTGATATGCAGATAAATGTTAATTTGATCATGATGGTTTATGATTTAATGAGATATGTAGATAAATGTTAATTTGATTATGATGGTTTATGATATATAGATCATGATATCTTAACATTTTGATTGACTTATTTGAAATGATTAGGAAAGGAAATTTAATAGAATTATGTTAATAAGATTTCATAACATTTGAAATTATATTCATTTATGATATATATTTATATGACCTCCTTGGACCACTGATGCTCGAGTTTAATGTGCAAGAAGTGGAACCATGGAAATTTTGGGGGGAAACAAGATCCAAAACCTTTGTGAATATAGTTCAACCAAGGCAAATCTTTGGAAGATTCAAAATCCTTGTTGTGAAAGTAGTTTTCTTTGTAAATGTAAGTTTTCTTGTATGTGGAAATGTTTAAACATAAATGTGTATTAGGAACATGTTGTGGTGATGTGGAGAGTGCTTTTATGTATCACTTGATACTTGTGGGTTTTGTCTGTAGTGACATATCATTTAGGGTTTTGGTCATGGTAGCATTTTACCCTAAACCTAATTACATTGTTAATGAGTAAGTAAACCCACTTTCCAAGGGGTGAGATGGGTCACAATGAAAGGAAATTCAAATTTGAACTTGACTAGGGTTTTGAGGGGTTTTTAGGTGGTCCTAAAGTGTCTTTTATGTGAAAATGAGCTTCTCGTGTGATAGTATAACATGTCAGGGACCAAATTTTGACTATCATATTGAGTAAATAGCCTAGGGGACCCCTTTATCTATGCATTCTTCCAACAATTCGAAAATGGACTTGTCACATGTTTTCTCTTCCATGTTCCCACTAAGTCAAATATAGAAAATTTAGAGGGAGACAAGTTTTAAGAGGGGGTGGCTTAGTGTCTTTGCTAAAAAAGGATAGTGGGGATAACTTATTGGAGAGTCTTGGAAAAAGTAGAGGAGCATTCACCCACTTTCTACATTTAGAGATAGTTAGGGTTTGGAGAAGGAATAAGGGAGCTCTACAAACAATATCATTTCCTTAGGTTGGACCAAGGTTGGTGTTTCAAACCATCTACATTTTCTTCCTTTTAGTATTGCATAGTAAATTTGCAAAAATGGAGCATTTATTATGGGATCTTACATTGTATTGTGAATCTTTGGATGGTAGATTTTGGTATTGTGTTGTGCCATTATGAATCCTTTTATTGTGTTGCAGTGGTATGAATGTACATTATGTTTCATGAAATTTATTGGTATTTCTTTCTTGATCCTTTTGGTTTTGATTTGAATGTCAAGTTTTGTTTTGGGTGTGAGGGTTCACTCACCCTTTGGGAAGGGAAGAGAATCCAAGATGAAGGGCTTAGTTGGGCTTGAAATATAGTTGAGAACCTTGGAGTATGGGCTCCATTGTATGCCATATTCATTCATATCTTACTTTAGGGATTATAAGGGAAATGATCCAGTATAGAAAGGAAGATTATGGAGTATGGCTATTCAAGGATTCTATGGTTAATGTTAGTATGTTGGAAATTTTTTACGAAAACCTGAAAGGGCATGAAATTGTTGAATTGTGAAAGCCCCAAAAGGGCATGAAAATTATTTATTGTAGATATGTGATGATATGGCAAGTATCCTTTTTGAAAGCACACCTTCACCCTATGTTCAATTGTTCCAATGGTGAATCATATTGTAAAACATGGAAGGGAGTATTATGTGTTATCTTGTAAGTTTCATATGCATTATCATATGTTATATGTCTATATCCTGATTGGGTCTTGTTTTCCCTGTTTGGTGGGTGGCTTTATAGAAGCCTAGGATAGGAGGTGAGCCTCCATGGCTCCAAGTTCTGTGTTGCGTTGTAGGTTTTTTGAAGATGGATTCCTTGAAGATTAGGGTTTCACCCTTGACAAAGTTGAAAAATCAGGTGTGTAAAGAGAGAGACCAATGTTCCATGTCATCTCAAGTGTCTTGTGATATCAAGTCTTCATTTTTATTTTATTGTAATGTAAAAAGGGATTGGTTTATCACTATTTATTGTTTGAAAATTATGTTAGGAAAGATTGAGAAATTGCATATATCTTACTTGCAAGGAAATATTCATTATAAGTTTCACATTGTGTATCTTTATGTAATATGGAGAAGTTAAGTGATGAGACATTCTTTTATGTTGGTCTATAAATCAATTCTTGAAAAAATTTCATGGGTTGTTGTAGATCCTTATTGATATGGTTTGTTCAATTTGAAAACATAGATGATTGAAAAGTAAGAGCATATATCATGTTTTAGGTACAATGAAAAGAAAGTATTAAATTGGATAGTTATTGCAAATGCATGGAGAATGATTCATTTGTTTTCAAATTCAATTAGATACTTAGATGTGATAGATAATTTAGTGATAAGTATACCATAATAAATTATTAAAGTAATATTAGTTTTTTAATAGCCAATAATGTAAAAAACTAATAATAGTGTTTAGAGTCAGAATAAATAATGAATATATATTAATATATGTATATCATTTTAATATGAATTGAATATATATATCGAACACATAATCCTCTAAAATATTCTAGGTAAATCTTCAACTAGAATATGTGTAGAAAGAAATTGACTAAATTCACAATATATAGGTAATCTATAAGGAAGTTAGTCAGGAAAGTGGATGAGTGCTTGATAAGTTAGTCGAGAGAACAAATAAGTGAATTCACCTTGTTCATTATAGATTAGTGAGATGGTTAGTATTTTTTATTTAAGTACTGAAAGTTATCATGGGTATTTCATAAAATGAATATGTTATTAATTATATACATTATCCTGTAGCTAGAAAATGAAATATTAGATATAAAATTAATCACTATGAATAATAGTAAACATAGTAATCTTATAAGTTTCATTATAACCTTAATAAAAGAAATAAAACCTATTAATGTTTGAAATCAAAATAATAACCATAACAATTAACTTATTACCACCTTATTACAACCTAATGTATCTTGTGCTAACATATGTACAGTACACACTACTAGGAAAGAAAAAACAAGACAATATGAAATAAACTAAAATTAGTTGTGCTTAGTGGTAAAGTGATGAATCCTTCTTCACTAACCACCTAACCAAAATGTAGCCCTAAACTCTAACTTGGAATGTTAGCATCCTAACCCTAACACCTAAGGCCTAGTTAGAATATTAACATACTTAAAAGTTGCTTTGTATGACCTCCAACCCATGATTGAATCAATGATACCCTAATGACCTTATGAAACATGAATTGTATATCTCAATCTCTATGTAGTTTGATAGAGTATATCTATTATACATAGATACATGTGTATTACCCCTAGATTTACCTTTCAAAAAAAAATTATTGGTTGTGTTTTGACCTATTAAATTTAGGGCATGACATTCTAGTATCAAAGCAATTGGTTACAACACTAGAGTGTAACCCATTATGATTAACTCACTAAAGTTGCAACTTGTGTGTATGATGCCTACCATTACTCATAATGGTCAATGAAGGGCTAGAGGCCCTAGAGCTATATGTGTAGCACAAACTAAGGAAGAAAAAGAGATTCAAACACCTCTACCAGAGCAGCCACAGAATCTTGACCAAGACCTTCTTAATGCCATCCAAAACTTTATTAGGGTAATACAACAAAGATTTCCACCCATAGCACTACACCCAAAACAACAAGGTTACTAGGGCTCTGAGCCCAAACAAAGGCAGTCACAAGGTCATATGCAAGATCAAAGGACATGAGTTCCTTATGCACACCCAATTAGGGTTCAATGGTACTTTAGGGGTGGACTTAAGGAATCCAATAGGATTAGAGGTCAACAATTGTCTAGACCATGGGGAATTCAGATTCTAACTCATGGGTCATGTTATACTTGTGGTGGTATGGGTAATATAGCAAGAGAGTGCCAACAAGGCCTAAAAATAGGTGTCTAGCATGGGGTCGCAATGAGGAATATGGATAGGCCCCACAAAGTACTTTCAGTAGTTGATAACAAATAAGGAGAGCACCAGGCCACCATTGTAGGGGCTACATGTGGAGTCAAACTAGCAGATAGCATGGAAAACCATCCTCACTTAAGCTTGATAGAACTCCACACTATGGGTCAGAGAATTGGACCAGGTTCAGTGGAACTTATTGGACAAGGTGATAGCTTTAAGGTAGTATGAAACACATAGGAGAACACAATACCCACACCTTTTTGATGAACTCTAAGAGGAGGTTCATGCCTAATAGGGGAGGATGTGACATGTCATGCCCAATAATTATAGGGCAAAACCCAACATTTTTTTTTTTAGATAACTTAGAAGTTCTCATAATGGTTATTCATTATTAACTCGACTACCTCTAATTTGAAGTTTGGGGTATGTTGTAGTTGAAGGTATAAGCTATAGTGACAAATGATCTATAGAAGGAAATGAAGCATATTTGTCCTAAACATTTATATTACCAACCCTAGGTACTCTTTTTACTCAAATATGAGTTATAAAGTACACTCAATAATTAATGTCAATCTTGCCAAATTGAACTCAAACCTACTCCCAAAGAGACTAATGAAACATACACTTGTGGGGGATTCACTCAATTCATAGGTTAGGATAAAAATGTGTCAATTTATCTTAAAACTCAATAATTCTTATTACTTGTTCTCATTGAAGGCCATCTACTATGTTTACACTCATCTTACTAACAACTTAATCAGGATAGCTCAAGACCTTTACTGAAACTTACATAATACATCAATTTATATATGTTAATTATCTCATAAGGACTATTCCTTATAAAATATGTGGTATTAATCATTAATTATTTATTATTATTATTATTTTATTTTATTTTATACTTCTTATTATTTTAATTTCCAAGCTATCCATCTTTTTCTCTCCCATTTACTTATCAAATTCTAAAATATTGCCCATTAACTAAAAGAATTTAACAACTAACCATTTTGAAGTACCTACTAATCATTTAATGCTTAGGAATGGCTAAGTTTAATTGTCTCAACTATCAATTATTGCCAAATTAATCTATTAACTAATCCTTATCACCACCTATTACTAAATTACTAAATTGTTGTTAGTTTCATCCTCCACAACTTAACCATTAGGTGACAACTATCTTTACCCTCATTTGAAAAGTCTCAAATCCATTGAAAAACTAATTGTACTTCATATAGCTCCTTGAAATAAAACCCTTCTTTTATATTATTTAACCTACAAAGCTTTATTTTGATTAAATTCTTTCTACATATCATACCAATTGAAGGTTACCTAGATATATTTGGAGGGATTATATTCATGTGATCTAAATATATCTATAATTTTAGTTTACATAATAGTAAATCATTATATAAGAAAAACACATCTAAGATATGCTTATAAATCATTCCATGTGATTATTAAAATATATCATAATATACTTAAAATATAATTTCACTATAATATTTCACCCCTCAACTAACTTATAATTTCCACTAACTTTATTATTATTAGTAGATAAAGATCTAGTTGCTCTTACCCCTATTAAAATAATATTGAAATTCTATGCAATACTTACAAACCCACTTTATTCAAAGTATATTTACTTATCCCCAACACATGTCATATACTTCCCTAACCACTAACACATATCTTAATACTGTAGACACCTAAAAATCCTTTAGAAAATAAAGTATTTTTATTTTCTAAAAAAGTCCCTGATGACATTATCATTTATTAATTAATTAATTATTTAATTAATTAATTTATTTTTATGCCATTAAATCCCTTTATCTTAATTAAAAACATTTAATTAAGAAATCCCTCCCAAAAATGTTTAAATCTTATTTAAACATTATTTCCTTATTTTTTAATTATTTAATTAATAAATTGACCAAAAATGCCAAAATAAATTATTTATTTATTTTTTGCCCAAAACTTGGCCAATTTCTTTAAGACCACTAACCTCTTCGAAAATCTTCTAATCCTTCTTTAATTTTGATTAAATGCTAATCCCATCATTTTCTACCCTTAATCCTAACTCAAAATATTTAACTAAGGTTAAATATCAATCCTCATGTTTATTAAAAATGTTTTAATAAATATTTCCTCAACCCAAACCCTTGAGATAAATAAACTTTATTTATCCTCAAAAACTTATGAAGTTCTAGACTCTTCTAGAAAGTCTTCATCCTCATCTTAAGCCTATCTCTAAACTCCCTTTTTAGCTTAATCCACCCCATCCACCCATACTAACCAAGCTTAGCTACTAACTCACCCACCCTCATTAAACGCCATCCACTTGCATATCTCTAACATCCCTAATCTAAATCCTAAATCACCTCTAATCGCCCCCCCCCCCCCCCCCAACCTTGTCACATTTCCTAAGCAAGCTTAAGACTTTCCTAAACCAAGCAAAGTCAACAATCTCAACTCCCTCCAACATATCCCAACCACCCAACCATGAATGCTCTTACAAGGCCATAAATACTCTTACAAACCAATTCATTTCTCTTACAAGCCATTATGAAGGGTCTTTATGAAGATATTATCCCTTGAGCCTCCTTTGTTGACTCATCCTTACCCTTTCCTCCATCCTCTCACCCTATGACATGTGTCACTCCCTGATTGGCTATAAGGAAGCACAATCCATGTGCTCTCCTCTCATGCAATCTAAGCCCTCCATGAGCTTTTCCCCATCTTTGCATCTTAGCCCTCAAACCCTCAAGCCCTTAGCCTATATATTGAATCCCCTCCCAAGCCATTTCATCACAAATCCTTGAGTTAAAGTTATAATGTTAGTTTGAGAAACAAAGCCCTTAACCATACCCTTATAATGCCAAATTGAGAGCTACCAAATTACCATTACCCATCCTCTCCATTGAAGCAAACTTGAAGCCCTTTCAGCATACATACCAATCCTTCATTTAGACTCATCTACCAAACAAAGAGCTAATTCCTATTGGAAGAGTCCATTCATTTGGCTCACATTCCTATTAGGGGTTCCTCTTTTGTCTATCTTATACATTATGTTAATTTAGTTAATGCTAATGCTTTTGTTTTCATTAAATTAGTGTTTCTAGCATACTAAAGTAGCATATACATTTTGGCATGCCTGGTGAGACCCCTACTATGGGTCATTTCAATCCATGTTTTGTTGTTGTAAACTAACCATCTAACATTTTTTGTTGTTTGAGTGAGTTTTAGGGTGTTTTCCTTGTTTTTGCAGGTTGAAGGGCGCACTTGGGAAGAAGACATACCCTCTAAAACTCAAAAATAATCCAAAAAATAAAAAATTTCTGAAAAAACCCGTGCATTTCAATTCTGTTTGTGCAGTGTCATCTCCACAGATTGGTATTTGTGCCTACAAACTGTCATCTATGCCTGATACTCTATCATCTTCGCAACCAAACTGACGTCTTTGCCTAGTCTCCTATTGTCAGCGATGCCACCAAAACTATCATCTTTGCAATCTTATCTATCATCTTTTTAGTTCAGTGCCTTCGCCAGATACTCTGTCGTCTCTGCCACCACCTCTAATCTTTTGTCATCTTCGTTGCTGCCCAACTAAACTATCATCCCTGCAGTTCAGCATCTTCACCTGGTTTCTTATTTTTTTATGCTACCAAACTAAACTATCATTTCTACCTCTTTCTTTGTCATCTTTGTAGATTGGCATCTCCGCAGTTTAGCGTCTCTATAGAGTTGCATCTCCGTAGTTCAACATCTCTGCAATTTGACATCTCCTTCTGATGAACTTTCATCTCCACCTATTTTTCTAAGCATTTTTATGCTTAAAAAAAAGAACAAAAAAAGTTGATTTTATTTTCCCCATAGTTAAGCTTCAATTTTTGAGATTTTTGGGTGACTAATCAAATTAGCTTTTGTAGCTTTGCAGGTTGGAGCATCTATGAAACCACTAACCATGTTTCTTGCAGGTTCTCCTTACATGGTTTAATGCTCCTAAAAAATGAACTTGAATGTTTAAACATTTTTCTTTGAATGAATGTTGCTCAAACACAATCTTGAATGCCATGAATTAAAATCAAAGTTTTTCTTGGAATGCATGCTTAAAACAAACAAACACAATATTGAATGCAAAAGGGTCAATTAATCATTACAATACATCACACTTCATCTTTTGGGGCATAAAAAGAATCCACATTTTAGAAATTTCTTAAGTTACAAAAATTAATTAAAGATGCTTTGACTGAGTTTATAGTTGGACTCACCCTCTTTAATCACCCATCAATTTAACCATTGGTTGCAATCTTAGCGCCATCTATGGGGATGGGTCTACCTAAGAGGGTGTTAAGTGCTCCATGCAAATCAAACTTCACTCACTTGAGTTTTTAGTGGTTTTTCTAAGTTAGAAAATCTCTTGAATGAGCATTAGTCTAGCTAACACTTCATTTGGGCATAAAAAATTGAACAAATCTTAACATGGAGGGCCTCCGGGTGTGTGCTTGACAATCGAGTTTCCCACATCTTTGTTTTGGGCTTAAAATAAAATCACACCAACTCTTGAATGCCTTAAAAGAAATTAATCGATACTTGACGTGGAGGGCCTCCGAGCACACGGCTATACTTTCTTGTTGACCCTAAGTCTTCTTCTTGTTCACATTCTTCGATCGATTTTGCTTTATTGGCGCATTTCAAAGTTGGAATTGAACATTTGCATCTTAAACATGAGTGCTTGCAAAGTCTAGATGAACACACATAAGAGTCAATTGGTAAAAGAACAAACATGTTTTTTTTAGCCCAAGATCATCCATGTCTTTTCTCCCCTTGTCGTCTTTTGACGCCATCTTGGGTGCATAAGATTAGGATCCAAAATCTTGTTTAAGTTTTAGGAGGCCTACTTAGGGATTTCATCACCCCTTGGATGACCTTAACTCTAGCATTCTGGTGGAGTATAAAAATTGAGAGGTGAATCCAAAGACACCTCTCTTGAAATCAAGATTTTGTCACTCGGGCTAAGCCTCAAGGAACTTTATACCCTTGAGAAGTGAAAGAGGAGAAGTACCACTCCTCTCGACTATGTGACATCTTTTTGGTTTCATCTATGGATTTGGGCCTCACATACCTTGGGTATATCGAGGACTCCCTAGCTAAACCATCTGTCAGCCTTGCAGATAACCATCTAGGGTGTTAATGTGTTTGAAGTGACTGATTGAAATATTTGTAAAACATACACACTCCTTGCACAAGTATCAAATTCTGAGAAACAAAAATGTCTATTTGGTTGTTCCTATCTATTGCTTGATTTTTTTTACTTGTTGAATGAATGTTTGCCAAAATTGGTCAATCCTAGCGTAGGGTATACTTACCATAGTCACTGCTTATTCCAAAAGTTGAACAAGTTGAAGCAAAACAACCAAGATCTCTCAAAGCCAAGCAAATTTAGGAATTCATGTCAGAACAACCCAAACCCAAACAAAAGTTTCACAAAGCCAAACTCAAGCCATCTCAGGCATACCAAGAACTTTCAACCAAGAGAAAGGAAATAACACTAAGCCCTCAAATTGCCAAACTCCACAAAGCAGAGGAAAAGAAGCCCTTCAAGATGCCTGATTAGATTGCACCATCCAACTTAAGCAACATCCAGGAGTTAACCTTGCTTATGCATTACCAACTAGGCATGATTTCTATGATTAGACCCCCTTGTTTCTCCACATCTTCTTGCATAAGCTCCACTTTAGAGTCATCCTTGTAGGTAAGCCAGCCATCTTTAGTTCTCCCCTTAAGCATTTTAGCTCATCCATCTCATTTAGAACCAAACCATCTAGCCAGCAATCCAAAAACTTCACATCCAAGCCTTCAAAATTGTTGTCACCTTGCCAAAAGTTTGCCATTCCTAACATCTTCCAAATCCACCAATCTCCCCAAGGTTATCCCTTTGACAGAGCTTTTTCAAGGGTAATTTAGCTTTGTCACTTGTTATCCTTTATCACCTTGAGTTAAAGGTTGGGATCCACAAGTGGTCAATCTCATGTTCTTCCTAAAGGATCATCAGTCTATCCTTAAGTTGACACAATCACCACCAAGCTTGCACATAGGAAAGCAAACCTTTAATGCTTTGGCAACATATCTTTGAAGTTAGAATCCCCAATCCAATCCTCCTTAGGTTTTGTCATATAACTTTGCCTCAACCTAGGAAATCATTTGCATAGAAAAGCCTTCCCCTTTTGCATCCATCAGCATTGTTGCATCTCATCCCTAGGAAAAATTCTACATTTTCATGCCACCCGTCACTCGCTTAGGCAAGAAGAAGAAGGAAAAAATGGAGCCCTATCATTTGGATCAAATAGCTTCGCTCCCCTTGAGCAGTCAACCATCCTTCAACCCAGAGAACACTATACCATCACCTACTGACATTGAAGCTTTCATGAACCAACAAGGAAATGCAGTATTAGTGAATGCCATTATAGACAAGAACAAAGAAACAATCATGGTTAACTTTCGAAGGGACAACATCGGAGTCTTCGACTTTGGAAGACATCCTCCCTTATCAGAATCATCTCACCCATTGTTTGGGCAACTACCACTCCCAATAGGCTCTTATGATTCAAATTATCCTCAATATGAGCCTAAAGAAGAGCCTCAAACTAGTCCTTATGATCCAACAGACCCAAACATACTAGCCTCCACTCAAGTTGAAATCTCCCTTCTGCAAGCCAATCCAGACACCACTACTCCACCATTGGTCCATACCAATCCATCCCAAACCCCCTTTGCCCAAAACACCTCATTATTCACTCCCTTCACTATTGTTGCTGCTGCTCTCCAACCCAACCTTCCAAAGCCACCCATCTCCCAAATCAATGCTAGCATCTTTGGCCAACCTCAGAAATATACAATCGGGATGCCACCCATGGGGCCAAGTAATCAACCTTTCATCACCCCCAATTTGTTTACCTCAGCTCAGAGCACAATTCCATCATTTTCACGAGATCCTTGGAGCTCAATGCCATCAGCCACAAATCCACAAGCTACTACCCTCACTCCACAAAGCTATCAAACCCCACCAGCTACTACCAATGATTTGCCAAGCTCTCAAGTGACCCAAGCTCCTGCCACCACTCTACAGAGCTTTCAAATCCACCCACCAAGCTATCAGAGCCCATCAATTCCTTTTCCAAGCTTTCAATTCCCACCACCTCCACCACCAACTAATCCATTACCTCCTATTACCAACTATTTTTCTATGCCACTTCTAGGAGGAAATCCACCACCACCAACCACCAATTACTTGGCCTCTTTGCGATGCATATACCTTCCCAAATGGGGGCACAACCCACATATATTGGTCAAACTCCTCAAATCCAAAGTCAAGTTCCACAAGCTCCCCGATCCTTTCCCCAAGCTTCACAACCATCTTATACCTTACCTCCACAAAGAAATCCATTTATCCCACAACCAACTTATGTTCCTCAATCCCAACCTCAAATCCAATATCAGCAGCAAGCCTCACAACACATGCAACAACCCATCATCCACCATTCATTTGCCCAAGCCATGTACAATCCCTACCAGCCCATACCAAAGCCATCCATATTCCATTGCCCCATCTAGCACATACCTACCTTAGGGCACTCCTACATTAGGGGCACCCCATCCATCACCCATTAATTCAGAATGGGAAGCCATGAAGATAGCTTTGAAAAACATCCAGGAGGGAAATGATCCAAAAACCTTCAAGTTTGAGAATGTGTGTCCTTACCCATTTGACAGAGCCATTACCATGACACCATTTCCCAAGCATTTTGAGACACTCAAATTTGACAAATTTAGAGGAGAAGGAGACCCTATCACACATATCAAAGAATTTTACATGCACTGCCAAGAAGTGGTATATGATGACATCTTTCTCTTGCGTCTCTTTCCCAAAAGATTGGTCGGACCAGCTCTTATATGGTTTTATAGAATCCCCTATGGCACAATTAAAATTTTTGCTGAATTATCTGAGGCATTTGTAGCCCAATATGCCCATCTTGTTGAAATAGAGCTATTAGTAGTTGATCTTGTCCACACTAAGGAAAAAGGTGGAGAAAGCCTTCCCAAATATTTGCAAAGATGACAAACTCTTACCACCTGCATATCTTGCACCTTGCCAAAGCAACATTTGGTGAAAATGTTTATTGATAATGCCCATCTTAGCTTGGCTCACCACATGACCATGAACTATTTGCAAACCTACAAATATATAAAAGATAAAAGAATGATCCTTGAGCAAGGACTCATTAAAGATGGTGTGTTCAAGATTTACAAAGAAGCCAACCAAAATCAAACACATTCAAATGAAAAGTCTAGGTATTGGGACAAAAACAAGCACGTTGCAATAGATGGCATCACTAACACCAGACATGTGAATATTGTTGGTCCTTCTTAAAACTAGTCCAACCCACCATATCAACCAAACACTCAACAAGATATCAACTACCAACAGCAGAATAACCAAAGCTATCAAAACCACAATCCAAGACCCAACTTCCAAGGGTCTAGCAATCAAGCTAATGCCATCAATGTAGCTGTAGGGCAAAAGCCTAGATTCCAACCTACACCTATAAATTATACACCCCTTGGTGAGCCATTCAATGTCATTTTTGAGAAATTGACTAAGGAAAACCTCATCAAATTTCCTCCTACCTAGCAAATTGACCTAGGCTAATCCAAAGCTGCATGGTACAAAGATAATGAGTACTACAAATTTCATAGGGTAAAAGGTCACACTACCCTTAGATGCGTGAAACTAAAAGATTATGTGCAAGACCTTATTGATCAGAAAGAAATCACCATTGGTGCCCAAACCTCTCCCAATGCAAGCTTACAGATCTATCAAAATGCTTTTCCTCTTCACAACAACCAAAATCCTAGAAAAGCATCTATCCAAACCAACAACAACAACACCAACAACCGCTAGCCAAACCAACAACATGGGAAGAACAATGACCACACTTCATTCTACATAGACTATGGTAGCCTCATCAGTTGTATATCTAAAAAAGAGCCTTTTGTCAATGTTATCAATATCCAAGGCCCAAATAATGAGTGTGCAATCACCACTAGAAGAGTGTGATTTAACATTGTAGGTCCACCAGTGTCACTAGCACCATCAGCTCTATCAAAAAGCCAACACAATATCTTGGAACACCTTGGGAATGTGCCAACCCAAATCTCCATTTTAGACCTTCTCCACACCAGTCTTGTGTACAAAAGCATCCTTGACAATGCTCTCATAGAATCCTGTGTCCCTTTAGATAAAAACACTACTAATTTTTGTAATCTTGTTGGACACCTTTCATCCTCATGTGCCCTATCTTTCAAACCCACTAACATACCCGTGGTCGAGCTAGATCACACCCTTCCACTTTGCATAGGCATCATGGTATCCAATTTTTTTGTAAAAAGAGTAATGATAGATAATGGATCAGCCTTGAATATTTGAACCCTAAAATTCATAAAACAAGCTGGGTATACTGAGGCAGATATCATCAGTGAAGTTATCACCATCAAAGCTTATGACAACTTGGAAAGAACCACAGAAGGAACTATTTTTCTACCAATCAAAGTTGGGCCAGTCATCCAAGAAACACTCTTCCATGTTATTGATCTAAACCTACCATTCAACATCCTCCTCAATTGCCCATGGATTCATGCCATGAAAGCTATTCCATCCACTTACCATCAGTGCGTCAAATTTTTGGATCAGGGCATTGAGGTAACCACCCATGCCAATCTAGAACCCTTTGCTTATTGCAATGTGATTGAAGCCTCATATACAAACCATTGCCCTGGAATTGATCTCAACACAACCATCACCAGCTCATCCCACACTTACAATGACCCAGAAACCATCCTCGCCTCCACCCTATCTACCATGAAGATAAATAACAAAGGTTGTGGAGAGTATATTCTATCAGATGCATTTACTATCGAGGCACTCCCACTTCATCCACATGCCCATGGATGACTGAATTATCACAAAGCTAAGGAGATTCCACCTCCTTGATACAAATAGTTTGGCCCAACAACCTTTGTATCCTTGAAAATCCCTCTTCATGAGGAGCTCACTTTAGATATCAACAATTGGTTACATAAGGATGCACCTCCAAAAAATCAAGCACGCCTTGATCACTTCAGCCAAAAGTATCCCCAAGAACATAATCTCATCACTAACAAATGGAACTATCAAGGTCTTAGTCTAGGACCAGAAGAAAGAGGCATATAGTGCCCCATCGATGCACACAAGTGGGAAATTAAGTCAGGTCTTGGCTTTGGCATACCCACAACTGGGGGCACCAATATGGGTGATCATGCTTTTTTGAACATTCACTATGACCTTGTCGAAATTGAAGACATTCCTAAGGAAGTTGAAAAGAGAGCCTACGATGATATCCCAGACCAAATCTTCCTCAAAGACTCTATTCTCCAAGAACTATCCATCCATTTCATTGACCTACCACTCGCCCATCCACAAGTCATAGATTGGGACCAACCAAGTGTCATACACATTGATGAGTTCACATCAGAGGAAGCACTTTTGAGATTCATGGGAGCTAAAACACCTCACAAGAAAACAAAGCCAAATTCTATCTATATCTATAAGCTAGATCCCAAGGGATATTTTGGAGAAAATCCCCAACCTAGTTCTGATACACCCAAAACTGGAACTAAGGTGAATTCAACACTAGCTAAGGTAGCAAAGAGAACCCCTTGCCAAGAAAATCTAGAGTCACAAGTAGAACATGAGGATTTAGCATTGCCTCCTCAAGATAATTGACCAGAGGTGTCTTCTATTCTAATTGAGGATACTAGAGAAGTCAACATTGATTCTTTAGAGATCCCCAAACTTGTTCACATTGTTGCATCCCTATCACAAGACCAAGATGACCTCCTCTTTGAGGTCTTAAGAGAGAACATTGGCTGATTTTCATGGTCATATTAGGACATGCCAGGGCTGGATCCAAAGCTTGTAGTTCATCATCTTGTAGTCGATCCAAAGATCAAGCCCGTCAGAAAAAAGCTTAGAAAAATACACCCCAAGGTAGCATTACTAGTCAAAGCTGAATTAGAAAGAATGTTAGCTGCTAAGGTTATCTGGCCTATCAACTACTTAGAGTGGATCTCCAACATGGTCCCCATCACTAAGCCTTTCAATGACATCAGAGTCTACACTGATTTCAGAGATCTTAACAAATCTTGTCCAAAAGATGATTTTCCCTTGCCCAACATAGATATGATTATAGACCTTATAGCTAGACATGAAATTATGTCCCTCATGGATGGAATTTCTAGGTATAATCAAATCAAGATTGTAGAAGAGGATCAACATAAGATAGCATTCACTACCCCTTGGGGAACCTTTTGCTACAACATGATGCCTTTTGGCCTAAAGAATGCTAGGGCTACCTATCAAAGAGCTATGACATCCATTTTCCATGATCTTATCCATAGAATTTTGGAGGATTATGTGGATGATATCTTGGTCAAATATCATACCTTCATGGATCATCTTGCTAACCTGGAGAAAGTCTTTGATAGGTTAGCCAAATATCATCTCATGCTGAATCCCAAGAAATGTGTCTTTGGGGTTACATCTGGCAAGCTTCTAGGATTTATAGTTTCTAAATGAGGTATAGAGATCGACCCCAAGAAGGTCAAGGCTATCTTAGACATGCCTCCTCCCTAGACACTATGACAGCTTCACACTCTTTAGCGAAAGCTTCAATCCGTTCAACACTTCATCTCCCAGCATGTAGATAAGTGTACACCATTTGCACATTTACTGAAGAAGGATGAAAACTTCAAATGGGATCCTTTATGTCAATGCAGCTTCAATCATCTCAAGCAGTATCTCACCAATCTCCCTATCTTGGTTCCACTAGTTCCTAGTCATCCCTTGATCGTGTACATATTAGCAACGCCTACTGCTCTAGGGGCACTTCTAGCACAACTTGATGACTATGATAGAGAAAGAGCCATCTACTACATCAATAGAACCCTAGTTGGTTATGAACTTAATTATACTCCTATGGAAAAAGCTTGTTTGGCAGTTGTTTTCTCAACTCAAAAGCTTCGCCACTACATGCTAAGTCATACCATCCAACTAGTCTCCAAGATCGACCCTCTCAAGTATATGCTCTCTGGAACAACACTTATAGGCTGTTTGGCCAAATGGGTTATGCTCCTTAGCAAATTTGACATCCAGTATGTGGACAGAAAGGCAATCAAAGTGTAAGCTATAGTAGTTCACCTAGCTGATGCACCTCTAATAGATGCATATCCTTTGATCACAGAATTTCTAGATGAACATATCTGTCTAATTGAAGAACAACCCCCATGGAAACTTGATTTTGATGGCTTACACACATTGATGGATCAAGGGCAGGAATATTGTTGGTTATACCTCAAGGAGATTACATTCCAAAGGCTTTTAAGCTACAATTCTCTAGCACCAGCAATATAGCTAAATAAGAGGCTCTCATAGCAAGATTAAAGATAGCTGCAAAATGGAACATCACTAAGTTACAAATCTTTGGCTATTCTTAACTCATCATCAAGCAAGCTCTAAATGAATATCAAACCAAAGATGAAAAGCTATTACCCTACAAAGAGCTAGTTGATCAGCTAACCTAGCATTTTACAAAGCTTCAATTTACACCAGTGCCTCGAATGCAAAACAAGGTAGCAGATGCTATGGCTACTATCAACTCACTGTTGGAAATTACCCAAGCAGCTACATAGTATGAGTTTTTAGTCGAGAAACTCTTCACACCCACCTATGCGAATGAGGATTCAAACCGTGTTTGTATCTTGGTTGGTCCCCAATCCCCTTGGTACCATGAGATTTATGCTTACCTTAAGATGGTATCATATCCCCTCACCTCACATGCACCCAATGCCAGAACCTCATTCAAAAATCATCCTTCTATGTTATCATAGCCAATACCCTATATTGTTAGGGTTATCATGATACTCTCTCTTAATGTTTAGATGAAAATGAGGTCGCGATGGTGTTAAAAGAAGTACACTCCAAAATTTGTTGTGCCCACATGAGTGGTATTGTCCTAGCATGACAAATCCTTAGAGTAGGCTACTATTGGCCTACCATCGAAGAAGACTCCTGTGACTTTGTCAAAAAATGTCTCCCATGTTAGCAGTACGCAAATCTTGTGCATGCTCTAGTACAGGATCTACAGCCTATTGCACCACCTTGGCCTTTCACTTGTTAGGGCCTTGATCTAGTTGGAACTATCACACCCCTCTCATCTAATGGACATAAATGGATAATAATAGCTACAGACCATTTCACTAAGTGGGTGGAAGTAGTCCCCCTAGTCTTAGCTATAGGAGTTCAAGTCTCCAAGTTCATCTTGTACCACATTGTTTGCCACTTTGGTATCCCATCCACCATCTTCACTGACCAAGGAGGTAACTTTGAAAATCTCAACAATGGAAGAATTATGCACTTCCCTCTGAATCCATCACCGCTTTTCTAGCCCATATTTCCCACAAGGTAACAGCCAGGTAGAGGAAACTGACAAAACCCTCCTCACAATCCTAAAAAAAGTTGTCAATAATTTCGGCCACGATTGGTACCTACAAATAAATCCAGCCCTATGGGCCTATAGAACTTCCTTCTGTACATCCACAAGCACAACTCCATACTCCTTAGTCTATGGTGCCAAAGTAGTACTACCCATAGAGGTTGAACTTCCCTCCTTGTGCATATTTTTGTAGGGGCAAATATTAGATGAAGAATACAGAGTAGCTTAGCTCACCCAACTAGATCTCTTAGACAAGAAGTGACAACAAGCCTATGATCATCTCACAGTCTATCAAACTCATCTCAAAAGGAATTTCAACAAGAAGGTGCTCCCATGAAACTTTCAGCCAGGTGACATGGTTGTCAAAGAAAATATGAAAGTGCAAGCCAATCCAAAAAAGAAAGGAAAGTTTGAACCTACCTGGATTGGTCCTTATGTTGTCACTGCCTCCTTTGGCTCTGGAGCCTATCAACTATCTACACCAGAAGGAGAACTCTTGAATGATCCTACTAACATCATTCATCTCAAGAAGTTCTATGCTTGAATATCCTTGGTATACCTAGCTTTAGAAAAATACAAAAAAAATAGTAAAGAGAAATAAGCATCCAATGGTGAAAACTTGGCAATTCAAGCGCCTTGGATAGGTACCTTGGTGAAAACCTGACAATTTAGGCACCTTGTGTACTAAGAATAATCCATTATCTATCACTATCCTATCCCTCATCCATCCATTCACCATCCCATAAAACACCTTCTCGTTCCTTTGGTGTTCCAACCAAATATCCAAACTCTAATGAAGCTTGTAAATACCTCTTGTACAGCTTGTAAATCTTGTACCTCAACTTGTAAATCTTGTACCCCAGCTTGTAAATCTTGTATCATCCCTTGTATCATAGCTTGTATATCCAAATCTTGTCCAAAGCTTGTACCATATTCCAGCTTGTATTATATACCAAATCTTGTATCCTAGCTTGTATCCTATCACATGAACACAAAGAATCCCATTTTCCTTAAGCTTTTCTCAAACCATTTACCTAACCGCCAATCAACGATTGCAAACATCCCACCCTTCATGAACATTTCCATCTCACAAAAACCAAAACATGAACAACATTGTACATTTGTAACATATCTTGGTCTGTCACCTTGTACATCCTCTTTAGCTTAGTACCATTGTATCTATCCAGCTTTCATGTCAGTTCCTCCTTGATCAGCATCTTGCACACATCGCACAACCCTTGGTTAGCTATTCCAATGCATCCTTTAGCTAGATCTCTTGTCACCAAAGTGTTATCCTCTTAGTTCAGCTTGCCAAATGCATCACTCATCTAGATCCATCAGCTTAGGTGCTCTCTGATAGATCCTTGTAGGATATAGCTTTCCTCATGTTTGATCTTAGTCCATTAGTACCTCGTCCTACTCGTCTCATTGACAAAGGGTTCTCTTTTGGATTTTCACTTTCTTTTGATTTGGAATCTTCCCTTTTGGGTCTTGAAGTATCTTTTCCAAGAAATCTTTTTGTTCCCTCCTCAAAGTTACCACGATCTTCCATATCATAGTATACTACGAATGGGGCAATCTGAGTGTAAGGTTTTGATCAAGTCTTTTTGTTTGTTTTTCTTTTTTGCTTGTGGGTTACCCAGTGTCAGTTCCACTCTGATTCTTTCAAGAATCATGTGTGATGTTGGGGTAATCCTTGCATGTTTGTTTTGAGTCATTCCGTCAGTCCTCCAAACTGTTGGTGAAAAGGCCTTGATGTTCTTGGTAACCTTGGTAGTTAACTAATAGTCCTATAGCAAATCTAGTGCTCAACTACATAGTAGTACTTCTCTTTGAAGTATCCTCCCATATCAAAAAAGATTCAATGGTTTCCCTTCATCTCCATTATCCCCCATCCATATCTAGCATCTATCTCTCCTACACTAGCTTATGCATCAGTATCTCTTTGAATCAATCTACACTTTTAGCTTTAGGGATCCACAATCCTAGTCTTAGGGATCCACCAATCGGATCAGTCCACCAAGCCTCATCTTTCGAGATCCACAATCCTAGTCCTAGGGATCTCTGAAACCCATCTTCTGCCAATCTAACTCTTTGAAATCTTGTTGCATCAGCTTTATCATCCCATCATCTATCTCCCTATCCTAGATTTCTTTTTATGGCACTCCGCTCCTTCATCCTCTAGCTTTGCTAAAATCTTTAGCTTGCTTCCTCTTGTGCCTCTAATTCTCCCTTTATCATTCTCCCATAGTGAGAGTTTGAGCTAATTCATCCCCTTCTCTTTGCCAATCTGAGTCTCCTTGCTTATCCTGAATTCTTGTATTTTTCAAGAAGCCATCAAGCCTTGCTTTCTCTCACCACCACCTTCTTGAGGGGGCATCTCACAATCCATTCTCTCCACTTCTGCTCTAGCCTTGGGCATCTTATTTTCTTATATTTGATGCCATGCCACTTGCGGCATCACATCAAAGAGGGGCAAAATGTAGACACCTAAAAATCCTTTAGAAAATAAAGTATTTTTATTTTTTGAAAAAGTCCTTGATGACATCATCATTAATTAATTAATTAATTAATTTAATTATTTTTGTGCCATTAAATCCCTTTATCTTAATTAAAAATATTTAATTAAGAAATCCCTCCCAAAAATGTTTAAATCTTATTTAAACATTATTTCCTTATTTATTAATTATTTAATTAATAAATTGACCAAAAATCCCAAAATAAATTATTTATTTATTTTTTGCCCAAAACTTGGCCAATTTCCTTAAGACCACTAACCTCTTCCAAAATCTTCTAATCTCTCTTTAATTTTGATTAAAGGCTAATCCCATCATTTTCTACCCTTAATCCCAACTCAAAATATTTAACTAAGGTTAAATATCAATCCTCATGTTTATTAAAAATGTTTTAATAAATATTTCTTCAACCCAAAACCTTGAGATAAATAAACTTTATTTATCCTGAAAAACTTATGAAGTTCTAGACTCTTCTAGAAAGTCTTCATCCTCATCCTAAGCCTATCTCTAAACCCCCTTTTTAGCTTAATCCACCCCATCCACCCATACTAACCAAGCTTATCTACTAACTCACCCACCCTCATTAAATGCCATCCACTTTCATATCTCTAACATCCCTAATCTAAATCCTAAATCACCTCTAATCCCCCTCCTAACCTTATCACATTTCCTAAGCAAGCTTAAGACTTTCCTAAACCAAGCAAAGTCAACAATCTCAACTCCTTCCAAAATATCCCAACCACCCAACCATGAATGCTCTTACAAGGCCATAAAGACTCTTACAAACCCATTCATTGCTCTTACAAGCCATTATGAAGGGTCTTTATGAAGATATCATCCCTTGAGCTTCCTTTGTTGACTCATCCTTGCCCTTTACTCCATCCTCTCACACTATGACATGTGTCACTCCCTAATTGGCTGTAAGGAAGCATAATCCATGTGCTCTCCTCTCATGCAATCTAAGCCCTCAATGATCTTTTCCCCATCCTTGCATCTTAGCCCTCAAACCATCAAGCCCTTAGTCTATAAATTGAATCCCCTCCCAAGCCATTTCATCACAAATCCTTGATTTAAAGTTATAATGTTAGTTTGAGAAATAAAGCTCTTAACCATACCCTTATAATGCCAAATTGAGAGCTCACAAAGCTACCAAATTGCCATTACCCATCCCCACCATTGAAGCAAACTTGAAGCCCTTTGAGCATACATACCAATCCTTCATTTAGACTCATCTAACAAACAAAGAGCTAATTCCTATTGGGAGAGTCCATTCATTTGGCTCACATTCCTATTAGGGGTTCCTCTTTTGTCTATCTTATATGTTATGTTAATTTAGTTAATTTTAATGCTTTTGTTTTCATTAAATTAGTGTTTCTAGCATACTAAAGTAGCATATACAAATACAACTCACCCTAAATGTTAACACTAGACAAAATGACCTACTTATCTTAACTAGCATCTGCATTTTACCTTTTTGCTTCAATTCCTAACACTATCCCATTATCCCCTATGTCTACACAATATTCCCATAATTAAATCTTCACATTCCCTCCCATGCAAATTCTTAGCTACATGTGGTCACATGCTCCCCCCCTTTATCTCTTTATAGGATCTAGATCCCAAGGTGTCTTGTCATGAAAAATTCTCCAACAAAGTCTTTTCCTCCCACTTCCCAACATATAACTCCACTTTCCTAGGCATGGTATGGTTTGGGGGAAAATTCAACTAAATCTTTTTCATTTTAAGCTTTCTTAGGTGCCAGCTAGGTGTAGAATCTTTCTTATTTTAGAGGAAGGGTCTGTAAAATTATGGTTTTTCATAAAATCAAGGGCCACAACCAATGTAAGGCCACCTAGTGGGGCTACTACACCCCCCCGTTAAATGCAGTCTTTTCTTACTTCAAAGGAAGTGACACCTAGGTCATAAGAGGTATTTATTTTTTAAATTAGCATTCATTTATATATGCCATTTTTTATTGTTATTTTCCCAAATAGTGTGTGTGTGTGTCTATATATATATATATATCTTTTGGGCAACTTAAGTACAGTCATGGGGTGCTAGAGACTTTTGTTAGACTATTATTATTTGACTAGGTGATATGATTTCTTTCTTTCTTTATGATTAATATTATGTCATTTCTTGGTTGTGAGATTAGATGCTAAGAATATTCTCCTAAATATTGTATTGGTCTGTAATAGACCTAGGACTATGTTTTTTACATCTCCATACAAAATCTAGAGAGGTATTGTGCACATATAGGATTAGAGTTTTAGTGATGAGTTCCTATCATAAGGTTATTAGATTTATTTCCTATATTCAAATCATTGTTTTGATGATTATTTTGCTATCATTATCTATCATTCTAATGGGTATGTCAACGTTTGAAAATGATGTTAAATTTATTTGAAGACATTGGAATATAAGCTTGTATCCTAAAGTTTGTCCATACAAGTTAGTTGCTAGACTACTTCATTTTAATCTATTACACCTAAATAAGATCCATTTAAAAACATCTACTTGAATAATCCTCATAATGAAACTTTAAATGAATTTACTTACCAAACCTATTCACATAATATAGCCCCCTTTTCATGAGTAGTCATAATTGAATGCACTTTCTACCTATGGCTCAAGAATGAACATGATTAAAACAATGTATAAAATTTCCTATGAGGGTTAGAAACACTAAACTATTTATTTGAAATTGATTATCTTATAATACAACTATATCATGAAAGACATTCATCTCTTCATATAATTACATATGAATTCTCATCTCTACAAAAAAAGATCCAAGTTATACTTTCACAATCCTTACATTTCAAATATGAAATAATACTTCAACAGTACAATTAAGATGGAGATTCCTCCATACAATTAAATGCACTAATGAAAAGTTCTCCTTCATCTGACATCATCACAATGAGTAATTCCAAGCTTTTTCTATGAAATCATTGAGCACAAAATTTGCAAATACATCACAACAAAACAAAAAGAACCATGGGTGCTTTCCACCCAACCATAGGCCTCCAAGGAGACCACCCCCATGCTAGGGGAACAAGGCACAAATTGAGGTTCACAGAAAATCTTGCAAGAACATATACATTACATCTCAAATCTTGAACAATCCCATCCCAAGGATAAATCACAAAGGTTCAACAACAGAACCGTAAACATTGGGAGAGGTGTGCTTCTAAAATCGAGATTTTCCATATCAAACAATATGTGCAACAAATAATTTTCATGCCCTTTTGGGGCTTTCAAAACATCTTCCATACACGCTACCATCAGCTATAGCTCTCTTGGAGTCCATACTCCACCAAAACTTCCTTTATACATAATACTTCCCTTATCACCCCTAGCAAGATATCAATGATTATGGCATACAATGGAGCCCATACTCCAAGTGATGGGGACACAACCCAAGAACCAAAATGGACACAACAGAAAGGGAAAATTATATTAACTAAGAAAATAAGCTAGTACAAATAGTACAGAGAAAAATAAACTTCAAAACATGCCCTAAGGGCTTACAATAGCATAAATCTGGAGATAATTTCTCCTTTTAGTACCTCCTCTTAAACTCCACTCCGAACTACCTTTTACAATGCCATAAATCTCCTTAAATAGACCCTAGAGGGTTAAGGACTAGGAGTACATTCTAGAAAGTGCTAGTAGGCATCCACCAACCAAATACAAGGTTTTAGAAGCTGTGTTAGAAGTTGGTGCAAATCTAGAAGAATCTAGAAATGGTAACCGAACTTTCGGGAGGCATAACTTTTGAACCGTAGCTCCGATTGATGAACCGTTTACATTTTTGAAAATCTCTCAAAGCACACTATAGCCCTACGGACAAGATTTTCTCATCCCCCATTTTTTGACCCTTTTTGAGGTCATTTAATGCCACTAACCTAACTTTGAAGCATTCTTAGGGGGTCTCAAATACCCAAAAAACTGCAATAACTTTCAAATCGTGGGGCCTATTGACTTGATTCTTTTTCTAGAATGCTCTAAATCATGATTACATTCATCTAGCCAATTCACACCTTCTAATTTACCAAAATGATGGACCAATTACATGCTCATATTTTTTTCAAGATTTCTAAACACACTGATAGTGGAACTATGAGAGTTGGAACCTTTATTTGACCCAAATGGGTATCCAAAAATGAAAATACATGAAACAAAAACTAAGTCTAAGTATTTTTTTGGGTGACACAAGATTGCCCTTATACCTTTGGATGCTCCTGCATCAGACACCCAGGGTAGATTGAAAAGTGATCCTGTCACTTTATGGATGGTAGAGGAAATCCCAAATGGGAAACCTCAGCTACTGAAATCCAAGTTGAGTCCTCGATCGGCCGTCCTTTCCACTTCACCAAATACTCTTCATACTGCCTATTTCTGGTACTCTTACCCACACGATGATCTAGAATGTCTTCTATCTCCTCCTTCTTAGAAGCAAGAATTGGACATGGCTCTAACACCAGCTCCTCATCTACACCATCATCATGATACTCTATTAAATCTGCAATGTTGAAAATGGGAGAAATGTGAATACCATCTGGTAGTTCCACCTCATATGCATTTCTTGAGTCATGTTTCTTCAGAATTTTGCAGGGGCCAAATTTATTCATTTTCAGCTTGTTGTAAGTACCGGCTGGAAATCTTTCTTTTCGTAAGTGCACCATGACTAGATCCCCTTCTTGGAATTCTTTATGTCTTCTCATTTGATCAATCCTAGCTTTGTAATCTTGATTCATCTTGGTAATGTGTGCTTGAACCTCTTCATTTAGACACTTGATATGTTCAGCAAATTCATCTGCTTCAGCACTTGTCCTCTCCCCTTGTTCTATCTTCCTCAATTCTGGTGCAGTCCTTGGGCTATTCCCGCATACAATTTGGAATGGTGATTTTCTAGTACTCCTATTTATAGAGTTATTGTAAGCAAACTCTGCTTGTGGTAGAATCAAATCCCATCCCTTGGGCTTATCCCCAACTAAACATCTCAACAAATTGCCCAAACTTCTATTTACCACTTCTGTTTGGCCATCAGCTTGTGGGTGATGCGTGGAACTAAATTTCAAGTCTGTTCTCAACTTTTTCCATAATGTTCTCCAGAAATACCCCACAAATTTTGTATCTCTGTCAAAAACTATGCTCCTTGGAAGACCATGTAGTCTTACCACCTCTTTGAAAAACAAGTCTAAAATATGGACAGCATCATGAGTTTTGTGGCACAGAATGAAATGTGCCATTTTGGAGAACCTATCAACCACCATGAATACTGAGTCATTACCCCTTTGTGTCCTCTGCAATCCAAGAATAAAATCCATACTTATGTCCTCCCATGGCCTTGATGGAATAGGCAATGGTTGATATAGGCCAGTATTGTGACTAAACCCCTTGGCAACTTGACAAACCTGGCAACTCTGTACAAACTTCTTCACATCTTGTGAAATTTGAGGCCAAAAATAATGTTCTCTAAGAATGGCAATGGTCTTATCTTGACCAAAATGTCCTGCCATCCCTCCACTATGTTTCTCCTTAATCAGATTTTCCCTCATGGAACTCCTTGGAATGTACAATTCACTACCTTTGAACAACATGCCATCCTGAATCAAATAGTCTAACCACTTGGTTCTATCTATAGCAACAGGTTCTTTACAAGCTTTCCATGCTTTAGCAAAATTAGGATCCTCGGGGTACAAATTCTTGAGTTCATCAAACCCAACTACTTCAACCTGCATTGTTGTAAGCAACAACTATCTCCTACTTAGTGCATCAGCAACCCTATTATATTTTCCACTTCTATGCTTCAACACAAATGTATAGCTCTACAAGAACTCTACCCACTTCATATGCCTCTGATTCAATTTACCTTGACTATTTAGGTACTGTAATGCCTAATGATCAGTATACAAAAAAAATTCCTTTGGCACTAAATAATGCCTCCATTTCTTTAAGGCCTGAACTATTGCATAGAACTCTTGATCATAAATAGAATACTTCTTCTTTGCATCATTCAACTTTTCACTAAAATATGCAATAGGCTTACCTTCTTGGCTTAATGCAACCCCAATAGCACTACCACTAGCATCACAATCCACCTGGAACACTTTTTTGAAATCTGGAAGTGCCAACATAGGTTGTTCTGTTACCTTCTTCTTCAGCAATTCAAAACTTCTCATAGCTGCTGCAGTCCATTTGAACTCTTTTCTATCCCCTCTTATTGTATCAGTTAGGGGTGCACATATGCCACTGAAATTCTTAATAAACTTCCTATAAAAACTAACCAGACCATGAAATGATCTTACCTCAGTAGAAGACCTTGGAGTAGGCCATTCCAAGATGGCTTTTACCTTCTTCGGATCCATTTTGAGACCTTCAGGTGATATAACAAACCCCAAATAGACTAACTCCCTTTTTGCAAAGTTACACTTCTTTAGATTAATTAATAGTTTCTCTTCCCTTAGCCTTTCAAGGACACTATGAATATACAATAAATGTTCTTCCAAAGTCTTACTGAAAATTAAAATATCATCCAAATAAATAATAACAAATTTTCCCAAGAACTTCTTAAGTACCTCATTCATGAGCCGCATGAAGGTGGTTGGGGTGTTTGTCAATCCAAAGGACATGACTAACCACTCATAAAGACCCTCCTTGGTCTTGAAGGCTATTTTCCACTCATCTCCTTCTCGAATCCATATCTGGTGATAACCACTCTTCAGATCTATCTTTGTGAAGTACTGAGCTCCACTCAAGTAGTCCATAATATCATCCATCCTTGGCAAAGGAAACTGGTACTTGATGGTGATCCTATTTATAGCTCTAGAATCTATACACATCCTCCACTCTCCATCCTTCTTTGGTGCAAGTACTGTAGGTACTGCACATGGACTCAGGCTCTCTTGAATCAAGCCCTTCCTCAACAACTCCTAAACCTGTCTATTTAGCTCCTCTGTTTTAGTAGGAGTCATCCTGTAAGAAGCCTTGTTAGGCAAACTAGCTCTTGGAATTAGATCTATCTGATGACTGATTTGCCTTACTAGTGGCAATCCATCTGGAACATTATCAGAGATAATATCTCCAAACTCCCCTAGTAAATCTAAAACTTCAACAGGTATTTCACTACTACCTTCTTTATCTTTCCTAGGAATAAAAGCATAGCACATATGCTGATTTTTCATGCCATCTAAAAACTTCCTTTCATCAACAAGACAAATCCTAGCACTGCTACATACCTTTTCACCTTCCTTTTTCATGGGCTTCAATTTGTGGCAAACTCCATCCTGTGTGGGAGAGTATGTGTTTGCATGTCCATCATGCACTTCATGTCTATCAAACTGCCATGGTCTACCCAACAATAGATGGAAAACATCCATCAAAATAACATCACAGAGAACTTCATCATGGTAACTCCCTATTTTGAATTTTACTAAACATCTTTTACCCAAGCAATCCGATAGGGCTAGGGATGTTTCTCCCTCTTAAGCTTCAGCTTAGAGACCATCTCTTCTAATACCAAGTTATCAATGCTACCACCATCAATGATCATGTCACAACATTTATCCTCACATTTGCATATGGTACGGAACAAAATCCTCTGATGTCTTGGTTCAATCTCACCACTTAGTAGGGCTCTTTCATTTACCAAGGTCTATCCTCTTTCTACATCCTCTAAATGTGATGACTATGCATCCTCATCCACATGAGCAACCCTAGCTTGGCCCTCAGCTCTCCTATCTGTCCTTCCTTATCGTTGAGAGCATTCAAAGGCATGATGACCTTCTTCATTACAATGGAAATATGTACCATGGAAGCCTCCTCTTCCTTGTCCACATCCTCTACCTCTTCCTCTCTAATTTCCAAAGTCTTGGTTATGGGAGTGGTTGAAACCCTCATTCCTCTGGTTCCTACTAGTACCCTCATCTTCATTTTTCTTTTGGGTTTCATTGTGGCCTCCAGATGACCTACCACTTCCCCTTCCTCCTTGACTATGCCCTCTTTGTCTTCCTTCAAACCTTTTATTTATCTTCTCTTCAACTTGTAGGGAAAACTGGTATGCCTCTTCAACGCTGGTCATTCTTACCCGACTTAATTCCTCCTGGATGTTAGGTCACAACCCACTGATATAATGAGCAACCTTCTCCTTATTTGCTTTTGCATGCCCCGTTCTAATCAAGAGTCGATAAAATTCCTCTATATATTCTTAGACTAATCTTCCTGCTTGCTTTAACCCATGCATCTTCTTAAACAAATCAAGCTCGTAGTCCATAGGAATGAACTGCTTCTTCAATTTGCCCACCATGCGATCCCATCTTGTGATCTTCTCCTTTCCTCTTTTGTTTCTTTCCAATTGGAACTCTTGCCACCAGATTTTGGCATGGCCTTTCAGTTTGGCCTTTGCAAACTTAACCCTATCTGGGTCCCTGATATCCTCATACTCAAAGTATTCTTCCAGTTCATTGATCCAATCGATCAACTCATCTGGTTTCAGATTTCCTGAAAATACACCCACTTCAATTGTAGGTCTTTTCCCAAACTAAGTAATGGCCCTAAAAATCCTTTCCTCTGCATGATTCAAAACTTCCCCATCAAATTCCCCTTCTGGTTCCATTACTTCTTCTTCATTGTCATCCTCACTGTCGTCACCTGCAGCAACATTTGCTCCTCTACGGAGCTCCTCTTGCAATGCCTGCACCTGCCTTTGGAGGGCAACCTCCTTAGGATTAATAGCTCTGGCCCTTCCACCATTCTCTCTTTGTAGAGGCATCTTCTAACTCGATCCCACAACCACACATTCCTGGTGCAAACTGCCTCACATTCGGCGCTCTGTCTACACACTTAGGAAAACCAACTCTGATTCCACTTGATGGGGACACAACCCAAGAACCAAAATGGACACAACAGAAAGAAAAAATTATATTAACTGAGAAAATAATCTAGTACAAATAGTACAAAGAAAAATAAACTTCAAAACATGCCCTAAGGGCTTACAATAGCATAAATCTGGAGATAATTTCTCCTTTCGGTACCTCCTCTCAAACTCCACTCCGAATTGCCTTTTACAATGCCATAAATCTCCTTAAATAGACCTCGAAGGGTTAAGGACTAGGAGTACATTCTAGAAAGTGCTAGTAGGCATCCACCAACCAAATATAAGGTTCCAGAAGCTGCGTTAGAAGTCGGTGAAAATCTAGAAGAATCCAGAAATGGTAACTGAACTTTCGGGAGGCATAACTTTTGAACTGTAGCTCTGATTGACGAACCATTTACATTTTCAAAAATCTCTCAAAGTGCTCTATAGCCTTTTGGAGCAGCTTTTCTTGTCTCCCATTTTTTAGCCCTGTACAAGGTCATTTAATGCCTCAAACCTAGCTTTGAAGCATTCTTAGGAGGTCTCCAAAACTCGAAAAACTGCAATAACTTTCAAACCGTGGGGCCTATTGACTTGATTCTTTTTCAGGAATGCTTTAAATCATGATTACATTCATCTGGCCAATTCACACCTTCTATTTTACCAAAATGATGGCCCAATTACATGCTCCTATTTTTTTTGAGATTTTCAAACACACTGATAGTGGAACTGTGAGAGTTGGAACCTTTATTTGACCCAAATGGGCATCCAAAAATGAAAATACATGAAACAGAAACTAAGTCTAAGTATATTTTTTTGGGTGACATAGGATTGCCCTTATACCTCTGGATGCTCCTGCATCACCAAAGTTCTCAATACATTTTCAAGGCCAACTAACCTCTTCACCCTAGACTTCTCTTCCCTTCCCAAAGGGTGAGTGAAGCCCTCACACCCATAACAACACTTATGCACAAAATCATGGAAGATCAAAAGTAAGAAAACAAGGAAAATCCAAACTTCATGCTCAAAACCACACAACACAACACAACAAGATGCAAGATGGTACCACACATTTCCCTTACAATGTCATACTCACTACCTACATTCTCATGAATGCAATACCAAGATTCAACTTCAAAATGGAAATAAACTAACTACATGGAAAGAACACTAACCTTGAATACTTTTTGTAAAATGGAATGAAAAGTTGTAGAAGAGCTCACTTCAAGTTTCCAAACCCTTAGAGTCTTTAAAATCAGAGAGTGGGTAGACAACCCACTAATTTCATCCCCAGTCATCTAAAAAGGATCCCAAAACCCCCACTATCTAAAAATGGTCATAAAATGAGTGACCTTTTCTTACACCCTTGTCTCCTTCTAAAAAGATGTAGCCTTGACTGATTAATAGAGTGGAAGAAATCATGTGACACTCCAATTTTTGAATTGCTCTAAAAGTGACTTGTTTGGAGGGTTCCCAAGGTCATCTAGGCCTACTAAAGGTTAGATCTAGACCCCCAACCCATACTATTATCATGTGGGAACTTATTTTTCACCATGGTAACCCCCTAGGACCACTTTCTTGATTCCCAAAAGTTAATAGAAATTTGGAATTCTAACTGTAATAGACAGAGACTTATCCTAACACTTTTAAATGTGGGGTTAACTTGGATACTATGTTGGGGTTATGTTTAGGTTAGGTTACTTTCCCAAAACCCTGAATGACAAGTCATTTCCATGTGGACAAAACAAGTATCAAGTGACACAAACACAACATATTACATTTAAAATGACTTGTCTCCAATAATACATGCATTCAACTATCACAAACATACCATTCACATTATGAAATAAAACACATTACGAAGAGGTTTCAATCCTTCCATAGATCCAACCTCAGCCATGTCATGTTTCTCATGGGTCTGAGCCTTGATCTCTTATTAAATCCCATGGTCAAATTCTTGCACACTAAACTTGAGCATCAGTGGTCCAAGAAATCATATAAGAAATATATAAATAAGTACAATAAATCACTTTCACATTCAACATTAGACTTGCATATTTCATCATTTCCAATTGACTTTCCCTTTTCTAATCATTTTCTTATAAAACATTCAAAACATTAAAATACCAATCTTTGCATATCAACATTGATTATTATGTAACATGATCAAATTAACATTCTAAACAACCTCATAATCTATTTTCTACCATAGTGATGGAATATTGAATTCATGACTATTAAGTTACAAGGCATGTGAGTTGGGCTTTCTTGCACATCTAAATCTATACTTTGGCATTAATTTTCACTTGAGCATTACAATTTCAAATTTCAAATATTTCTACAATACAATTTCTATTAAAGCAATTGAAATAGTTTAGAACATGAAATGAAATCATTAAATACATTAATTAGGTCCTAATATGCAAACATGAGGCCTCACCCAAGCTGCCCTAGCATAGATCACATATCTACATTATGTTTTGATATACTTTCAAGAACATAGGGTTATGTCATTTTAATATCTTCATTTTGATGATCCACACTTATGTTTGCATATTAAGACTTAAATTATATAATTAATGATTCCATTCATGTACTAACTTTTTTCAATTGCTTTGATAGAAGTAGAATTGCAAAAATGCTTATAATGTGTAAGTGGGGGTATGTTGCTTTTTGATATTTGACATTTGGATATTTTGACATTACTCAAGACTTAGTAGGAAAATGGCTTATTTTAACTATTTATTTTGATACTTATATTAGTGTTATGCATCTATACTATGAACTATGAACCTGATATTGTAAATGGGATGACCGAACATATATGGATGCAACTTTATGACATGATAGAATGTTATTATGATATGATTATTATGATTTGATGTGATATGTAGATAAATTTAATTTGATCATGATGGTTTATGATTTAATGAGATATGTAGATAAATGTTGATTTGATAATGATGATTATGATTTAATGTGATATGTAGATAAATGTTAATTTGATTATGATGGTTTATGATATGCAGATCTTGATATCCTAACATTTTGAATGACTTATTTGAAATGATTAGGAAAGGAAATTTAATAGAATTATGTTGATAAGATTTTGTAACATTTTAAATTATATGCATTTATGATATATATTTATATGACCTACTTGAGTTTAATGTGCGGGAAGTAAAACCATGGAAATTTTGGGGGAAACAAGATACAAAACCTATATGAATATAGTTTAACCAAGGTGAATCTTTGGAAGATTCAAAAGCCTTGTTGTGAAAGTATTTTTCTTTGTAAATGTAATTTTTCTTGTATGTGAAAATGTTTAAACATAAAGGTGCATTAGGAACATGTTGTGGTGACATGGAGAGTTCTTTTATGTGTCACTTAACACTTGTGGGTTTTGTGTGTAATGACATGTCATGTAGGGTTTTGTTCATGGTGGTATTTTACCCTAAACCTATTTACCTTGTTAATGAGTAAGTAAACCCACTTTCCAATGGGTGGGATGGGTCACAATCAAAGGATATTCGAATTTGGACTTCACTGGGGTTTTGAGGGGTCATTAGGTGGTCCCAAAGTGTCTTTTATGTGAAAATGAGCTTTCCATGTGATAATATAACATTTTAGGGACCTAATTTTGACCATGATAGTGACTAGACACCCTAGGGGGCCCATTTATCCATGCATTCTTCCACCAATTCGAAAATGGACTTGTCACATGTGTTCTCTTCCATGTTCCCACTAAGTCAAATATAGAAAATTTAGAGGGAGACAAGTTGTAAGAGGGGGTGGCTTAGTGTCTTTGCTAAGAAAAGATAGTGGGGAGACCTTATTAGAGAGTCTTGGACAAATTAGTGGGGTGTTCACCCACTCTCTAAGTTAGAGATAGTTAGGGTTTGGAGAAGGACTAAGGGAGATCTACACCAAATATCATTGCCTTAGCTTGGACAAGGTTGATGTTTCAAACCATGTACATTTACTTCCTTTTAGTATTGCATAGCAAATCTACAAGCACGGAGCATTTGTTATGGGATCTTGCATTGTATTGTGAATATTTGGATGGTAGATTTTGGTATTGTGTTGTGCCAATGTGAATAGTTGTATTGTGTTGTGGTGGTATGAATGTGTATTTTGTTTCATGAAATTTCTTGGTATTTCTTTCTTGATCCTTTTGGTTTTGATTTGAATTTGAAGTGTTATTATGGGTGCGAGGGCTTTACTCAATGTTTGGGAAGCAAAGAGAAGTCCAGGGTGAAGGGTTTAGTTGGGCTTGAAATATAGTTGAGAACCTTGGAGTATGAGAATGTAGCTTCACTTTTCATTCTCTAGAAAATGTATGATAATGTGTAAATTAATCCATGGCTATTACAGAGAAATATAATAATGGGTAGGAATATACCTAGAATCTCTTTATAAGATACCACTAAAATAATCACCTAATTTAGGGGGTAAGAAGAAAATTAAAATAAATAACCATTTAAAGGAAAAAATATGTCCACTCACATTAGAATAAAAAAAAATCCTACCTAGAAGGACCAAACCCTAAGGATAAAGTAATTTTGCATATAGCAAGGGACCAAGTAAAAGAAATCTAGTCATTCCTTTTTTGCAAAAAAATTACCCTATTCAAATGGGTGAAAGGGGCTTGTGGTCTCCTCTAGGTGACCATTTTTTGCCAAATTTGAGATTAGGTGAATAACAATGATTGAGACCTTTTCTAACATGATATAGGTCTGACATCTTATCCCAGGCACCTAACAAGTTGGAACCTTTGCAAGATGTGAAAACTCTGACCCATCACACCTAGAGAGGAGGGACCATGCGCTTGAAGAGAGGGGAGGAGTCAATTAGTGTTGGAAAGTGGTCTATGTCAGGTCTATGCCTTGGGGTCATGGTTGACAAAAATTTATTTAACTAAGTGCATTTGGGAAAGGAATATAGTTTTGTCTAAAACTTTATTGGAGAAGGTGATTAAGTGGGCACATGACCCATGGCCTTTAGAATTCACTTGGGAGGTGCATAGGTCTTTTTAAGGGATAAGTGGGTGATAGTTAGTAAAGATGTAAGCACTTAATTTACTTAGGATTAGGAGTAAAGTAGTAGTTAGTACGCAGTTTAAAAGAGTAAGTTTGGTTATTAGAAAGGATAGGTTAATAAAGCATATTATGGGTTGGTTAGAGTTATTTAGCTAGAGTTAATTATTCAATGTAGATTTATAAATGGATTAACCATTATAATAATATTTAATAAGTATTGTGGAAGAGAGGTTAGGCTAAATTTCTTCATGCTTGTAATTAATGGGTAAAAGGTTAAGGGTGGATTGTAGTTTACTAGTGAAGCATGTTAATATTTTAAGCATAGTATGACAAAGTGGTAATTAGTACTCTAGGTGTATTATATTTAATTATTAGTAAAGTTAAAATGTTCATAGATATTAAAATAGGATGGTAGCACTTAAGATTTAACTCAATAATTTATGATCGCAATAAACAAATTTTCTACTATGTGATCACGTTAGTAAGACATATAGTTAAAATGCTAAGATTAGTGGGCTAGTATATGGTGTTAGTCTAGTTAGTGATAAGTATACCATAATAAATTATTAAAGTAATATTAGGTATTTAATAGCCAAAAATGTAAATAAAAGTAATAGTGTTTAGAGTTAGAATAAATAATGAATATATATTAATATATGTATATCATTTTAATATGAATTGAATATATATATTGAACACATAATCCTCTAAAAGATTCTAGGAAATCTTCAACTAGAAGATGTGTAGAAAGAAGTTGACTAAATTCACACTATATAGGTAATCCATGAGGAAGTTAGTCACAAAAGTGGATGAGTGCCTAATAAGTTAGTCGATAGAACAAATAAGTGAATTCACCTTTGTTCATTATAGATTAGTGAGATGGTTAGTATGTTCAATTTAAGTAATAAAAGTTAACATGGTTATTTCATAAAATGAATATGTTATTAATTATGTACGTTATCTTGTGGCTAGAAAATGAAATATTAGATATAAAACTAATCACTATGAATAATAGTAAACATAGTAATCCTATAAGTTTCATTATAACCTTAATAAAATAAATTAAACCTATTAATGTTCAAAATCAAAATAATAACCATAACAATTAACTTATTACCACCTTATTACAACTTGATGCATCTTGTGCTAACATATGTACAATACACACTACTAGGAAAAAACAAAAAAAAAGACAATAAGAAATGAACTAAAATTAGTTGTGCTTAGTGGTAAAATGATGAATCCCTCTTTGCTAACCACCTAACCAAAATGTATCCCTAAACTATAACTTGGAATTTTAGCATCCTAACCCTGACACCTAAGGCTTGGTTAGAATATCAACGTACTTAAAAGTTGCTATGTATGATCTTTGACCCATGATCAAATTAGTGATACTCTAATAACTTAAGAAATATGAATTGTAGATCTAAATCTCTGTGTAGTTTGATAGAGTATATCTATTATACATAGATACATGTGTATTACCCCTGGATTTACCTTTCAAAAAAAATTGATTGGTTGTGTTTTGACCTATTAAATTTAGGGCATGATAAACTCATAATAAAGTAAGCACCCTATTAGAGGATTTACAACAACTTGTTAAGATGACTCTGCTAAGAGATTTAACTAATTCACCTATTAGAATGCCTTAGCCATGATCCTTTAGTTAGCACTATGTTGCTTGATGATAGTTCACCTCTTTCCCGACATGTATTTGATCTTCTAAATAGATGTATCTCTATTGTCTTCTAATTCCTTTCCTATCTTCTCCTCTAACTAATTCTGCAATTTATTTCAAATAATAACTCCTTAGTCACCATGAATGCTTTATTTTGTGTACATTAAACTTCTCAATCTCTACCTTACACATTTATACAAAGTTTAGGGTTTGTCCTCCTTAAGAAGACCTTGGTGACTTAGGGTTAGGTGTGACTCAAAGGTTGTGATTCATCCATATTGTCCCTTAACCCTTCCTTTTTCTGATTTTCTACATATAACACATAGGAATTTGTAATAAAGATTCTTTCTTATCATCTAAGATTGCAAAAAAATCCTTAACTTGGCTAAAAAATGGCTTATATAGAATTTTTTTCCATTACAAACAACTATGTCAAAATTGTATAACTAGGCATCTAAAGTCTCTGATGCTTGGCATCAACTACAACTTCAATGTTGTAACTCATGTTGGAAATTTTTTTAGCACTCCCATTGAGATTTGTGACAAGGGCTTAACTACCTCTTGTGTACTATAAGTTGAGTGGTTGTATTGGGCATTGACTAATCAGTCTTTTTGTCCAATGGTAACCCCACTTTAACAAGTGGTATTATAGCTTGGTCATAGGTTCGAATCCTAAGACCCTCAGGTAACACTGAGGGGGAGATTGTTGGAAATTTTTTTAGCACTCCCATCAGGATTCATGAGTAGGGATTAACCACCTCTTGTGTACTATAATTTGAGTGGTTATTTCATGCATTGATAGATTGATCTTTTTGTGCAACAATAACCCCACTTTAACAACTCGGCCTTTAAATGACTCAGCATCCATTGATCACTTGATATCTAAATAACTCAACACATACTATCTTCTTGGTAGTTGAGTGACTCAAAACTTACTAGTTTGTCAACATATGCTATTTCTTGGCATGCATTACTTGTTCATCATGAACTAAGTACCTAACTTATAAATGACTTAAGTGTATAAACACTCGTTTGTCAAAACCAATCAGAGACCTATAATCTTCCCCTTTGACATGATTGACAAAAACACTTGGCCATTTATGAATGATCTTCACTTGTGAGAATAACTCAGATATTCAATATCTCTATTCCATTTATATACAAATGTTCAAAATTTCAATTTTTTACAAAACATGCTTTATCAATCATACCTCAAAGTGTTATAACTTCCCCTAAGTTAATTGTGTTGCTCTATACCTAAACAAAAATCATTCCTCCTATGTACTCTGTTTCTATCATTGACTCCCTCTTTCTCATAAAAAATAGTAGCTCCTCAAAAATATTAGTAGCTCCCCCAAAAATACTATTTCCCACACTTACTTCTTTCTCTCTTCTTTCTCCCCCTTTTTGATACTTATGTTAAAGGGTTATACAATTATGGTGTGTTTTTCCAAAAATGGTTTATGGATCTTAAGCATAATTTTCAAAGCAACATCACAATTGTCACAAGCTACCTCCAATGATTTGATTTGGATGGCCAGCTAGATAGCAAGGTGTACTAAGCCTTCATGAGTGTTTCAAAAAAGGCTAGTTCCTTGTGCAATATCTCCATATGTGGAGTCAACATAGACTCGATGCTAATAAATTTAGCATTTATTTTTGCTTCATCTACATGGATCAGTGCAAGAAGTTGGGTCTCACTTTTGGCTAAAAAGTGGAAGGGTTTTTCTTGTTTTTGAAATATTTTGTCAATTGATGCCAAAATTTGAGCCATTTAGATATTAAATATTAAAAAACTTCAAAAATAAAAATTGTAGTGCTTGGAATCTTCTTTTTGAATATGTAATTTATTTGTATACCCATATGATAGATTATTTTTTCAGTATGGATCGTTAAAAACCACTTTTTCAAAATGCCTATTTCAGGACCATAGCACGCTCATGTACAGACACAATAATTTGACACAAATGAATGATTTTTTGTGAATCCTTAAAAATGGAGTTACTTGACACACCAAAGATTGATGAGAACATTTTTCTTGAATTTTTTAATGAATACTTTTATTAATATTAATTTTTAATTGGCTATAAAGGAAAATTTTAAAACCTCTCATGTACAGACAACATAATTTGAAAAGAAAATCACTTTTTTCAAATTTTGTTTTTTAACTTCAAAAGAATTGAATGCAGATTGATGACATATAAATTAATTTAAGAAAAAATATAAAATATAAAATTTATTAAAGTTTTAGTGAATGTTGCCATTTTACATTTAGGTACCACCTTTGATTAAAAAATAATAAAAAAATAGTAAATAATATCATAACTCTATAAAATTTATATTTCTGAAATCAAGACAATGAGAGCTCTAATAGGTTTTTTTTTTGTAAAAAAATTTGATCGGGAAGACCCTCTAAAAATTATGGTGTTGGTGCTCAAAATTGCAGCCCTAATTTTGAGCATTGTTGAGAATTTAAGCCCTATGAAAGCTTTTTGATGCCTATGTACCCGACTACCAGTCTGAAGCCTAAAAGGTGTTTAATGTTTTGAACACCCTATATTCAACTTATCTAAGTGTTACATGAAGTTAAATCATCATTCCCAGTCATTTGGTGAAGTCTTGCTTTCAGAAATTGTCAATCTTGCATTTTCACCGAGTGTCAAACAGCAATAGGAGGTCATGTTTGCAATTGAATATCTTGCACCCAGAAATGTTTCAAGATTCACCACTTTGGGAGTGTCTAGTTTCTATACCGGAGAACCTATGTTTCAGATTTCTAGTCATTTCAAGTTCGTTTGACTAGGTTTTGATTCCCTCAAAGTTAGATACTGTTTTCATTCATTTGCACTTTGCACACATTTTTGGGAAGCACTGTTTGAAGTGTTATAAATTTTGACCAGTTGATCCGAATGCTAAAATTCCTTTTGCATTCCATTATAGATGTCAAAGACTTGTCATGTTTCAAGTCTTAGCTCTTGACGAATCCATTTGATCAATTTTCAAACGTGATTCCAAATGCAATTTCTATCTTTTTATTGGTGTCAGCATTTGCAGATTGATTGGAATCCCTGTTCGTGACATCATATCTCTTGATCCGTGATAGGTGAGATTAAATGGTTTTTTTCCCTATGTTCTATACTGAAAATACTCCAAGTGTACCAGTTTTAAAATGTTGACGAATCCATTTGCACACTTTTCCAAGGTCTTTCCACTTGTAAAAATTGTTATCTTGTCTTTGTATCCTGTCTTGCAAATCCAAATAGCCTACTTTGAATGCTCACCATTTGAATCATGTTATTCTTCATGAGCCAAAATCATAGATCTATAATTTCCTCATGACAGAGAACCAATGCCCCAATTTTTATTTCCCCATGTGCTCATTTGCCCAGTTTGAAAACCCAAATCCAAACCCATTTTGTTGTTTTCTGACGTGTTTACTTGCAAGTAATTTTGAGAAGGCAATTTCAATAGTTAATATCTTTTGACTGGAAATTCGTCATGAGACAAGATTCAATAGGGTGAAATTATGCAGAACAAAGAGGTAGTATGTTACTTTTAAGAGCCTGATCAGGTATTTGGATTAGTTTTTAAGGCTAGTCAACGGAATTCCTGGCGCAAAATTGATAGTTTGCAAAAAGATGTAAAATGAGTTTCAAATTTGATTTTAGTGGTCGAATTTGTTTTCAAATCAGTGCCAGAGGGTGAATGAGTCAATTTTGCAGTTCAGTTGTTCCAAAACAAAATTTTTTTTAGTCGGACCTACTTTAGAGCCCGACTGAATGGCTATCAAATTACTGAACCATGGGTGAAACAGTTGAGTGGGTGATGGTGAAAATCCACCACATTCCTTTGTCCAAATATGATGGGGTTAGAGCTTTCTCTCTAGTGAGTTTTAATGGGTTAGTCTATTAGATAATGCTCCAGAATTGATGGAATCCCATTTCTATGTACTGCAACTATATGAAAAGCTTGAAGCATAGTTTGACCAATTAAAGGAATTAAAAGATGAACTTAAAATAATAGGAGATAGCCTTAAAATTTTAGAGTAGCCACCTTCACAAGCCATTGTGAATGACTGTGAAGCTATCTCTCCTAGACATTTTGATGGTGGTATTTCTCAAACAGGACAAAGTATTTGTGGCATGGCATTCAATCATCTAAACATATGTGGTGTGTTGAACCATGTGTATCAATAAAGCAACAATGAGGTGCTATACAAGAAAAGTTCCCTCAATTCCAAAATTGCCCTCCCATTGTTCTGTTTCATTCAGATATGCTGTGGAAGAAAAAGAGCAATCCGCTATCAAAAGGGAAGCACATACATTTAAAAGGTGCTCCCATGTTTTCAAAGAAAGAATCCGCATGCCAAAGAACAGGGGAATGAAGCTTAAGGGCTCATGGCAAGAATGAAGAAACTTGCATTTTTGAAAGATGAAGAAACTATAAAAAAAATGTGGCAACAGGCAGGGGATTAGTGTAGAGGCTGCAACAGAGGAAAAAATTTGAAGGAAAAGATGTCAAAAGACATGGAAGCTGCACACATGGCAGCTCCACAATAGAGAACGCCCAATCAATGCAGGAGAATCAGTATGCAAGCAAGCAATTAGATCTTCCACGCATTGTACAAGTACCACACGAATAGAGGGAGAAGCTCCATGTTAAAGAAACTGAAAACAACAATGCCAGTTGGAAGGAAGGGAGGACGCCATCATAAGAAGAAAAAACACGCATTAAAATCAAGAGCCGCTAAGTTTCAAAAAGCCATTGTCAAAGAGAATTTTAAATCAAATTAAACTCATCGCATGCCATCAAAAGATCATGCATTGTGAAGAAGGCAACGGGTAGAAAATTAGACGGAACCTCACGCATTAGAAAGAAGCAGTTTGAAGGAGCCCACAACATCAAAACTCACGGCAGAAGAGGTAAAGGAAGGAAGACATTTTTAAAGGAGACATCACCACATTTAAAAAGAGAGCAAAGCTAGCTGAAAAGAGCTCACGTTAGATTGCAATAAGCTGCTAGTTTGTAGGAAGCTGCCAGAGGTTAAAGGAATGATCCACACCCAAGTTTTCACACCCATGTCTCTTAACAGACCACTCCACACACAGTCAATGCTAGGCAGCAAGAAGATGAAGAGCCCATGACACAAAAGTGAGAAAAGTTGCAGGAGGAAAAGCCATGGCAATGCTGAAACCCATAGAGATAACATAATCCCACATGGCCTGTGGGAGGACTTTTTAAAGTCTTTATATGCTATACTACACACACCATAGAATGTGTTTAAAGAAAGGAGCCTCTTGTAAAGGCAATGGCCACTTGGTGGGCCCGACCCTGTTGGCATCCTTGAAAAAAGGATGACATCAGTGTGAAAGAGAAATATTTTGACCAAACTTACACAGGAGCTGATGTGGTGCCAAAGGACAGAGATTGAACAATATCGCGACAAGTGTTTGGATCTGACAGTGCTCGCTTCGCCGCATTATCAAGATGCAAGGAAGTTAAATAATGCAAGGAAGTGGGTTGTTGACACGTGGTGACATGGGCTCTAGGTGCAGTGATGTGGCGGGGACATGCAAGTTTAGGCAAGTGCATAGGATTGTGACATGAGTCACGATCCAATAGTGTGCGCATTCTTGCAAAAGAAAGATACAGGCTGGTTAAAAAATGTTGGAATGCATATTTTTGACACATGGCACAGGTCCCAGTTGATTCTGACATGGCAGTCTAGTGTCTGAATGAGCAGTGGTCAGCCAATCAAAGGCTGCCATGTGGCAGTTGATTAACTGAAGGTTGATCTCAGATTATAAGGCAAGGGCAATATTAAAGAATTAAAAAAAAAAAATTATTATTATTTTTATAAAAAATGTGTGTTACATGCAACTCATTTTAAAATCAAAAGAGGTCACTTTATAAAGTAATGACTTTAGTTTGTTTTAAATTTTTGAAATTTAAAATAGTCAAGTTGCAGATCTGGGTTTTATAGCAAAGGGAGACATTTTTAAACTAATATTCTGGGGGTCTTTGAGAGGCAAAATAGGCGATGTTATATATCATCAAAATTGGGAGAAGATGAGCTATCTGATTCTACAGTTTGTTTTTGCATAGGTAGTAGTCTTTTTGAGCTACCAAAGGTTTTCTTCTAGATTCCTATTGTGCAACCGAATTTAGGTATCAAAGCTCAGAACTGATTGCTAACAAGGTGATGACTTAAATATCAATAAAAGGAAATGGAAATGTAGTTAGGGTCAAATTTGTTTAGATTTACTCAGTAAAAACTTATTTTCATCGACATTTTCATGAAGAAATCAGATATTTTAGTGATTCAAAAGAATTTCATCATTGTACAAGGATATTTGCAAATTTGTAACAAAACAATGATGAAACCTACTCAGATCAAATGGGAAGAAAGAAGAAAGAGGTTTTTTCAGTTGCTAGAAGATTGAATTTCAAGTTGACACTTGTCAAGTAAATAAAAAATCTAGGAATTCTTTCTTGTCTATATCTTTCTTTCTCTGATACAATGTAAGGGTTCTAGTCTTTTGGAGAAAAATCTGCACATTACTGTGATACCAAGGTCTTGGATCTAGTTTTGGTTGCATTCCCATGACTGTGACACCATTTTTGTTTAGCAAATTTCTCTAATGTGAACAACAAGTGTAAAGATAATACAGATAGTTCTGAGATGTTAGGTTGTTTCATGTTTTGATTTCATGCACCTGAATGTATATTTTGAAAGAAAATGAATACATATGAGCAATAGTTTCACTAGCTTCATTCTGTTTCTTGTCTCCTATCTTAGCAATCTATAAGCCTTATGTGGTTTTGGAAAAAAGATCTAAGACCCATTTGCATCCCTTTCAGGTTGTATGTTTGATGTATTTTTCTGTTGGACCAAAGGCCCAAGTAAATGCTTGATATGTTTAACAAGGTTGTTGGTTACTTGAGAAGGATATTTTGTAAGAATGAGATCTGAATGAACATTGATGTCTGAATCACAAGGTGATTAGATAGATTTGATGTTTGGATATATAGAATATGTCCTAATGTCATAGATGTATGTTTTCAATTCATGGACTTGCCCAATGGATTAGGCACTGATCAGAGATAGGATCATTAGGTTTTGCTGCATGTTTGAGGATTTGTTGAACATCAACATCAATAATCAACGCTTTTCCCTTTCATGTTGAAGAGCTATAATAGAATGCCCTCACTCGGGTTATGAGATTCCTAGATCTACATTTAGCTACTATAGATTGATGATTATTTCATGAGTTATTAGGAGAAATAAGGGTTTTATCTACTTCATATTAGATTCAGTGTATGCTTTGATAACTAGTACGATATAAAGAATCTATAGGTCTACCCACCTAGGTTTTGCAGAGCCTGAAGAAGAAGAAGGTTCATGCATTATAGTTGGCCCTGTGTCTGAAATGATATGTTAATAATGGGAGTTAGCTGCCCCTAGATGTGTCATATTCTCATGGGGATAATTGAAAACCCTCTAGCATTTTCAAACACCAACAAGATGGCAACTCTATTGGGGAACTACATATAGAAGAAGCTAAAATCTCTAGCGTGAAACAAGTTGGATATGGAAAATGTGTAGCAAGAGGTGTTTCTTATTTCCTTGCTAAATTTTCATGCACCCTAGTAAGTTTTATCCATTTGCAACAGTAACTTAAAGGTTGAGTTCAGATTGTGTTGTTACTAAGTTTTATTTCCAGTCAATTCATCTAGTTGTTGTTTTCAAAAGTACTGTTGCATTTTAAGAGTCAGAAGTGATCAAAGGTTTGTCTCTCTTCAAGGTGTTTAATGATTTTCAAAATTTTACAAACTTGACAATTTAGTTTAGATTTGTAATGTTATGAATCATGTTTAAAATATTTCTCACATAAGTGAGTGGTGACTCTATCTAAAGGATCTCTGAATCATTGTAGATCAGTGATGTATAAATTGTTTCCAAGAGTTTTTTAGTGGAATCAAGCAGATCTGAAAGTTAGGTGAATTTGCAAGCAAGAAGAGAGATCTATTATAAGTTTCTGACCAATAAGTCTAGAAGTGTTGTTTGATTTGTTGTTATAAAAGTCTTTGAAATGATAAAAGATGAATCACAATAGTGATTTTATTTAATTCTCCTCAAGGAGATGGCAACTCTGTAAGGTTTGATCAATGGTGTGAGGAATTCATATTAGCACTAGGCCAATTAGTAGATTAGTGGTTTCATGCAACAACACTAAAGGTATTCTCATTTTCATGTATTTTCTTTTCATGAAAATTGATTGTTATACAATTGTGTTCTCTGTCAAGTGAAGTTTTAGCACTGAGAAGAGGAGAATGATTTGATAAGTTTTATGCACTTCATTAGATCAATTTTCAATTGGTTATATTTAAAAGTTTCTGAAGTGTGTTTGAAGTGTTCATTTGGTAGAGGGTTGTCAAGATTTGCTACAAGTTATGGATTCTGAAAGTGTTTAATGGTGAATGAGTCTTGAATTTGAAGAATGTTGAGTTTCACCTCATCTAGTATGCAACCAGTTAGTGAAGTTCCTAGATCCATTTCTACCAAGCAGTATATGCCATTAAATTTTAATGGTATTCATGGTTTCCCAAATATTATGCCTTATGATCTCAAAAAATATTTGCCCAAGTTTGGTGGAAACCATGAAAATTAAGTTAGTCATCATGTTTAGTTCTTTAGTTTCTTGGTTGGTGATTTTGAAATTTCTCATGAAGATGTTTAGATGAAGTTGTTTGTTCAGACTTTAAAAAATGATGCTAGGGACTAGTTTTCATTTTTACCAGCATGTTCAATTTCATCCTGGGATGAATTACTGTCAGCCTTCATGATGCAGTTCGGGGAAAGAGTAAGCATCTCTGATTATTTTGATAAGTTTTTGAATATCCAAGTCAGGAATGGTGAATTAGTTCCTAAATTTAATATCAGATTTGCAAAGGTTTTAAATGAAATTCCTAAAAGTTACAAGACGAATGATCAAATGTGTTTAGTGGTTTATCTCAATGTAGTTGACAAGAAGATGAGTTATCTATTGAGAGATAAAGAACTTAAGACTTTGCATCAAGCATTCATGACAGCAATAGAGATTGAGAATAACATAAAATATGGCTTAACCAAGAGTCATTTCTCTAGAAATATTTTCCAACAAGATGAGGTGCAAAGCACAAGTCAATGTCATAAGGAGTGTTTGATTTTAGATCAGCAAATAAGTACCCCTGCTACTGTAAATAGTTTTGTTGAAGATTCAGAAATAGAAACATGTGAACATGAAATCTCTTTGTTGCAAAAAAGAAATGATTCCATTCAAATTGAATGCACATGTTTATGCTGTTACAATAGTGAATGAGAGAGTTGATTCACTTGATGAGTTATACATGCAAGATATAAATTCGGTCATTCATTTTCCCATTGATGATTTTCATTATGTTGAAAACATAATGAATCAGGAAGGGGAAAGGTATTTCTCTCAGTATGAGGATGAAGAACCTGAAAGTGATGCATCAAGTGATAAAGATGAAATTGTTGATCTGACATATTGTGAAGAAGCATCATGTGAAGACAATGGCAAGACTTGTTGCTCAAGTCAAGAAGAGGATTGTGATAGTACATATGCATCTTCATGTGAATCAGATGTAGATTGAGAAGAAGAAAGTAATGATGGAAGTGAGTACTCTTTGTCTAGTAAAGGTATGAATACTATTTCTAAATCTGAAAGCGAGTTTCCATTTCAGAATTGTGTAAATTAGTTTGAGATTTAAAGTTATGAAGAAAATGTGTCTACACAATATGAAGACAAAGAGGTTATCTATAGGGACATATTACCTAATTATGTAGAAGAATGTCTTGAGGATGCGTATAGTGATGATCAGTAAATGAGTGATCCTAAGATTAATTCATCAACACCTATTGGTAAGATAAATGATGATTTTCTTGCAAGACATTTGAATCACCTATATGGAAACAATGAAAGTAACTTTGATTTGTATTCTACATGCTTTGTTGATGGAGTGGATGTTGAGTCTTCATATGATTTTGATTTGTCTTCTTCATATGTTGAAAGTGTCCATGACTAAATTTTACTAGTGCTCAACATCAACTAAACTTTACTAGGCTTACATTGAAATTGACTTTGTCTACTTGGCTTGCACTAACTTTGCCCAGCACCTACCATGAAAATTGTCAATCTTAGTGGACAAACTTCATTTACCTTGTTTATATGAACTTAATTAGTGTAACCAACTTTTGAAACCTTATGTAGATTATTAATTCACTATAATATCATTGTCTTAATTGATTCTTGTACTCATTTTCCATATCAAAACTCAACCTTTCCTCTAGGTGCTATTTTTACCTCATTTGATAAAATCATCTTCATCAATCAAATAAATGATAGTAATTAAACCATAGTCAATTGTCTTACTAGCAAGTAGTAGGTTTGACATTAGTGACAAAAAAAGATTGAAACACATTTATCATACTTGTGTGAATCTATTTTCAACACATATGACTCTTCAAATTTATTATGTGGTTCTTGACTTCCTATGTGAAAAGTGGTGGATTGCATAATTTGGTGTATAAAGAGAAAATGTTTTCTAGTACCTTCTTCATATCATTAATTTTGGTTGCTAACTCAACCCATGATAGTGCAATAACACTTGATATCTTTTCATTAACCATATTTTGATAATTTATTTTAGACCATTCAAGTAATTTGACATTTGAATCCAAGTTTGTGTAATTAATCTTCTCAACTAATCCTATTAACTACTCTATGATAGGCTTTGATTGTTCTGGTGTTGACAAGCTCAATCCATCAAGAAAATATTCTTTGATATCTAGCAAATCTTGCTTCTTCCTATGCTCCCTTTTGAGTAGTTCTTGGTTTTTCTTCTTTGTAAGAACATCCTATAGTATGCTCATATGTTCAATAGTGATGGTTAGAAAATCAAACTTTGGAAACTCAATCACTTCATCCAAGTTTTGATCACCAAATGATGTAACTTCATCTACCTTGGATGTGTTTGGACTAGGCCTTAATTATTTTAAAGGTATATCTTCCATACTCAGCCAATAAAGAGCATGACTTGGAGGAGTAGTAGTTTCTAGTAAAATCACCAGTGTTTGAATTTCTAGTTGCTCCTCAAGTTTTGAAGTCAAACCTAGCTCTTTAGTGCTATCCTTTTCTTGATCTACATTCTTAGTTATACCTTGATTATATGTTGGAGATGTAGGAGTAACATCTTATCTTTTTTGTGCTTGTGTTCCTTCATTCTCTTCTACTTAATCTTTTTTATTTCCATTAGCCTTATCCTTGTCATTTTCTTTTTCCTCATCATTTCCTAAAATTGGAGCATTTTGTACCAATATATTAGATAGTAAATGTTTCTATCTCCTTCCTTTGATATACAACACTACACAATGTAGCTTGTACCATCATGGATTGAGAAGGGGTTTTAGATATCTCTTTTATTTGAATTTACTCCCCTATAGATCCCCTCTCTACTTTCTCAATCTCATCAATACTTACTAGTATAGTGTTTTCACAAATTTTTGCCTAGATAGTGGAGCTTGTTGGTATCTTCTTCAAGTCTTCCTCTATAAGGGGGGTTGATGTTCCGAGTGACAATATAAAAAACATCCTTAATCTTTATAGTATCAATGTCTATATTTAGATCATGTTGAAGATTGGTACTCTACACTAGTGTATCTAGTATACTCTATTCTTTTTGATGCTCATCTTCAGTTGGTGTCTATGTGTCCATGTTCATTTCAGTGCCTCCAACAAAAATATATCTTTGTTAGTGTCACCTTTGGTAACCTTAGTAACTTTTTTTTGTTCATCTTTTTCCTCTACTACATCAATAGGTATCTACTCTATTGCCTTAGGTGTTGTCAGCCCATAAATTACCTTCCATAATCGAGTACTCTGATGCACAACATCTTCAATCTTGTTCTACAAAATGTTAAAGGCTCAATATTTAGGTACAAATTTTCCTAAATACTTCTTGATGGCCTTTGTCATCTCAAATTTATCTAAATCTGGCATCACTCTTGCAAGTGTAGTCTCTCTTGTATTTCTCTATGTATTGAGACTATATTTCCATCTTTACTCAACTCTATCATATGATTCCTTTGGTAGAGAGTTGGATTTCTCAATTGGAATCATCATAAATGTCATCATCATGGCATATATTGACTCTTCTATCTTATCAATTTCTAACTTCCCAAGTTTATCAAATTCAATATGTGTGAAACTAGATAAGTCAATATTATTCTTTGTATTTTCACACATATTGTCTAAATCTGAGGAAGGACTGTGACTTACCACTATGAATTGGTTGTTGTCATCAGATTCTATCCTCTCTTCATTTGATTCAGCTAGAGCTATATACTTTATCCTTAGTCTCTTCTTAGACTCATCTTCTTTACTAGTTCATCTAGCCCTCTTCTCTTTTGGCTTTTTTTCTTCTTGAGCCTTTTTAGCAATAGCTCTTCTGCTTGCCCTAGAAGTAGGAATTGTAAGCTTAGGTTTTACAATCTTCTTTGGTTTTCTAACTTCTAGGGGTTTATATTTCCTATTCTTTTTCTTAGTGGTTGTAGGTGCTTCGATCACTTCTTCTCCCTCAACACCTTCTTCAATTTCTACCTATTCTTCTTGGTCTTCTCTCTTGACCTTGAGTTAGGGCCAGTGGTGCTTGAGTAGGAACATCTTCTTCTTCACTATCTTCATTTTCTTCATGTTCTTCATTTTCCTCTACTCCTTCACCAAATTTCTATTTAATCTTCTTCAAAAAAAAAATTTTATTTCTTATAACTAACGCAATCTCTAAATCCATTGTAATTTTAGATTTAGCCACATCATAATTTCCAAAGGCAGAAGCCTTAGTATCTACATTTTTTGCAAGTCATGTTGTAATACGTGAAAATGCATCATCCATATTGATCTCATAAATTAGTGGTCTTAGTCATCTTACCCTTGGAACTACAACCTAAACATATGTGAAATCAGTGTTAACTAGAAAGAAAACATTGCTAAAATGTTTTTCAACAAGTGAAACTATTATCTTCAGTCTTTTCTTACTCAAAATTCTCTCCAAGTTGATCAATAAATTTACCTATTTTCACTACAATAGATCTATTTTTCCATGCAACTTTACCAAAATTAGGGAATGTATTATGTACATAGAAGAATATACATACAAGAATTGAACCAAATTTACATTATGCACTCTTGTTTTTCTTATTGCTCCCAATTTTTTTGTCAATTGTTGCAACTACAACTTGGTAAGGTCATAAGTATGATCCTTGTTAACTATCTTATAGCCCATGTCAACAAAAATACAAGGTACACTATTGAGCCTACTAGATTGAAATAATTTGTGTCATATAATCCTTACTTCAAAAGTAATTAGGGGATTTGAGATATTGTTAATTGCCATTCCTCTTTTGTTCCACACAACCACTATATTCTTCTCAATAACTTCTTTTGCTTCACTCCTCATGGTTTTAGGTTAGTCTAGGGTTGTGTATCCTATTACTTTGTGTACAATATTCTTTGTGATATTCACCTATATATTTTCAAACCATATAGAATTATTATGAATTCTACTCATAACTATCTATATCCATTCTATTTTGAAGACATTGGGGAAATCTAGGACATGGGTTAACCCTTTTTTACAATTTGAATTCATCTTTAAATACTCTAATTTTGCATAGTTTCACATAGGTTTCTCTAATCTCCATGTCACCTATGCCACCCACCTTGCATGTACAACAACATCTCACATCTTGAATCATTAAAACTTGTGGTGGTATCATCGATAACATGCCAAATGGATCTTGCTTGTAAGCAATATCAAGAATAGCTCTAAAGTTTGGTTGTTTAATCTCATTTCTTATCAATTATACATTCAAAACTTCTTTACCCTCTTTAACATTAGTAGATGAAAAACTAGATGCCATTATGAAAAACTAGGGTTTATAAAAATTCAAACTACATAGCTCGGCACATGATATATGCCTTTGTAAATCTACCAAATTGGTGTTGAGAAACTATTGAATCCTATTTGTAAATTCTTGGAATGATCTCTTTAATTATCCTTTAGCTCTTTGTGTTTTCTCTAGTTTAGAATGATGTAAAATGAGTCAAAAAATTGATCATATAGACCTTAAAACCTCACATTTAATGCTCAGTGCTTACATAGTTGTAAGCTCAATTTGAATAAAAGTTTCAACTCAATTGACAACCATGAAGTTTCCTCATGCTTGGATACTACTATGACCTTGACAAACACTATCACCTTTGATAGCTTAGCATCAACTAAGATTTCACTCAATAGCTAAAGTGAAACTCTTCATGCCTAACAATAACATGAAAGCTGACAAAATTTAAATATTTCTTGTAGAATTTTTAACAACACTTTGCATATTTCTTCATGCAAATACAATCTTTTTAGAACTAAATCCTTGGAACTGATGAATAGTATATCTTTTAAGTACCAATCTCATACATATTTCTTAATTTCTTAATTGGAGGTAGTCTGATCACCTGACCCATTGGGTGAAGTGATCCTATTTGAACTTGATGTGCTACAATTTTCTTTTCTCTTCAGTGTCTTGTTCATCTCATATCTAACATTTTCAACATTCACCTTTCCTTTCCCCTTGTTGAACTTACTACTTGGTTCTTTTGATCTTGTTGGAAAATTCTTTCTTATGTGACCAGTCTTTAAATGGCTAAAACATGTAGTTTGACTCAATCATCTTTTGTAGTCAATTCTAAAATGTGTTCTTATGCAATTTTCAGCAACATGTCAATACTCTTGACAATATTGATAGCTATACCTAGTATTGTAATCCCAATTATAAGAGTTTCCATTGTGATTTATCTTTTTTTTCTTCTTTGATGACCATTTATTTTTGGATTTGCACTCATATGCTTTGCATCCATACTTCTAGCAGTTATAGAAGTATCCTTCAAATCTTTATGTGCTTGTGGTCTTGGTTCTACATTCATGTGTCTATTGTCCTTGTTTGTTGCAGTCTTGATCTTGCAAACATTAGTAGTATGATCTATCTTAACACAATTATGACAAGTAGGTTTGGTGTTCTTATCATTGGCATTACTTTGTTCACCACTTTTAGATGATTCTCCTTCTTGAGTACTAGTATAACCTAATCCAGTAGTATCACTATTGGATCTAGGAGATCTCATCAATTGCTTAAAGTATTTGATAACTTCACTAGGTCTGTTGAATCTTTCAGTAAACTCTTATTCTCTTTTTAAATCATTTCTTAGTTGTTCATTCTGCAACTTCAGTGTTGTGATCTCAATATCTTTTCTATTCAATTCATGATTTGCAATCATTATTTGATTCAATGTTTCCAATTACATGTGAGTAATCCTATTTACCTCTCATGTTTTCTCTTTCATTCTATTTGTCAATATCCTTTTTTCGTCTTCAATCATGAGTTTGTCCTCTTTAGCTTTTGTAGTGCCTAACCCTAGTTAACTTTTCTAATTTTATTAAACAACTCTTTTAGGCTAGTTTATGTTTATGCTTGATGACCAGTGATATTGTTTTCTAGATTATTAGATAGTGTTTTCATACTTAGTTGATTATATGATGAGACTACTTTGGTACTAGTTAGTTCATGTATACATGATTATACCTTGATGATGATTATTTATAGTGATTTTAGTTATTTACTAATGTTAGCTAGGTGGATTATTTGTACATATTTTCTATGGATACTTACCCCATACTTGTGTGTGTATGGTGTGCATGTATGTTTTATTTATGTATGAAATTTCTAATGTGGTTAAGGAAGGGATTCATAGCCACCTGCTAGTCAAGATCTACACGATGCACCACTTCTTGTCATTGCCTATTTCATTTAGAATATATGTGTTTGTACATGCAGGAATTTTATGTAGATTATAGGTACTAGGTATCAACTCCCTTAAATTTCTAGGATGAGTGTACCCTATCACAATATCTCAATGGTAAGAGAGGGGAGATACATTCTTGAGCCCAAATCCTTACCTTAAAACCAATTGTCCTAGAAATTAGAACAAGCATTTGAGATGATTACCCTTTTGAATTCATCGTATGATATAAATTCGTGATTATAACCCTTGAGTTTGATATTGTATGTGGTATTTTATGATAGTTTTTCATATTTCATCTTGTAGGTCTTTGGTGATTTTTTTGTTAATTAAGTCAAATTAAAAGAATATTTAATGATTTAATTTAATGGAAAACTATTAAGATAATTTTAATATTTAATTATATTTAATTGATTGAGAATTAATTAAATAAAAGAATTAAATTTGAAGAGGAATTTATAGTTCTAAGTTTAGAGCATAATAATATTAATTTAATTTAATAATAATATATTTCGGAGATTATATTTAAATAAATGTTAAGTATTATTATTTAAGTTGACAAATATTTTATCAAAAAATGCTTCAAAAATTAATTAAAGAGAGCAAGAGAAATTAATTTATTAAAGATATTTTTAAATTGCAAAAAGTGTGCATGATATTCAAAAAGTCGTTGAATAGTTAAATTATTGTGATCAACAAGTTCCCTTTTGTGATCACACAATTAGTGCCTCAAATTTAGAGGAGAACTCTATATCAGAGATTGGGAGTCCATTTCACAAGGACTGAGATTTTTGGAGAAGGGATTTTTAGAGAGAAGGTTTTGAGAGAAAAGAGAATTCTCTCACAATCTTTGGGTGGTTGCATATTAGCATCAAATTCAGGTAGAATCTTGTGCTTTAATCACATTATGAATTAGGTTATTTGATATTCCTATCTACATCACATCTATTGAATCTATTTGCAAAATTTTGTCTATGATGAATCTTTCATTGTGAATCTACTGACATTCATATCAAATTCTATTTATATATGGGGATTGGAAAGAAATTAGAAGCCCTAGTTCTATAAATTAAATAGTTGATATTTTAACTTGGAAGGGTTTTGGAAAGAAATTGAATTGTTAGAATACAAAAGTTGATTAGCTTGTCATATTTTTCCTATCATAGTATTGTTATAACTTTTATAATATATATATACACACACACATAATGAGGAGGGTTGTTTTTTATTTTATTTAAAGAGACATATTTAAAAATAATAATAATAAATAAAATTATATGGGGATGTGGCCAGGACACCCCCACCTCCCATTTGACCCTCTGCAACAATAGTAAAAGGGCTACCAATAGCTTTTAAGGGACCGCACAATAGGCCTATTGCCTTGACCATAGAGACATTACTACGGTAGAGCTGCCACGATAGCCAATAGCCCACAGGCTTTAAAAAAGGGTAAGGTTTGTTTTATTTTCTTGTTTAAATTTCATTTTATTAAATTTAAAATGAAGTTAATAAAGTTTGTATTAAAATATTAAATTTTGAATAAATGTTAGTTTATTAATGTTAATTATTAAAGAACTTTATTAATACTTTATTATTATTGATTAATTAACAATTATTAATTTAGCAAAATAAGTTATTCAATGATAATTATTATTGAAGATAATTAAAGGAATTTAATTAAATTTGAATTAATGATAAATATTAATTAATAATGCTTAAATATATTTATTATTATTATTATTTAATAATTTGATTATTAATAGAATTGTCAGTATTCTATTTAATGATTGATAATCATTATTTAATAGTCTAATAGATAATTACTTTTAAGTCATCTTATGGTATTTAATTATGAACCTTGAAATTTCATAAGTTAATGGTAATTGTGCAATTCGTTCTAAAATGAGAAATGAGTTAAAGTTGTAAGGGTAAAAATATAAATCTTATCTACTCAAAAACTTACATTGAAAAGAAAATTTAAACCTTACTGTTGACTTAGACTTGTGTCTTCAAAATCAACAAAACTATGAAACTACACTATTAAGTGTATGTTGACTTATGTTTTGGGGTTTCGGTTGACTAGAGTGTTTACTAGTCATAGGATGTTTACCAGAGGCTCAGGAGTTTTATTTTTGTGATGTCATGATGATGAATTGATCTTGATCTTTTATACTCAACCATGGTAATGTGTTTGGTATGCTCTATGATATGTTTGGATCTACTGTTCATTATTTCTTTCTAGTGTTCTTGTATGAAACTATGATGAATGGTGTGACCTATTTAACTTAACCTTTGAGTCTTTAAACAATTATTTTTAGATGCTTTCTAGTTGCTTGTAAAGGATTGGGGTGTTATTGTGAATTATCTTTTGATGCTTTCCAATCACTTGTATAGGGTTGAGGTTAAAACTATGATTCTTTGTTTTGTACTTTTATGAGCCTAGTGTAGGTAATTTGTATGTTAAGTTGGGAAGTGGCTTACAATGGAGGTTGAGGCCCTAAAAAGGCTGATGGGTAACCCATTATAATTAGTTAATAAGTGAAAATGTTACACTAAATGAGAGTAAAATGAACCTAATAAGAGTCTCTTTCTTTCCTCAACCATGCCTCAAGTACTAGTACATAATAGGATGGGAGTAGAGAGGATGCTTGGTTGTGACCATGCATCATTAGTATGCCTCGTCAGTATGAAAGGATACTAGTGCCACATAGAGTCACTAGGGGATTGGAGAATTTAAAGACTATCTGGGTAACCCTAAAGTTGGTTTGTGTGATGACACTTGCGCAATAGTAGTATAGACTCCCTAAGTGTCTTGTTTGCCTCTGGGTTTAGATGTTGATTTATCTTGGAATCTTTGAGTTAGATTAATTTTAGGGTTTTCCTTGACCTAGATATTAATTTTGATTTTTTGGATTGTTATCCTATTTGGGACTTGAGACTATCTCCTCAGTGTGGTGGGAGTGTCCCTTTTTGGGTTTCCATGAGGTCAGGTGGTACTGCTTTTTACTTTTACCATTGAGATTCATCCATTGATGTCATGGCTGGAGTTCCTTGTTTTACATTTCCTTTCATTCTATCTTATATATTATGATGGATGGTTATATCTATTTTATGGATGATTTTACTTATTATATTGTATCTTGTTTCATGGATGCAAAAGGGATTATTTAATCTATTTTATAAATGTATATTATTTCATCCTTTCATACCCTATGACATGTATAGTGGATGATTGTGCATTCTAAATTAATGCCAAGTGACATTTGGAATAAATGTTTATTATTTCAATGGATTGGACTTGTAGTTATTCTTCCATGTGAATGTATTATTTATTGGACTTATTATTAGTTAAATTTAAATGTGACTTAACATCTTGGGATCCTTAAGGAATGTAATCCATTATGTTTGGTTATGCATGATTGTATGTTATTGCTTCTGCTACTTTATAATTGTTGTTATATGTTATCTTTAAAAAAATGTTTTGAAAACTTAGTAAAACTTTAGGTTAGTTCTTTTGGATCCCTTTCTAGGGCATTACATTTGGTATCAGAGCCTGAGTTCTACATTGGGAGCTCTGGGCATAATGGAACACCATTAGTTATTAACTAGTTGAACTAAAACAAAATTTAAATTGTTATGTGTATCTATTACAAACTAAAAACTTGAAATATTTGAACTAAAATGAGACTTAAACTATTAGTTGTATATTATTCAAACTTGAACACTTGGAATTTCAAAACTAAAATATACTTAAACCTAAATTAGGAAAAACTAAAATTTGAGCTTGTACTATTTTCAAAACATGTATCTTCTATGTATGCCTTAGAGTAGTATGTTTTATGGTTATTACAACATCTTGTATCTTGGATATTATTGTAGGAAGGTATCTAGGATGAGATCTTCAGTTAAAGGTCATAGCTTAGGTCATGGTAGAGGTAGAAACATCAACATACATGATTTTGTCCATGAACGCCTAAATCAGGAATAGGGTAGAGAAGACTCAGAGGAGGTTGGCCTAAGGAAAATAATGAAGACCATCATGGATTGCCTACGTCCTCTTTAGGGTGTTGGTTAGAATGGATCACACCAGATAAGGAATGAGCATAGACCTAGGTAAAGGAGCCCTTAAAGGGATTAACAGAGATTAGTTGTAGCTTCTTAGATGAAGGACCTTTAGAGGTCCAAGGTTAAACCATTTAATGGGTTGGTTTCACATTATGTGGCCAAGTAGTGGCTTATTTCTCTTGATAGGGTTTTTGATATTCAAGACTTTGAAACTAATGTCAAAGTGAGGTTTGTGATTACCAACCTAGAACTCTTTGGAGCAACATGGTGGATTATCAAAGAGAAGAAACTCAGTATAAACATGAATATGTCACATGGGAGTTATTTTTGGAAAACTTTCGTCAGCAATTCCTACCAGATGGAATTGATAAAGAGCAAATGAATTCCACAACTTGAGATAGTTCACTGTGACTGTAGTAGAGTATGAGCATAAATTGTATGAGCATAAATTGTATGAGCTCATGCCTTATGTAGGAATTAGTGATAAACCAACATAGTTGGATCAACATTTCATCAGAGGCTTGAACAACTATCTAGTTGGGGGTGTTAAGGTATTTGAACCGAAAACCCAAACCCTCAAAGATGTCATACATCAAGCCATACTTGTAGAGCAGAGTGTTAACCTAGGACAAGGGGGCTTTGTGGGAGCACCTATAGTATTAGGATTTAAGGGTAACCACAACTCAAGAGGGAATAGGAAACCTCCTTCTATAGGTAATCAATAGCAGCGAGGATGTTATCCTCCAACTTAGAGTGGTGATGTTGGATCACATGCTAGGGACCCTTAGTACTCTCAGTGCAATAACCACAACTAGTATGACCAGCCATCTTAGAGTATTCCTTCTTATCCTAGTAGGGGTAGTGTCCAACAATCTAGTGTATGTAGAGTACAAAGGAGTTTTAATGAAGAGTGCTTCTCATGCAGACAACATGGACAAAAGTCATCCCATTGTCCTCAATGGAAATCACAATCCCTAGACCAAAGACCTTTAGGTTTAGAACCTATGGTTGGAGACATGGGTAGGTCCCAGAGAGTGTTCTTAGTGGATTCATATCCTCATGTAGGGGAAAGGGTCCAATGGGACTAGCACAGTGAGTTATTTAATTTTACCTTTCTGGTAGGCTTCCAGGAGTAATCCTAAGTTTAGGGGGGTGGATGTACTACCTACCCCTAGTTGACTTTTTCAATTTTATTGCCAAACTCTTTTAATCCAGTTTAAGTTTATGCTTGATGATTAATGACATTATTTTCTAGATTCTTAGATATTGTTTTCATACTCAGTTGATTATATAATGAGACTACTTTGGTACCAGTTAGTTCATGCATGCATGATTATACCTTGATGATGATTATTTACAATGATTTTAGTTATTTACTAATTTTAGTTAGACATATTATTTGTACATGACTTCAATGGATACTTACCCCATACTTGCATGTGTATGGTGTCAGTGTATGTTTTCTTTATGTATGACCTTTTTTATGTGGTTAAGGAAGGGAGTCGTAGTCACTTACTAGTCGAGATCTACATGATGCACCACTTCCTATCATTGCCTATTTAATTTAGAATATATGTGTTTTTACATGCATGTATTATATGTAGATTGTGGGTACTGGGTATCAACTTCCCTAAATTGCCAGGATGAGCATTCCTTATCACAATATATTAATGGTAAGAGAGGAGAGATTAATTTTTTAGTCTAAATCGTAACATTAGAACCAACTGTCCTAGAAATTAGGACAAGTATCTGAGATGATTACCCTTACAAATATGTCATATAATGTAAATTAGTGATTATAACCCTTGAGTTTGATCTCGTATGTGGTATTTTATGATGGGTCTTCATATTTTTTCTTGTAGGTCTTTGGTGACTTTTCTGTTAATTAAGTCAAAATAAAAGAATATTTAATGATTTAATTTAATGTAAAATTATTAAGATAATTTAAATATTTAATTATATTTAATTAATTGAGAAATTAATTAAATAAAAGAATTAAATTTGAAGAGAAATTTATAGTTCAAAGTTTAGAACATAATAATATTAATATTAATTTAATAATAATATATTTAGGGGATCATTTTTAAATAAATGCTAAATATTATTTTATTTTTAGGAAAAAATTGGCAAGCCACTATAATATTTTATTAATCTAATTCAAAAAGGTCAACTGGGAAAGAATTAGTGAAGAAAACCCAGCATCATCCCTGATATATACATAGTTTTTATAATTTTTTGAAACTAATAAAAAAACATAATTACAAAGAGGTGTATGAACTACCACCCAATGCTATTCCATCAGTTATCAAAAACTAATAATCAGCATGTCCAAAATTCTCTATCAAAAACTAATCATCAGCACATGCCAAATTCTCTATAACATTTAATACAGCAAGAAGTCAAAACTCAAAATCATACCCCCTAATTCATTCTTCCATATCATCATAACTATGAAGAATCTTACCACCAACTTTAGGAAGACTCTCCCAAGAAACTTTACTATCACATACTGAAGCACCATGCCCACAACTTGGGTTGAGAATTGTATCACTCCAGCCCCCACTATAATCACAAAATTCTACTAGCCAAAGACAACCATCTAGCTTTCCAAGCCACAATTCTGCTCTAAATATGTTGAATGATTGAAGACCAACAAGAAGATTTATTTGAACCCATAAAGAAAGGAATTCCCAAATATATGGAAGGTAATAAATCCACTATAAAACCCAAATTAGATTGACTTTGTCAGATATCATTTTATTTGTATCAAAAAAATAGATTTTTGACTTCTGTGCATTAATGGCTTGAATTGATACCGCTCAATAAAGATTGAGTACATGTTTAATTTTTTGAGCCTCCTGAACATTTGACAGTCCAAATAATAATGTATCATCGACAAATAGGGAATGTGTGATAGAAATATTTGTACTAGAAATATGAGCACCATGCCACTTTCTGATATTATGCTGACATGTAATGGTCCTACTAAAAGCTTCAGCCATAATGATGAAGAGAATTGGAGATAGTGGATCTCCCTATTTGACCCCTTGTGTAGAAGAGGAAAAACCTGCTGGCTTACCATTTATTAACATTGAGAACCAAGCACCTGAAATACATGCCTTAATCCACTTGCACCAACTTTTAGAAAAAACCCATTTTGATAAGCACTTGAAGCAAAAAGTTCCAACAAACCCTATCATAAGATTTCATCATATCAAGTTTTATTGCAAAATTTGAGGACTAATTTGAATTTATAGAGTGAAGAACCTCATGTGCCACTAAAGCTCCTTCCATAGTTTCTCTTCCTAGAACAAATCCACCTTGTTCCCATGAAATGATGTGAGGGATAAGATGTTGCAGTTGTAGATAAATAGCCTTAGATATAATCTTATAAGATAGATTACATAACAAAATTGGCCTAAAATTAGAAAATGTTTGAGGATCCTTGATCTTAGGAGTAATTGAAATATTTGTAGTGTTGAAATACTTAAGTATGCTCTTGCTCTTCCTATATTTTTTAACAACTGCTAATAAATCCCAGCCAATGATATCCTAGCAACTTTTTCCAAAACATTGATGACAAAAAAACTCACACAATCATGCCCAGAAATCAAATATGACAATATTTATGGATTATGGAAATTTGATAGCTCTGAGATTATTATTACTAACAAAATAATTAAAATCTTGTAGAGTTTTAGGAGGAGGAATGATACCCCCAATTTTCTCGTCTTGAGAGAACAACGCATTAATGTCACCTCCAATAATAACTTTTTGTGGACCTTGAACCTGGACAAAATGAGTAATATTTTCCCATAAACATGCTTTTCCCTGTGATGAAGAAGGCCCATAGACGTTAATTAGGATAAAAGAAATGTCAAATGTGGAAATATGCAACATCTTCCAATTGTTATCTTGATTAATGAGTTGTTCAATAATTGTAAGAGGATTCCAACGTATTGTAAGACCCCTAGAAGCTCCTATTCTAGGAACATGCAGAGACTTCCATTTGTGCCATTTTGCAAGAGTTTTATCAAAATTTTCCTGAGATAACTTGGTCTCCTATAGCATAATAATATTTTCTTGTATAGAATCAACCACTTATTTAATTCTATGTCTTTTGTTAGAGGCATTAATACCTCTAGAATTCCATGAGTTGATTTTCATTGTGGACAAGGAGAACACCTTGTTCTCCTTGTCAATCTTTTGGAAACAAAAAAATTGTTATGCAATGTGCTTTTTATTCTAGCAATTATTTCTTTCCTAGTCTTAGAGTCCTTTGGCCTACCTCTAGACTTAGGTGTTTTGGGATTGTAAATAGCTTTAGACAGAGTTTGGAAGATTGATAAGGGCTAAAGATGAAAGGTGTCTTGACTTCTATTAATAGAAACACAATCCTATGAAATTTTTCATTGCTCATGCTATCAACAGGGACTTGAGGAAGAAAATTAGGAGATTTTTAAACTTTCTGATAAATAATGGTTTCGAAACCCATAGAATCTTCCAAGGCTAAGACTTCACCCACAATATAACTATTGAAGTGAGACCCTTGAAGAAAATTTCTTTTATTAATAGAACTATGGTCCTGAACCAAGCAGTTCCAAAACTAAAATTCGCTAAGCAAGTTATCAATCATAGGCAAAATATATTCCTCATCTAAAATACCTTCTTCTCTTGCAATTCCAAAAATGATTGATGTGACAATTTCTAATATAATTTGATCTCCAATTTGACTCAATATTGCAGAAGAAAGATGAAAAGATAAAGGCTAAATAGGCCATATAGATAGAGAGAAACTCCTACTTTGAAAGATAACAAACTGGAATGAACTTGAAACCAAAACTTTGTGAGATTCAGGAGAGACAATGAAACTTGGGACCACTTCTAAAAGAGAATCCAAAGCAGAATCTAAAGCATCCAACAAAGATAGTTTTGAACAATTAAAGATCTGTTGGAAAAATTCCATAATCCAATTAAGAATATGCACAAAGTTAATCATATTCTTTTGACTAGATGCAAAAAGGTCTTGCTTATCTAGATCTCCAGAATTTAGTTGGAGATCAATATCCAGAGTTCCTGAATTACATTGGACATTGTATTTATAGGTTTTTTAGGAACAACTCTTTGGTTCAGAACAATGATCTAGGCATATTGCTATGTCATCAATATCACCTGTTTGGCACATGGTGTTGAAATGACCAAGATTATCTTGAAAATTATTGACTGCATTTGCATCCTAAAGCTTAACTGATTGAGACCAATTACCCCATTGAGATATGAGAGATATAGAAGTAGGAAAATATTTGTGCATATCAATTAGAAAAAAATCTCTAACTTTCACTTGTGAGCATTCAAAGGGAATGAGGCCATGTTTTAGGAAAATACCCAACTTGTTGGCTATAATTTCAATTATCTCCAGATCACGGTATTCAAGCAACAAATGGGAGAAAGAGATCCAATGTGGGAAAAATTGAATAGATGTATCACATTGATTAAAATTTGGAACCCACATCATAGTATATAAACCAACTCCTTGACAAAACCAACATTTTTGTTTATGAACAAAATCTCTCTCTTCCTTAATCACAAATAGGGCAATCAAAAACATAGATTCCAGATCAGTGTAGAAAATATCCTTAATCCTAGACCAAGAGGAAAATGCCCAGTTCTTAATGTCCAAAAATGATAAGGAGGAAGAGGAGAACTTACCAATGAAAACCAATGGACATAGAATATCAATTGAATATGCAACATGTGAGAAGTGAAACTAATATGAAATTGATTTAGGCCATGCTTAAGAGTTTGTGGCAATTGGGCAGCATTACCCTAAACTTTCTTCTGCCAAATGTGTTTTGGAATGAAGGGGGCTTGTGCAAAAACATTTGATAGAGCCTCAGGCCCACCTTTAACAACCTTACCTTGAGAAATTAAAAAAAATATCTTGCAATTGTGTCGGTGAAATAGGAGGAGCCCCCTCACAAATATAAAAAATGGGCTACTTATGGATAGCCCTATGAATATATTTTATTTGTGCCCCAGTTTTATTATTTCTTTTGGATTTAAGCCCCCTATCAATTGGCTCAAGTGAATCACAAGCTAAGCTCTGAGAAGCCAAATTTTCCTACATGAACTTATTTTGAACCACATTTTCCTACCCAAAATTATTTTGAATTTGAGATTGATGCAGATTATGGATTTGGGAAGAAGACTCACCTTTTTCAAAAGTTGATGTTTCCTGCCAGAGCTTAGAAGTTGTAGAATGTGTATTACCTTAAGCTTGAAATTTTAAATGTAACCATCAATCATCAAAACATGGATTAAGGAAAAAAGGTTTTGCTGGTTGAACAATTTTTTTACCCCTAAAAATTGATTTAACATTTCCATTCCCTGACCCACCACTATTCACATTTCTAAAAGAACATTTATTGAAGGGAAGATCAGCTTGGAAAAATTTAACTAGCTAAACCACCGGTGTTGAGGAAAAAATACAAGTTAAATCATGGTCCCAAACTGATTGCACTACTAGTGTAGTTAAGAAAATACAAGAGATGTCAAGAAAATCTAAAAAAGATTCACTCTCTTGTTGTGTGCCCTTGTTCTATCGATGAAAATATTCCCTATCTAAATTGGGATCCTAGTGACCCTTGCAACCCTTGTCATGGCTTGACAACTGATGTTCCAGTTGCTTACTTGAGGACTCAAGTTTCAATTAGAAAAGACCATACATGGATGTGGACCTAGCTTCTCTCCTCCTACTCTTCTCCTCATCGTGTATCTAAAATTTTAGGAAAAGTCTAGACCTATACCCCAGGCCAACATAGCAAGTACATGGCATGAAGGTCCTGCAAGGGAAACTAGCCCAAAGAAATTATCCACTATGAAGGGGAATCAAACCTGTGACCTCAAGGAAATAAACCTCAAGCCACAAACCAACTCACCTACAAGTGATGACTTCTAAACTTCTAGACAAAGTCTAGACCTATACCCCAGGCTAGCAGAGCAGGTACGTGGCATAAAGGTCCCATAAGGGAAACTAGCCCAAAGCCATTCTCAACTATGAAGGGGAATTGAACCTATGACTTCGAGGAAATAAACCTCAAGTCGCAAACCAACTCATGTACAAGTGGTGGCTTAAACTTTTAGGCAAAGTCTAGAGCTATACCCTAGGCCAGTGGAGAAGGTATGTGTCATGAAGGTCCCATAAGAGAAACTAGCCCAAAGCCATTCTCCACAACAAAAGGGAATCAAACCTATGACCTCAAGGAAATAAACCTCAAGGCACAAACCAACTCACCTACAAGAGGTGGCTGATACTAAATATTATTATTACTTAGGTTAATACATATTTTATCAAAAAATGCTTTGAAAATTAATTAAAAAAAGAAAGAGAAATTAATTTATTAAAGATATTTTAAGTTTTAAAAAAGTGTGCATGATATTCAAAAAGTAATTAAAGGCTTAACAGATTGTGATCAATGAGTTCTCTCGTGTGATCACACAACCAGTGTCCAAAATTTAGGGGAGAACTCCATATCAGAGATTGGAAGTTCATTTCACAGGGATCGAGATTTTTGGAGAAGGGATTTTTAGAGAGAAGGTTTTGAGAGAAAATAGAATTCTCTAACAATCTTTAGGTGGTTGCATATTAGCATTAGGTTTAGGTAGAATCTTGTGCTTTAATCACATTATGAATTATGTTATTCGATATTCCTGTTTACATCGCATCTGTTAAATCTATTTGCAAAATTTTGTCTATGATTAATCTTTCATTGTAAATATATTGGTATTCATATCAAATTCTATTTGTAAATGGTGATTGAAAAGAAATTAGGAAACCCTCGTTCTATAAATTAAATAGTTGATATTTTAATTAGAAAGGGTTTTAGGAAGAAATTGAATTGTTAGAATGCAAAAGTCGATTAGCCTATCATATTTTCCCTATCAGAGTATTGTTAGAGCTTTTATTTTTAAAATGTATATGAATATATATGTATATTAATATATATAATATGGAGGGTTTATTTGTTTATTATTTAAGAAAATGTATCTTTCAATAATAATAATAATAAAATTAATTGCAGGCGAGGCCACCACACCCCCAACTCCCATTTCACCCTTTTCCATGATAGCAAAAGGGTTGTTGGCAGCTTTTAAGGGGCCACACGATAGGCCTATTGTCATGACCACAGAGGTAGTGTTGCAGTAGTACTCTACTGTCATGACAGTAGAGCTGCTACAGCAACCAATAGCCCACAGGCTTTAAAAAAGGGTAAGATTTGTTTTTTTTTTTTTTGTATAAATTTAATTTGATAAAATTGAAAATTAAATTAATAAAGTTTGTATTAAAATATTTAATTTTTAATAAATGTAAATTATTAAAGAGCTTTATTAATAGTTTTTAATTATTATTTAATTAATGATTATTAATTTAGCAATACAAGTTATTCAATGATAATTATTATTGAAGATAATTAATGGAATATAACTAAATTCAAATTAATGATAAATATGAATTAATAATGCTTAAATATATTTATTGTTATTATTATTCAATAATTTGATTATTAATAGAATTGTGAGTATTTTATTTAATGATTGATAATTATTATTTTAATAATTTAATAGATAATTATTTTTAAGTCATCTTATAATATTTAATTATGAACCTTGAAATTTCATAAGTTAATGGTAATTTTTCAATTCGTTCTAAAATGAGAAATGAGTTAAAGTTGTAAGGGTAAAAATGTAAACCTTATCTACTTGAAAGCTTACACTGAAACGAAAATTTAAACCTTGCTATTAACTTAGATTGTGTGTCTTCAAAATCAAGAAAAACTATGAAACTACATTGCTAACTATATGTTGTCTTATGTTTTGGGGTTTGGGTTGAGTAGAGTGTTGATTAGTCTTAGGATGTTTACCAGAGGCTCATGATTTCTATTTTTGTGATGTCATGATGACAAATTGATCTCATTCTTTTATACTCAACCATGGTAATTTGTTTGGTATGATCTATGATGAGTTTGGATCAATTGTTCATTATTGCTTTCCAATGTTCTTGTGTGAGACTAAGATGAATGGTGTGACCTATTTAACTTAACCTTTGATTCTTTGATCATTTATTTTTGGATGTTTTCCAATTGCTTGTAAAGGACTGAGGTGTTGTTGTGAATTTTCTTTTGATTCTTTTTAGTCACTTGTATAGAGTTGAGGTTAAAATTGTGATTTTATGATTTGTACTTTTATGAGCCTAGGGTAGGTAATTTGTATGTTAAGTTGGAAAGTGGCTTGCAATAGAGGCCGGGCCCCTAAAGAGGCTAATGGGTAACCCATTGCAAGTAGCTAATAAGTGAAAATACTATATTAAGTGAGAGTAAAATGAACCTAATAAGAGTCTTTGTCTTTCCTCTCCCATGCCTCGATTTCTAGTACAAACTAGGATGGGAGTAGAGAGGATGCTTGGTTGTGACCATGCATTATTAGCATGCCTTGTTAGTGGGAAAGGATACTAGTGCCACATAGAGTCACTAGGGAGCCAAAGGATTAAAAGACTAGCTAGGTAACCCTAGAGTTAGTTCGTACAATGACACTTTTCCACTACCAGTATAGATTTCCTACATGTCCTATTTGCCTCTTGGTTTAAACATTGATTTATCTTGGAACCTTTGAGTTAGATTACTTTTAGGGTTTTCCTTGACCTAGATATTACTTTTGATTTTTTGGATTTTTATCATGTTTGGGACTTGGGACTATCTCCTTAGCATGGTGGGAGTGGACCTTTTTGGGTTACAATGAGGTTGGGTGGTAGTGTTTTTACTTTTAACATTGAGATCCATTCATTGATTCCATGGCTAGAGTTCCTTGTTTTACATTTCCTTTCATTCTATCTTGTGTATTATTATGGATGGTTATATCTATTTGATGGATGATTTTACTTCCTATATTCTATCTTGTTTCATGGATCTAAAAGGGATGATATAATTTATTTTACAAATGTATATTCTTTCATCGCTTAATACCCTATGACATGTATAATGGATGATTGTGCATTATGAATTAATGCCAAGTGGCATTTGGAATAAATGTATATTATTTAAATGGATTGGACTTGTAGTTATTCTTTCATGTAGATGTGTCTTTTATTAGACTTAGTATTATTTAAATTTCAATGTGACTCAATGTATTGGGATCCTTAAGGAATGTAATCCAATATGTTTGTTTCTATATGATTGTATGTTATTGCTTCCACTACTTTATAATTATTGTTATATGTTATCTTTAAATTAAAAAAATGTTTGCAAAACTTAATAAAACTTTAGGTTAGTTCTTTTGGATCCCTTGGTGAGGTGTTACATCTTTCTTCTTTTTCTTAGTCACCTCACACAACAATACTGATTGGACTTCTTGTTCTCTCTTGAGATTTTTGACCTCTTTAGTTATGGCTCCATTCTTTTCCATTAGATTTTCAACTATTGCATCAAATTCACTTGCATTTCCATTTGCAAACAATTCAATAGTGTCAATCTCTTTTTAATGCATGTCATTCTCTTTAATAGTTTGATGCAAGAGCATCATGGGTTTCCTTGTAATCTTGCACTTTTTGTTCATTTTGCTAGTTGTTACCAAGTTCTAGTTATTGTTGAGTGTCAGTTGCTACCAAGTTCTAGTTATTGTCGAGTGCTAGTTATTACCGAGTTTCACTTTCCAGTTATTACTAAGTTCTAGTTTCAACTTGTTACTGACTTCCAATTGCTACCGAGTTCCCCAAAATATGCTAAGTGAATCTTCATGTATCGAGTTACCTAGTGCATGTTGAGTGATTCTTCATGTGTGGAGTTACCCAACGTATGCTGAGTGACCCTTCATGTGTTGATTTTTCCTATTTATGTAGAGTGTCAACATTTGCACATGATTTTTGCAAGTCGACTTGCAAGATTTATTTCATTCACAATATTTATGTTAAGATCTTTTCTTGGGATGTGTCTAGACCATTGTTGGGTTAGCCTTCCTTTTATGTAATGTTCTAGAATGATCTACAAGCCATTTTGACAAGTATTTATAGGGTTTTAGGCTTAGAATTAAGAATTTTTTGAGAAGAGGACTGGAGGGCATAACTGAGAGTGCAAATTTGTAGTTGGATCTTTGAATGTGAATGTATTTTTAATTGGTCATAACCTAAAAAGCCTTATAGTTGGGCATGTATGAAGATGTTTTGATGAATCAAGAAAAGTATTTCATTCGTCTTCCTCCTTTGGCTATTATTCCTTGTGTTTTCTTCAATTGTGTTAACTTTTGCAAGGTGGTTTGGATAGGTGGGTGAGCCTTTAGCCCTAATTATTCATCCTTTTTATGTGTCAGTTGGTATTAAAGCTTGAGGTTTATACTTGTGGAGTTTGGATAGTGTAGAACCCTAATTCAGATTTGGTTGTAGGGTTATAGATCTATGGATTTGACTTATAACTTGCAGAGGGTTGCGATCATGCAAGAACTTGATTTGTAAAGATGGTTTTTGGTAGAGGAAATAATGTTGATAATGCTATATTGGATCAGCTAAGACAAATTGCAGCCAAATTAGATGCTATGGAGATAACCTAGAGGAGAGGAGCACATCTTGATGATGTAAGTGATGATGAACCATGAACACCAAACCATAATCTAGAACCTAAAGAAGATCAAGATGAGGAAAAATTGTTGTGAATATTGTCTAGGGAAAATCTAAAGCCTATTGTAGAAGTTGTTCCTTATGATGGAAAATTGGATTCCAATGCTATGTTGGATTGAATCTCAAATATGGAGAAGTTCTTCGAGTATGAAAACACTCTTAATAATAGAAAAGTTAAGATTGTAGTCACTCGATTGAAAGGTCATGCATCACTATGGTGGGAGCACTTGCAAACTGATAGACAAAGGAGAGGAAAGGAGAAGATTAGAACTTGGCCAAAGATGGTGAGTAAGGTAAAGAACAAATTCCTTCCTGTTGGTTACCAAGTTAGCTTGTTGAGAAAGATCCAAATTTTGAAACAAAAGGATATGACTATGAAAGATTATACAGAGGAATTTTATAGATTGGACATTAGATCTAGACATGTGGATGATGATGTTGAGAAAATTGCAAGGTACATTATGGATTGAGTTCTAGAATACCAGATGAAATAAGTTTTTGTGAAGTTGGAAAGTATAGAAGAAGCATATAAATATTCCTTGAAAGCTAAGGAGATCTTGAAAAAGAAGCATGAACAAAGACAAAGAGGTAGAGGTGGTAGATTCCAAAGAGGTAGAGGTAGATCTTATGGTGAAGGTGATAGATCTGAAAATTTTGTGCAGGATAAAGGCAAATCTGAATGAAAGAATGATGAAAAAGGCAAGACAAAATGGAGAAGTGGTAATTCTTATTGAGGAGGCACTAATTCTTACCAAGGAAGAGGTAATTATTATTCTAGAGGTGGATTTCATGGTAGTTGTTTCAAATGTGATAAAGAAGGACATAGATCTATTAAATGCAGATCCTTTGAAAGTGGGCAAGGTAACATAAATGTTGTGATTCAAGGAGATGATGAGGGTTCACCAAGTGGACCCGAGGTTGGAGAAAATTTGATGATGAGAAGAACCTTATGTAATAAGGGATGTGATCAGGAACCTATCCTTAGAAGAAGTCTTTTCAAGACAAGATGTAAGATGAATGGAAAATGTTGCAAGGTGATCACTGATAGTGGAAGTTCTACAAATTTGGCATCAGAAGAACTAGTTACAAAGTTGTAGTTGTAGAGGCTAAAGCATCCCAAACCCTATAATTTTTCATGGATCAAAGGTGAGCATAAGATATTGGTAAGTGAGCAATGCCTTGTGAAGTTCAAAATTGGACATTACTTTGATGAAGTTTTGTGTGATATTATGCCTATGGATTGTTGTCATATTTTGTTGAGTAGACCTTGGAAATATGATAGATATGTTGTACATGATGGATGATTGAATCAATATACTCTTTGGGTGAATGGGAAGAAACAAACATTGTTGCCTTTGATTGAAAGTCTAGATGAGGTCAATTATACTGCAATAAAAGTTTGCATGGTTAATGGAAAGCAATTTGAAAAGGAAGTAAAGAAGAATCAAGTTTGTTTTGCTATAGTTCCTAGAGGACCAAGTGTTGGTAGAGAGGACCAAGTGTTGGTAGTAATGACCAAGTGATAGCAAATAGTGATATCTGAGTACAAGTAGAAATTATAGAATTGTTGAATGAGTATAAAGAAATTATTTCTGATGACATTAGTGATGGTTTACTATTAATCTGATTCTTAGAGCTAGTTTGCCAAAAAAAGCACCATATAGATCGACACCTATAGAGAAAGAAGAACTTAATAGACAAGTGCATGACTTGTTGCAGAAAGGTTTGATCAAAGAAAACTTGAGTCCATGTGATGTACCTATTATATTAGCACCTAAAAAGAATGGAGAATGGAGAATTATACTAATTCTAGAACTATAAACAAAATCACAGTGAAATATAGGTTTCCTATGTCGAGGATGGATGCCATAATGGATTTTTTGAGTAAAGTATTTTACCAAGATTGTTTTGAAGAGTGGCTATCATCATATTAAAATTAGAGAAGGTGATGAATGGAAGACTACTTTCAAGACAAAAGATGGTTTATATGAATGGTTGGTTATGCCTTTTGGTTTGACTAATACAACTAGTACTTTCATGAGGTTGATGAATGAAGTTCTGAAAAGATTTTTGGGTAAGTTTGTGATTGTTTATTTGGATGATATTTTGATATTCAGTAATACTAAGGAAGAAAATCTTGAGCATACTAGACAAGTATTGTAGAGGTTGAAAGAGGAAAAGTTGCTGATTAATTTGGAAAAGTGTTCTTTTATGAAAGAGGAGATTGTGTATTTAGGATTTGTAATTTTGGTTGATGGATTGAAGATAGATCTTGAGAAGGTTAAATCAATTTTGGAATGGCCTACACGTAAGAATGTGGGTGAGGTAAGATCATTTCATGGTTTGGCTAATTTTTATAGAAAGCTTATAAGGAATTTCAGTTCTATTTGTAATGCTATGACTAAGTAAATGAGGGAGATAAACAAGAATTCAAGTGGACACATGGAGCTAATAAGAGTTTTGAAACTTTGAAACAAAATATTGTTTAATTACCTATATTGGCTTTTCTTGATTTCAACAAAGTATTTCAAGTTGAATGTGATGCAAGTGGTACTGCAATAGGAGCTGTATTAAGTCAAGAAGGTAAACTTGTTTCTTTCTTTAGTGAAAAGTTGAATGATGCTAAAAGAAAATATTCTATGTATGATAAAGATTTTTATGCTATTATTAAAGCATTGAAGAAGTGGAGACATTTTTTGATTCCTAAAGAGTTTGTGTTGTAGATTGATCATAAAGCTTTACAATACTTGTGAAGTCAACATAAATTGAATCAGAGACATATGAAGTGGGTTGAGTGCTTGCAAAGTTTCACATTTTTTATTAAGCATAAGAGTGGAGTTACTAACAGATTTGTTGATGCATTGAGTAGAAGACATTCTTTGTTGACTGAAATGAAGGTTGAAGTTCTTGATTTTGATGAAATGAAAGAGTTATATGATTTTGATCCTAATTTTTTTGAGGCATGGAGAGAGTGTAAAGCACCAAATCTAATAGATCACATAAGTATGATGAGTATTTCATTCAAGAAGGTATGTTGTTCAAAAGTTTTTAGTTGTGTATTCCTAGAAGTTCTATGAGGTTGAATCTGATTAAGGAAAAGAATAATGGTGGATTAGTTGGAAATTTTGGAATTGATAAGACATTGAGTTTTCTAAAAGAGAAGTATTATTGGCAACAAATGTATAAGGATGTTCAAAAATTTGTAGAGTTATAGAGTTCATCAAGTTGCAAAGGAAGTGAGTCAAAATACTAGTTCGTATAAACCTATTACTATTCCTGAGAAACCTTGGAGTGATATCAATATGGATTTTATTCTTGGATTTCCTAAACCAGTGAAGGGGTGTGATTCTATATGTGTTGTATTGGATAGAGTTTCTAAGATAGCACATTTCATACCATGTAAGAAGACATCAGATGCTGAGCATAATGCTAAACTTTTCTTCAAAGAGATTGTGAGATTGCATGGATTGCCAAGAAGCAATATTTTTGACAAAGATAGTAAGTTTGTTGGTTGTTTTTGGAAGACTTTGTGGAAGAAGATAGGCAATAAATTGAAGTTTAGTTCTACATTTCATCCACAAATAGATGGACAAATAGAGGTTGTAAATAGAAGCTTGGGGAATTTTCTGAGATGTTTAGTTGGGAATAAGACAAGTAACTCGAAGATGGTATTGGCACATGCTGAATTTGCATATAATAATTATGTGAATAGGAGTACATGAAAGACACCTTTTGAGATTATTACTGGAATGAAGCCTAGAGGAGCATCAGATTTGAGAGATATTTTTGGTGAAGGATGTTGGCTCCTGATTTAACAGTTTTACAAACAACCAAGAAACTAGACAAATGCATCTAAGGCTAGAAAATTCCTATGATGGATACACTTGACTACAGTCTTGGGCCAACTATAAGGCTAGACCCTTCTTCTTCTTCAGGCTCTGCAAACCCTAGGTGGGTAGACATTAGATTTGATTAATATGGTACTAGTGCAAAACATATCCCTAGATCTATTTACTACAAATGAAAACCCCTTATATCTCCTAATAACTCATGAGATGACATAGATCTATAGTAGCTAAATGTAAATCTATGAATCTCATAAGTTGAGTGAGGGTTAATTCTTTTTAGCCCACTACAAAACATGAAATACTAAATTTATTTTGAATAAAATATTTTGTGCAAGTGACATTCATATGAGCTTGCATCTGATTTAGTGATCAGTGCCTTATCCATTGAAACATAGAGTCATTACAAGTAGGATGACCTAACTTGCTTGCATCACAATAAGTTTATCAACTAAAATCCCCAAATCCCATACTTATGCAATATCCCCTTCATACACACAGAAACCCTATTAGAACGGTGAAGCATTTACTTAACTCCTTGAGTCAAAAGCAACAACAGATCTGACATACAACTCATTCAAGTTGCCTTAAATCAAATGAACCTTATCCATTTAATCTCAAAGTTAATATCACATGAAGAATTAGGAGACATAATTAGAGAACTTAGATAATTCATGCAAATACCCTTTTATATTCATCCATGGAAAGACTAAATACATGAACTGGTAATAATAAATGAAACTCTAAATAATTCACATAATCCAACATCAATCTCCATTTATCTTAGAAAACAACACATGAGAATAAATTGAAAATTTGCACAAGAGGTGGCTGTGTAGCCTTCATTGGTAGAACACAACTCAATAGATAGGAAGAAAAAACCATCTACAATCCCTGGTTTCAATAATAAAACACTGGAACCTTGCTTGTATTACCCAGAGAAAATTGCCAACAACCTACAAAAGAGAAGAAGGAAGAAAGAGATAGAAAAGAAGCAATTCTCGAATTGAATCTACAACTAACAAGTTTCCCCTCTAAATTCCTTCCTAAGAAGTTGAAAAAGCCACTCTCTACCTTCTCTCTATAACTGAATATCAAAATCCCATCATTTTGGCTCTTAAAGGCATAAAGAATCTTAGATATTTGGGAGAAAAGATAACTAATTTCTTATATCAAATTGAACTTAAAGTAAAAAGTAAAAATTAGTTAACTGGCCTTTAGAATGCAAGATAATCTTTTCTAGCTTACTTTTACCACAATCAGGCTTCAAAAAGTTTTCAAACCCACCCTCTAATAAACTTTGATGCTTGATGATCAAATCTGCCTGTTATATTGCTAATACCCCAGATTTTACAAATTTTCCTATAGTGCAAACTAGTGAGGACTTGTGCAAAAATTGACTTCAGATTCAGAAAGTTCATCTCATTCCAATTTTGGTGGTATATTGGAGTGACCATTTTGGTTAAAAATTGCCTAAGTTATGGCACTCTGAAGTTTCAGGCTCCATTCATGGCTTCCATTTAAAAATGCAAAAAAAATTCCTTTTTCTATAGTTTGACTATAAAAGTAAATCAAACATTATTTAAAATGTTGACCTGTATGTGATTTTGGAGGAAAATCTTAAAATTTTTTTTTTAAAACTTTTGAATTTTCCCTCACAAGTTCCATCTGAGTCAAACTTAGTTTGACCCCATCACCACGTGCCATCATGTGATTGGCTTAGGCCTATACAACTGGGTGCCACATCATCACCACCTCATTTTCAGTTGGTCCTGCCACCGAGGCACTCACTATGTTGCTATACTAACTTCCCTGCAACTTTCCTCTATTGACATAGTGAAAACCACATGATCTACCATGTGTCACGATCTAACGCATCTGAAATATCTATTCACCACATCACTGCTTGCTTTGGAACTCATGCCATGTTGCACCTAGTGATTGGTTCAAAGCTCTACATCATTGTTCAGTCATGTTGTACACCCCTATTGATCACCACTTGTCACTACCTGATTTGTTAAGTGCAACTACAAGCAGGACCGACATTGCATATTTGACATTCATCAGATTTCTAAGTTTTTCTGGTGACTTGCTATGTCACTAGCTAGAAATCCTTGGATTTTTTGGCAAGCGACATAGCGACTAACAAGATTTTCACTTTCTTAGCACCTGCTTTCCATCTACTGATGTCATCATCTTTAATATGCTTGACCATTCAAAATTTATTCTTTGTCAATGTCCAACTCATCATCATCCAGGACCCACCTGTGCATGCCATATCCTTGTCTTTCAAAAGGCCCTTTCTTTAATGCATTTTAACTTTTGTGAAAAAAGGTATTTAAAGATTTGAAAAATTTGACCCACATTGAATGTGGGATATTTGTTTTAACTTGCTCTTCCTTTTTCAATGCATGGGGTAAGTTCTTAGCATGCATGTGTGTCACTTTTACCTATGCCTGCAGCTTTGTTATTTCCATTTTAACTACCATGACTTCTATGCTTTGAATTAGCATGGGCTCTTCTCTATGAAATTAGTGGCTGCACCTTTTTCATGGCTTGGGCTTTGCTTTCTAAACTAATAGTATTCACTTCAAGCATGAGTTTATTTCCCATTCACTAGATGGCTTCTTTTTAATGTGACGTAATCTCATTGCTTTTTACCATTGGCTGCAATTTTTACTTGTTCTTGGTGGCTCTTTATAAAACTTCTTCCTCCACATGCATGGATTTTTCCCTTTGATATAATGGTTCCTGTTATTTCTTGACTGTAGCTTTTAACTCTGCATTTTTATACTTTTCTTAGCTTCCAATCGTGGAGCTTTTTCTTTGATTTTGGCATCTTCTTGTTGCCTTTTATTGGTGTGGTCTCCTCATTTGCGTAGACCTCTAATAGGTCTACCCCTGCTCATTTCAACTCATGCATATAAACTATTGAACTATGGTAATATATGGTAATGAAAAGGCCATCCCATTTAAGTCTGATAGATTAATTTTGAGTAGAGTCATTGCCAGACTATGAACTACTAGAGAATACAAAAGTTCAATACTATATGAACCACCAGGAGTAGGGGCAGATTTAAATTAAAGTCATTCTCATTGGGGTAATTGAATCAAGATTTAAATTAATCTAAATTTTTCTTTCCATGCGTTGGCTCTTTTTCAATCTAGCACCAATCCCTTTTTTAACATGGAACTCTTTAGGCTTAGCCACGGGTTGCTCTGTCATTGTCGGCTATTGTGTTTGTTGTGCAATATTTTCCTATTGTTGGTGGCTTCAACTATGTGTGGAGTGTTCTTGGAGCTCTTTTTATAATACCTTCTCTACTTTATGTGTGAGTACCTTTGCCTCTTTTTAAAACATTGGCTTCCTTGATGCATGGGTACCTTGTCTCCTGAGCCAACAGCTTGGTCTCTATGCCATGAGATGCTTTGCCCTTTTGCATTGGCTAAATGGTCTTTAAAGCATGGATTTTCCTCTTAATTGCATAAATGCTCCCTTTCTATGCCGCTGCCCCCTTTTTATTTATTTTTTACAACTTCTTTGCCTAGCATCTCTTCTTTATTTGGTGCTTTTGTTTTAGCATGTGTTCTTCTATATTATATGGTGTGATTTATATTTTACATGCCTAAACTTTACACCAATTTCAACAATAGTAGCTCCTACAAGTGGTTGATGATTTTCAATTATTTTCACATCTTAATATTGTTGCTAATGATGTGCATGTGATTTTAGATGTCAAAAAAGACTGGAAACTCTAAGATGACCATGGCATCTGACTAGGACAATCAAAATGTTAAGCTTCTTCAATTGCATGAAATTCTTTCCTTTTAGACTTTCCTCACTCATCTTTGGTATTTCAAATAACTCCTCCTTTCTTTCTTAACATACATGTGGATGTATGGTTTTTTTTTAAAGGCCACCTTTTAAAACTTAGACCACTGATATGCACATACTTCATTGTCATAAATTTGATGAATTTAGCTGGGCCACGAACTGGGTCCGGCTAAAAAAAATTTTGTTTCCAATCAATTGACAATTGTAACTAATCCATTCATAACTTGATACTAATTAAACTCAAATTTGAGCATTGATTGATCATTAAAAACTCAATTTGTCACTTTCTGCCAACTATCAAATTTGCACTAGGAGGTCCATTGACTGGCCTTAAAAACTGATCCAAACCTCGAATCAGGCTCTAAAAACTGGCACATTGACTCTTTGTTCCATACACTTTTACCATGTAAAATCTTGTCTCATGAAGAATTCGAGGTCAAAAGATATTGATTTTCAAAGTTTCCTTCTCAGAATCACTTGTAGATAAACACGTTAGAAAATAATAAATTGGGTTTTGATTTGGCTTTGAAAACTAGGCGAATGGATACTTGGGAAAATAAAAATTGGGGCGTTGGTTCACTATCACGAGGAGAGTATGGATCTATGATTTGGGCTCATGATGAATAATAGGGCACAAATGGCAAAGGTTCAAAGTAGGCTACTTGGATTTTGCAGATTGAAACAATAGCAAGAAATCAATTATTGCAAATGGAACGGACCTGGAAAAGTGTACATATGGATTTGTAAAAAATTTTTTAAAAAAACTTGGAGTATTTTCAAAGGACAACACAGGGGTACAATCCATTTGATCTAGCCAATCATGAGTTTTGAGTTATGACATCCCGAACATGAGTTCTGACAAATCTGCAAATGCTGACACCAGCAAAAAGGTAGAAATTGCTTTTGGAATCGCTTTTGAAAATTGATCATATGGATTCATCATAAGCTAAAAATTGAAACATAACAAGTATCTAACCTTTAAAATACAACACAAAAGGAATTTCACCATTTTGATCAACTGGTCAAAAGTTATTATAGGTCTAACAGGGCTTCCTAGAATTCTAAACATTTCATATCAGCATGGCATTGATAACTGGCCAACTTTGAGGAATTCAAAACCTAGTCAAATGGACTTGAAATGACTCAAAATATGAAACATAGGTTCTTGGATATCGACACTAGATGCTCCCAAAGTGGTGGGTCATGAAACATTTCTATGTGTGAGATATTTAGATGCAAACATGACCTCCTATTGTTGTTTGACACTTAGTTGAAAATGCAGAAATGACACTGGCTCAAAATAAGACTTCGCCAAATGACTCGGAATGTCAATTTACCATCATGGAACAACTAGAGATTCTGAATGGAAGGTTTTAGAAACATTAAACACCTCTAAGGCCTCAAAGGCACAACTGGGTACATAGGCATTTACGGGGCTTGATTTGACTCAAAATTTGAAATAAATGCTCAAAATGAGGACACAATTTTGAGCTCCAACAAAGGCTCTATCTAGGGATGCATGTCCCTTTTAGACATGGCAAGATTTTAGATCTCTAGAAGAAGTAGACCACACACCTAAACTTTGAAAACTCCTCTTGAACAACGTTATTGAAAACAGGAAGCAACTACAACTACTATGTACATATGATGACCTCGGGCCACCAAATTTCAACAAAATTGTTTACCTCTTTCATATGCTTGATTCTCATCTGAACTTGTATGAGGTAAAGTGGAAAAATTCTTCTATCAATTTCACCAATTAGATTAGCATCATGAATCAACTCTCTTGGTAAAAATGAATCTACAACTTCACTTTCATAATGCATATAAAAACTAGCTTCCTTTTCTACAACTTGTTCATTATGAAAGTACTAATTAGCATGCTCAAATATATCAGATTGAAACTGAAAATCCTCTTCATTTAATGACTCATGCATACTATCATTCTCGAATATGAAAGCTTCATATTCAACTTGGGGAAATGGATCACACATACCTTGAAAATGTGTATCCTTATGCATAACCGGATGATATTCAAATGAGCAATAAAATTTGTACTCACACATGTCATCCATATCAAAATTTGAAACTAATCAATAATCTTCAAATTTTACTTCACAGTCAACAAACAAAGTAGTCTTCACATCAGAAAGTTCATCATAATTTTTTTTACAAGGTGCACACTGATTTTCAATAATATCTTCATCAAATACCTTGTTATCATAATTAGATGCAATCTCATCAATGCTTTCATCATCATACTCAGAAGAACAATCATCTAACCTCTTACATCAATAAGATAAAGTATCAGTATTAAGATCATTCTCAACTAATTTTGAAAGTTCCATGTCTTCTTCAAACAATGAGTTAATGACTCCATGCAATAACCCTCTTTGAACATTTTGACAAAAAATGGGTTGATCATCATCAGGATTCTCATCATATAAAGCATTAGTATACACTTTAAAACTATTACCCATTTTGTCTTCATGGAGACTTTCAATGTATGAAGAAAAGTCATAATTATATGAAGACTCACTTGCTATTTCTTCTACCAAACATATAGTGTCAATAATAACATTCTCTTCATTAACTTGTTTAGGATAACCATTACAAATAAACCCTGATTCATTCCTAAACCCCTCACTACATGCTGCAAATTTATTGTCTAATGTAGGAACACTTGACAACCCTTCATTGAAATTTTCATATTCAAATTCATTAACAATAACTGGATTCAACATTTCTTTATCTTCATACCTTGAGGAAAAATCATTCTCAAATCCTTCATTGGCTAACTGATTTGTATAACACAAAAACTAAGATGCACTTTCCTTTTTAGATTTAGAAAAAGAATCCATACCTTCACCTTTGGATGAATGTTCACTACCATAATTGCTTTCTTCTTCCCAATTTGTATTTGATTCACATGAAGATGAAAACATGCTAGCATGATCCTCTTCTTCACTTGAGCAACCACTCTCATCATTGTCTTCACATGAGGCTTCTTCACAATACATTGAATCAGCAACTTCATTATCACTTGGAAGATAAATTTTAGCTTCTTCATACTCATATTGAGATGAATGTCTTTCAACTTCAGATTTAATAATATTCTCAAGATGATGTGATCTATGAATAAGATAATGCATTTCTTGCATATCTGACTAATCAAGTGAATCCATCTTACCATCTATTGCTAAGACATTATCAACATGTGAGCTTAGTTCTTCTAACTAAAACTAAGATGAACGTGACTTACATTCTTCATCCTGTGTTATCTCTCCATGGCATGTTGGATTAACAACATCAAACTCATGAACAGAGAGATAAATTTCAGCCTCCTCACTTGTACAAGACTGAGACCTAGGTGTAGCAACCTAAAACTTTAAAGCATTAGTTACATCATCATACATATAATCATCTTGAGAAGAACTTACTATTGTAACTAAACCTTGATTCATAAAATCATCATAATGTTGAACCCTATCAAAGTCTGAAAAAATTCTTACTGTTGTAACATCATGAACACATGTGTCTTTATTTGCAATAGACTCACTCTTCTCTACACACACACTTTGATTTGTAATTTCAATTGGATTATTCATTACAGCAGGGGCATTGATAAGCTTATTTGAAGCTAAAGCATCTACACCACATTCATCCTTTCTTTCAAACACATTATACTGGAAATCATTCATAGTAAAATGACCTCTAATCAATCCATACTTCATATTATTTTCAATATCCCTAGCAGTCATAAAAACCTGATATAATGTCTATGGTTCCTTATCCCTTAGTAGATAGTTCATTTTCTTGTCAAATGCATCAAAGTAAATAGCTAGACACATTTGAACATCAGGTCTATAACCCTCAGGGATTTAATTTAGAACCTTTCCAAATTTGATATTAAATTGAGGAACCAATTCATCATCCTCAATGTGAATCTTCAAGAACTTATCATAAGAATCAGATATGCTTACCTGTTCTCCAAATTGCTCCATGAAGGCTGAATGCAACTCACCCCAAAATGAAATAGAACATGTTGGTAGGAAAGAAAACTAGTCTCTAGCATCACCTTCCAAATTTTGAACAAAAAAATTCATGTACATGTCCTCATGAGCAATCTCATAGTCACCCATCAAATCACTGAATAACTCAACATGATGACTAGCTGAGACAAAATGGTTCCCATTGAACTTAGGCAAAATTTTTCTAACATCACTAGGAATGTCATTCAGGAAACCATGAATACCATTAAAACATAATGGAATATATCACTTGGTAGAAATGGATCGAGGCATTTCGGTAACTAGCTGCATACTACATGAAATGAAACTTGACATCCTTAAAAAAAATGAAATTCATTCACCCATAATTCTATTTTGTAATTTGCAGCAAATCTATACCCTTCTACCCATGAATCACTTTTGAAATACACTTCACAACTTTAAAAACACAACTGAAACTCGATCCAATGAAGTGTATAAAACCTATTACACTATTCTCCTCCTCTTAGTGTTGAAACTTCACTTGACAAAGAACACATACGTATAACTCACTCTCATGAAACAAGAATCACATGAAAATATAAAATACCTCAAGTGTTGCTGCTAAAAACATTGATCTACTAGCTGCCCTGGTGCTGATCTCAATTCCTCACACTACTGATCATATCCTTATAAAATTGGCATCTCCTTGAGGAGAACTAAATGAAATCACTTCTGTGATTCACCTTAACAATTCAAATTTCTTATGACAGAAAATCAATCAACAATTTAAAACTTATTAGTCAAGAACACACACACACACACACACACACACCACACACATGCACACACGCACACACGCGTGCGTGCGCACACACACACACACACACACACACACACACACACACACACACACACATCTTTCTTCTTGTTCAAAGTACTATGAAAACCACAACTGGTTGAATTGACTGGAAATAAAACTTAGTAACACAATCTGTATTCAACACTAAAATTACTACTAGAAATGGATAAAAACTTAATAGGGTGCAAGAAACTTCAGCAAGGAAATAAGACACACCTCTTGCTATATATTTATTGTATCCAATCTATTTCATGCCAGAGATTTTAGCTTCTTCTATATGCATTCCCCGTCAGAGTCACCATTTTGTTGGCACTTAATTTAACAGTTTTACAAACAACCAAGAAACTAGGAAAATTCATCTAAGGCCAAAAAATTCCTATAATGGATACACATGACTATAGTCTTGGGCCGACTATAAGGCAAGACCCTTCTTCTTCTTCAGGCTATGCAAAACCTAGGCAAGTAGACCTCAGATCAAATTAACATGGTACCAATGCAAAACATATCCCTAGATCTATTTACTATAGATGAAAACCCCTTATATCTCCTAATAACTTATGAGACAACACAAATCTACAATAGCTAGATGCAAATCTATGAATCTCATAAGTTGAGTGAGGGTTAATTCTTTTTAGCCCACTATGATACATGAAATACTGAATTTATTTTGAATAAAAGATTTTGTGCAAATGACATTCATATCAGCTTGCATCTGGTTTAGTGATCAATGCCTTATCCATTGAAACATAGAGTCATTACCAGCAGGATGACCTAACTTGCTTGCATTAGAATCAAGTTTATCAATAGAAATCCCCAAATCCCATACTTATGCAATATCCCCTTCATACACCTAGAAACCCTATCAAAATGGTGAAGCAGTTACTTAACTCCTTGAGTCAAAAGAAACAACAGATCTAACATACAACTCATCCAAGTTGCCTTAAATCAAATGAACCATATCAATTTAATCTTAAAGTTATTAGCACATGAAGAATTAGGAGATAGAATAAGAGAACCCAGATAATTCATGTAAATCCACTTTTATATTCATCCATGGAAAGATTGAATACATGAACTGGTAATACTAAATGAAACTCTAAATAATTCACATAATCCAATATCAATCTCTTTATCTCAGAAAACAACACATGAGAATGAACTTAAAATCTACATAAGAGGTTGATGTGTGGCCTTCACTACTAGAGCATAGCTCAATAGATAGGAAGCAAAAACCATCTACAATCCCTAGTTTCAATAGTAAAACACTGGAACCCTACTAGTATTACCCAAAGAAAATTGTTAACAACATGCAAAAGAGAAGAAGGAAGAAAGATATAGAAAAGAAGCAATTCTCAAATTGAATCTACAACTGACAAGTGTCCACTCTGAATTCCTTCCTAAGAAGCTAAAAAAGCCTCTCTCTACCTTCTCTCTGTAATTGAATATCAAAATCCCATCATTCTGGCTCTTAAAGGCATAAAGAATCTCAGATATTTGGTAGAAAAGACAACTGATTTCTGATATCAAATTGGACTCAAAGTAAAAAATAAAAATCAGTTAACTAGCCTTCAGAATGCAAGATAATATTTTTGAGCTTACTTTTACCATAATCAGGGTTCAAAAAGTTTTCAAACCCACCCTCTAACAAACTCTGATGCTCGATGATCAAATCTGCCTATTATACTACCAATGCCCTAGATTTTACAAATTGGCCTAAAGTGAGAATGAGTGAGGACTTGTGCAAAAATTGACTTTAGATTCAAAAATTTCATCTCGTTCCAATTTTGGTGGTATATTGGAGTGCCCATTTTGGTTTAAAAGTGCACAAGTTATGGCCCTCTGAAGTTTTAGGCTACATTCATGGCTTCCATTTAAAAATGCAAAAATTTATTCCTTTTTCTATAGTTTGACTATACAAATAAATCAAACATTATTTAAAATGTTGACCTGTACGTGATTTTGGAGGAAAATCTTAAAAATTAATTTTTTTAAACTTTTGAATTTTCCCTCGCAAGTTTCATTCAAGTCAAACTTGGTTTGACCCCATTGCCATGTGTCATCACGTGACTGGCTCAAGCCTATACAACTAGGTGCCACATCATTGCCACCTCATTTCTAGCTTGTCCTACCACCTAGGCACTCACTATGTTGCTATACTAACTTCCCTGCAACTTTCCTCTAGCGACATAGCGAGAACCACACAATTTTCCATGTGTCATGATCTAGCGCATCTAAAATATCTATTCGCTACATCACTACTTGCCTTGGAACTCATGCCACATGGCACCTTATGATTGGTTTGAAGCTCCGCATCATTGCTTAGTCACACTATACACCCTTGCTAACCATCACTTGTCACTACCTAATTCGTTAACTGCAACTATAAGTGGGACCCAGATTGCATATTTGACATTCATAGTATTTCTAAGTTTTTTCAGCAACTTGCTATGTCGCTAGCCAGAAATCCTTGGATTTTTTGGCTAGCGACATACCGACTAGCTAGATTTTCACTTTTTTGGCACCTGCTTTCCATCTGCTCACATCATCATCTTTAATATGCTTGACCATTCAAAATTTATGCTTTGTCAACATCCAACTCATCATCATCCGAGACCCACCTACGCATGCCATATCCTTGCCTTTCAAAAGGCCCTTTCTTTAATGCATTTTACCTTTTGTGTGAAAAGGTATTTAAAGATTTGAAAAATTTGACCCGCACTGAATGTGGGATATTTGTTTTAACCTACTTTTCCTTTTTCAATGCATGGGGTAAGTTCTTAGCATGCATGTGTGTCACTTTTACCTGTGCTTGTAGCTTTGTTATTTCCATTTTAATTGCCATGACTTCTATGCTTTGAATTAGCGTGGGCTCTTCATTGTCAAATCAGTGGCTGCACCTTTTTCATGGCTTGGTCTTTGCTTTCTAAACTGATAGTATTCACTTCAAGCATGAGTTTATTTCCCATTCTCTAGATGGCTTCTTTTTAATGTGGTGTAATCTCCTTGCTTTTAACCATTGGCTATGGTTTTTACTTGTTCTTGGTGACTCTGTAAAAAAATTCTTCTTCCACATGCATGGATTTTTTTGTTTGATATGATGGTTCCTGTTCTTTCTTGACTATAGCTTTTAACTCTGCATTTTTATACTTTTGTTAGCTTCCAATCATGGAGCTTCTGCTTTGATTTTGGCATCTTCTTGTTGCCTTTTACTGGTGTGGTCTCTCATTTGTGCAAACCTCTAACAAGTCTACTCTTGCTCATTACAACTCATGCGTATAAACTATTGAACTATGGTAATATATGGTAATGAAAAGGCCATCCTATTTAAGTCTAATAGATTAATTTTGAGTAGAGTCATTGCCATACTATGAACTACTAGAGAATACAAAAGTTCAATACTATATGAACTACCAGTGGTAGGGGCAGATTTAAATTAAAGCCATTCTCATTGAGGTAATTGAAACAAGATTTAAATTAATCTAAAGTTTTCTTTCCATGTGTTGGCTCTTTTTCAATCTAGCACTAATCCCTTTTTTAACATGGAACTCTTTAGGCTTAGCCACAGGTTGCTTTGTCATTGCTTGTTATTGTGTTTGTAGCACAAGCTTTTCCTATTGTTGGTGGCTTCAACTATGTGTTTATTGTTCTTGGAGCTCTTTTTATAATGCCTTCCCTACTTTATGTGTGAGTACCTTTGCCTCTTTTTAAAACATTGGCTTCCTTGATGCATGGGTACCTTGTCTCCCGAGCCGACGGCTTGGTTTCTATCCCATGAGATGCTTTGCCATTTTGCATTGGCTACATGCTCTTTAAAGAAAGGATTTTCCTCTTAATTGCATAAATGCTCCCTTGCTATGCTGTTGCCCCCTTTTTATTTATTTTTTCCAACTTCTTTGCCTGGTGTCTCTTCTTTGTTTGGTGCTTTTTTTTTAGCATGTATTCTTCTATATTATATGGTGTGATTTATATTTTACATGCCCGAACTTTACACCAATTTTAACAATAGTAGCTCCTGGAAGTGGTTGATGATTTTCAATGATTTTCACATCTTAATACTATTGCTAATGATGTGCATGTGATTTCAAATGTTAGAAAAGACTGGAAACTCTAAGATGACCATGGTATCTGACTAAGACAATCACAATGTTAAGCTTCTTCAATTGCATGAAGTTCTTTCCTTTTAGACTTTCCTTGCTCATCTCTGATATTTCAAATACCTCCTCCTTTCTTCCTTAACATACATGTGGATGTATGGTTTTTTTTAAAGTCCACCTTTTAAAAGTCAGACCACTGATATGTACATACTTCATTGTCATATTAAAAACAACCTTCAAATATCACTCCACTTAAGATTTAGTGGTTCCTTGAACAATAGGCATTTGAATTGGCTTTAGAACATATTGCCCTTACAAATGTCATACATTTGATGAATTTAGCTAGGCCCCGAAGTGGGTCCAACTTAAAAAAAAATTGTTTCTAGGAAATTGACAATTGTAACTAATCCATTCATCACCTGATACTGATTAAACTCAAATTTTAGCATTGATTGATCATTAAAAACTCAATTTGTCACTTTCTACCAACTATCAAATTTGCACCATGAGGTCCGTTGACTAGCCTTAAAAATTGATCCAGACCTCTGACTGAGCTCTAAAATTTGGCACACTGACTCTCTGTTCCATACACTTTTACCATGTGAAATCTCATCTCATGAAAAATTTGAGGTCAAAAGATATTTGCTGTCAAATTTGCCTTCTCAGAATCACCTGCAAATAAACATGTCAGAAAACAATAAATTGTGTTTGGATTTGGATTTGAAAACTGGGCAAATGGATACTTGGGAAAACAAAAATTGGGGCATTGGTTCACTGTCACAAGGAGAGTATGGATCTATGATTTGGGCTCATAAAGAATAACAGGGTGCAAATGTAAAATGGTCAAAGTAGGCTACTTGGATTTTGCACATTGAAACAATAGTAGGAAATTGATGGAAAAGTGTGCATATGGATTCATCAAGACTTAAAAATTGACACACTTGGAGTATTTTTAGAGAACAACATAGGGGTACAATATATTTGATCTATCCAATCATAAGTTTTGAGTTATGACATACCAAACATGGGTTCTGACAAATTTGCGAATGTTGACACCAATAAAAAGCTAGAAATTGCATTTGGAATCGCATTTGAAAAATTATCGCACAGATTCATCATAAGCTGAAACTTGAAACATAATAAGTCTCTGACCTTTACAATGCAACACAAAAGGAATTTCACCATTTCAATCAACTGGTCAAAATTTATTATAGGTCCAACAGGGCTTCCTAGAATTCTGAACATTTCATCTTAGCATGGCATTGATAACTAACCAACTTTGAGAGATTCAAAACCTAGTCAAATGGACTCAAAAAGACTCAAATTCTGAAACATAGGTTCTTAGGTATGAGAAATAGATACTCCCAAAGTGGTGGGTCATGGAACATTTCTAGGTGTGAGATATTCAGATGCAAACATAGCCTCTTGTTGCTATTTGACACTTAGGTGAAAATGCAGAAATGACACTAGCTCAAAACAGGACTTCGCCAAATGACTCAGAATGTTAATTTACCATCACGAAACAAGTGGACATGCTGAATGGAAGGTGTTAGAAATATTAAAAACCTCTGAGGCCTCAAAGGCACAACTAGGTACATAGGCATTTACAGGGCTTGATTTGACTCAAAATTTGAAATAGATTCTCAAAATGAGGATGAAATTTTGAGCTCCAACAAAGGTAAGAGAAGTGTTGTAGGAAAAGAATTTGTTTATTTTATGAAATCTTTGCATAAGGAAGTGAAGTTGAGGTTAGAAGAAAGTAATAAGAAGTATAAGGAGAATTTTGATTAGTCTAGGAGACATCATGATTTTCAAGTTGGAAATGAGGTGATGGTTTATCTAAATTGGAACATACAGTAAGTTGAAGATGAAGAAGTTTGGACCTTCTAAGATCTTGAAGAAGTTTGATATTGGTAATTCTTATGAAGTCGAGTTACCTAATGACATCGATATATCTCCTAGATTCATTATTGTTGATTTGTATAAGTATCATGAATCAGATGATGAAGTTGTTGTATCAGAAGATTATCCTAAGAAGCAAATTGAAGAGGTTGAAAAGGTATTGGATCAAAGAATGTTTAAGAGCACAAGAATAAAATATTACTATGACTATTTGGTGAAGTGGAAGAATAGACCTATTGAAGATGCTTCATGGATTTCTTAATCTGAGTTGGATTTAGCTCAGGTTCTGACATCTCAATGATTTAGGAGAATCATTTCTTCCAACCTTGGTTGTCTAATGCAGGAGCATCCTGGGTTTCCTTGTAATCTTGCACTTTTTGTTCATTCTTCCAATTGCTACCGAGTTCTAGTTACTACCAAGTGCTAGTTGTTGTCAAGTTCCATTTATTTCTGAGTGCCAATTATTATCGAGTTTCAATTTCTATTTATTACCAAGTTCCAGTTTCTAGTTGTTACTGAGTTCCAATTGCTATCGAGTTCCAATTGCTACTGATTTCCCCAGCATATGTCAAGTAACTCTTCATGTGTCAAGTTACCTAGTGTAAGTCAAGTGATTCTTCATTTTTTGAGTTATCCAATGTATGCTGAGTGACCCTTCATGTGCTGAGTTTTCTTGTTTATGCCGAGTGTCAGCATTTGGACATGATTTTTATGAGCTCACTTGCAGGATTTATTTCATTCACAATATTTATGTTAAGATCTTTTCTTGGGATGTGTATAGACTGTTGTTGGGTTTGCCTTCCTCTTATGTAATGTTCTAGAATGATCTGTAAGCCATTTTGGCAAGTATTTATAGGGAATTTAGGCTTAGAGTTAAGAATTTTTTGGGAAGAGGACTGGAGGGTAGAACTGAAAGTTTGAATTTGAAGTTGGATCTTTGAATGTGAATGTATTTGTAATTGGTTGTAACCTAGACGGCCTTAGAGTTGGGCATGTATGAAGATGTTTTTGATGAATCAATAAAAATATTTCACTCTTCTTCCTCCTTTTGTTGTTGTTCCTTGTGTTTTCTTTCATTGTGTTAACTCTTGCAGGGAGGTTTGGATAGCTGGGTGAGCCTTTGGCCCTAGTTATTCATTCTTTGCCTACATCATAGTTATTTCCTTCCTTCTCTTTAGTGATCGCTTTAACTCATTTCTTACTTCATTTAGTTGATGTAGGGAAATTTTTATTTCAATCTTTTGGTTCTCAACAATCTTTCCCAACTTGTAGACTTCCATATCCAAGATCTTTCCTCAAAGATGCAAAGCTTCTATTTCTAGAGAACTATGCTCTAATACCAATAGTTGGAAATACAATAGGTAAAGTAAACTATAAGAGGGGTGGAGGGTGAATCGACACTTAAAACTTTAACCTTAAAATCATTCACCACACATCCACCTCATAATTTATATGTGTAAACTAAAATACCAAATTAACTATATGCATCCATAGTATGAAAGTAAAAACATTCAATGCATGTATGAAATAGGATATTTTATTACCCAAAAACCCTCCAAGGAGAAGGTCAAACAAGGGTGGGGATGCTAGTCAAAAATCTTCATTACTATAGGAATAAAGTGTATCCAATGAAGGTTATAATGTTTTGATCATGAAACATGATCTACTCTATGAAAGGTGTGCTATATTAAAGGCTTACAAGATTGTTAAATCTTACCCTGTTAAAGGATTTCAACACCCTATTAGAAGTGTTCCTAATTAGAGGACTCCAAGTCATAATAAATTAAACACCCTATTAAAGGATTTATAATAGCCTATTAAGACTACTCTATTAAGAAATTTAACCGATTCACTTGTTCTCCTCTAACTGATTCTATAATCTATTCCAAATCATAACTCCTTAATCACCATGAATGCTTTTATTTTCTCATGCAAAACTTCTCTCTTTCCATCTTACACATTCATAGAAAGTTTAGGATTTTTCCTCCTTAAGAAGACCTAGGTGACTTAGGGTGAGGTGTGAATCAACGGTTGTGATTCACCCATATTGACACTTAATCCTTCCATTTTTTTCAATTTTTTTAATGTAATACATAGGGATTCACAATAAAGATTCATTCTTATCATCTAAGATCATAAAATAGTCCTTAAGTCGGCTAAAAAATGGTCTACATAGAAGTTTGTGTCATTACAAATAAATATGTCAAAATTGTATAACTAGGCATCTAAAGTCTTTGATGCTTGGTATCAACTTCAACTTCAATGTTGTAACTCGGCCTCTAAATGACTTGAGATCCATTGATCACTCAATATTTGAATAAATTAGAGCATACAATCTACTCAGTATTTGAGTGACTTGACACTTACTAGTTAGTCCGCATATACTATTTCTCAGCATGCACTACTTGACATGTTATGTTTGGCATGCATTACTTGTTCAACATGAACTAAGTACACAACTTATAAATAACTGAGTTGTATAGACACTCATTTGTCAAAACCAATCTAAGATCAACATAAGCTAGGATCATCCTTATTACTTCCATTTTGGCTATAGGTACATATGTTTCCTCATATTCTATGTCTTCTTTCTTTGAATATCCCTTACATACAAGTCTAGCCTTTTTTCTCACAACTTCACCTTGTTCAATCATCTTCTTTGATATACTTCTACTAGGAGTTGTCAAATCAACTCTTTATTCTACTTCCATTCTAGCTTAGATCTCTTCTCTTCAACCCAATTCCTATACTACAAATCATTGTTAGTCTCAATAATAACCTCTACATTTTCATGGTTAGCCTTTGGATTAACTATAGTTACCAAAGCTATCTCTTCTACTGCTTCCTCTTTCTTAACCAAATCAAGCTCATTATCTTTATCATCATAGTTATTCAAGAATATTTTAATACTATCTTTAAATTCTTCATCTTCTTGAGAAATTGAACTCTTTCTATATTTTATTACTCTCTTAAGATATCTAGATGAAAAAATGACCAAACTCTTGGCATGTCCAAAAAACAAAAATTTGCATACCTTTTGGCTCTATTTTCATAAGTAGCTCAACACCTTCTTTGATCTTCATGTTTTCTTCAAATCTTGATCTATCTTTAATTGCACCTCTATTATTTTGTATGCAACAAAAGGATTCTAGATATGGAAAATCAATGCTCAAATCTTTACACATATTAGACAACTCACCGAGAAGTTCCATCTTCTGGGTATCAAAATTTCCTCCATCAGAACTGGGACTATCTTTTCTGAAATAACTTGTCTCTGATCTCCCAAGATGTCAAGTTTATCCTTCAAGGACCTAAAGCTCTTATACCAATTTTTAAAATATATAGTCCACTAATATAACTAAGAGAGGGGGCTAAGGGGTGAATTAGTTATCTAGCTATTATCACAATTACCAACCTATAAAAAAACTTAACCATATGAGTAATATGAACTAAAACAAAAATAAGATACTTATACACAATAAGACCAAATATGTTAAATGCATAAATTCTTGATTAGAGGGAAAGCCATGGTGGGGATGGTACCCATAAGATAATGGACTAATATAAATATTCCTTGTTAGAGGATGGACCATATTAGGAGTCTATGAATACATTTGTTACATATGAGCCCTTATTAGTAGACTTTGAATCCCTGTTAGAAGATTCCAACCATGTTAGGAGTTGTGCCAACCCTATTAGGAGTTGTGGAAGACAATTGAACCCACTACCAAAATAGCTTCAAGGGCAAGACCAATGAACCCAATTTTCAAATGATCACTATATTATTCCTTGCAGAATAGTAGAATTGTATCGTATTGTTCCTTCCTCTTTCTTTGTCCTATGAATCGGACCTCTACAATAATGGATAATTAATTAAAATAAGATAATTAATTAATTACAATTACAATAGTAGTGTTGTCTTAGAGTCTATATAAAACTTCACACCTGTGATATTAGGGCTTGTGCACTCCCTAACAAAATTAGTTGTCTATCCTCTATCACTACATAACTATGCATCACTTCATCACATATCAGGTGTAAGATAGCCAAAAAACATCAAGAACCACTTTCCTAATAATCTATTTCTAAACTTCTCTTTATAAATTAGGTACAACTTTTGTATGTCTTTGACTCAGAATCTATGCACCTGACCACATCATCAAGACATAGTGTCGACCATGTCCATGAATATACATTACAATAAAATCAAACCATTGTCCATACCATCAAGATCATTGTCTTCTACTCAAAAATCCTTTATAGAAACCATGTTATGTTGACATCAATGAAAAAAATTCATGAATTAAACATATCAATACTCTCAAATGCTCAAGATACTCCCTAAAAGTAGTATCATCAGAATTCATGCTAACAATATTATGGTCAAACATTGTAATCCTAAAAGGTTAACTTTAATACTACAATAGTGAAAAATTGTGGGTGTCATGCCCACTCCAATTTTACCTTCACTTTAGAGGGTTTTTGGGTAACCAAATATGGTGTTATGTGTTTATCTACATGTTAGAACAAGTTTAATCTTGCAATTTTTGCATGCATAAGACAACTAGTGAATGTGTGAATGAATTTTTGAAGTGTTTAAGATTGTGATTCACACCCCCCTCCTTAGTATCTTGTTATCCTATTTATACTTCCATCAATCAGAAACATTTATGAACAAATTCAAAACATTAATATAGTTGGTGTTTTGATTTAACAATATCAAAAGATAGTAAGATAAAATGATACCTAGGGTTTAGCTACTTCCCATGATTGGCACATGCTATTTTGGATCTAGAGAAACTACAAAGGAAATTTTTGGGTTCTACTTTTTAGGTTCCTAGTAACCAAGGTGGGTTAACCTAGGGATTTCAATCAATTTAAGCATTATTACATCATACATCCCTTAAAATAGACTTGGTCTCAAAAACTTCTTGAAATTGTAAATCTCTTTTCCATAAAAAAATTATAAATTGATTATGATTTTAAAATGAATTATTTAATTCAAACTATGACTATCTTTCTTGATATTCAAATCTTTGACTAGTGCCTTAATACATTGTTACAATAAAGACATATCACTAAATTAGATCTATTTAATTATCTTGAAATTATACATATCAACTATTAAACCCTAAATTCAATACTTATAATATCCCCTCCATACACTAATAACCCTATACTTCATAAAAGCACTTCCTTAATTCAAGGAATTAAAAGAAGCAATAAAGTAATATACAACTCATTGAAATTGCATTGAAATAAACTAAACTTTTTTCATTTACTCTCAAGGTCATAGACACATAAAATGGAGATAGAATTTATAATGCATAGATATCTTGCAAGTGCTCTTTGTATTTATCTTTCTTGAGAATGGTACATTTCTATGATATATTACTCTAAAATATAACCAAGAACTAAAGAACACTTTCTTATTTGATTTGTGTTAACTTTAAAAGTACAAGCCAAAACATCACAAATTATGCCTAAAAGTGGACCAACTCAAAATGATACTATAATCAAAATTGACTCAAAATTCTTACCCTCACTCCTAATCTTCGAAATCTATTATAAAATAAGGATTGTAACAAGATTTAGATGGGAGGACACATGTTCAAAAATTATATGTAACAATATTGTTCCAGATAAGATAAGATAGTTACATGAGAGAATGTTGGAGATAGCCAAAATTGAACAACTGTCATCCTCAATATTTAGGATAAATTTCATTATTTGTAATGTGAGGCTACCCATAGTAGGTGAACTACAAAGATAAGGTATCACATTGATATAGTTGTCCTTCCTCTATTTTTTCACTTCAACTTCTTCCAACTTTCTCAGTCGCTATCTCTAGATGGTATTGCTTTGATGTCAACCATGACCTCCCAAATGGTAATGTCAAAATCTTCATCCAGCTAGGTGGATTATCTAACACTATTCAACTCATTCAAACACTTATTCCACTTTTCATCTATTATAACTTGTACCTCTGCAACTATCTTGTTGATATCTATCTAAAGTTTATACATGATACGAATGACATCAAAAACTATAACAATATCTGTTTCACCATTAGAATAAGCAACAAATCTCTCATTTGCTAAGATATTATCAAATGAATCATACCATTCATACCATTCCCTTAAGTTATTTTTATCATGAACAATTTTTGCAAGAAAGCTAGGTGTCCCATTTGCAATTGTCTTCATCTTGTTATCTATTAAATACATTTTTCCCAAAAAGAAACCATTTAGATCTTTACCTCTATTTATCATATTCATTATGGAAATGATAGTCTCCTTTGGTAACTCTTTCTTTTTGTGTCAAAATTGGGACAACCCTATCAAAAAGGGAAATATAAAGACTCCACTTGGTAAAAAATGAAGAAAGTAAATATAATGCTTTTGAACATTGATACTCTACACCTTGTAAAATAATGTAACCATGATGCAAATTTTGTGAAACTTGCTTTAAGACAATTAAATTATGTGAAAAAATGCTTCCCATTTTCCTTTTTAAATTTTTTTTATCCACTTCCAACTCTTCCATCTCCATTTTCTAATCTATACTAACATTTGGTACATGAATATCTATCTAGGTTTCTTCATCTTTCACCTCAGTGACTAGCCTTGTTACATTCTTCAAAGTTTTAACCTCATTTTCTAGAGTATCCCTTTTTTGTTCAAGCACATACATTTTCTTCATTTATTCTTCATATTGTTTCCTTGCTTCAATGTACCTATCATAAGTCTAGTATAGTTTTTTCTCCAATAGGTCCATCTTGTTTTTCCCCGTAAGTGACACTATTATCATCATGTTCTATATCTATGCACTAGATGTTGTAGTAACATTCTAGAATATCACATTTCTCTATGGTGAGTCCCTCATCTCCATAAGTGTTGCCTTATACAATTCAAGGGCCAAACTCCACATTGTCATCATCTTATTATCAATACTAAAACTAGTCCCTAGCAATTCTTCAGTGATATTGGTCTCCTCAAATGGGATGTATTTTTTTTTTCCCCTATTTGATCCAACATGAAAGATGAGCTCATTTCCCATCCATGGAAGAGAAAAATTATACTTCTCTTCACAAGCTCTCTAGCTTCATCTATAGTGAGGGTTTGGCCACTTGGATCATAGTCCTATAATTTTTTCACTAACTCTACAACCTTCTCATCTGAATCTTCTAGTTGTAATTGTAGAGATAGTTCATTTTTCTTTATCTTGAAAAAAAAATATTTAAATTGTTTAGAATTAATGAAGTCATCATCCTTCATAAAATCTTGAGCTTGTATAATCCTATCATCTATCATTATGGCCTCAAGCTCAGTGGCCTACTTTATTAGAAAATTGTGCCTGATATCATCAAAATAATTTCTCCCTATTGGAAGAATTTGAAGGGCCTATTCTTTGGATTTATTTTGTATTTAAATTAATTTGTGCCTTTTAATGTCACCTTGAGCCCAAGATGAACTTTCTGGTTGCTCCTCTTCTTTATCAAACTAAATCATAATGTCTTTCTTGGGGACATCAGATTCTAACCTATTTTAAACTTCAGGGGCACCTAAGACATTATGTTTTTATAATTTTGGAGGCACTTATTAAATCTATCCAAATACCTTTCTTCATGATAGAAACCATTGAAAGAAGGATCCATTCTCTTCATTTCCTACTCAATGTTTATTATCTCCTTCCATTTTAAGGTCCTATATATGCATTTTTCAGTGTTGAAGCTATCTTTGAACATATCTTCCCAAATAGGCTTTTTTTTGGACAAATTATATTTTATCATTTGTCTTAGGGAATTCCTAACAAAATAATTAGGGTCATAAGTAATAGAAGGAGTTGAAGGAAATAGAAATTCGCTCATGAATTCATCCAACTCTTTTGTAGCATCTTTCCCTATGATAAAGTCCCCAACTCTAACATTTCTACACACAAAAGATCCTTTTATGATTGTGAGCCCAAAATATTATTAGTTCATCAAAATCAATTGCCAAAATAATTCAATAATTCTTATTCTTTCTAGAATGTATTGTGGTAGAAGAAGAGGTGGCTGAGCACACCCATAAACCCTAATTATGGAAGAACTCTCAAAAAGAAAAATACTTCCTCAATCATGTCCCAATTTTTTATCATCATCATAGCACATAGAAGTTTTAGAAATAGGAATTAGTAAGGGGGGGAGGGGGTGGGGGGGATGAATCATACTTTACAAACTTTAGTTGCCAATTGGATATTATGTATTACTTTAAACCATAAACAACAAAGTAATAAAGTAATATTGAACAATAACAATAACCATGCACAAAGATAACACATAACATCATATTTTGTTAACTAAGGAAACCCTAGCCAAGGGAAAACCCTGATGGGGATGATACCCACTAGATAATATACATATATATAAGTTCCTTGTTAGAGGATGGACACTATTAGGACTCAATGAGAAAATTCAGCATAGAGAGTGCCTATTAGAAGACTTTGAATCCCTCCTAGGAGTTGTAGTACAATGGATGCAAGATGAGCCCAATGCCCAAACATGCACTTCCAATTACAAGATGGGCTCATTTCCTAAACAACTAATCAAATTTCTAGAATATAGATTCTTTCTTAGTTTGATCATGGATTACAAAATAGCTTCACAAACTTCACATATATCACTTTCACAAAATTTTGCATACAATTGTTCAACACAACTTTTACACTTTCCTTCGCAAGATGTCCTTTTCATTAATACCATGCCTTTACACAAATTTTTGCTAGGTTGACTAAGACCATAATACACTTTTACAAATTAGAGTAAGCATCTAGGATGTTGGCCCTAATTGGTCAAGTAATTATTTTGTACACAAAATAATTCCTTTCCTTTGATTGTATTGTCCTATTACATTGCTAAAACATGAATATCTCTTTTCTGTAAAGTCTGTACTAACTTTTGAGGTTATACACATAATCATAGAAATGTATTCTATCTCCATCTATTTTACATAGTCATAATATGGCATTAGGAAAAAGTTACAAAAGAAAAAATACACTGTTGTATACCAAATTCATACTTAGACAATTTTCTAGGTACCAAAAGCTAAGTATCTTTATTTTCAAGATTTCATATAAGAATATAAATCATTTGTTGACATAAATGGAAATAATTACATATCCTCATTAGCCAATTTTCAACAATATTCCCCTTTGTAGTGATGGAAACAGAATAGGGAAAATTGGCTAAGTATCAAAAAAATAAAATAAATAATACATTAACATTGCATATATTACAATTTTTCCATTTTACACATGCTCCCCCTTACAATATGATTTCATACTTTTCAATTTACCTGATTTACAATTTTCTTATATACTCTTTTCCTTTGACATCAATAACAAAGGTTAAAATGTCAAAAACTATCTAAAAATTGTCCATCTCCTATCAAAATATCTATAAACATTTGCCTTAAACTGATAATTTCTTCATGTAATTATTAAAATTTTATTTTAAACTATCCATAACTTTTATTCATGTATCTTTGGGTATCTCAATAGAGGTGAGAATTGCACATAGGGCATATGATGTAATCTCATCTGCATTAAGGTCAGAGTATAAAAAGTTAGAATAAGTGTCATTGGCCTTGACACATTCTTCCAATTATTTCTCAATAAAAGATATTTTTAGAGCAATAAACTCTCTAAAATATGATACTCTATTCAAAATTTGTTCCTTCCAAAGCTCTAGTTTCCTCATATCACTATGAATACTAGCCACTTTTCCTTCAAAATCATCAATTTTACTAGCAAGATGCTATAATTGGCTAGATAAAGCTTCTAGCTCACTCATTTTTCTTCCAATCTGACTATCAATATCCTTAGTCAGCTTGTAAGATAGGGTACACTTAATGTAAAGTATGTTGTCATCTTGTTGACACTTCCAAAATTCCTTGATACAGGTATCAAGATTTATCAAATCATTCTTAATATTTGGACAAATGGTGCTTAAAAAGTTAGCATCATGTGAGATTTGTGCCTTAGATTCAGCAACATTCAAGAAATTTGTGAATTGTTTATCAAAAGACTTTAGCACTTTTTGTTCCTTCTATTCTAGATATACCTCCATGTGTTGCACTTCTAGAGTACTATGCAATCTATCTGTAACCTCCATCAAGGTTTTATATAGGCTCTTCACTATCTTGTTCCTCTGAAGAAGTTTTGACAAAGATGAGATCAATTTAGTTTGATCATCATCATCAGTTGCCAAGCTAGCAAGAAAAAGTGAAGTAGATGAACTAGAAGGTTTAGTGTAATCTTCCCTTTTCTTCTTTTCCTCCTTTAATCTCTTTATTCTTCCTCTTTCTCCTCCCTTTCTTTTCTCTCTTTCTCTCTTTTCTTCTTCCTCTAATCTCTTCTTCTCATCTTCTTCTATTTTCCTTTTCATTTCCTCTTTGGCTACTCTTTTCTTTTCTTCCTCTACTTTCATTTTCATCTCATCTTCAAGAAATTTTTTCTTGGCCTCTTCTATTTTTTTTTTCTCTTCTTCTAGTCACCTCCTCTCCTCTTCATTTTTTCTCAGTTGTTCTTCAATATCCTCAATATGAGCTTCATTCTGTTTGGAATTATCAAATGGGTTTGTGTCACCAATGTTAATGGTAACATTAGTCTGAGTATCTACATTGTGTCATTGCTCACTAACACTTTTAAGGTTCTGGGTGCTAGTGAAGATGCTACCTTGGACTCTGTCAACATTACACTTATGGCTATCATAGTTTCACTTCTTATCTTATCTTTCTCACCTACCATGAACATAAATGGTCTTACTTTGTTTCTTAGTTAAGGCACTAGATTGTTTAACAATCTCTTGACTTCTTCATCATCATTAGTATTGCATATTGTTCTTAGTATAGACTTCCAAAGTTCTATGTTCTCTTCTCTAGCTAGTGGCTTCCTTTCTATGAGTCGGTTGTAGAAATTTTGGTTCAATGTGCCTTCAATGTCTTTGAGCTTCAGATTGTTAGCTATAATGTATCTCACAGTAGAGATATTAATTGGATCTTTCTCAAAATTGTTATACAAATCATGAAATTTTTTAATGTAAACAAAGTTTCCTTCATTAGCAATAGTTGAGTTTATCTTCTCTATCTTTGGATTCCAAGGTTGCTAAGCTTTTCCTACCAACTGCTTAGAAGTTGTTACCTTTTCTATCTATTTAACTTCTTGTTCTTGTTCTTAGTCTTCACTAGACTCAACAATTTTCAACAATGTCTTTTGTCTTTTCCTTGGTCTAGTGGCTTGTTGTTTGACCCTTTTAGTCTTTGTGGTTGCAACTTCCACTAATCTCTCAGATTTTATCTTCAACTCACTTGGATGAACATCTGATACTATTGCATATGAAATGTTATGTTCCAAAAATGTCTCTATAATAGATACTAACAAAGGTTGCACATTCAATATACCTTGCTTCATAGTTTTCCTAATTGTGTGTGCCTCACTCTCAGTCATACCAACCTCAGATAAAGTTTTCTTCATTATTGTTTCAATCTTCTTGTGAGATGCCTTCTTCAAGCATGCCTGATGAGTTGATTGGGTATTCTCATCATAAGTTCCAAATATGTATTCAGCTTGGTCCTTCTCTAATTTCAATAGTAAATCAATATATCCAATTATTGTTTCATCACTCAATTCATAACCTAAGGGATCAAGAAATTTTTCCTGAGGTTCTATTGCTTGAATAAAAGTAAAAATTGTATCAACCATATTTCAAATATCTTCCTTAGATCTGTCTACAATTGTAGGTGCAATTTTGAATCTTTTCCTCATTTCATTCTGAAATGTTTTCATAATTAAATTCCCACTATCCAATATCTTATCTATTGGATGTCTTCTACACACTTCTATGATCTCCTCCATTGTACACCTTGCACTACTCATAATCTTTGTTACTAAAAAACATGGAAATATTTTAAGTGCATGAAAGAATATGTGATTAATCAGTAACTAAAATCTAAACACATCATTCTTAGTCCTTTAGATCTTTTCTAGGTTCTCAAGAAGTTGTGTTCTTAGAATTTCACTAACATTAACTTTTTCCTTCTCAAAACATACCTTTTAGGCTCCATAGATGAATCTAGCTAACAATTAATCAAACATAGAAATTGTAAATATAGAGTAGACAATGGTTCTGCTCAGGAATCTTACATCATCTTGCCTAATGGTGCTGATCATCATGGCCTTTCCATTGTGCATTGCCTTTGTATACCTCTCAACTTTCTTCTTAACCATTTTCTCACCTATAGGTAAACTACCTTTTTTACAAAGACTAGTTACCTCATGAATAAGGTTAGCTAAGATATCAACTAAACTATATTTCATCCATAGTTTTCCATCATGTATTCTACTTCGTATTATATGTGTTCAATCCTAAGTAAAAATGATATTTGAATTGGTCTAGTTCCTTCAAGTGTTCAAATCCCAACTTCACAGTCATATTGTGATTAAAAAATAATTCCATAACCTTGTTCATATACTCACTTCCAATAGATTCAAACTTACTATTAGGATAATTTTCTACATCATCCAAATATACTACATTATTCACAATAATGAATAATTTTGAGTTAGGGCTTCCTTCTATGGGTTTAATGGAAACAACCTCCAATTTTGGTTTCTCCTCAATCTCAACATTGTGAACTACTAACATATCCATGATTCTATTAAACATGAACTTTTATCTAATAAATTATGTAGATAAATGATAAAATACCTTTTGAAAAAATAGGGTTTTCTTGAAAATCTCCTTAATATGTCACTTCTAAATTCTCTATGATTTAGATGTATTCACAATGGAGTAGTAATCAAGTTTGTACTCCATTTATTTCTTCAACTTGAACTTGTATTAATTGTTTACTTTGCAAACATGAAAAAGTTTTCAATTGCATTTGAAATAAAACAACATCTCAAGATCATCTATGTAATATTTAGATGCTACCCAAGGTTTACTAAAGCTTCCTCTCATCACGAAAATGCTCCACAAAACTTCACTCCATGAAATTCTTAGCAAGAACATAGTTTTCATCTTCAGTTATAGAATTAACTTTATTTGTAATAATAGTAATTCTTGATTTCATCATAACTAGATTAGATAAGCTCCGAATTACAAGCAAGCTTAGATACAGTCTAAACTTATCTCAATACACCTTTTCCCAACTTTGCTACTTTTAGTTCAATCTCTAGATGAAGTTTCAGATTTTGATGTGATGAACATGCTTAATTCAATTTAGTTGAATCAAAATCGATAGCTAAATTTGATCTTTCTATCTCATCATCTTCTAGATTTTCTCTAGATATGGCTAACCCTTTTACAAATGCCTCATTGAGTCTTTTTGAAGTTCACTAACTACATTTCTTTATTCCTCAATATCTTTGTTAGTTTTGGAGATCCTTTCATAGTTCCTTCTATCATTTGTGATGTTCCTTCCATCATTCCTTATTTTTTTGAAGCTTCTTCCATTGTTCTTTCTATCTCTAAAGTTTTTTCCATTCTAAAATACTTTGCTCTATGTCCTAAGTTGTTGCATAACTGACATACTAGAGTTCTGCTTCTAAGATTTTTTTGATCATTAGGTGCATGACATTTTTGAGCTGTGTCCAAAGTTGTTACACTTATAGCATGCAATCTATCTTCTTTCCTCATAAGGTCTTTGTTCTCTTGGTGTCCTTTCAAGATCTTCTTCTATTTGTAGGGTTAGTATTTCTATACATTCTACTATTCCTTCTATCATCATCATACTTAGGTTTCCTACAATCAATTTATTTATGAACCATACCATGATAATTATGACAATAAAAATTCTTAACATGATTAAATGACTTATTTGTACAATCTCTTTTCATACGAACTATTTCATTACATGAGAAACACTTAACTCTAAATTCATACCTAGTTTCCTTAGGAGATTCCACTTGCTTTGGTTCATCCAAAATCTCAACTTCCTTGTCTTTTCCAACTTCTTTAGTTTTATCAAAGATTAACTAGATTTAATCTTATCATCACAGTCATCTTTTTCTTTTAGATCTGATCAAATCCCTAATTTCTTTGTAGATATGTTAAATGGATAATCAACACTAGTCTTACCATAAGTAGGTCTCTGTAATTATATTGAATCATCAAGCTTTTCTTTGCTAGAATAAAGATTCTCAAGTTGTTGCTTGCACTGAATTAGTTCACCTTTCACAGTAGTATTGTACTTATCAAGTTCTTCATGGTCTTCTTTCAATGTTTCAAGCTCATATGTCTTCTTTGCTAGACATTCTCTAAGATCTAGATTCTCAATCTTCAAATTAGTTTCAATTTTGCTAGGATCACTCCTCAAAGTTAACTTCAAATTCATAATCTTCAATTAATGCTTCAAGATCTTGTACTCTATCTTCAATTTTGAATAATCATCATCACTAGTTTTAGATTCAATAGATTCGGGCTTGGATTTGAGATGTTCAATCTTGTACTTCAATTTTCCAATATATACTTTGGAATATTCATATCTATCCTTCAGCTTATCTCTTTCTTTAGTAAGGAGATCAATTTGCTCAAGTGCCTCTTCAAGGTTCTTCATCAACTATTCCATATCCATAGGGATCTTTCTCAAGTTGTTAAGCCTCTTCTAAGTGACTATAGTTTGATACCAATTACTAGAAATAGGAATTACTAAAGGGGGGTGCATCAATAATTTACAAACTTTAGTTTCCAACTTGATATTATTTGTTACTTTAAACCATACATAAAAAACTAATAAAGTAATTTTGAATAGTAATAGTAACCATGCACAAAGATAACTCATAACACCATATTTTGTTAACTAGGGAAACCCTGGCCAAGGGAAAACCCTAGTGGAGATAATACCCACTAGATAATATATTAATATATAAGTTCCTTGTCAAAGTATGGACCCTATTAGGAGTCAATGAGAAAATTCACTATAGAGAGTCCCTATTAGGAGTTGTGCCAACCCTATTGGGAGTTATAGTACAATGGATGCAAAATGATCCCATTACCCAAACAAGTAATCAAACTTCTAGAATATAGATTATTTCTCATTCTAATCTTAGAATACAAAATAGCTTCACAAACTTTTCATATATCACTTTCACAAAAGTTTGCATACAATTGCTCAACACAACTTTTACACTTTCCTTCACAAGATGTCCTTTGCATAAATACCATGCCTTTACACAAATTGTTGCTAGATCAACTAAGACCATGATACACTTTTCCAACTTAGAGTAAACATATAGGATGTCAGCCCTAATTGGTCAATTAATTGTTTTGTAAACAAAATAATTCCTTTCCTTTAATTTTATTGTCCCATTACATTGCTAAAACATGAATATCTCATTTTTGTATAGTTTGTACTAACATTTGAGGTTATAAATGTCATTATAAACATGTATACAATCTCGATCTAACTTTTCTAGTCATAATATGACATTAGAAACAAGTTACAAACAAAACAATACACTGTTGTATACCAAATTCATACTTAGACAATTTTCAAAGTACCAAAATCTAAGTATCTTTATTTCTAAGGTTTCCTATAAGCATGTACATCATGTGTTTCTTTATTTCTAAGGTTTCTTGTAAGCATGTACATCATGTGCTACTATAAATGAGAACAATTACATATCTTCATTAGCTAATTATCAACAAGAAGGTTTTATTAATTTTCTAAAATTTCTTAAGACCCTCTCAATTATATCTGCTAACATGTTAGAAATTGGATGTACACAATCATTTTGCTAAAGAATTAGCATTAGAGTAAAGTATTTTTCATACCTTAGTCCATCATTGCATTGGAAGATTTTATATCATCTCCTTTTTTCCTTCAATGAAATACACATTAATGTATCCTATATTCTTGTATAAGATTATGTACATTAACAATGAATAATGGTGGAATTTGAGATTCCCCATTTCCCCCATTTTAGTAGTTGTAATCTCATTGTGCATAACATTGATTATATGGGTAACAAAGTCATACCCTACATTGGTGTATAAATCTTCTATATCTAATGCCATAATGAATAAATTACCAGGAGCATTCATGGTTCTATATAGCCCTATCACTTTGTCTACTCCAAAGATTGTATACTAGAAATATTTACTTAAAAAATCCATGGGCATGAGGTCTCCTATGATTGTATTTATTTCACCCTTTTATTTTCTAGAGCTTGGGATGTGTCTCTTCATAACTTTGTCAGCAAATAAACTCTTTTGACTCTTGAAAGTTTCATCAAGCTTGTCCTTTTCAATTATCTTAGTCATAGGTCTTCCAAGGTCAAAGACTTCTATGAATGTCTCTCTATCTAGTGTATACAAGACACCTCTATCCTTTCTACAAAACCTGTGGGTCATAGGATTATATGCCTTTATTAGGGCTTTTACCAAATCTACATTAATAATGACTTTTGGCGTAATAGATTTGTGCAAATTTTTGTTCCAAGAATTCAAAATGGTCGGCTTGGATAACTTGTTGTTATAGAAATACCAAAACAATTCATTACCATTGGTTTCTAGTACCTTCACATCCTTGTAGAAGCTACAAGGGTCTTTTAGGATGTTTGAGTTAACTCATTAGGAATTTCATGACCCTGGTAGTAAGTAGACCCATTCATCAACAAATACACTCACCTTTGACATTTTTCCTTTCTCGATACTAAGATAAGCTTATTCAATACTCACTTGAGAAATCATCTTACCTTCCTCTTGTGCCATGTTTTCTTAATTCAAGACTCCAAATGCTTCCACACTTTAGCTTCTTTAAACAATTGTATGCACAAATTTCTCCTTATCACTAAACTTTGTGAATGCTTGTGCCAAAAAAATTGTTATCTTACCACTTTTAATGGTACTTGAGAATGGGGGTGGCATTAATGGTGTTTTAAAGGCAACATGTATGATTTTTTTCAAGATTTTAGAAAACTATCATATTCATGCTTTATGTTTCTCATACTACCAATGTTAAAATCTTGTATTTCTAGAAATTATGAAATCTCAATAGCCATTTTACTTTTTTATGTTTTAATTTGTGACCATACAAAATCTTAGCACTTTGAGTTGTCCATGATGTCACGAGGTTTGTTTTCCAATTCTTCTATCTTTCCTATGACCACGTGAAACCATTAATCTCTGGTTCACAATCAATCTTCACACTTAATCTTTAAACAATGCATAACAATAAACATCTCTAATATTACCTCATGACTACTTTGCAACTTCCTTTTTCCCTTGTACTCTTAGTTTCTCAAATTACTAGAGAAATAATAAACATCACTAATGTATGCCTAATCTTTACTTTGTGGCTTCTCCTTTACTTTACAACTTTAACCATGTTACTTTACAACTTTAACCATGAGACTAAGTGTTAACCAAACCTTTATATCACATTAACTACTTTGATAGTTCACAATTATCAATTAAACTATGGTATTTAGCTATTAAAACCTATGATTAGGGCTAGTCTCCACATCTCTTTGCAATGCTAACTCTTAAGACTTCAAGCTGTGAAGTGGCACGAATGTGTTCTACAACATTGATCTCCACTTTTATGTATTGATGTTGTAACATAATGTTCTACCTCCAAAAGCTTCTATGTGTCATATTTATATGCTATCATGAGATGTTAGATCTAATTTGAATTCCTTTTCACATCATCACTAGTCAAATCATGCCCTCATGTTGAACCATGGTGAATCCATGAAAATTGTCCATTTAATTGTATCATACCTATGTTGCTTGAGCCAAGCATTTATGATAGACCACAGAGACCTTGTGAACAACTAGCATTCAACTATGTCACATTAGTATGCCTTAGAAAAGATTAAATATAAAAAACCTAGAGATATAGAGATGAGCTTTATTCACAACATCGCCACTTAAAACTCTCAATCTCTATTTTTAAAGTGTGAAAAATCCTTAGTAGACTCACTTAAAATAAAAAAGTTTTAGACATGAAAATATGTATATAGACATAAAATTAGGGCCTTCCTAACAAGATCTTTGTAACATAAAATTAAAAACCCTAATCTCATCAATCCAACGTAAAATTTCAATGTATTTATTCCAAAATTTTAAAGATGGTGAAAATGGAGGCCATTAGTGGCTCTATCTAGGTATAATGGATAGCTTGCATCCATAAAAGAAATCAACATTTTTGAGAGAGCAGACCACATACTTTATGAGTTGACAACTTTTTTAGAGAGAAATGCCCAACAAAAATAAGGAAAACATAGCATATGTAAAACACCTAAGCTACTAATCATTGAAAAACAAGTATTTTGAATGAAAGTACTTCTTTAGTAATTGTCCATGAGCTAGCAATTCTAGAATATCTCCTGAAAATCCTTTAATAAAATAGGAATATTCTGCCCATTTCCCATGAATCAGATATAAGCCTAGCCAAATGGGGTCAAAATTTCCATTTATACCCTTGTCTTCCATTCTAGCATTCCACGGTAATACTAAATCTTCTTACTCAAATTTTCTTGTAAGTGTTTTTTTGTCATACAAGTGTTTTATTTGCAATTGTAGTTTAGTATTTCTAGGAGAGGCCTCTCTCCTAGTTTTATCTAACTGCATAATGTCATCCTTCATAATGTGCATTTCACCTACTATTTCATCATCATATTTTTAGATGAACTTGTACATTCCACTCAAGTTATTTTTGGGCATTCTAGCTTGTAGCCCATAAACTAGGTCAAAAGGTGCACAACCTATTTCCTTCTTGTCTATAAATCTATCATCCCACAAAACCAAAGGAAAATTTGAGTCCCAAGACCTCTTTTTTTCATTCAATATCCTTGTTATAATCCTTAACAAGATTTTATTTCTAGATTCTACCTATCCATTCCCTTGGGGATGATATATAGATAATGTAGACTTGCTGATACCATATTTCTCACAAAAAACTTGTATTCTTTAGATCTAAAACACATAGCATTCTCTATGACAATCTTATTAGGACATCAAAACCTAACAATAAAGTTTTTTATAATAAAATCCATGGAAAGTTTACTTTTTGACCCCTTATTAGGAATTTCTTCAACCCATTTTGTAAAATAATCAGTGGCTACTAGGAACCAAGAATGTCTCCCACTTGATTTTTTTTTAATTTCTCCTATCAAGTCAATTCCCCATTGAATGAATGGTGTTTGCACCTAGATTAATCTTAATGGAAAATTATGGAAAAATTTCAACTTACTAGTGAATATCTAATAGGTATATCTCTTCTTTACAAGTTCTTGTGCATATTTAAACAACATAGGCCACCAAAATCATGCTCTAATTACTTTATGAGATATTTTCTTACCCATGAAATGGCCTCTACACACTCCACTATGCATCTCATCCAGGATTCTTGATGAATGTTTCTCATCAAATCATTTTAGAAGTATACATTCTATGTTTCTCCACCATAATTCTCCCTTTATAATTTCATATTTTATGGCTTGTAACTTCAATGCCCTTTTTTTCTTATTAGTCATTGTTGGTCAAGTTTTCATGTACTATAGGTAATAGATTACATCTTTGTACCATTCATAGGCATCAATAGCACACAAGTAACTTATGTAATCATCATCAACCTAGTTTATTTGATTTTCTTTCAAGTTGGAATCTATCATTATCTTTCCACACCCTTGTCCCCTTGCCAACTTAGTAAGCTAGATGTCTATATTGAACTCCTGGATCCTATTGATCCATCTACATCTTCTTCTTGAAACTTCTTGCTAAGAGAATATATCTTTTCCTAGAGCACTTGGAAAAAATGAAATTACAATGGCACCCATGAGATAGCATCTGAATGCCTTTACAACTTTAACTAATTCATATGCATGTTTTCATTTATCTCATTTTTTAGCTCCACAACTTGTAGGAATTTGCTGAAGAATGCTATGGGTTTCTCAAACCCTTGATTTTTTTGTAATAGGACAACTCCAATAGTGTGGAAAGAAGCAAATGAGAATATATGCAGGGTCTTAGAATAGTAAAAGGAATCTTTAATTTCTTATTTTATTTTTTGAAAATCACTTGTTGGCTCACCTTCTCTTTTAATCTTAGAACCCTTCTTGAGCATCTTAGAAATGGGCCTACTTACTTCTGCAAAATTAGTAACAAATGTTAACAAAAAAATTATCTTCCTAAAGAAGAATTGGATCACATTTACATTTTTAAGCTTTTCAATCTTATCAATGGCATCTACCCTCTTAGGGACTATTCTTACTCCTTCTTTGCCAACCAGATGTCCTAAAATTTTACCCTCAACAAATCGAAAAGAACATTTTCTTGGGTTTAATGAAATGCTATATTTCAAGGCTCTAATAAATACCTTTTCTAGATTCATGCAATGATATTGTTTCTTTTTTGAATATGTTGTTAGATCATCCTAATATGCCACTAAAAAATTGTCTTTGATGTCCACAAATGCTACATCCATAACTCTTTGAAAAGTAGCACCATCATTGGTCAAGCCAAATGACATCCTACTATAAACATTTGTCTACCAAGGTGTTGTTAAGGAAGCTTTGTACTATTCTAATTCTTTTACAACCACTTGGTTATATCCTAAGAATCTATCCATCATTAATAATAACTATGATCTAGTGACCCTCTTCAACATAGCCTCCATATTTGGCAAACCATAATTGTCCTATAATGAAGAAATATTCTAATTCTCAAAATTAACACACAGTCTTATGTCTCCATTTTTTATTCTAACAGGAACTATATTAGAAACCCAAGAAGAATGTCTTATTGTCTTGATGATTTGAGCATCCCTTGATTTCATTAGTTCTTCCTCCATCTTTGGTGCAAAAGTAGGATTAATTAGTCTCTATTTTTGTCTGAAAGGCTTATCTTCTTCCTTTAATGGAACTTCATTTTGGAACAAGTCTTATCTATAATATTTAGGGTCATCATAAGAAAAACAAAAAATGTGCCTATATTCTCTCAATAGATCAATTAAATATCTTCTTATCCCAAGGGATGATTTCTTACCAATATATACCTTCTTAAGTGCATCCTTGGCCTCGAGATTTACTTCTTCCAAATTATTTGTCTCTTGATCCTTGGTGTTTTATCTTGATATATTTTGATTATCAAAAATAGTTCCCAATACAACCAAGAATTATTCTTTTTTGAGTTGAACTACGTCCTTGCCAAAAATTGTATCCTTCTCTTCCACTATCTCAACCAATGATGCACAATCAATCTCGTAACCAAAGGATTTATCTTCACAATTTAGGAATCTTATAATATCAATATCATTTTCAAAAACTTGCCAACTCTAGATATTATTAGATATAGATGGTCTAATCTATACTTCTACCTTTTTCATGCTAGCAAATGTGATATCATTAGGCATTATAGCAATATTTTCTAATAAGTTGACCATCTTATTATTACTTTTTTCCATCTAGGCTATACAAAATGCATCAAAATCCTCTAGCATATCCCATATGACATTCCTATACTACTTCAAACTTTTATTTTTAGAGATATACACTAAAATCACTTGGGAAACTACCAATTTGGAATCACCAATCACATATAAACACTTAATTCTATTTGAAGATTATAAGAGAATCTTAGACCTAGCAATAATGCCTCATATTCTAAAATATTATTGGTACATGGAAAAGTTAGAGTAAAACAAAACTAAAGATTATTTTCTTAAGGGGATATTAGTAGAATACATGCACTAGATTCATCCTTGCAATAGGATCCATCAAAGTACATAGTCCATAAATCTTCTTTTTAATTTTTTTTTTGAATCAAATTCTACTATAATAGATGGTTTGATAGATTTATTTTCTAAAACCAATACTTCTACCTTGAAAGCATTAATGTCACCATTCACAAAACATGTCATATCATCATCAACCCTTTGTTCAATCATGTATACACTTTTTTGTTCTCTATTGATCTTAACCAATTTTTCGCAATGTGAAAAGCTCCATGGGATAAATCACATTGCAAGCTTCCATCCATAGCCACACTCCATTTTCTAGACAAAAACATGTCATATTGTGGTGGAATGTCAACCACTAAAATAATCATTGTCAACTCTTTATTTGGAAAAGAAAATAATCTATAAGGTAATACACTTATTGTCCCTATAATAGTGACTACCCTTTGATCCATTGCACACCATCTACCTTGTGTGGTATCTACTTTTAGTCCCAATCCCTTCATAACTTCAAAAGGCATTACTATATTAGATGCACCTGAATTTATCATACAAATTTCCAATGTTTTCTCATTTAATATAATGCTTAAAAAGAATGCATCAATATTTCCAAATAATTGATTCACTGAATCATCCAAACACATGGGTGGAATTTGAGATACAAGTCCTTATATCCCTATTGAATCTTTCTTTTCCTTAGATGATTCACTTGAGTTACAATTTAGGTCAATAGTTTCGTTAGCATTTCCAACCCATGCCATAGCTTCATCCTTATGTTCTGGGATTCTTAATAATTCTAAGAGTTGAACTTTAATTGTAATTTGTGATAGCATATGTAACATATCAATATGAGGGGTGGGAAGAGTATCTATTTGCATACCTTTTGTCTCTTTGTGTTTATCAAAGATAACAATAGAATCATGAATTTTCTACTCTTTATTTTCAATAGCATTAGATAACTTTTCTCCCTCCCTTTTTCCACCTCTATTTTGAGCCTTGGAAATATTTGAAGCATCTTCTTTCTTGGGTTCCCATTTTTTTCTCACATTTTAGATCTTAATATTATATCCATCCTTAGGTTTACTTTCATTAGGCTCCTTAGGATCTATCTTTTTGAGAAAAATAGTAGCTTCTTTATGCCATTCATTCCTAGCTATCATCCCTCTAGTTTGCACTTGTGCAACCATTTTGGTAGTACTTGTTGAGTTGTCATTTTGCACAATGCTTAATGGCAAGAATCCTTTCAAGCTCCTCTCTTGAAAAGCTAATTTGAGGATCCACTCCAAGGTTCCAGGTGATCTTGTAGCCTACTAGAATCTGCTTAGTTGAAGATAAATGTGTTTGTTCACAAGGAGACCTTTGCTAGTTTGAACTAATTTTGAATCAAATGATCAATCTACTTGTTGTTTCAAAATTAACCACAAAAGACATATTTTTTGGTATTTTTTGTTTTTTAATGAATGCAATCTAACAATGCAACTATATGAATTCATAATTTAACCAGGAGTTAGTAAAGAAAATAACAAAGATAAGGTATCGAGGGATGAAAGTAAGTAACATGAAAGGGAAATTCCTAATGGACATAAACTATAGGAATGTCTCTACGAGTTAAGCTTTCAAAAAGATCAGTAGATAACCAATGAAAGTAGTAATAGGGCTTCCTAAATTCCACTGATGCAATCATCTATGAGAAATTCAATAACCGTATGATGTTTCAATTTTCATTAGATCACAAGGCCATGAAAAGTGCACTCATGTGAGACAAAAAGCTATGAAGGAACAAAATGATGATCTCTTCTAGAACTAGATACATTAGTGGAATTTATAAACCCATAGAAAACAAAAAAATTAAAAGATTGCACAACTAGAAACAAAGCAATAAACTTTTGGCTTAATCACAATTCCATGAACATACATTCACAAAAATATGACACACTTAGGCAAGAATCACTACACTCCAAATGAGAGCACCAAAAGCATAATTTTATTGCAAAATAATGGTGGCCCTAATTACATGTTACAATGGAGTATTTATAAGAAATCATCTCCTCAATTTTTGTTGAGAGTGAGAGATCTCTCATGCGATAATATACTTTTAAAATTAATAAAACAAACTAACTATCTAACTAGTACTTAGTAGGAATCCATCAATTTTATATTCATTAATTGGATACATGAGCCTTTACATGTCAAAAAAAAAGAATTTATGAGAGAAAAAATAAAGAGAAAGCCTTCAGTAGTTGATGTAGAAGTTTCTGGAAGTATCAAAAATAGAAGCTCATCCTTCACTATGCATTCATCAAAGTTAAACTACTGTCAAAATGCATTTTCAATGCATGGAAAGCTCTATTTTTGAAACTAATAGTTAACCATTTGTGCACATCTAGAAAAGTGCATCTATGCATCTGCGTGAAAAAGTGCACCTACAAAAAATGCACACTTGCTCAAAATGTGCACCTGCCAAAAATATGCACCTGCTGAAAATGTGCACCTACACAAAAAACACACTTGCTAAAAATGCGCACCTGCTCAAAATGCACACACACTAAAAATGCACACTCGAAGGTCTATAAATGCAAAATTTTACTTAGTGCCAAAAATGAAATTCTAGCTTTTAGGTTTTGTTCCCCTTCATACCAGAGCTGTCTAAATGTTTGCCCTTGAATTTCTCTATAATCTCAGTGACCTTCACCTCATCTAGTAAATCCAAGGAATTACATTTATCTTTGACCTTTTGCTTGTAATTATCTTTCTCTATATAGGTTTTAGCAAAATCCCCAAGCTTGGCATCAAGTTCTAGAAAAGCTTCTTCTATCCCGAAGGCCTGCCTAATGTCTTCATCAATAGAAAATTCTTCAAAAATATTTATGAACCTCTAAAAAAGTGTACTTTGATTCCTTTGATGATTTATACCCTCTTTATAGCCAAAAAGCTTGCATACATTTGAATTCCTTCTACTTTTTCTACCTAAAATTCCAAGGCACCCGTGTTGAATCTTATCATTGCATAAAATGAGGAACATGTTCTGGTTCATGTTTCCAATCTCTTTATCCTTAATCTTTTCTTCTCTCAAATAGCCCTATCCTTCTCGATGAGAGACTAGGTGATCTAGATTATCCAAAATGATCAAATGTTTGAAACTTTTCCACAAGATTTTCTAGGCATTTTTTAAATGGCTTTTTTACAGTTCTTTTACTCAAAATTTCAAGCTAAAAATTTCATAGGTCCCTAAAATTGGGTAGTCAAAGGCTTGTTGTTTTAGGGACTAAAATTGAATCTTCATTTTTTCTTTCCAATGATGTAAATAGTTCTAAATTCTGAGCTCTATGTCAAAAGTTATGACCCCGACAAGTTGAGGATGTTATTTTTACCTACAAAAGAAGCAAACATTAGTCTAGAGAGTTGAAAATGTTTAATTAAGACAAATCCTAATAATGACAAGAAATAAACCAAAAACCCTAAGTGTCAAGAACACCTTAACAACCTAATTTTACCCCTAGAATGCAAAAAAAAGAATGTACCTGGCGCACCTAATAAGTGTACCTGGTGCACATTTCATCAAATTTTAACATATGGTTGTGCAACAATGCACCTCATGGGATGCACACCTCATGGTGCATCTTAAAAACCTAATTTTACCCTTGGAATGCAAAAAAAGGGACACATCTGGCACACCTAACAAGTGTGCCTAGTGCACCTTTCATCAAATTTTAACATATGGTTGCACAACAATGCACCTCATGGGGTGCATTGATGCAAACCCTATGTTGACTTAAGCGCATTTAAACCCAAAAAATGAATACTAAAGTGCATAGTAGGCACACCTCTTGAGGTTCACTTCTATGCACCTTAACTCAAAATTTTAACATTGTCCCATTGCTTGAGTGCAGGTAGGGGAGGCAGTGATGGGGTGGTGTGCACCTCTTTTGGTGTGATGATGTGATGACGAGAGCTAAAGGAAGTAAGAATAACAAGTGGGGGGGTGAGGGGGTGTGTAGCTACACACTTACCTATAATAAATGCCCTTTTATGTGTTTTGGTGCATTAGTGCACCTTTTTGCTTTGCAAAAAGACTTATCTCCTTCGACAATGAAATTCAAACTTTGGGTTTTTCGAACCAGGAATAGGATTTGAGAAAAAATAATAGAAAAAGATTAAGACCCCAGACTACGGATCCAAAAAGTCAAAAAAAATACTAGGGGGTCCCCATTTCTAGGAAAAATGTGGTGTGCATTGTGAAACCCCAACAAAAAAGAAGAAATGACAAAGGCATTTCTTCATTAGCAAACATTTCTCCAATATGTGTCCAACATCAACTGAATCATGAATACTCCAAGCATAATTTGAGTAATTTTACAGTCAAAACCTCAAAATCTTGAATCTCTAAGTTTAGTGTGTGTTCAATGTATCCATTCCTTTGACATCTTAGAATGTTATCTATCGAATTCTTTCGACGACTTAGAAACAATATTCCACCCCATCTAGCTTGCTCATCTAGAATCTTCACAAAAGTTGTTTATCAATCCTTTGTCTAACTAGATGAGAGAATGAATTCTAAGGGATCTTGGCAAGTTGTCACTTTTCATTTGAATTCCTTGGAAATCCTTTGAATACTTGCTCCATGTAGCTCATAATGTTGCCATTTGATTATTTGATGAAGTAATACTTTGGTATTGAATAGCTTATTTTGAGTGCATGTCCATTTATCAAATCTCTTAGAATCCTTCAGTCTTAACACCATTCTTTTTCTTTTTTATTTTCTTTCTATATCCTAACCATGCTTAGACTATGTGGCCAAGACATCAATGTCATTTCTTGAATTTGATCTTTGGTGAACATCCCTTGCATTTCTCTTTTAAGAACTTTTAGAAACTCTCATGCCAAACAATGATCTTAGGAATTCCTTCAAGAAGATCCTTCTATTTGAACTAGTTTGGCTTGGACTATCCCTTGTTGACTTCAACCTTGGTTTGAAAACACCTACGTTAGTCAATCTTTAAACTTGCAAAATGTTGAGAACTTGTTGATTTGCAATCTTGAATTCAAGACTGAAAGTCCCCTACTACTGCAAGTAACATCCATTCCTCAGGTGGTACAAGAAATAAAATCATTAAAATGTTTTGACAAAGAAATACCTCTCCCCAAAAGTTAAAACCAAAAAGTGGTTTAATGAGATACATCAAGATAAAATCTTGAGAGAACCAAACCCCAAGACTAACATGACTAAAAAGGAAAAAAAACAAAAAAAAAATGAAACCAAAACAAAAAGACTCGACTCAAAGAAAACTAACACCTAACTAGAAATGCTAAAAGACTAAGAAAAAAAAAAACAAAAACAAAAACTTATCTATACAAAATCTTGAACAATAAGAACTGGGGGGGTGGTTGTCAATATATTTCTCATGATGTGCAATACTAATGAACCACCCCATATAGTCCTAAGAAAAGCTGATTTGTCTTTGTACTTAGAAAAATAAAATTTGGACAATCTTGGTTCAAATTTTGAGCACAAATCACACAAAATCAAAAGTTGTGGTAACTGTCCATGACCATGATTAATCTAGAAACAAGTTCTCTCACATTTAGCATCATATTCAAATTGAAAATCATCGAACTGAGAGGGACAATGGAAATATATTACCTAATCGAGTGAGTCTTTCATCATAGGAGTACACTCACACATTGCAATCTCTCCTTTTGGTGGTCTTATCTCATGGTACACAACTTCATGTGCACATGGAAACACTTTAGGTTCCTTCAAACTAGAAAAATCAATCACTAGCCTTCCTTTTGAATTACAGGATTCATTACTATCATCAACCAAGATGTTTTCTGCATCATATCCCAAAGAAGCCTGTTCAAAATCATACTTTCCCTCCATTGTGATCTCCCAAGCTAACAAGAAATTAGGACAAGTTTCTTCTGAATGGAACCCAAATGGATGGATTTCGCATGACTTAGTTTTTGCATGGCTTGATATATGTGTAGAATATCCACAAATAGACATTTCCTTAGTCAAGCTTGAGACCAAATTGAGCATTCTATCCATCTCTTCTAATGACAAATATTTTTTTGAGGGAGGTATCTTATCATTATTCAACAAGGAATCAATATTATAGTAGGAAGAATTGGTATCTTCTTCTTAATGAATTTCTGATTCAAAAATCTCACGAACCTCAAGATCTTCTGTATTTCGATCACTTTTTGCAACTCCATGGAGTTTTGAAACTTCAAAATTTTCTACATCCTCACAATTTATTGGCATGTCCACACTTACTGAAACATCAAAACTTGGAAGAATTTCTTCATTGAATAGGAATAGAAACTCCTCTTGATCTTCTTCATCATTTTTTCCTCTTGTAGATTTATCATGTGATTCAAACATCATTGCACTAAACTGCAAAGGCTATTCCTCCATGATTTAGGGAGACTAATTTGAAACATCATTGTGCACATATATGTTTTCACTTGGACTCATACCTATAATACCATTATTCTCATTGTTGATGTTATCATAGGGGCCATATTGTTTTTTGCTTAGATTTTGAGAATAACTATCCTAGGTTGCAAGTTGTCTTGGATGATTGCCTTGATTTATTGAGGAATTCAAATTTATTCTCAGAAGTTCATTAGATAAAAGAGACATCATCTCCTTCATGGCCTTAAAATCTCTAGCCATATTATTTTCTACTTCAATGGATGCAGCTACCTTTTCGTACTCATAACCTAAATATGTAATTGTTGACATTGGAGTAGTAGTAACCTATTTTGTGAATGCAATAGCCTCTTTGAAGACCTTTTCAATGGTATCAATGTCTCTAGGTGGAAGCCTTCTTAGAAATATATAAGTTAATGAATCCATTGTTGCAAAATAGATTTGGATGGTAGCTTCTTGTCGTATAATATAAGGAAACTCCATTCTTTGATACATCCTATAGAAGCGATGATTAAAATATGAAATACTCTCTTAGGGATCCCTCTTAATTGAAATGAACTGATCATGTAGGATAGCTAGATCAATATAGATCTTGAATTGTTCTAGAAACTTGCTCTCAAAAGAGTTCCAATCCCTTATTGATGCTGGTGCTAGATTGAGGTACCAATTGAATGCCATTTCTCCCAAAGTGTAAGGAAAAAGGTGGCATACCACATCTATATGCCAAATTTGGTTTTGATTACAAATCTCCTTGAAAATTTTAATATGATCTTATGCTATTCATGATTATCCATAGATAAACCTTGGGTAAAACTTTTCAAGATTTTTGGGCATGTCATGTAATGGATCAGTTAGATTCAAAGGTGAACTTTGGGCATTGAAGAAAGACATGGTGCATCACGATGGGAATGTGTGAAGTAGAATATAAAGTGAATGATGATGTTGGAATGTGTAATGTGAATGGGTGGAGTTCTTGGTATCCCTTTATCACTATGATGCTTGTAAAAGTGACTAAGTTCTAGGAACTTGTGTTTATTCTTCAAAAGTGCACCTCTGAAGAAGAACACTTTCTCAAAATAGTGCACCTTGCACACCTATGCACCTTGGTGACAAGACCCAAAAATCCAAAAATTCTTGTAAGTGACAATTTTCTAGAGTTAGAATTTTTTCTCAACTTCAAAAATTTTCAAAGTTAGCTTTTTTTTTTTTTTTTTTTCAACTTCAAAATTTTCCAAAGTAAGGATTTTTTCTCAACTTCAAAATTTTCCAGAGTTAGAATTTTTTCTCAACTTCAAAATTTTCTAGAGTTAGTTTTATTTTTTCTCAACTTTAGAATTTTCCAAAGTTGGAATTTTTTCTCAACTTCAAAATTTTCTAGAGTTAGTCTTTTTTTTTCAAACTTTGGAATTTTCCAAAGTTAGAATTGTTTCTCAACTTCAAAATTTTCCAGAGTTAGATTTTTTTCCAACTTCAAATTTTCTAGAGTTAGATTTTTTCTCAACTTCAAAATTTTCCAGAGCTATAATTTTTTCTCAACTTCAAAATTTTCCAGAGTTAGTTTTTTTTCCAACTTTAGAATAATTTTCTTGTGACCTATTGGAATGCTCTTAGTTGAAGATAAATGTGTTTGTTCATGAGGAGGCCTTTGCTGGTTTGAACCAATTTTGGATCAAATGATCAGTTTGCTTGTTATTTCAAAATTAACCACAAAAGAGATATGATTTTTGGTATTTTCTATTTTTTAATGAATGTAATCTAACAATGCAACTATATGAATTCCTAATTTAACCAGGGGTTAGAAAAGTAAATAAAAAGGATAAGATAATGAGAGGTGAAAGTAAATAACATGAAAGGGAAATTCATAATGGACATAAACTATGAGAACAATGCATCTGTGAGTTAAGCTTTTAAAAAGATTGGTAGATAACCAATGAAAGTAGGAGCAACGCTTCCTAAATTCCACTAATGCAATCATCTATGAGGAATTCAATAATTGTATGATGTTTCACTTTTCATCAAATCATAAGTCCATGAAAAGTGCATTCATGCGAGACAAAAACTATGAAGGAACAAAATAGTGATCTCTTCTCAAACTAGATAATTTGTAGACCTATAGCAAACACCAAAATTAAAAGATCGCATAACCAGAAACAAAGCAATAAAATTTTGGCTCAATCACAATTCCATGAACATACATTCACAAAAAGATGACACACTTAGGCAAGAATCACTACACTCCAAATGCAATGGTAGCCCCAATTACATGTTACAATGGAGTATTTATAAGAAATCATCTCAATTTGTGTTGAGAGTGAGAGATCTCTCATGCAATAATATGCTTTTAAAATTAATAAAACAAACTAATTATATAAAAACTAACTATCTAACTAGTGCTTAGTAGGACTCCATCCATTTTATATTCATTAATTGGATGCATGAGCCTTTACATGTCAAAAAAAAAGAATTTATGAGAGAAAAAAAGAATGAGAAAGCCTTCACTAGTTGATGTAGAAGTGTCTAGAAGTATAAAAAATAGAAGCTCATCCTTCACAAGCCATTTGTTAGAGTTAAACTACTGTCAGAACATGTTTTTGATGCATGGAAAACTCTATTTTTAAAACTAGCAATTAATTGTCAGTGCACATCTAGAAAAGTGCACCTATGCACTTGCATGAAAAAGCACACTTGCTAAAAATGTGCACCTACTAAAAATGCACACTTGCCAAAAATGAACACTTGATCAAAAATTTCACCTACTAAAAATGTGCACCTATGCACCTCGAAGGTCTAAAAATGAAATTTTGGCTTCTGGGTTTTGTTCCCCTTCATACCAGAGCTATGTCTAGATGTTTGCCCTTGAATATCTTTATAATCTTAGTGACCTTCATAACATTCAATAAATCCAAGGAATTACATTTATCTTTGACCTTTTGCCTATAATTATATACCTCTATACGAGTTTTAGCAAAATTCCCAAGCTTGGCATCGAGTTCTAGAAAAGCTTCTTCTATCTCGGAGGCCTGCCAGATGTCTTCATCAGTAGAAAATTTTTCAAAAATCTTTCTAAACCTCTAGAAACGTATGTACTTTGATTCCTTTGATGATTTATACCCTCTTTATAGCCAGAAAACTTGCACACATTTGAACTCCTATTTTTCTACCTGAAATTCCAAGCCACCTGTGTTGAATCTTGTCATTGCATAAGATGGGGAACATGTTTTGGTTCATGTGTCCAACCTCTATATCTTTGATTTTTTCTTCCCTCCACCAGCCCTATCCTTCTTGATGAGAGACTAGGTGATCTAGATTATCCAAAATGATCAAATGTATGAAAAAATTTCACAAGATTTTCTACACACTTTTTAAATATCTTTTTTAAAGGTCTTCTACTCAAAATTTCAAGTTGAAACTTTCGTTGGTCCCTAAAACTAGCTATCCAAAGGCTCACTATGTTTAGGACTAAAATTGAATCTTTAGCTCTCCTTTCCAACAGTGTAAACGGTTCTAAATTTTGAGCTCTAGGACAAAATTTATGACCCCAACAATTTGAGAATGTCCTTTTTACCTACAAAAGAAGCAAACATTAGTTCAAAGAGTTGAAAATGCTTAATTAAGACAAATCATAATAACAACAAGAAACAATGCAAAAACCCTAAGTGTCAAGAACACCTTAAAAACCTAATTTTACCCCTAGAATGCAAAAAAAAGGACTCACTTGGCACACATGATAGGTGTGCCTGGTGTACCTTGCATCAAATTTTAACATATGGGTGCACAATAGTGCAACTCATGGGGTGTGTTGATGTGTATCTTATGTTGACTTAAGCACATTTAAACTAAAAAAAGGAATACTAAAGTGCACAGTAGGTGCACCTCATTAGGTGCACTACTATGCACCTTAACTCAAAGTTTTAACATTGTCCCATTACTTGAGTGCTGGTAGGGGAGGCGGTGATGGGGTGTTGTGCACCTCTTTTGGTGCGATGATGCGACAAGGAGAGCTAGAGGAAGCAAGAATAACAAGTGGGGGAGTGACAGGGTGTGTAGTTGTGCACTTACCTATAATGAGTGCCCTTTTATGTGTTTTGGCACATTAACTGTTATAATTCTTTAGAATAACTGAGAGGGGGGGTGGGGGGTGAATTAGTTATTCAAGGTCCAATGCCACTTTTTCAAAAATTCTTAATAGCACATAACTAAAACTATCATGCATTCAATTTGAAAATTTAAACAACTATGAAAAGTAAACATGCATCACACCATAACACTAAGAATTTGATAACCCAAAACCCTCCAGAAATAAGAAGGTAAAATTGGAGTGGGGATGATACCCACAAAATAACTGTGCAATTGATTTCAACCACTTCTGATGGTTTGTCCTATTAAAAGCCTGCCTTGTTAAAGGCTACAACACATTGTTAAATGTGACCTTGCTAAAGGATTCCACCATATTGTTAGGAATGGGCCTGGTTAAAGGACTTTGGAACATTCACTTTGAATGTAACCCTGTTAAAGGATTTACAACATGGCTATTAAACCAACCTAAGTCCATAGGATTTATCTTAACTATTACAATTTATAGAGAGTAACAATAATGACACTAATACATTAGGGGTCAATTTGTGACGGCAAGAAAAGGTAATGTGTTTTTGGCTTTTTTTTTTCAATTTTAGCCTGATGCCATCGTAATTGTGATGGAAGGCATCGCAATGGGATATAAGAGGAAAAAAAAGCCAAAAACCTTCATTTGAAAGAAATCGCGCGACACAGGGTTCTTCTGAAAGGAAAGGCGCACGCGCGAGAGATCACTTCAGCAGCACTGAGTGGGGCATTGAGGCGAACTCAAGGCATTCATAGGGTCAGGAAGAGACTCACATCAACAAGGTGTAAGACAAATAAACCCATTACTCCTTTGTTCTGTAATCATTATTGTCATTATATATATGACCATAGACGCAGATGTACATTTGACCATCGCTAGCCATTTTGTGTTTTCAAAAACCGTTTGCATTGAACAACACAATCATAGTAGTCTGATGTACATGTGACACCAACACAGGAAACCACAAGAATGGACTACATCAAATTGCTCATCCATTGTTCTTTGACTCTAACTGGAAGTAATTCATCGACATGTTTTTTAGGATCAAAAGCATGCCCATTCATTTCAGTGTCCAAATGTTTTAGATCCTTCAAGTCTTTTAACAACTGTAGAACAAAAGAGGCAAACAAAAGGCCTTTCAATAGACATTTAGGGTAAACAATTGTTCTATTAAGATATGGCATATATCTATGAATATAGATTACAGTAACATCAGGTTCCAGTTTAAACGTCATAAGACATTATGGTCTTGAAAACAATATGGCAATCTACATTTGACCAAAGAAAATTGCAAAATATCAACCTTTATGAGATAAATTCATTTTGGTAATTGTATTATGGTTCACTAGGCTCAAGCTATTTGCAATTTATCTTTCCATGTCCCGCAGATGGTCATGCATTCTCATTATAACTGTTAATGTTTCTCATGAATTCTGTTTCATTTCTTGAACAAGACACTTGTTTTTAAGTGTTTCCATTGCATGCCGAGAGCTCCATGCTGATGCCTCCCGTACTTCCATGGCAGTGTGCTTGGATTTGTCAACAAAAAGACTTTTAAAATCCATGAAAATTTTTTGTTCCTCATAGTCCAATGCATCAAAGCTTATTTTATTTTGCATAGCCTTGGGTGGTAAGATCTCACTCCCGAAGCCCATTATGGTAGGATGGTAGCAAAAAATTTACGATTATATATTAAAAATTTGGGATACAAGTTGGAAAATCGTTACAAGTATCCCATTACATGAGATCAAGATTCAAGTTTAAACATTCATATAATGAATAAAATTGAAAAATCCTTGCTCAATATTCATTAATTCAACTATAAAAGTAATAATAGAACATTATTTTCATTGGAAATGAAAGGCCCTAAGTCCACAAAATGGCCAGTAATAAAAAGTACATTTGGTTGCATGTATCTTACACAAAAATGCACTAGTATTATATATCTGGCATAGTTATGAAAGTATGGCCCTCATTGCCAAGGTCTATAGTATCTACCATAGTAGTAAAAATCTTCTTAGTAAAAAGGGGCAAACCAAAAGATTCAAAAATTATCGAACTATCACGAATCAATCAAGAAAAAATTATATTTTCAACACACGTAAAATAAAGATGAAAAATTAAAGAAAACATGGTTTTATAGAATAGAGATACAAAAATAAAATAAAATGAAAGCTTCTTCCATAAACTATGAGATACATTTTTTCTTATTTATGTTCATATTGTATTTGATTAAATTGTATTGCACAATACATACTACACACTGCATAAATGATAACTAATTGTTGATAGTTTTCAATTACAATTTCCTTTGTATGAAGTCAACCTAAAAACTAAGTACAAAGTTGCAAAAAATTCTATGTTCCTTTAGAGTCTTGGGAAGGGTGGGACCTAGGATCTTGATTTGGGGATGGTGGTTAGTAAGGGTTGATTTGGGGACAATCATTGGCACAAGTTTAGGGATGGAGCAGCTAAAAGGGTAAGAAGGAAATGTCCCTTATAGGGATTTGGGGTTAGTACCCTCAGCAAGATTGACAAGCAACATCCCTTTTGTAATACAAGCAACATCACACTACCATTTTTCACAGTGATAGGATGAAAATTGATTGTAAATCAGAGTAGATACAATTTAGACATGTCCTTCACAATTACATAATCATGAACGTTGGCAATTAGTGATTAATCAAAAAATCACATTTTTTGGCTTCATCAACACATTCCTCGCAACATCATATGAAGTTCATTACACAGTTGGCAAATGTGGGCTTAGCAAAAACTTTGGTAAATTAAAAATTGCTTAAGTTTATTTTAAAACAACTTTCTATTATACATAAAAAAAAAATTTCTATCCAAAATTTTACTTGATGTTGTTTCTAGAAGAGATTGTATATGTTTTTTGAATCACAATGTTTCAGATCTCACTCTATGATTTATCATCTAGATGTTAGAGAGCAGAAGGGATAGAAAAATATTTTTTTTACAAAATTAAGTGATAAAATATATCCAACGAGTCCAAAAATGAGTACAAATGTGTTTTCTATCAAGGTTGACTCATTTGAATTTAATTGAGAAGACTAAATCCAAAAATGCATCAATGCATTCCTTGCAGCATCATACAAATTCCCTTGCATGGTTGGCATAATTAGGACTCAACCAAAATTAGGATTGTCTTTACAGTGATTATCTTTAAAAATCATCATCATGATTCATAAACTGCATTACAATATTTTAAATCTTCATCTTCCGTAGTCTACTAAAAACTTGGTGAGAGGTTCTAATCCTTGCACTCTATTGCAGCTCCTCACTTCACATTAAAGGTTGTATTTTTGGCATTGAGTTGGCCAAATAATATGTGACAACTAATCATGCTCTTTTCTCTTTCTCATTTAACTCAGTACCAAAAACATAATATAGAGCACTTGTGCTAATTTAGAATCATAAGCAATGATGGTAGTGAGTTGATTGGCATCCTTGTATTGAGTTGATATTATCATTATTAAACTAAGTATGAAAATATGAACAATCACATTATATCTATCTCTTGGATCGGGTAGTATATCCCTAATCAAGATGGATTGAATGCCAATCATATGAGATCTAGTTATGATCCTCTATATTCATATTAGAGGCTTTGATGTTGAAATTGGTTTAACAAATAATCATGACGATGACCATAGGGTCTCTTGATAATTTTTTTGGTGACTAATCATAATCGATAACCTTTGGATTTGTTGGCTAATTAAGTTTATGCCTATGTGTCTCCTCAAGGAGACATGTAGTTGAATAGTTACAACCGCCCCTCATATGCCTCTTGATTGCACTAAATAAGATGACTGATCAAAAGAGATGGATTATCGAGATTCATAAATGATTCTATCTCTTTAGATTGGGAATTCTAATAAGTGATCTAATTATATATTCAGACCTGACAAACATTTTTCAATATTGAATTAATTCATATCCATTCTATATTGATTATCACTTAGAGAGATCCATTACATTTACAAAGATCCTTCATTATTTAACATGGTATCAGAGCCAGGTTAATAAAGGTATCACTTTAAGAGAGGAAGGCTGCCAACTATGAAATCAGTACCATATGCCTTTGCAATTTTGTGCCCAAGATGGTGAGAGATTTCAAGTCACCTCATTTTCATCCTCTCTAATGTCTACATCAAAAGAGTATCTATAAATTTGTATGATGTTCTGCACAGATTTAGTTTCAATAACACTCGTTGAGTAGCATTTGGCCATGAAAGAGAAGAGGCAAAAATCAAAAAATCAGTGTTTAGGTTGCTGTGCTTGGTGGCACATTTTTGCATGAGGGAGCAAGTACTAAAGTGTTGGGCCTATCATTCTCATAGAGGGTACTCCTGAGCTTCCCATTTCTACAAATGGTGTAACACTTGTTTAATTGCATGTTTAGTTTGGCATGCAGATGAGCATGTGTAATATTTTTCTTATAGATCTATTTATTTTTCATGCAGGGAGACATAGCATAATAAAAGGAAATATGGTTAAAAGTATTTTTTCAGAGCTCATTTTCAAATTGTTTGAAAGATCACTCAAGTCATTATTTAAATGTATGGATTTGTGCTTTTTTCTGTCAATGCAAATCATGTTGTTGTTAGTAGGCTTAATTCCTTTTGATTACTATCTATGGCATTTTTTCATCTTCTTCACAGGGGCAGGAAAAGCTATACAAAAAGTTTCAAGCAGTCAGCGTAGCTTTTGTTATTGCTCATCTAGTTAACAATATACCAAACAAATGCATCATTTATCCATCTAGATATTTTTACTATTTTTCTTAAGTTGACAATGCTTCCTTTTGAATCTATTTATGTTAAAGCAGGATGTATCAGAATTGACTGTAGCAGGAAAACAAGTTACATAGATGAAAACTGGCATTGTTGCACTTATAGCTAACATTTGACACTTGGAGTTGATATGCATGTTTCTTTGAGGTGGGTGATAACAAAGAGCTCATCAATTTTCACTGTGTTATCTTCTGGCTACAAGTCTACACCATTCTTCACTATTTTTTATTTATACCTAATACAATTTTATTTTTCAAAATGTTTATCATTGCCACAATTTTTGACAGTTGGATTCTTTGTATTAACGCCTATAAGAAGCCATTGGATATTGGAAGATAAAGGTTATAAATCTCAAGTAGTTTGTCTGTGAGATTTCTTTTGGATTTGGCTGTGTTACATGAAATGCTGAAGTAAGATGCATTGATTTCAACCCATTTTGATTGATTTGTACAGATTCTTATAACCGGTTCCATATATTTAATTACATTTAGACAATATCTTTTAATGCTTTATTTCAGTGTGCTACATATTCTATTTCATATTTGTGATATATGATGAAAGTATTATAACATATGGAGGAACAGTCCATGAGTGGCATGGCCAATTGAAATGGTTTTAGTTTCAATTTTACACCATTTGATACAAATAATCAGTTTACCAATCAACCCCTAGGTTCATTCCATTTGTAGTAAAATCTTCATCACATAGAAAATGTTCACAAAATCTATGTCAATGCTCACACATCTTCTTGGACTTATGCAAATCTATGTCAATCCTCACACATTTTCTTGGACTTATGCAAGAACTATGTTGCCAAGTAGCTCTTGTTAAATATGTTATCAACTTGACTTTTCTATTAAAGGCTCTCATGCTGAATTGAAAGCCAGGTAAAGAAAAAGATACTATACACTATTTTGTTGGTACCCTGTGCAGCACAACAAACTTGTTCTTACTATAAGAAAATTTTCTTTTCTTTTGTTTCATTGCAGATCTTCTGCTTGCACGGAGGTCTCTCCCCATCATTGGACACACTTGATAACATTTGAGCTTTGGATCGCATACAGGAAGTGCATCTATACACATAAGTATAAATTTCTTCTTTTCTTTCAATACATATAATAGCAATTTTAAGTGCTTACAAGGTATATACTTATGAATAAATATTACATCCTAATTTAAATGTATGAAAACAATTTTCATTCCTTCTAAGCTTCATTCATCTCAAGGTGCAATTCAAAAACTCAAGAATAGTGGCTTTTGTTCTTCAGGATACCTTTAGGGGAAGAGTATGTGAATGCCCCCTCGTGTTTGGAGTCTAGTTTAGAGGAGATGGCTATTTACACTGCTAAGGTTTGTTGAATCTAATTCTGAATAATATTGCTTGCTATTGTTGAATCTAATCTAATGTATATTTTAACTAGACTTGTAGCTTATATGTTTTGAAATTTTTGTTAGGCCTTGTAGTTTGTATAATTTGATTGCTGGAGAGCTTCTACAGCTAAGCAAGAAGGTCGTTGCACAAGTTATAGCCGCGCGCTTGGGTATGAAAATTGTTTTTTTTTAATTCTAATGTATATTTTAACTAGACTTTTAGCTTATATGTTTTGAAAATGCTTTTAGTGGCTTAATGTTGTAAGGTCTCTTAAAATAAGACCTTCAAGCGATTGGTCAAAGTTTTACAAATTATCTTAGGAATAAATTCAAAGAAAGTATTTTTAAAATATTAAAGTATTTAGCTAGGTCTAAGAAGATTTGTGTACTTTCGATAGTTTTTCTTAGTTTGTGAAAGTTGTAGACCGAAGTTTTCATAGCCCAATTTTTGCTTCCTGCAAAGAATGATCATGTCAGATAATATAAGTGAAGAACAAAATAGAGAGATAATCTCTAGATTGTGGTCTAACTTGAAAAGAAAAGGTGATGGAAAATGTTACTGTCCTTGCAATATTTGTAAGGGCTTAAATCATAGAAGACTGCTAATCAAAATAGTTAAGAGACATTGTAGAGAGAATGGTCACATTGAAGGGGGGCATGACTATCATCCACTGGTAAGTCCTTCATTATATCATTTTAACAATTTATATACATATGAAATCACTTGATGATGAGTTGATGATCATGGTTTATTTATGTTAATCAATTTTATATAGGTTGATCTTCCCAGGGAAGTACATGATATGAACCACAACAATTTGAAGAATATGGTTTTCGAAGTGGAGGAACATGGAGGTGCAAATATCCAAGGTGAAGATAATGATCCCATGGAAGATGACGATCATGTACCAGAAAACACAATTGAAGAGGATGGTATAGATATATTGATCCATGACACATCTAGTCCAAGCGTATTTGATCATGATGATGATGATAGCCTTGATGTACCTCTACTTCAGAAGGCATACGAGCCCCTATACAAAGACTCCCAAACAACTCTTCTCTTTGTTGTATTGTTGTTGTTGAACTTGAAGGTTATGAATGGTTTATCCAACATAACAATGTCACATATGTTAAGGTATGTCATATATGTCTTTATAGTTAACAAAGGGTGAATAATGTACCACTAATATTGTTTATATTAACAACTTATATTTTTTGCTGTAGATTGATAGGCAAGTTTCTGTTACCATCATCAAATATTCTACCTCACTCATATCGAGAATTAACTGCTATTATGAAATATATTGGAATGGAGTATGAAGCAATACATGCTTGTCCCAATGATCATATTATATATTACAAAGAACACGAATTTGCAACAAAATGCCCTATATGTCATATGAGTAGATATCAAACAGATCAACTAACAAAAAAGGTTCCTCAAAAGGTTCTTCGTTACATCCCCATTATTCGATGGATGCAACAATTATTCAGGTGTAGTAGCTTGGCTCAATTTATGGATTATCATGCATGCAATAGAAGTCAAGATGACATTATTCAAATTCCTGTAGATGGTTCGGCATTTATGCACATAGAGGAAAAGTGGCAACACTTCAAAGAAGAACCTCATAATCTCAGGCTTTCGTTGGCAGCAGACGGTGTCAATCCATTTGGAGAGATGAGATTTTTTTACTCAGTGTGGCCTATTTTTGTTATCAACAATAACATTCCTCCATGGATGTCAATAAAGAGGGAGCACATTATGTTGGTAATGATTGTTCCAAGTATCTTATCATTTGATAGTTATTAATTTACATGTACTTACAAATCTTGCAGTAAAATGGTCACAATAATTATGTAATGTTACTGTTCATTCAAGTAGGTAAATATCAAGTAAAAGATATGAATGTATATATTGAGCCTCTTATCGATGAGTTGGTGGAGTTATGGAATGGTGTCACTATGTATGATGTGTCTAGACCAATAGGACAAAGACAATTTCAATTCCATGCAATACTTACATGGACAATACATGATGCCCTAGGGCTAACACATTTTTGTGGTATGTTATAGTGAATTCAAGTTGAACACAATAATTCTAATTATAAAAATAAACATATTTAATAATCCAATTATATCATTATCTTGTAGGTCTTCAAACAAAGGAAAAATTTGCATGTCCATTTTGTGGTCCAAAGATGAAATCTCATCATTCAAAAAGTTTAGGAAAGCAGGTGTTTGATGAGTGTAGACACTTCCTCCACAGGAATCATAAGTATCGAAGTACGAAAAAACATCTTTTCAATGGGAAAGAAGAGACTACATCAAAGCCATGAAGAATGACACCTCACCTATGGAAGTTGGAATATAATAGAATTAATCCTTGAGGTAATTGTGTTCCACCTAATGGTTTATGTTTGTAATTTATATATTTCTATTGTGATTTTTGTTGACTAATTGTGTAATTGATGATCATGAAGGTCGTCAAGGCAATACTAACAACCTTCCAAAGGGACTAAAAAGCTATCCCAGACAATTTAGTAGGTTGCCCTACTATGAGCACTTACAAATTGTGCATTTGTTTGATACTATGCATATTGGAAAGAATATAGCAGAGACATTGTGGAAAATATTGGATGGAAGGTGTGACAAAGAAAAAATTGTCAAAATTTGTAATGACATACATGAATCCAATCATGCATTGAAGAATTTCATTCACTCAAATAGCAATAGAGATCAGATTAATATAAGTTCCCTTCCATGGTTATTAACGGAGCAGCAAAGTGATGCCATAAAAGAAGTCATACAAAAAATTTGATTTCCCACAGGATTTGCTACAAACATAAACAATCTCATATAAAAAAAAAGTGAATTTGGGCTAGGGCTCAAAATGCATGATTGACATAAAATGCATGATTGACATACTTTTGTCAAGCTAAGTTATGATCTTTTGTATTTACAATATATTCATAAACTACGTGTACTGTTCATTATGTTATGTTAGAAAACAATGAAATGATTGGTTTATAATTACTATAGTGCGTGCTTCCTCTATCTCTCCCAAAGCACTTCAACAATAACATCAAACAAGTGATATATGATCTTGGAAAATATATGAGGTAAGTAGTAATATTTGTTCAATTTGTTGTATATATTTATTATATTCGTGATTTGTTTTTCTTGCTATGTAATCTATTGTATTTTATTTTGTAAAGTCTCATATCTATATATTTTTTGTGACTTGAATCTCTTAATGTAGGTGGTTGTCATCTAAAGAAACCCATAAAGAAGATATAAACTATTGGAAGAGAAGAATTCCTCATTTACTGTGTGAAATGTAAAAGTGTCTACCTCCAACTTTTTTCAATGCTCAGGAACACTACCTCATACACCTAGTTGAGGAGATTGAATTGTGTGGACCTATACACACTAGGTCAATGTGGATGGTTGAGAGGCATTTGAAATCTTTGAAGGCTTTGGTTCAACAAAGAGCACATCTTGAAGGTTCTATGGTAGAGGGATATACGGTATACTAGACTATGGTGTACATTACTGAATATCTTCCTAAGTTTGCATCAAATATCCATGTAGATAGCATTTGGGATCTCGAGCCTTTTAAAAAATTAGAAGGGGAGTACTTGATGGGGAAATATACATTGAGGAAAGTGAGAGGTAATAAATTATAAGATGTTATTGTAATAAATTATTTCTTAATCTTCAAAATAAATCAGTTGTAAGTTGTCTATTTTTTTTTGTACAGGTGCTCGAGAGTGGGATGCACTACATTTGTATATTGCAAACAATCTTGATTGGATGATGGTATGGATTGAACGATGTCAACATTCTGGTCGTACATTAACATGGGAAGGTGTATCTTCATTGGTTAAAGAAGCTCATTGTAATGGAGATTCCAATGTTATGCAAAGGGAAATAGATTTAGCATGTGGTTTAAGAGATTTCCAGGTACGTACAAATTTATTAATCACTCGTATGTTTATCAACTCATGATGCAATAATTTTGATATGTTTCACATATTATTGCAGGTTAAACACCACAAGGCTATGTTCTGTAATGGTCAAAAATTTTGCATCAAAGTGTTGGATGACACGAAGAAAACTTGTGATTCAGGAATAACTGCAATCTTTCAAGTGACTAATATTTCATCTAGAAATGACTTACATCCTCAAGAGTCTGAAAATCGATACTATGGAATTTTGGGTGAGATACTTGAGTGTGACTTTAGTTCCCTCAAATTAGTACTCTTCGTTGTCAAATGGTACAGGCTACGACTTAATCCAAATGATCTTGATAGAACTATTATTAAACATGATAATGGATTTACAATGGTTAATCCAAGGTTGTTTGAGCCTGTTGGGGATGAGCCTTATCTTCTTCCAAGCCAATGTGAGTAGGTATTTTACGCAGAAGTTCCACATAAACCGGGTTGGTCATTTTTTATTAGACATGAACTGAGAGGAAGGCCAATAAAGTATAATGCGATGGAAGAAGAAGATGCCAAAGAAGTAGAAGATGATGTAGATGGTGATCACGATCGACAATTATTGGATGATGTTCCTCACACAAATTTTCATGAAGAAGAAGAAGATGATGATGACGATGATGCTGCTACTAATGATGATGATGAAGATGATGTTGATGTTGATGATGATGTTGATGATGATGATGACGACAACGATGACGATGATGATGGCGAGGATGATGATGACGATGATGATGATGATGATGATGATGATGATGATGACGATGATGATGATGATGATGATGATGATGAGGACGAGGATGATGATGATGGAATTTAGAGGTATGCCATCAATCCTTAATCTATTTAATATTCATTTCTTGATAGAAATATATTTGTCTTATATATATGGTTACATAGTTTATTCATTATCTATTTAAAAGCTACAAGTTTCAACTACAAATAGAATATTTCTAATCTAAATTAGCTATTAATCTAAATTAATTAAATAAAACTATTTTAAACACATATTGATGCGTGAATGTATTAAGCCTTATTTTCTTTTAGGTCAAAAGAATTTGTAAGTGTTTAGTTTAGAAAAGGGAACTCATTAAATATCTATAAAAGGGAGTTGTACCTAGAATAAAATTCATAGGGAAAACATAATATAAGTGCTTAACCAATTTTTTGGTTAATAATTCTGCCTCTATAGGTGATGCAAAGACCCTAGGTGGACTTGTAATCATTCATAACAAGAGGGACTTCCATAGTGTTCTCACAACACCAACCAAGCATCTTCATAAGATCCCTCCAACTCCATAACCTATCAGAGTGCACACCAAATCCTTTTTCCATGTTAGGTTCTACATCTTTGGAATAATCCCATGAATGTCCCTCAATCCATCCAATAGATTCATCCAAGCAATATAATCAACAAACTATCAAATGCTCACAATGCCTCAATAGGCGCCAAACTTGACTTCACCTCAACTAGGTGTTTCCCCCACCTCCACACACATAAAAAAACTTCAAATAGCATGTCCCCAAGGTGACTAAGCCCTCAACTCATTAGTTGATACAAAAACCTAGTTTTAGCCCTTCACTAGGCCTACTTCCCTAGTAGGCTTATAATGTGAGCTGATTTAAGTGTTTTATTGTGTACCTTTTAATGTTTTTAATTTTTATGTGATGCTAATGATGGATGTGATTATGATTATGATGTGATTATGCTCACAATAATTGAATTACATTTGTAAGAAACAGAACCCCTTTTAGGAGCATCCTACACAATCTCATGGATCGACAGGTATAAGTCAATACTCCTTATAGATAGTCTATTTAATACACTTATCAATAGTAAGATTGATGTCTTCTAAGATCTCTCCCATTTGCAGGTACCAGAAAATAGGCATTTGTCAGAAGTGTCTTCCTTGAGTGAGGGAAATATAGGAATAGAAGAAGAAAGTGAGACATGCAACTTTTATCTAGAACATGGAGATTAACTAGAGGTCAAACAACTAGAAGGAAATTCAATAAACGTATGAAATTTTTCCTTTCTCAAGGGGATTCATTTTCTTATATGATGAGATGAAAGGCGACATCAAGGTACCCTTGAGGTACCAACATCTACAAAAACATTGGGTACCCAAGGAACTTCCTCCAATAAACACTAATTTTTGTGTTAATGAGAGGATATATTGCATAGCACCATCATCACTACATGGTTTGGGCCTATTTTCTATGGACAACATAAAGGTGTCTTACAACAAAGTTTCTAAATTGATGGATTATGTTGAACCATGTTATGATTACAAAAGTTGGATGCATATTGTTCAATATAAAAAAAGTATGCATAGGTATGCCCTCTCGAAAAATTATATAAAATAGCAAGACAATAATCAAAGTAAAAGTGTGGCTATATACATTGATGGAAGGCCAAAAGCAATAGGGAATATTGTGGGTTTTATAAATAGTACATGACCTGGGTCAACTATAAAGCAACCCAATTGCATATTTGAGGCGCGTGAGGGAAATCATGTATTCATCTATGTGATAAAATCAATATGTATAGGGGAAGAGCTTCTTATTGATTACAATTTCAACTGCATAGATACAAACAAGGCTACTATCATGGGGGTGGTACATACTATTAAACCAACTTCTAATCAATGACTCCAACATACCGTTTAGTCAATAAATTTTTGGCTAACATTTTTATACTTGATCTTTGACACAGGGGAACAATATGGAGCAACTGCCCGGAGGGGATGCTGGCAATGTTCTCGACTCATCTACACATGAGTAGGTAAAACTCATTGTAATTGTGCAAACTAGATAGAAGCAAAATGTTGTTTTTTTAATGTTGTTTTCTTCATTGTTTTGGAGTAATTTTGATAATACTAATACTATTGTTGTCACAGAGGGCCAGTGGTCGGAGGGAGGGAAAGGAACCTATAGTCCCTGATCAGAAACCCTCCCTGAGGAGGACCCTTTTTATATTGATTTAGCAGACACTGATGACCCGATTGATTTGACTAAAAAGTTGCTAAAGAAAATTGGCAGAGAAATTTTATGTTTGGCAACCATAAAGCCTACTACTCAAGAAATAAGAGAAAGGGGAGCTGAATTGATGCACACCTCTGAAACCTTAAAAGTAAGTATTAATGAAATTTTTAATTATAACAAGAGTTCAATAATGGTTTTTATGTTATGCTCTTTTATGGCATCAATTAAAATATGGATGTGTTGTCTTTACAGAGTTTTTTGCGTGATTTTGAGACTCGTTCCCATGATGAGGGTGCTGCAGGTGGTTCACGTAGATCGCATGTTCCATTCCCCACTTCTATTTTCCACTTAATATATATAGGAATGATCATAATCATTGGCAATACATGCTCGAACAATCTTTTTTTTTAATGCTCTAACAATCTTGTCCATGCTAGTCCATGCGTTCTATATTTATGCATGCTTTAACAATTTTATTCTTCACCTTCACATCAATTGAATCCTATGATGATGCCGCCTCCATCCAGTACAACCACAAATCTCTTTTCAACTACTGAGTCAGCAACACATAGGTTAGAAGCATTGATTTTTACACCATCTGCTGGTACAAAAATCCCTCTTTTTCTCTCTTATGACAGCAACAAATAGTTTTTTTTTTACAACTTTTTAACATCAATTATCATTTGTTTTTTTATACTTCGTGACAAAGACTTATGAAACTTATGAAACTTTTTGCAATAGGAGCTGCAACATCATTTCCTGGATGTTCCTAGTATGGGAACAGTGAAGGATGTCATATTGATCGTCAGCGACAATGAAGGCATTCCATTAAAAGTAGCCAAAGTTCTAGGTACTTTAAAGTTATTATTATTCTATAGTGATATAATAGTAATTTATTTTTTGATCACTCTTCATCAACTAATGATCCCATGATTATTTTGTAGGGAATGATCTTTTTTGGAGAAAACTTGGTGATGAGTGTTTGCGAATATTCGGGCCCACCATGCGTACTTGGTGGAACATCATATCCTAACTAAAACCCCAAACCACTATTTTGATTTCATATCATTGCTATAATAGTTTTCCTTTTCATCCATTTCTTGAACTATATTAAAGGTAGTTTCACTTCATTTATGAGTCTAACATGTTTTTTTTTTACTTAAAAGGTGGAATAACCAACACAAACCGTTGAAGGATGATCTTATAGAGAGCATGACCCAACTCTTTGGACCTCGTGCATTCAAGAGAAACAAGCTCCTTGAAAAAGCTGGTTTATGTTTGAAGTATATTAGGGGCCAGTACAAAAAAAATTTATGGGATAACCCCAGGTACGAGTGTCCACCCTATGTTCTTGAGGCTGAGTCGCAGGCTCTGATTTTGGATGGAAAGTATAAAGCTGACAAGAAAAATAATATTACACCAGTGGAGAGTACCGCAAGGTATGTGATACTGTTGAGAATCTAATTATGTACTAATTAACCTCTGTATTTATACTATCTAACATATTTCAAACTTTTCATAGATTGCCTAACACATCAAAGGCAACAAAGGAAAGACTAGAAAAGCACGAGACACACAAGCTCGGCTCTGGTGGTTTTTTGAAACTTCAAGAAAGAGTTGTAAGTATTAGTAAATGAAAAATTGTATCAAATTTTTTATATAATGTGATGGGAAATTCTAGGACTCCCTTATTTAGCTCATCAATTATAAATAGGTCAATAGAATATAATAATAGTAGTGGATTTTCATATTCAATATAAACAATTCAACAATTGAAGTCTGACTCTGCAATCTAGATTAGTGAAGATTCCTTCATTTACTAATATGACATTATTTAAAATCTCACCCTTGATGTTTCCATCTCCATAGATTTCAAATTGATCTTGGGGAGGAGCAAGCTCAGAGGGATGGGTATGATAAAAGTAAGGCCACCTGGCAATAGAATTGTAGCAAATGCAAGTGTATGGAATGTTGGTTGCCTCAATTGCCCTCCTAACAGCTCTCTTTTCTCTGTAAAAGCTTAGCGTTGGCTCCACTGGATTGGCTTTGTCTATATCATGCCCAAATTCCAAAGGAAGAAACCTCTGCATCAAAGTTCAAGAATTCTTAAGTCTATTACACTTAACAAGCATTCATGGTAATAATGTTAGGGTCCTATGTTCTGACCTTAATAGTGCCAATTTCTTTAATGGCGTCTACAATCTTAAGCTAATTTGTAAGTTGACCACAGCCCACAATTGAAATAACAATATCAATGTCTTGCATGGCCTTTACCATTGAATTATGATCACTTAAATCTCCTTGCAGAACACCCATTATAATATACATGCACATTAATAAGACCCATTACAGAACATGTAGACATTAATAAAACCCTTTACAACACAAATTTTTACAACTATAATATAGCTCATGATCACAACCAAATTAGACTCATTGATAAGGAGATCACTGACCGAACACCCCTTCTTAACATAATTTCTAAATACCCAACTTCACAACAAGACAATCAAACATGATTATTTGTGAGATGACCGCTATCTAACAATTTAGCAAACAACTACAATAGTAGTTACCATGAACAAACAAGCAAAGCTTAATCATATATTCTAAACCTATATGACCAATCAAAACAATCTATAGTCTGTAAAATCAATATTTTAAAAAAGTACACACACTTTAGAACTATGCCATACATATCTACCACAAAATCTTAGTTATGAATAGAGCTAGTGACATACATAGACAATGTTAACACCAGAATCTTTCAATTCATGGAGGCACTTTTCTTTGGCAGAATCATGGGCAGTGATGGGTCTAATGAGAGCATAGGTAGAATGGCCTGCATTTATAGCTACAAGAGAAACAAAGCGACCAATATAACTAGTGGCTCCAATCACTAATATTTTACTTTTCTCTTTGTTCACAAAATCCTCATATGAAGAAATCTCACAAGTGGAGGCCATGGTTGAGACTGAATTTTCCTCCAATAGTTGAGAATAAAGGCAATGATTGAAAGAATGAGGGAATGCAGTAGCACTTGAAGCCATTTTTATTTCCAAAGAGCTGAACTAACTCTTACCCAAGTTAAGAATTTGGAGAAAATATGTTGGTACAAGCAAAGCATACAAACACGCAACATTTATATAGTAGATTTCTCTATCAAAACTGCTCGATTTTTCTCCTGTTATATTATGATGGATATAGATGATTTGCTATTGATTGTCAAGTAGACTTCATATTGCTAACAAAAGAAAAATACAAGTTGAGTATTAAATGTTTTCAGCACTGCCCATTACATTAGACTTTAAAGTTTTAATTTTTTTAAGAATAGAAATAATTGTGATCGTGATGGAGTGAAATTGGATCCTCTAGGACTCCCAAAGACCAAAGACAGTTTAGAACAACTCCAACATGACCAAAATAAGGTGTAACAAGGGTTGGAAACCCTACTAACTATTTACCATTTCCTTTTGATATTTTAACTACCCTCCATTCGTTGATGAAACAATGCAAGTAAAATTCACCATACCATGCAAAAATGTAGGGCTCAGAGTTCAAGAGATGCCTCACAGAAGAGGATAAGAGAATTGGCTTCCAACAAGGCTATAGAGCCGTGGCTGAATGGTTGCGAGCTGAAATCAGTGTGGAAGGTTCTAATAATGATGCATCTAAGCCACAGGTAAATAAGCTAAATGAAATTTATTTCAAATTGAATACTTTATCAATTAGTTTATTTGATGTTAAGTTCCAATATAAAGTGAGTATATATGTTTTAAGCAAGCAATGATAACAATGCATAGGATGTTGGAATGCAGCCTGACAATCCTTCTACACAATCTATGGATGCCAAAGGTTCGCATGATGTGCATCCCAGTGGTGGAGGTATACATTTTCTATTAAATTTTTTATATGTAATTACAATTGGTTTTTGGATTAATGTAACATTTTTTATAGCAGCTATAGAGGATCGAGGGGTCGATGTTCATGATCATGTTGGCGTTGAGTCCACACAAAATGATGTGGTCAGATCAGGTAAAGAGGGCCATAGTTATGTTATTTAAAATAATTAAATACTTGTAACAATTATAATAAATTAGTTTTCATTTAACTCTTTTATTTGTTATTGCAGAGGACCCCCCTTTGCAATAGCATAGGAATTTGAGATCATCAAGAATAAAGAACATAACAACTGATGAGGGGGGAATTGATGATGACACTGATGCTCCTCTTAGAGCTTACATAGAAAAAAGAAATAGAAAGAATAAAAGGAAATGATTGTCATCTACATAACTTAATTGATAATGACTTAATTTTATGTCTCAATGAATTTAATTATGTGCTAATGAATGTTCATGAATTATGTGTTAATGTAGAATATTGATGAATGTTGCATGTTAACGAATCTAATGTGTTAATGAATGTTATCATGTGATATTGATTGAATGTTACATTTTATTAATGGTTGAAAGAATGAATGAATGTTAGATGTTAACGAGGAATGTAGAGTGATGTTAGGGGGAGGGGGGTGGCACCAAATGAGCTTCCACCTTCACATGGTTGGCCCTATTTAGTAGAGAATATTAAACTATTCTTGAAACAAAGTGAAGCTCAATAAGATACTAACAATAGGTAGAAACAAGAAGCAATAACAAGCTCCTTCTAGAACATAACTCTTACCAATTATTTCTATCTTCCCCACACTAGAAATCTCCATCATATTCTCATATGCCTGCAACAAAATTAGAATAACAAACCAAAATAACTCATATTTTCATGCTTCTCCATGCTTGGAATATAATCACCTTGTTTATCCTTTCCTTGGCTCTTCATATCCATTGTCTTCTCGTCCTTAGTCTCTTTGCACCTTGAGACCTCTACTGCTATCTGCAACATGTCTTCACACCCTTGCCATTTTCCTTGGTATACCAGCTCCTAGTTGGTGGTTGTTCTATCTGATTCAGTCATCATTGTCTTTGTGAATTTTCTTTGTCCAACTTTCAATGGACACCATATAGAACCAATCAATATCATATCTGCTTCTCCAAGCCTTGTTTCTTTGCTATTTACATCAGCATTTTTACTTTTCATCTTTGTTCCAATCATCTCCTTTCCCTCAAGCCCTTCAAGACTTGATCTTTTTCTGTCTTTATCAGCATCCTTTCTCTTTACCTCTGCTACAACCTTTTGAACATTTTTGGTGTTAGCTTCTCCTTGCTCTTCAACACTTGATTGCTGCTCATTTTTTATTTTTCCTTCAAATGGACAACTTGTCTTCATATCATCCTTTTCTAAGTTCTTTTCCTCAACCTCATTCTCATTAGCTGTTTGCTTCAAAGCATCATCCTTTTTTATCAAAACATCTTCCATTGCTTCACCATGTTCCTCTTTTCTTAGGAACCTTTCCCTCTCAAAGATGCCAATGCTTGCTGACACCTTCCAAGTTGTCTTGTGCTCCTCCAATGGTGTTAATACCATCTTCGCTCCATTATTTGTGAAAGTGTAGGTGTTCTTTCTGCCATCATGTAGGGATCTCTTCTCAACCTGCCAAGCCCTTCCTAAAATTATATATTATATGAAAACCACTCAAAGGTACAATGTCACATAGTACAACATCATTATATGATCCAATGGTGAATGGAACATAAGCTTGCTCCTTCACATCAACACAACATCCAACATCCAATCCTTGTGCTTTGTAAGGCCTAACATGTGCTAGTCTTGGTAGATTCAATTTGTTAACCATCTCAAATGAAACAAGATTTGTAAATGAACTACTTGAAACAATAACCTTTTAAAATTTCACGGATCCAATCTCTAATCTCTAAAATTTTAAAATTTAATAAAATTCATATTATGAATTTTTTATTATTTGACAGGTTGTTCTTCGAATGATGATTGTAACTTGGTTTCATCACAATGATCCTTATGAACTTAAATGTACATTCACTAACAAGTAACTCTAGATGAAACTTTAAGTTTATTTATCACATTTCATCATTCTCACCAAAATTTGAACTACATTATCTCATGATTGTTGTAGAGTACCACTGCTCACATGTGAAATATGCATCTACATTACTGAACCCTTATTAAAATTAGTTTCATTGAATTAATATATGTTATGCTATCACTGGGTGTGTAATTTGAGCATGAGAATAATGTCATATGCTCTAAAGAGCCAATTTGAGACAAGCATCTACCTTCAGGTGAGTAATTTGTAGTGGTCTACTGATATCCTAGAGATCATTACTAGTCTAATATAGGTTTGTCACTTAGGCATGCTTAGTAGAAATGAGGATTTTCTATTGCTCATAAAACCTAGTAAGCATATGATAGTATTTTCTATGATATTTATATTGAGTAGAAATCATGTCCTTACTATTTGTGAAGTGCTAAAATGTTTTTCAACAAACATGATTGGTTTCACCCTAAAAGCTTTAGTTTCCCCCAATAGGTTGGCTATTAGACACTTGAGGCATTTGTTCAATTCTTGGACGATTTTTAGGAGGAGAAACCTGGGGATTCAGTCCTGGAAAAAAAATGAACATGAGATTGGATGGCTTGAAGCTAGGAAGCTTTTCTATCCAATAGTGTTTGATCCTGTACTTCAGATTTTTAGTCATGACCAACCACTTAGTTGTCTGGGAAGACCCAGGTATGTAATTGCATTGTATTAGATATGGTTTACATTTTTGTCGAGATTCTATTACTACAAAAATGTTGTGCAGTCTATAACTTCTAATTGTATGGTGTTTTAACATAATTTTTGTTTTAATTTGACTTAGTTAGATTGAAAAATGTCTACACAGTTATTGCCAGAAGCTCTTTCAATTTTCACTTGATGGAATGTAGAAATCTCATGTCTTCAAACATTTAATAGAATATGTATATGAATTTTTCTCACTTTCTTTTATTGCAGGTCAATTATTCAACTAATTTTTTGGGATTGACATTTGAACTTCCATTTTCAAAGGTTAGAAAGTTAGGCTTATAAACTCAAGTTATGTTGAACCATGCCTGGACATCAATGTCTGGTTCAAATAATAGTAAATCTACACAGGAATCTCAATTTAAGAGAAGCTCTAAGGTATTCTTTTGGTCAATAAATAAGTTTTGTTCTTGAATTGTGTTCATCATTGAGGTTGTACTGAGATTTGAAATGATCTATTGTTTTAAGTTCTTTCTATCAAGCTTTTGAGTTTTCTCTCCAATTCACGCCTTTTTGGATTTTGGATTTTTTGGACTTTGGTTATGGTAGTTTTTATAACCTTGTGAGTAAAGGAAAAAATAATTGGTTCTATTTTTTAGGATTGTAACAAGTCCAAGTAGGTCTACATTCCTCATTAATAGACTAATAGTTTATGTTAAATCTATTTATGCTAAAAAAAAAAGGCTTCTAGGCACATCAATGTTACCTACACTACATAGTATACTGATTGTTCCTACTTCAAAATATTTTATTATGACCTTTGAAGAAATTTAACAAGCTTAGATTATTTTTGTCAGTGAAGAAACACAACCCCCTGAAATTCTTTCCACCAAAGCTTAAGACATTGATAGCTTGATCCAATTTATCTTTACTGCAAGATGGTAGTCCATCAGCACGATCATCAATTTTTTTTGGCCTGGCAGGAATAATATAGTTTATCAATATTTCTATATGTTTATATTCCTGATTTATTGTCAATTGTTTCTGATATCGTTCATAGGGCATATTGTAGGGTTCTTTGGAGCCATACCTAAACCAATATTATGATAGCTTTATTTCTTTTTAGTCTTCTTGATTCATTCATGTCATTGATTCCCACAAATAGGTTATTCATGAGTTGCTCACAGTACAGGGTTCTGAAATTTAAAATTTTTAATCATTTCATTGATTATATGGTTATATGTGGAATTTTTGTATCTTTTTTTTGTATGACAAGTAACTGGCTTCATGGAAGAGTGAAATTGAGAAAAACCAATTAACACGTACATACGTGCATATACTTGGTTTTGTGTCATTTGTTGCTGGTTGCTGATACTAGTTTAAGAGCATAGGATGGTTTAATGTAACCTTGATCTTATATTTAATATGGCTCATTAGATCTACTTCCTATTTCCTTTTTATTTTCTCTATCCCTTGATTTTAACATTGTGTCAACAGAAATTAATGGATTAATCTGAGTTGTGGTTCTGATGTCATTTTCAATTTATCAATTCTCTTTTAGGTCATATGTATAAATTATTAATGTTATATTTGTGTAGGTATTGCTATATGGTGGACAAGTGACCTCATGGAAGAGTGAAAATGGAGAAGAGTTACTTTTCATGAGCAGTAAGGTGACTATGACATCACTAATGAATTCATTATTTATTCCTTAGGTACTAATTAAGAAACTTGTAACTTTATAAAACTAAGTGGTTTGTCATTCATTCACAAACAATAAAGAAGCTTAATAAAATCACGATGTTATATGATAAAAAATTGCAATTACAATTAATATTTTACAAATTTCTTCTATGAGTAGAACTTCTTAGTAGCTGTGTGGGTGCTCTTGAAGTTGATGATATTGATTCAACTTGAGAAAAATGACCTAATGTCATAGATCCTGATGACCTAATGTTGATTACTGATCTACAATAAGTATCATTAGAATTTTTGTAGAGCAATTTGCAAGTTCAAGTAATCACTGTTATAGATACATCATAATGTAAAAGTGATATGTACCATACTGGTCTGAAGTTATTCACTGTATCTGATATCTGCCTTATTGAAATGCGATATGATTGATTCTATTTGGTTTGTAAAGATGTTGGATATTTATTTGATCTCTATCTGATATAATATTGCACCCTTTTGGATAACCAATCTATGATTAGTATTTGTGATCAGCATGATATAGTTTAAAGAGAAAACACTTACATTTTAGTATCAAGCTTGTTTTATGAATGAATGGAGAAAAACTAGCAACATATCCATTTCAACTTTGTGTTTTTTACTGTTAGTATTTGATTATTAGAACATAACTATACATCCTTGTAAATTGGAGTTTCAACAAAGATTTAATATTATTTGGATTTCTTTCTTATTGTAGCAAAGGTTATGGAGGCCCTAAACATTCCAAGAGGTGTCCGGTGTGTGCTTTTTTGAACACCTAATACTAACAGGTATTTTAAGTTTTAATAATATGGATTTGTATAATTCTAGTTTTAATGCAATCTTATTGCAGGTTGATGGATTTTCTTAACAAGTTTTCAAAGTGTTTTCTGTAAAGTCATTGTTCACTCTAGTTTGATCATCCTAACTTTTAGCTATAGGTGCCTTGCCTTTGGTCAAGCATAAAGCTTTCCTTAGGCCCATGTAATATGGTGGGTAATTTGTTGGGTTTCTCCTTACCAATGAGAAATTTGATGTGACCCTTACTATATGCTTTTTCCATGCATAACATGAATAAAAAACTAGCAATACTACATTGATGTGCAATGGGTACACAATGGGTAAAAGGATGTTAGAAAATGATTGATTATGGTGTTCTTGTTCATGATGGCGGGAGCACACATTTTGGTCATTATTTCTGCTTTTTTGAGTCACTTAAACCTTTCAAAATTATTTTTATGCTGGGAACTCTAGGTTATAGTCTTAGAAAAGTATTTTATTCATTAACAATTGCTTTAATCTGGCTTGTAGGTGAAGTGCACACAATGTTCTTATTGCTCAAATAAATTTGATCCTTTCTTAGATTTGAGCCTAGAGATCATTCGAGTAGATTCCTTGTTGAAAGTATTATCCCATTACACAGTAGTGGAGCAGTTAGATGGGAGTGTGAAAAGAGATCAATGTGAACAATGCAAAGTAAAAGTGAAGGCTCTAGAAAAACTCAAAATTGATAAAGCACTACATGTTCTTGCAATTCATCTCAAGCACTTCAATGTAGTTGGATCTGGAGGAAAAATTGACAAAAAAGTAGACTTTGGTTGTACGTTGGATTTCAAACCATTTGTTAGCAGTTCACATATAAGTAGCCCTTAAAATATTATTTTCCAGTTGATCACATTTTTAGTGGAATCTAATAATATAGTTTTTGTAATATCTACTAGTTTTTTAATAAATATTGCACATTTGAATGATATTCTAGTTTCTTTGCCTATTGATCAATCATAGGAGGGCAATTTTAAGAACACTCTTTATGGTGTTCTTGTTCATAATGGCTAGAGCACACATTCTGGTCATTATTTCTACTTTATTCATTCATCCACAGGCATCTGGCATGCTTTAGATGATAATCGGGTATACATTTGCTACAGTTGTGAAGACATGTTTAATTTTGTGGAGCAAGCTCATTATAATTTGTGTATAACAAGATACACAAAAGAACTACAATTTTATGTAGAACCTTTTCTTTATATGGTAACACTAATTATACTGAACTTGCTTAGACTGATTGAAGTTATTCTTATGACATTTTGTACTCTAGGTCTATTCAGTCAATGAGAAAAGTGTGCTTTCCTAGAAAGCTTACATGCTATTCTATATACGAGATAAGAAAACTAGCATTCAAACAGCAGGTGGGTCTGAATCTCAATATAATGGCTCTAAACTAAAGAAGAGGGTGCCATTGAACATTGGACATCCAAAGGAAAACCACTTACAAGATTCATATGCCCCCCAGGTGACAAAAAACATGCATTCCTTCCAAACGACAACAATCTCTTTTAGTGTTGCAGGTGTAAACAAGATATCCCAATAGGTAGAAAATTTGTCAAATGTTAATTTCATTTTAGAAAGTCTAGAAAAGAACACCAGTTCTAGCCAGTCATGCAGTAAATCCAGATCATCAGTAGATCATGATGCATCATGCTTGCGGTGGGGCCGCTATGGCGACAATGCGAGCAACCCCACCGCAAGCATGATACACCATGATCTACTGATGATCTGGATTTACTACATGACTAGCCAAAACTTGTGTTCTTTTCTAGACTTTTTGAAATGAAATTGACATTTGAAAAATTTTCTACCTATTGGGATATCTTGTTTACACCTGCAACACTAAAAGAGATTGTTGTCGTTTGGAAAGAATGCATGTTTTCAGTCACCTCCCATGATGCATCATGCTTTTGGTGGGGCCGTTGTTGTAGCGACAGTAGTTGGCATCACCGCCACAATGGCCCCGCCATATTGCTAGCCATGGACATCACAATTGTGACATCCGCACACCCATTGTGATGAAATGTGTGTCGCATGCATAGCGACACCATCACAATTCTTGACCTTGCATCGTAATTGTGACACATTTGGAAACATTGCGACGGCCAATGGCATCGATGCCAACACTACCGTGATGCTGGCACCATCGCGTCCCTGTCGCAATTTTTGAAGGATGTTGCAATTGTGATGCCCATGGAAGAACTGGAAAGGCTGTCACCATAGAAAACTCATGGGTAGATGCCGATGCCACCCCGTCACAATGCATGGGGTGGACGTCAGAATTGTGATGGGAACTGCATTCATTGCGATGGGAGTCGTGCCAGGTTAGAATGGTCAAATTGTGATGGATAGGCATCAAAATTGTGATGGCTAAGGATAGACGTTGTAATTTGTGACTAAAAAATAATGATGTCTATTACCGTCGTAGTGGCGACACATTGCTGTCACAATTGCGACACAATTGCTAAATTACAGATCACACTTTGGTTCAATCTTTGCTTGGCTTTAATCACTTCTGATAGCTTGTCATCTCAAGCTTCCTCTCCTTGAGTCTTCTTGCTCATCATACCAATGCAATCATATCTATGGTCACCTATCAAAGAAAAGTATCTGTGCTCTCTTCCACCTTAGCACCTTCTTTAGCACTTAATGATTTCATGCTTGATGACCACACTTTGCTTCGTGATCTTATGACTCCTTAAATAGAAATATGGAATACCTTTCCTCCTCAATTCTCCCTCTCCAACTTTAGGGTTTCAATAGATTAGATAAGATACAATGTATTTGTCCCATATTTTTCTCTTATCTAGAAACTTCATCTCGAATCCAATTGTATTTGTCAAAAATAGTTTACATAGTGTTCTGTGCCACCAGCTCATCATTCTTATCTTCTATCTAATTCATAGAATTCTAGATAACTACTATGTTGGCTCAGATCTTGTGAATCTTCAATCTTCAAAGTAATGCAACACCTTGGCATTATTGGTTTACTGATGCTCGATACCCTCTTTATTACTCAGCTCCTATATTTTGCTCATCATCTAATCTTCACTTGGTACTTGAAGATCACTTGGCACTTGATATTTTCTTGGCACTTGAAAATTACTCAACACACTCTAAAGGTGAACTTTCTCGACTTCAACTAAGAATCTGTTTGGCACTAACTAGCTTGCTTGGCACTTTCTTATGAACTTAGTTAGGCTATACAAATGACTTAGCTAAACCTTACATCTTTGATATGTCTTGGTGTGTCTATCCTTTGTGTCTTAGAGTATGTTATCAATACACTATTTCATCAATGGCTTAGCTGATCCTTATAGTTCATTACAACAGCATAACTTCAACCTTTGTCTAGGTACTCTAGTTACATTTTATTGATTGCCATCTCCTTGTCAATCAACCAACTTATAGTATTTGGACCACTAAAGAAATTCTCATTCTTACAAGTAGCAGGTTTGACATCAATGACAAAAAAATGATTGAAAACATTCTTTACCAATTCCATTACTCTTCATTCATGAGCTTTTCAATCATTTCAAACAATCTCCCTCTTTTGCATTAATGGCAAACCAAACTGATCACTTGATCAACTTAGTTACTACCAAAATCATATTCGTTTCCTACTACATTCTACTTCCTTCTTGACTATAGCATCCTTTACTACTGATCTCATATATCTCCATATCTTTACCTTTCCATTTCTCATAAATCTCCCTCCTTGATATATATCTCCCTCATGAGTATCTTCTTCTTACTTTGTATTGATCAATTTTCTGCATATATCTCCCTCTTTGACATAAATGCCAAAGATGTAGCATCTTTAACATGTGAAATATAAGCTTTGCATCTAATATTTTCTCCCTCTATCACCATGCTTGTGACTAATTTGGAGTTTCTTATTTCTGCCATCATCCTCTGCATCATCCTTCTGATATTTCAATGATTTGCTCCACTTGATGTAGGGCAACTTCTTTGCTTTTAAACTGCTTGAGTTAGGGGGGATTACCACCAACTTGCCTCTTAGATATTCATAAGAATCCTTGGGCAATGGTTTGGTGAAGATATCTACAATTTTTTCCTTTGTGTGAATGTACTCCATCTTCACTTGTTTGTCTTCTACAAATTCTCTGACATAGTGATACTTGATTGCAATATGCTTGATTTTTACATGCATTACTGGATTCTTGGATATGTTTATAGCACTTGTATTATCACAGTACAATGTCATAGGTTTGGTTACCTCTTTTTTCATTCCTTTCAATAGATGTGTGAGCCACACAATGTTTGTGCAATTGACTACTGCTGCCACATATTCTGATTCTGCAGTGGAGTAAGATGTGCATGTTTGCTTCTTGCTAGTCCAAGTAACTAGTATTTTTCCTAAAAATAGTGCTTCTCTACTTGTGTTCTTTATATCATCAATGTTACCTCCCCAATCTGTATCTATGTAAGCATTGAGCTCAAACTTTTCATTATTTTTATAATATAGGCCAAAGTCATCAATTTCTTTAAGATACCTCATTATTCTTTTTACTACTATGAGATGGTTCTCTTTAGGATTAGTAGAGAATCTAACTACTAATGATATGTCTGGTCTGCTATGTACAACATATTGTAGTTTACCAATCATGGATCCTTACATTTTTTGATTAACTTCAGCTGATACATCATTTTTGGATAGTTTATGTCCTATTGCCATTGGTGTGCTGACTGGTTTGGAGTCTTCTAATCCAAACATTTTAAGTATCTCTTTGATGTACTTTGATTGAGTCATAAATATACCAAGTTTTAGTTTATGTACTTGCAAACCAAAAAAAAATTTGATTTCTCCAAACATAGACATCTCAAACTCATGTTTCATTTTTTCAGCAAAACTTTTGCAAAGCACTTCCTTTCCTCCAAACACTATGTCATCCACAAAGATTTCAAATACAATAATATCCTTACCTTCTTCTAATTTGATGTACATGTTATTATCATCAATTCTTTCAAATCCTATTTGCACTAGATACTTGTGAAGTCTCTCATACCATGCTCTAGGTGCTTGTTTCAGACTGTAGAGTGCTTTATGTAGTTTACAAACCATATCCTTGTTTTTTTCATCAACAAATCCCTCTAGTTTTTCAATATAGACTTCCTCTTCCAATATACCATTCAGAAAAGTAGACTTTACATCCATCTAATAGACTTTAAAAACCTTTATATGTAGCATATCCAAGTAAAGTTCTTACTCCTTCCATTCTTGCAACAAGGGAAAATATTTCCCCATAGTCTAATCCTTCATCTTGAGCATAAACCTTACATACTAGTCTGGCTTTGTTTCTAGTAATCTCTCCATTCTCATCTAGCTTGTTTTTGAATACCCACTTGGTGCCAATCACATTCTTGTCAACTGGTCTAGGAACTAAACTCCAAGTTTTGTTCTTCTTTATTTGATCAATCTCTTCTTTCATAGCTTTATACCAATCACCATCTTGTAATGCATCATAAACTATCTTAGGTTCAAAGTTTCTTAACAGACATGATTCATTTCTTAGTCTATTCCTTGTCATTGGTCTTGCATCTTTGTCAACAATTATTTGTTCAATAGGGTGATGCCTCTTCACATATTTGGACAATCTTGGTTCTGTCCTTGTTTCCATGTTTGATCTTTCAGATTAAAGATCACTGTGCACTTCATTGTTAGGTAGTTCTACATCTCTATCATGTGTAATGACTTCAGAGTCAGAATGAGCATTTCCTTCATTCTCCAACTTTTCTTCTAAATGCAACTTGACATTCACTGGTTGTGACTCGAATGAGACTAAAACTTGTTGTTGAATCCTAATTTGATTGATAGTTTCCTCGTCAATAGGCATTCCTTCATAAGAATACACAAAGGTTCTATAGTCATCCATTCTCTTTAGTTTTTCAACTTGGACATCTGCATGCTCATCAAAGTTTACATTTGCACTTTCCACAATTTTGTCAGTGTTAGTATTTAAACACTTGTATGCTTTCCTTCTAGTGGAGTAACCAAGGAATATGCCTCCATCACTTTTTGCATCAAATTTTCCATTTCTAGCATCTTTAAGGATAAAGCATTTGCAACCAAATACTTTGAAATGCATTACATCGGGTGAGTGACCATACCATAATTTAGAAGGTGTTGCACTTGTACCTTTCTTGACTTGTACTTAGTTCAGTGTATGAACGGCCACACTTATAGCTTCTCTCCAATATTTTAGAGCAATAGTCTTTTCCATCATTAATGCTCTGGCACAGTCAATCATAGATCTATTTATTCTCTCAACAATTCCATTCTATGGGGGAGTTCTAGGAGCTGATGTTTGTCTCTTGATTCCTTTGTCATTGCAAAATGTCTCAAATTCATTTTATGTGAATTCACCACCTCTATCTAATCTCAAGCATTTCAAACTCTTTCCTGTTTCCTTTTCAACTCTAACCACATACCACTTAAACATTTGAAAAGCATTGATTTTTGTTTAAAGAACATAAAATTCATCATCCTAGAATAATCATCAACAAACAACATTATATATTTATCTCCTTTATAACTATGTACTTCTATTGGACCACATAAGTCAATATGGACTAACTCAAGTACTTTTTTAGATGTATATTTTTTACTCTTGAAACTTGACTTGGTCATCTTTCCTAGCTGGCATTATTTTTACATGATATTGTTAGGTTTCTTCAGTTTAGGTAAACCTCTAACTTTCTTCATTTTGCTGATATTGACCAGATTATCAAAGTTGACATGACATAGCCTTCTATGCCATAACCACACATCATCAAATTTTGCACCAAAACAAGATGTATTTTCTATATCAAGTTAAAATAGATTACTTCTTGTTTGATGTCCTTTTCCTATCAATCTACCATGAGTATCATAGATTTTTGCAATTTTATTTCCAAATTCTACTTTGCAACCTACATTGCCTAACTGTGAGGCACTTAGAAAATTGTAGTTTAGTCCTTCAACATAGTATGCATTATCACATGAGATTTTCTCTGTAAGCTTAATGGAACCTTTTCCTTTGATTTGACATGGAGCATCATTACCAAATCTAACACTATTTCCATCATACTGAGTAAAGTTAACAAACTTACTTTTGTCTCCTGTCATGTGATGTGAGCATCCGCTATCTATGATCCATTTATCATTCTTGTTCATACATGTTACCAGTGTTGTAGGCTCTTCTTCATCAGATTGGTCCTTCATGGCCACATAGACAACTTCATCATCATTATCATCAGAATCCTTTTCAACAATAGAGAACTTCTTGCCTTTGTCTTTGTAATCTCTCTTATCATCTTCTCTTCTATTTTTGTACTTGTTTCCTTCCTTTTATTCCTTTTTCAGTGAACACCTTGCAACAATATGTCCTACTTCATTGCAATTGAAACAAATGATAGGTAGCTTACCTTTGAATTTTGCTTTGCCTCTATGAAATCTTCTAGCTAGTAATGCTTCCAATTGTTCTACATCTTCCTCATCAGTGCTATTATCACTGGATACATATTTCATCTTTCTTCCCTTCTTTTATTTCACCTAATCAGTATCTTTTAGTGATAGCTTGGCCTTGAAAGTAGATTCAACATTCTCAGGTTTGTAGTTGTCAAAGTTAGATAACTGAAATGCAGTGAGTCTACCCACTATACCTTCAAAACTTAGATTATTTCCTAGCACACATCTTAGCTCTTGTATAGTTGATACTCTAATAGCATAGATAGGGAGCAAGGTTCTTAAGAACATACTATTAACAGTATCATCATCTAATTGACCACTCAAGCATCTTATTGCACTTACCACTTCCTTTATTCTGGTAGCATACTGAACAACATTCTCACCTTCTTCCATTTTCATATCATCAAATTTTCCTCTGAGACTTTCTCTTTTTTCTCTTTGGACATTCTAATCTCCTCAAAAAATGTTTGATAGGGCTTTCCATATTTTGAATGCAGTGTCACATCCTTTGATATCATCATATTTAGCATAGTTGAGTGTAGAAGCAATTTTCAACATTGTCTGATTGTGTTCCTATATTTTTTTCAAATCTTCTATAGTAAGAGTACCAGTTGGATCAACATGTTTAATAACAATTGAATTTTGGGCATAATCTCCTATGGATCCAAGATGTAGCTTCATCAAGCTTTTCCATGTAACAAAGTTGTCTTTGTTGAGCTTAGGAACTTCTCTTTTAGGCATTTTGATCTTTTCTACTTCTAGTCCTTTTAAACTAAGTTAGCAACTAAGTTCTGATACCAATTATTATAATTCTTTAGAATAACTAAGAGAGCGGGGGGGGTGGGGTGAATCAGTTATTCAAGGTCCAATGCCACTTTTTCACAAATTCTTAATAGCACATAACTGAAACTATCATGGATGCAATTTGAACATTTAAACAACTATGAAAAGTAAACATGCATCACACCATAACACTAAGAATTTGATAACCTAGAAACCCTCCAAGAATAAGAAGGTAAAACTACAGTGGGGATGACACCCACAAAATAACTATGCAATTGATTTCAACCACTTTTGATTGTCTGCCCTTTTAAAAGCCTACCCTTGTTAGAGGATTTCATCATACTATTAAGAATGGGCTTGGTTAAAGGACATTGGAACATTCACTTGGAATGTCACCCCGTTAAAGGATTTACAACATGCCTATTAAACCAACCTAAGTCCATAGGATTTATCTTAACTGTTACAATTGCTAGAGAGTAACAATAATGACTTTTCATCTGATACAACTTACAACATATCTAGCAGATTACAGATGACACTTTGGTTCAATCCTTTGCTTGGCTTTAATCGCTTTAGCTCTTATAGCTTGTCATCTCAAGCTTTGTCTCCTTGAGTCTTCTTGCTCATCATACCAATGCAATCATATCTATGGTCACCTATCAAAGTAGAGTATCTGTGCTCTCTTCGACCTTAGCACCTTCTTCAACACTTCATGATTTCATGCTTGACCACCACACTTTGCTTCGTGACCTTATGACTCCTTAAATAGAAATCTTGAATACCTTTCCCACTTGATTCTCCCTCTCCAACTTTAGGGTTTCAATAGGTTAGATAAGATACAATGTATCTATCCCATATTTTGCTCTTATCTAGAAACTTCATCTAGAATCCAATTGTATTTGTCAAAAATAGTTTACATAGTGTTCTGTGCCACCAGCTCATCATTCTTATCTTTTATCTGATTCACAAAATTTTAGATAACTACTATGTTGGCTCAGATCTTGTGAATCTTGAATTTTCAAAATAATGTAGCACCTCGGCATTATTGGTTTACTGATGCTTGGTACCCTCTTTATTACTCGGCTCCTATATTTTTCTCAGCATTTGATCTTCGCTTGGCACTCGAAGATCACTCGACACTTGAAGATCACTGAGCACTTGATATTTAAATAGCACTTGAAGATCACTCAGTACACTCTAAAGGTGAACTTTCTTGTCTTCAACTAAGAATATGTTTGGCACTAACTAGCTTGCTCGACACTTTCTTATGAACTTAGTTAGGCTATACAAATGACTTAGCTAAACCTTACATCTTTGATATTTCTTGGTGTGTCTATCATCTGTGTCTTAGAGTATGTCATCAATACTCTATTTCATCAATGGCTTAGCTGATCCTTATACTTCATTACAATATCATAACTTCAACCTTTGTCTAGGTACTCTAGTTACATTTTATTGATTGCCACCTCCTTGTCAATCAACCAACTTATATTATTTGGACCACTAAAGCAATTGTCATTCCTGCAAGTAGCGGGTTTGACATCAATGACAAAACAATAATTGAAAACATTCTTTACCAATTCCATTACTCTTCATTCATGAGCTTTTCAATCATTTCCAACATTAACACACCTAGGTAGGTGCACTGGTGCACCTTTTTTCTTTGCAAAAAGACTTATCTCCTTTGATGATGAAATCTAGACTTTGAGTTTTTCAAACTAGGACTAGGATCTGACCAAAAACATTAGAAAAAGACTCAGACCCTAGACTAGGGATTCAACAAGCCAAAAATTTATACTAGGGGATCCCCATTTTGCCTAGAAATGGGGCATGCATTGTGAAACCACAATAGTAATATTGTCAATCTCCTTGTTAGTAGGTTTCCTCAAAATTACTTCATCTACTAATGACATCATATTGTAGGTTGTATTGCTAGCTTCCTCTTCACCCAAAAAGATTTGTTGATGTGTTACATCATGAATCTGCCCCTTCTCATAGATGTCACTATCAACATCCTCGCAATCAGATACATCATCATAATAATATTCAACCATATTGCATCCTACATTATTAGTGTCATATTCATGATCAAACTACTCTTCATTTTCACTTGGACATGTGGAAAAAGGACATTGCAACAACACAATGTTGTGATGAATGGGGTAATTCAAATACCATACACCATTAAGAATCATCTGTCATGTTGATAGAGATATTTTGTAAAAGATCATGGGTGATATTCTTATTTTTATTTTTGGAAGGAAGAACACTAGGTTTTCCATCTTTCCATTGGGTATTATAAGGATAATTTTGTATCCGTTTTTGTCTATTGAAATTCCCTTGGAATTGAGATCTCTATAGTTTGACACTTATCATTTCTATTCATGGGAATCTTAAGGTCTTTGATGGAACTAAGGACTTGATCTATCTTATCAACTTCTTGCTTCTTGTTTCCTAGAGTCTTATGATCATCTTTCTTATTATTTATTCCCCCAAACAACCTAGGGTCATCTCTTTTATCCCCCATCTTACCAAAGATCCTCATATTATTTTCAATATTTATAGCAATCCTAAAAGTATCTCTAGGATTCCTTGGTTCTTTATCTCTTAATCAATATCTACCTAAAAAACATTGAAATAAGTAGTAAGATAAACCTTATCACCAAGTCACATAACCTAAAACAATTTATACATACCTTTCTAAATTCTAGTATTAAACTCTGGGATAGATTCATTTTGGAGCTTTTTGATATTGTTGAATTCATTTAGTATATAACTAGAATTTGGTTTGTTACCATATTTTTCTATAAAAAAATGCTCCAAATCCTTCAATGAAGATATAGATCCTTTAGGTTAACCTCTTGAACCATTCCCTAGCATCTTGAGTTAGTGATTGGACAAATAAGTTCATAACCACATCCTCATGCTCAACCTAATAGTCATTTATCAAGTCCAAGAAAGATCTTAAATGATCTTCACAATAAATACATTATTTCTAGAAAATTTTACCAACATATTTCTCAGTTCTTGCACAATAACCTTTGGATATCTAGGGATCCCATTAAAACATATCTTCCTATAGCCTTATAATTAAATTTTCCTCCTTTGTGATATTACCTTAGCCTGACTACTAGAGCTAGATACACTATTTGTACTAGTATCTACAATCATCTTAACATTACCTTCCACTTTTTGAGAATATGAATGGTGAAGTATCAATCTTATTAGTACAAGTATTTTTCATTGAGCTAGAAGGTGTACCTATTTTATGAGTAACTAAAGTTTGAATATTTGAAGTGTTATTTATAAAATGGATTCTTCTTTTGAAATCTATAATAGTAGCTTCATTATCCACTATCTCCAACCCTTTTACCAATCCTGCCCTCTCCTTTCTTTTCTTTTCTAACTCTATATCAGATGCTAACATAGTAGCTTGAACTATTGCTACTCTCACTAGTTTTTTTTTAATTTTTATATTGGTCATCTTCTACTTTCCTTTATCTTTCTTAGTTATAGAGGATTTATTTTTAAATCTTTGTGAAGCTCATTTGTTATAAGCTTGTAACTTTGCACTTGCCTAACAATAGGGCCTTCCTTTTTCAAATTTTTGGCTACCCAACAAATGCTCTTGCTCCTTTCTTAGGCAAACAAAATCATCTAATATCACTTGCTTCCAAGGAGCAACAACTTTTTCATTTCTCCTTTTTAGAGAAGAAATTCTTTTGAGTAAATTTTATCTTTGCTCTATCACTTTCCTTATCTTTTCTTCCCTTTCCTTTGTAAGACATCTCTCTATTTCCAATTTCTTAACAAAATGCATTCACAACATGCTTAAATCATCTATATTTGGTCTAATATCCTAAGAATTGGAAGTCATGTTTGTATCTATAGGGTGTACATGTGTTGACTCCCTATAGGAAGGATTTGAAAGGATATAGTCTTGTTTGGTATGGAATAAATTATTGTTGATCCTTTGTTCCACATTCATTACATCTTCAAATATTATCTTCTCTTGACCTATGAATTCTAGGGTGTCATAAAAATTGTCATCACAAATCTACCAATGAGACTTAGAAATTTTGTAGGAAGACTCCTTTTCATTGACATAATGACGAAACTAACTACTATTAGTAGCTTGTTCCCAAGGGTCTAATTCTTTTGGTAATTCAGTCTTCTTTGTTGACCAATCCTTTCTTCCTCTAGGAGTAAGTTCCCCTTGTAGATCTACTTAAGGATTCTTCCTAACATATGCTTGAGTATTCTTTCTTTTGTCCATTTCTTCAAACTAAACTTTAACATTGGTTTTGTAATATTTTTGTTTCCATCCACTATCTATGGGAAAATGATTTTGAAAGAACCAAAATCTCAAAGCAATAAGTCACCTATCACCCAGTGCATAGGGTTGACTTCATCGAACAGTACTCATGAAAGAAATACTTAGATATGTAACATTTTTGTATTACCAATAGGACAAGGAGCTGAAAAACACTAAGATAAATTGAAAATCTTCTAGTATTAATTCCTAGTAGAGTTGACATTTTGCTAGAGTTCTAATTTAATAGTACCAAAAGACAGAAATAATAAAATGATACCTAGGGTTTAGCTACTTCCCATGATTGGCACATGCTATTTTGGATTTGAACCAACTAACAAGGAAATTGACACCTTCTACACTTTAGGTTCCTGCTAACGAAGGTGGGTTAACCTAGGGATTTCAATCATTTTGACATTATCACACCATACATCCCTTACAAGAGACTTGGTCTCTAAAACTTCTTGAAATTGCAAATTGACAACAAGCCTACAATATCTAACTAATACTTGCTAAAACTTTTGCAATAAGTGATGACCAATCTCTTTTCCAAAAAGACATATGAATTGATTTTGATTTTTAAATGAAAGATTTAATGAAAATTATGACTATATCACTTGATATTCAAGTCATTTACTAGTACCTTAATCAATTGTTACAATAGATTATTATCACTGAATTTGATCTATTTAATTGTTTTGTAATTAAATATATCATCTATTAAACACTAAATTCTATACTTATAATATCCCCTCCATGAGCCAATAGCATTGATGGATTCAAATGATACTATCATCAAAATTGACTCAAAATTTAGACCCTCACTCTACATATTAAAAATCCTTTTATAGGAAAAGAATTGTAAGAAGCTTCAGATGGGTGCACACATGTTAAAAAACTAGATGCAACAATATTATTCCACATAAGATGAGATAGTTACATGAGAGAATGTTAGAGATATACAAGTTGAAAAAATATCATTATAAATGTTTAGGATCAACTTCATTATTCACAATATGAGAATACCCATAGTAGGTGAACCACAAAGATAATGTATCCCATTGATATAGTTGTCCTTCCTCTATTTTTTCACTTCAACTTGTAATGCTCCACCTAGATATCATTGAAACAAAATAAATAAAATCCAATACATTTTTTTTAAGTTAATAAGCACGGATCCAAACAAAATCAACATGGAATCAATCAAAATACTAGAATGAAAGACTTAACCAAAAAATCCAAGCAACTAATGATCTCCCTCCATTACTACTTACCAACATGTTCAATAACCAACTATACAATTTTAAAAAATAAGAAATACTTAATCTTTCAACTATTAGGACCTTGGAACATACACAAGCTAATAAGGTATCCAAAACACCCTTTGAAACACATCTGACAAGTCCAAAAATACTTGCTATTTACTTGAGCATGTTTTTAGACATAACCCATGCGATACTTTTTCAGTGGGTAAGTGCACCTAGTTGTGGTGCCAAAAGGGGGGTATAAGTGGCCACTTATTTTTCTAAAATCAATAATTTCTAAAATTCAACAAGAATTTAAAGATAGTTATGCACAAATTTTTAAGATATGATAAAAACAAAAGTAGTAGTCCTTTGAATCTAGTTTCTAAACTACTAGTTTTTTTCAAAATAGTTTAGATTTAGGTCCTCAAAAAAAATAGGCCATAAAAAGTGGTATTATTTTTTCACAAAAAATATAACATAGTGCAAAGTGTGGCCCCCCTAAAATTTTAATTTTTAAAAAAAATTCTTTAATCACTCTGGTCAAAAGTTACCTAACATTGTGTAGTTTATCCCATATTTTTTTGATAATTTTATAATATGTATTTTTTTTAATGAATTTCAATTGGACACATCCAAAAAATGTGAAATATATGTGTGCTTCCCCTAGAAATGATTGAAAACTAATATAGAATTAAAACTTCTTTTTTTCAAAGTATGTAGAATGGAGTCTAGTTTCTAAAAAACTAAGTTGTTGTGAAACTCGATGAATGAGCTAAAATCTACACCCCAATTAGTACATGTTGGTTTTTGATAGAAAATGGACATCCATTCAAAATAAATTATATTTTAAAGGCTTAAAATAGTTCAAATTCAAAATAAATTATATGGTTAAATAGCTAACACAAAGATCTATAATGTCAAGTAACCTGATTTTATGGTTGGTCAACCACAAGGAAACTTGAAGGAGAGCACAAAGAAAAATAAATTAGTTTTTGTATGGTTTCTACAAATCATACCTTAGACTAGATTAGAGACTCAAAAACTTTGGATTGGATACCCAAGGAAAATCCAAGCCTTAGGCTTGGTAGAAGAAAAAGATTTAAATAGTGCATGCGGGCCATAGGTTGTGCGGGTGTGTGCACTATGTAAAGCATTTTTAAATTCAAGCTTGCATAAGGTGTATGCATTGTAGTGTGAACACACTTTTTTAGCCAAAATTTCAATAGAGAGGCAAGAAGAGATGGAAGGTGAGAGGTAGAGAGGGTAGAGAGTGAGAGAGAGTAGAGTATGGGGAGAGAGTAGGAGATGGGAAAGGGTGGGATAGGGGGGGAGAGAGAGAGTAGAGGATGGAAGAAGATGGGATAAGGAGAGAGGGATGGAGGGAGAGAGAGAGAGAGAGAGAGAGAGAGAGAGAGAGAGAGAGAGAGAGATAATAGGGGATGGGAGAGGGAGAGATTGGGAGAAAGTGAGTGTAGGGATGTGAGAGGGTGTGATAGGGGGAGAGAGAGATATGTGTGTGAGAAATGTATAGAAAAAGAGAGGACTGGGAGAAACATTTACCTAGAGAAATGGAGAGAGCGATTAGGGGATGGGAGAGGGTGGGGGAGGGAGAGAGAGAGAGAGAGAGAGAGAGAGAGAGAGAGAGAGGGGGGGGGGGGGGGGGATGGGAGAGGGTTGAATAGAGAAAGAGAGTGGGAGAGGGAGAGAGGGAGAGAGGGAGGGTGTGTTGGAGGGAGGGGGGAGAGAGAGAGTAGGAGATGGGCGAGGGTGGGATAGGGGGAGAGTAGGGGTGAGAGAGAGATAGAGAGAGAGAGAGAGAGTAGGGGTGGGAGAGGGAGAGAGAGTAGGGGATGGGAAAGGGTGGGCTAAAAAGAGCATACAAGATGGGAGAAGGTGGGAAAGCAAGAGAGGGATAGGGAAATAGAGAGAGAGAAAGAGAGTAGGGGTTGGGAGAGTGAGAGAGTGGGGATGGGAGAGGGTGGGATAGAGATAGAGTGAGAGGGGGGGTGGGATAGAGAGAGATATGGAGGCAAAGAGAGAGCAGGGAGAGAGAGAGAGAGTAGGCATGGGAGAGGGAGAGAGAGTAGGGGATGGGAGAGTGTGGGTGAGAGAGTGAGAGGAAGAGAGAGAAAGAGAGAGTGGGACAGGGAGAGGGAGAGAGAGAGATGGTGGAAGAGAGAGATGGAGAGAGAGGGAGAGTAGAGGATGGGGAGAGAGTAAGAGATGGGATTGGGTGTGATAGGTAGAGAGGGAGCTAGAAATAGAGAGAGAGAGAGAGAGAGAGAGAGAGAGAGAGAGAGAGAGAGAGAGAGAGAGAGAGAGAGAGAGAGAAATAGAGAGAGAGAGTAGGGGATTAGAGAAGGTGGGATAGGGAGAGAGTGATGGAGAGAGAGAGAGAGAGAGAGTCAGGGATGAGAGAGGGTCAGATAGAGAGAGTGAGAAAGGGGGAGAGAGATAGAGAGATAGAGAGACAAAGAGATAGGGAGAGAGGGGGGAGAGAGACAAAGAGAGAGAGAATAGGGGATGGGAGAGGGTGGGAGAGAGAGAGAGAGAGAGAGAGAGAGAGAGTAAGGGGGGATAGAGATGGAGAGAGAGGGAGAGAGAAAAAGAGAGAGAGTGGTGGATGGGAGAGGGTGGGAGAGAGGGAGAGAGTAGGGGATGGAGAGAGAGAGAGAGATTAGGGGGTAGGATAGGCAAGATAGGGGAGAGAGAGAGTAGTGGTGGGAGAGGGAGAGGGAGAGAGTGAGTAGGGGATGGGAGAAGGTGGGATAGGGAGAGAGGGACCAAGAAATGGGGAAAATAGGGAATGATAGAGGATGGTAAAGGTGGAGAGAGAGAGCAGGGGATGCAATAGAGTAGGATGGGGGAGAGAGAGAGAGTAGTCATGGGAGAAGGAGAGGGAAAGAGATAAAGATAGAGAGTAGGGGATGGGAGAGGGTGGGACAAGGAGAGAAATTTTTCAGATAGTGTGTACACTCTATAGTGTGTACATGTTGTAGTCTATACGCACTATACGAAAACACCAAAAAATAGTTATAACGAAAGTTTGGGTCCCTACTGACCCATATTATTTTTTTAGTATGTTGTTTATTATTTTGTTCTAATAGAAAACACCAGTTTCATGTTGTTGGAAGTTAGCAAACATGAAATTCAATCATTGGATACACTATTCAAAGGTTGTTTGAACATTCTTTCTCTAGAAAAGGTTAGTGCAGTCCTTTTTAAATATTATTTGTTACTATAGAGTCAAATTTCATTATAATTTTACAAGTTCATTAATATATAGTGAATTCATTGAAATTTTTTTGCTTAAATGAATTGTTATTCAGAAGTGGTTAGAAATTTGACAAATTGATTAATATATACTATGTATTCATTGGTATAATTTTAATTTATATTTGTATTTGAATGATTTTTAATTTACAAATTTTAAGTAATTTAGATGTTTGAATAATTTGACATATAGAAATCACCATCATGCCTGGTCATCTGATTTTTTGCAAAAGATAAAGAATCAAATAAATTTGTATCTTGCAGGTTAGGGTTTGGTTTGTGCAAGTTTTATAAAAAGAAACCTAGGTGAATCCCTATTAAATATTATTATGCCTCAAGAAAAGTTGTTCAGTCATATGTAAATATTTTTAAAAGGGGGGCTTGGTAGGCAACTCAATTTTCAAAGTGGAATATTCTTTCAAGAGATCATTTTAAAATTCTTCCCTTTTAGTCTTCTTCCTAAATAATTTAAATACCATTAGATCTTTTCTAGATCTAAAATGGTTGTCATGTCACATAGTGAAGTTGCAAGTGTTTTACCATATGCAACATGGCGACCATCCTGAAACATAAAGACAATGATGGAAACAAAAAAAAAGGCACCAATTTTTCATTATTTTAAAGTTCTCGATGGATAGACTATTGTTAGAAATATTAGTATTGAAGAAAGGGACTAGTTTTTTTCCATCACTAGTTTTGGCAAAGTCTAGGAGGTCACAGTGTCACGACTATAAAATGCATGAATCCTACTAGTAGAGACATAGCACCTTGCCTAAAAATCAAAAAAGCATGAGATTAACAAGTACATAGGCACCATAAAGTTTTTCTATTTTTTTAATGAGGTTGTATGCTTATGATGTATTTTTCAAAAGCATTTATTATAGTAATAATGGTGGAAACGTGTGACATTTCTTGGCACTAGAGCTTCTTAATGCCTTAAGGAGGTTGCTATGTCACAACTAAAAAATTAAGGAATCCTACTGGTAGCAACATAGCGCCTTGCCTGAAAAGATGGAATACGGAAAAAGTTATATTGAATGGAAGGTCCCAAAAGTTTTTTAGTCAGCACATAATCATTGTGACACATTGGAAATAATTAAGAACATGTGTGTTTTTCCTATACCAAATTTCTTAAAGAATGTGGTGGTTACTATGTCACAACCAAAAAACCAATGTTTTACACCAGTAACGACATAGCACCTTACCAAAAAAGTCAAGACATGGTGGGGCTTGATTTTATCATGTTGTGAAAGGGATTAAAATATTATATATGATTTTCTAGCATGTCAAAGTATTGCCAAATAGCATATGACATGGAAAAGCACTCAAGGAAAGGGTAGATGAAGATTTGAGATTGTCAGATCAAAGTTCCATCAACAACTGTCGAGAACTCACCATCAAGAATTGTGCAACATTTATTCCTTGTGAAATGGAAAGCAAGGGAAGGAATGCATGGGCCCACCATGAAGTAAGATAATAGTAGTTTCCAAACCGTTAGATCAAATTCACATCAATGGTAGGTGATAAGTCATTATGAGTAGTTACCTATTTTTTAATGGTAGCGACATAGCAACCAAAGGGAGAGATGGAGGGGCCTACCATAGTTATGTTAAAATAGTGATCAAATGAACATCATTAGATTATAATGAATTGATGGTGGTCTTGTCTCATATGTGGAAATTTCTCACTATTTATGCATGTCTACATAGCGAGAAGGTGACATGTGTCCATAAATGCCAGTGGGTCCGGTCCAATTTTCTAGCAATATAATAAAGGCTTACGTGGAGAAAGCTTAATGGGTTGACTTCCAACCTAGCAAGTAGAAAATGAGTCATCTTTTATTTTATTCTTGGATCATTAGATTTTTTTGAAAATCAATGGTGTATTTTCTAAAATAGAAGGTGGTGCCACTCTATTCTCCTTACAGTTCATTTATGAAGTTTGAAGGCTCCTCGTGTGAACCAGGAATATAGTAGATTGCAAAAATTTATGCCAATTCTTCTCCATGAAAATAAATCTTCAAATTTCTAGAGAGCTTAATGTTATTGAGAACTTGTGCTTGGTGATTAAAACAAAAAGAAATTTTTGGTAAGCATGGTGTGTTGCAAAATTATAGTTATAGGATGGTGGAAAGCAAGTAAGTTTCTTAGTCCATTATATATTAAAGCTTCCTAGTATTCTACAATTTTAATCACCATGCCTCCAAAGAAATTTTTCTCAGGTCAAGTAGACTATTTGTCTAGAAACATACATGATGATCTCCTTGAGTTAATGCCTAAATCTACAAATGAATTTGCTCAAGTGAAAAAATTAACTGCTCTGAACCCTAGACTCAAAATTGTTGATGCATTGTATGATAAGGGAAACTATGTTAGGGATGTTAAGGCTTCTCAAATAGGGTTTTTTCTCTTCAAAAATGGTTCTCAAAAAGGAAATTATTTGCCCCTCATGGGAACATTTGGAACTTTGGCTTGGGAAAACTAGTGCTACATTAGTCATTTGATAGATAAGGAAAGGATCTAGGACTATTTCCTCATAGTCAAATGACACTGGATTATTGGGAAATATAATTGTAAAAAGAGTGGCAGATACAACCAATGTAGAGGCTGCACATTTGATAAGGAGGATGAGTTTTTAATCAAGAAGAAAAATGATATTCTACACTTTAATTGGCCAGATGACACACTTTTTGACAAGTGGATGGTAGATATTGTTTCTAATGAGCAGTGGGAAGAAGTTGAGAGTGACAATGATGAGATGGATCAAAATGAAATATAAATCACTGATGCACCTTTAGAAGATTAGAGGAGAAAAGAAGACAAAGAAGGGCAACCATCTTAGGTGGAAAGTACCGTGGAACAAGTTGATGATGTGGCAGAAATAAACCTAGATATAATTGTTACCTTAACAGTTCATGATGAAGATGGTGAAAATTCCCAAATTGAGATTAATCTACAAGCACCAAATCATGACACATCATTAACAATTTTTATGGCTATGTATTTCAAGGAATTAGAATAGTAGAAGAGCCAATCACTAAAGTCATGGCCTTTGAAGATGTAATAGAAAGTGGACCCATCGAAAGAATGTTTTGATTTAAAAGTTTTTCTATTACATACAGTTTTTTTTTTTGTGATAGCTTTAAAATGTAAATATATTTTGACAAAGACATAGCTGTCAGTTATTGATGCTTGAAGCTTGTTACATCTCATAGTATATAAGTGAGATTCTAGAGCTAGAGAAAGGGTTCAAATTATTGTCTTGCTAAGTCATTACTAAGTATGTCCAATCTAGTCTTTTGATGAATACTTTGTGATATATTTTCTCTGTAGATTTATGAGAATACATCAATTTTCCAGGATTTAGATGTTTGGTCTTAAGTCATTCTGAGTCTTGTTCAATTGTATACAATTTTTTTCAAAATAAAATTAATACAAAGATGAACTGCCACCACATCTTTTTTAGCTGAATCTTGTCTCCATTTCTTTTACTTGGTTACTTTTAAGTTGTATAAGCAAAGCTTGTCCAATTGAATGCAATTAAATTAAATTGTATATCAATACACCATTACTATTGATTCAACAAATTAAATAAATGCTTTAGTGGTATTGATAGGATCTCCATGGTAATAGGAAGGATGTCTATGATTATGATTTTTAGTAAGAATTGTTGATAATGTTAATTGTTAAGCAATCAATCAAATCTAGGAATTGAATGAACTCTAAATCCCAATGGATGAAGCACTAATCTATTAAATTCAATCTATATGTGAAGAAATCATAGGAAATAATCAAACTCAAATTAAAAATCAATTTTACTTTACTGTTCAAATGAATCATCAATCTTGGTCATTACTTGTTTGCATTTGACCTCTAAGATTTAGTCAACTACTATTGCTAGAAGTACTTGTAAGTCTGCAAAGAATTGTAACCAAATCTACTTATAAGGGATGTGTATTATTTTAAAGTGTCATGGAATGAGAAAACTATATATATGTCAAAGATAGGAGACAAGAATCAGAATGAAACTAAGAGAATCTTGCTCATTTGTATTCATTTCTTTGAACTGTCCCTCAGGTATACCCACCTTGGTTCTATAGAGCCTAAAGAGTAGGAAATTTGTCTTGATTTTGTTGCAGTTGGGTCCAGATAAGAAGCACATTCAATTTTTTATAGGAATTAGTTAATCCTTAGATTATTTGTGCTTTCATTATCCTCGTGTTGAGTACTTTTTTACTTAATAGTTGAAAAACACCAACAATGCCAAGGAAGAAACCAAAAACTTAAACAACAGAAGAAAGGGAGATAGATTTGTTAATTAAAAGAGAACTACGTAAACAAAGAAAATCACAATGCAATAATGAAGAATTATCTTTTGAAGAGGAACACAAAAGACCAATGCAAAGAAACAAAGAGGAAGGATTTGAAAGACAAAGAGAATGAATGAAACTCTAATGCTTAAGAAGACAATTGAATGTGAAGCTACACCAACTTCTAATGTTGGATTAATATCATCATCTCATGTTGAAGAGACACTAATTTCTACATCCGACAATGTATACACTCCATCATGTCATGTTGAATGCACATCATCAACATATCAAGTGGGTGGAATTCCATCTTTTGCATCTTATTGCCAAGGCACATCATCTTTAGTTCAAGCTACACAAAACTCTCAACCATATGTTGATGTTCAAAATATTGAGGGAGTGGAAGATATCATAACACCTATAATTTTTTTTAGAAGACCAAAATATTTGATTGATATTGATACTAACATATTGAAATCAATGCTTGACAAGATTAGAAAGGGTACATTTCAAAGAAAAGTTAATCATATGTGGAGATTATTCATTGAAGAATTAAATATTACAAATCAATGCCAATTATTTGTTGAAATGATAAGGAATTTGAAATTTGAGCCCATCATGAATATTATTGGGCTAAGAATAATGAATGATTCAAATGAAAAAAATCATTATAAAGAATCTAATGAGTGCATATGACAAAGTGGGTTCTAAATCACACACCAAAGATAGTAATATCACAAGACATATACTTACATAGACAATACTAAGTACCCAAATCAAGAAAGCTTGATTCATGAGAAAGACAAGAAAAACATTGAAAATTGGTAGATGTACTCTAAGGAGAGAAATGGTAAGGCATGAGAGATTGGAAGATCCAACAAAAAATGAGTTATGGACATTTAGTGGTAGACTACAACAAAAGGATAAAGAAATTAGTGAAGCTTTGAAATCATTGATTGAATATTTTTCAACAAATAACACACGTGTTTTCCCTAACCAAAGAGATGTCATAAGAAGGAGGTTTGATAGCCAAAATCATGATCCACATGTGAAATAGTTTTTGGACTCAAGTCAGACACAAATTTTTGTAAAATTTATTGGTATGTATCCTCAAATTTGAACGAATCAAATTTTTTTTGAGATGGGTATACCTATTTATGTGAAGATAAATCACATATGCACAACTTTTTGTTGTAGGATACATATTGAATTTTCTAACCATTTTGTTTTTTTAGTCATATATGTGTGTTTTTGTATTCTAAGTTTGTTTTGTATGATTGTGACATGAATGAGCCACCTAGATCCTCAAGGGATTTCCTATCCAACATTTTATGTGAAATGGGAGATGGTCAACAATTTTACAAGACATCATGCTTGGATGGTACATGCTTACTTTATCATTCTTTGTAGCTTTTATCAACTTGTGAACATATGTATAATACACATGCAACTGGAAATGAAATAGTATATTATAGAAAATATAAGATAGTCACTTATACTCTAAAAGATGGTAAATGGGGTAAAAAATATGATTTATTCATTGAAAATATCTCAGACTACGAGTTCATGAAGACTTTTCATGAAAATATTATTTATGAGCATGCAATGCATACACATAGAGCTCGATGGCTGGATTTGTAATTCATGGTGTGCAAGGGTACATTTCCACTAGATATCATTATTTCAGTTATAGACTTTCTAGAGAACTAAAACTACAACCAAAAAATGAGGTGCAAGAAAAGTATTATACTTCTCAATAGATTTTCATATTTTTTCACATAACATTCATGCATTCACCTACAAGTATAGATGATGGTAGGAAGATATTGAAGGAATACCATTTTTATATCAGTGATGATCAATCATATTCTTTGGAGTTTGTACATATTTTTTTCAACTACTTAATGGAGATTTGGCTAGTAGGGGCATACCATATTTCCAATAAGTTATTTGGTCAGGCAATTGTGCATCTCAATTCTAGAGTGCACATATGTTCTTTTGGTTGAGTAGGATGCACTAGTTGTCTAGAATTCAATATATGTGGAATTTTACAAAGGCTGGTCCTAGAAAGGGAGAGAATGATGATACGGGCACATGTATCGAAAAAGCCTTAGCTCATGAAGAAATAAAGTACAAATATGGAGCAATAGTGACAAATTTAAAATCCATCATCATATGGTGTAACACTAGAGTGAGTCTAGGTAAAGAAGGTGAGTCTATGGTTGATAGATTTGTTTGGTTGATAGATAATACTAACATCACACCATATGAGGATTGTTTCACACAAATAGGATCAGGTTAGTTGCACTCTTTTCAAAGCTTAGATGTAGGTTCATGGAGTATCCACACATGTACAATGACATGCAATTATCTATCATGTACAAAAGAAAATTGGGGTGAGTGTGAGTTGGCTGAAATGGTGGGCAATTGGGATATACAAATTTTGGACCCAATTGACATGTATCATCCTCTACAAGCACTAAAAATGGTAGAAATGGATTTTTCCATTGACTTTGAATGCTTGTCTGATCTAGTGCAACTTGGAAATATATATCTTTGTAAATTCAATATGTAACTTTATAACTTTTAACTAAGTATTTTATGAATTAATGACCATATTTTTTACATTTATCACTACAAGCCATGTTTTTCCTATTATTGCACCTAAAGAAAATGAAGAAGGGACAAATTATTATTTGTTTCATTATGTCTAGGCCAAAAAAAGTTGGATTGCTTGGTTTTAGATGGTGAAGGTTTAGAGTACCATATCAATGGGGTGGTTGTAACTAGAACATGACTTAGATGATATTCTATGAAGAACCCTAACTTGTGGTTATTTGAGGATTGGAAAATAGAGAGGAAGATTCTTCATTATTCAAACCTTGTTGTTGCATCAAATGTTTCTAGGAATAGAGACTAAAGGATTTTGGTACCCCAACCAGGTTAAATTCATTTGTTTCTATCACAGTTACAAAGAACTTTTATTACTCATGAGTGAGGTGAGTAAATGTGAGCTGAATCCTACCACAAGTAATAGGTAAAGCTTTCCACAATATTTTCACAATAACTTGCTAAGTGCATAAGAAAAATAGTTGAAACTTGTGCACAAGATGTAAACCAGAGGGTTAAAAATAGATTTCATGAAAATAATTTAAAATATGGTGAAAAACCATGTAATAAGACTCTTTGGAATGTTCACGAGTCAGACCATGAGGTAATCCTAACTAGGGTCCTAGAATGGTGCTAGATGGACCAATTTGATCAAAAGATGTAAAGAGAAAAAATTGCTCAAAAGTTGTAAAGTTGCTCGAGCAACTTTTGCAATTTTTGCAAAAAGTTACAAATGATAGTTTGGGAAATTGTAACTATCCATGGTTAGGTATTTGAGCATGGGGAAGCATATTTTGGAAGGTTAGAAGTTTTCCTCATGATGAAGCACTCAAATTCCTAGGTTGGTCAAAAGTTGCTAAATAATTTTAGAAGTTATTAGAGATGGGAAACTAAGGTATTTGGTTACCTAATAGGTCCTAGATGGACCCATTTCACCTAAATATGTAAAGAGAAAAAATTGCTCAAAAGTTACAAAGTTACTTGACCAACTTTTGCAAGTTTTGCAAAAAGTTGCTAATGGAGGTTTGGGAAGCTGTAACTATCCATTATTGGGTATATGAGCATGAGAAAAATATTTTGGAAGGTTAGAAGTTTTCCAATTAGATTTCACACTCCTTTTCAGCCAAGTTGCATTTTTGAGCATCTTTTACAACTATTGTAATTTTGCACAAAAAGTGCACCTTTTGCAAAGTTCACTAGATTTCACTTCTAGGACTTAGTAAAGGTTCCAAATTATTAGAAAATTAATAAAAATACCTAATCCTAGGATATTTTGGCCAAATACTCAAAAAGATGCATTTTTTTCCTAATTAGAAACTTTTGCTCATATCTTGCAAAGTGGCCTAGGCATACAGATCTTGTTCATAGCTCTCTAATCGTTCGTCAGGGGATTAAACTATCTATTTCATTAGATTTGAGTGGTTGGGTAAACCCTATTTCCAAGATCATCATGTCTTGTTGATCACTCAAGTTTTCTTAGACATGCCAAATTGAATTGGCCTTAAGAATCACTAAATGCCATAGGGTAGTGATCTTTGATGGGACCTATCTTAGAGCTCATGTGATATATGGATGTAATTCTAGGTGCTACATGACTGTGTTGCTAAGATGTACAATAACCTCTCAATTTATGAAGATTAGATTACATTTTGATTTTGTGGGTCCATCTTAGGTGATGATGAAACTTGTAGTATTGGCTAGTACAAAGTCGCCAATTGTTGAATCTCTCCAACCATTCATCATGGGATTGAACTGTCTATTCTGTTAGCTCTAGGTGGTTAGGTAAAACCTAGTTCCAAGCTCATCTTGTTCCATTTAATACTTTAACATTCTTAGGCATGCCAAACCAAATTGGCCCTAAGAGTCATTAAATGCCATAGGGAAATGATATTTGATGGGGCATATCTATAAGCTTATGTGTAGTATGGATGCAATTTTGGGTGCTATGAGATCATGTTACTGACACCTAAAATAATCTCTCTCACTTTTTGGAGATAGGATTTGGTTTTGATTTTTCAGCCCCATCTTCAGTGATGCTAAAACTTGTAGTGTTGGCTAGTAAAAATTCACCAACTGGTGAATCTCTCCAACCATTCATTGTGGGATTGAACTAGCTATTCTGTTAGCTCCAAGTGGCTAGGTAAACCCTATTCCCAATCTTGTCCCATCTTGTTGAGAAATAAAATGTTCTTGAGCATGCCAAACTAAATTGACCCTAAGAGTCATTAAATGCCATAGGGTAGTGATCTTTGACAGGGCATATCTCGGAGCTTGTGTAGCATATGGATGCAATTCTAGGTGCTAGACGACTAGGTTGCAAACACCTACAATAACCTCTCTCTTTTTGGAGTATGCATTCCATTTTGATTTTATAGCCCCATCTTGGGTGATGCTGAAACTTGTAGTGTTGACTAGTACAAAGTCACCAACTACTAAATCTCTTGAACTATTTTTTGTGGAATCAAACTATCTATTATGTTAGCTTTGGGTGCTTAGGTAAACCATAGTTCCAAGCTCATCATGTCCTGTTAACTACTCAAATGATCACAGGTAAGCCAAACCAAATTAACCCTAAGAGTCATTAAATGCAATAAGGAAGTGATCTTTAATATGGCATATCTTAGAGCTCGTGCGAGGTATGAATACAATTTTGATCAAATCCCTCAAGAAATGAGAAAAACTTGTTAGGCGATACTTGTTGCTGAAAAAATGTCACGCGATACTTTATAGTATATTAAGGTGACAGTTTTTGTGTAGATGATACTTTTTCTTCAACGTGCGATAGGTTTTTTCATAGAGGGCAACAGAATGTAGGCTTCAAGTGTGACACTATTTCCAAAAAGTGTCGCATGACAGTATTGTGAACTGTTGCACAAAATTGGAAGAATGTCGCCCAACACCACAACTATAAAAAATAAGAAAGCAGAATAGTAAAGGAAATGGAAGTAAAAATAGGGAAATGCAGGGTGAAATGTACAGTCTGGCCCCACAGTGGGTGCCAAAAATGTATACTAGAAATGTGTCACACTCTAAACCATTCTATCCCAATGATTCCATGAGTTGAAATGCTTGGATGCTGACTTAGAGCTCCCTATCCACGAAGTGCAGGAGGCTAGTATTCAAGCATGAAGGCTCTCAACTAAGCCTTAGCAACATGCTTCTTTCTAGTAAACCATGCAATGGGAGATTCTTTGAGACAAGAGCAAGAGTGCAAATATCTCAAGGAATCCCTTAAGTATGTAATGCAAGATGGAAGACTAAACTAGAATGGAGATGCAAGATGCATCTATGCTAGAATATGAATGAGAGTGTTACAATACCATTATTTAAACTATATGAGATAGATTATTGCAAGGAAATAACTAAACTAGTGTGCAATGGTAATGAGAGAATGAGACAAGAAATGAGAAGTTCTCCACAAAGCTCCAAAGAAACCTGTTAGAAAACTTGCAACATAACAATATTCAAATGAGGGTGGATGCTTTAAGTGGGAAAGCTCTCAACCTTTTAAAGTCATATGGATGGTAGAGATCAAGATGAAAATGGTGGAATTTGAAAAGAGGAGTGATCCATGTGCACACACAAGTCAACCAATAGAATATAAGTTGACTTGTCACATAAGACAAAAGTCTCACAAGCCTTTTCTTTTAATTGTAAAATAGAAAAAAGGACTTTATGTGTGCACTTTAAGTGGGTTAGAAGAACGGGGTCTTTTATTTAATTAAAAGGGGACATGTTCTTTTAATCAAATAATGAACTTAGGATAGCATAGTCAAACTATAGGTTATAATCAAATAAATTGATTATTAGCAATTTGGTCTAGGTAAGTGATTAAATTAAATTAGCTAAAATGTTGAGAAGGGGGCTAATTGTCTAGATGACCATTTTTATGTGATTACATTTTCCCCTCTTTGACTAATGTGTGATCAATCTGGGAACACATTATGTCAAATAAAATTGAAGCCAAGTAGGCAGTGGTAGATATAGATGTCTGATTCTGAAGAATGAAATGTAGAAATAGATAGCAAGTCCTAAATGCATAGCCTGATAGTGGTAGTACTAAACACTAGGAAGATGATATTAGGATCCAAAAGGAATTCCAACACCTAGCAAAGTGAATAGATCGAGAGCGAGTGATAAGGTCAAACAAATGCTCATAAGAAATAGATAACTGTAACAATCAGCAATTGAATATTTTTTCCCCCTTGGGATCAAAATTGAAATGAGGTAAGAGGATGCAAAAGCCAGCTAGACATGAAAAAATTAAGATATAGCAATGTCTAATATGAAAGATAAATGATTAGAGCCTAAGAATGACTACAAGAAAGTGATAAAATGCCCCAGTTTGACTAGAGTTGACCACGAAGGATATAGCATAAAAAAATTAGGTCAAATCTAGTAGAAAGATGATGTTAGATATGAAAGAGGTGAATTTGAGTAGATATGAAGTGTGGAAATTGTGAGAATATAAAGAAGAGAAGATGCCCCAGCAATGATTCAGAGATTAGACCTCAAAAGGTCAGCTAACTGGTGAGAAGAAGGAAAAAATTTTAAATGTGATTTTGACCATCAAGATGAACTCAAATTTCAATTTCAATCTTGAAAATGGATCCAGGACATCGAGATTAGCTAGGGGTGCAATTTTTCCACAGTTCCAAGGAGTTTGAAAATTAGGTCAAAATGAGGTTGGAGTCTATAAAAGGGGTCCAAGTGTCATTTTCACTATTCATTTGTATTTTTGCGATTTGAGAGATTTTGTGAGTGGTCCACATAGCATCATGTCTTAGGCAAACATTCCTCTTCACTGGCACCATTTCGAGTGCAGCTAGTTGCACAACCAGCCAGAGCGATATGGGGCATTGGTAAGTAATTACTTTTTTTTGTTGCTTTTTCGAGCTTTTGTGAGCTTTTTCACATGTTTTAAGGGTTTTATGGCAAAAAAATTGCATGATACTTTTAAAGTATCGCACGGACATTGAAATACTGTCACGCGACACTTTTTTTCAAAAATAGTATCGCACCGCTTAGTGAAAAGTGTCACTTTGGCTACATGTAAAAAGTTTCACACTAATGGTTTTGATGCTTTTCTTAATGCTTTTTTCATCATGTGACTGTTACTGATGGTTGCATGTTTTACCTGGATAGGAGGTATTCCTAGCATTATAGATCAAAGCTCCTAGGGTGGTGGGTCATTATGGAGCATTTGAGTGATGATGAGCAGATTGCTCTAGTGGCTATGGGCTTGCAGTGGGTTGTAGGGATGCCCCATATTCAAGAAAACCATGATTTTTTGACTGTGCTAGCAGAGAGGTTGCATAGTGAGTATAACACCTTTCACTTATCAATTGACGAGGCCTCTATTACCTTGGAGGATGTATATCACATTCTACGAGTGCCATGCCATGGTGAGCTAGTAAGTTGCTTGATTAGTAGTTTGTTAATTTGGCAATTTCAATGTTGAATGCCAAGTGTATTGATGTTTAAGTTTGATGATGGCACAGGTGTACTATGATATGACCCCGACAAAGGGACGAGCATGAGTGCAGGAGCTATTCCAAGATGTGACCATTCTAGACCATCACCTAAGTTGGGAGAGATTGATGACCAAGTATGAATATTATTATCCTTTACCCAGCTTGTTATGCTCTTTGGTAGCCTAGGCCTTAGTTACAGACCGAGGCTAGAATGGCTTCCTGCAAGGATGGGGTTGACTGGTGTATGATCTGATCTACTGAACACATAGGATGGCATGGTGGCTTGCCATATTGGTAGAGATGTACCATAAGCTCCATGAGATAGTATACCATGAGGGTGGGTCATGGGCATGCAAAGTAGTGTTAGCACAAATTTGGGCTTGGGAGCACATCGCTATCATCCGACCCTGGGTGTAGCCATGAGAGCACAAGCAACCTTAAATTTTTGGATATAGAGGGTTCATCCCAAAGAGACATAGAGGAGATGTGACCTACTACTAATGCATGTTTGATGAGCTGACTGCATTCACATGGCGACCGTACCAGGAGTGTCATAAATGGTCATACTCATGGGAGCTCAACTATATTAGATATAGCAGACCACTAGTGGGTCGGAGCACAGACATTGTGGAGTAGTTTGTGATCAATTGCGTATGGTGGAAATTTGCAAAGCGATAGGTAAGATCAGTGGAGACCACCACCTATGCCCAGATATACATAGATGAGGGATTGGGATGGCTACTGATGCTAGACTATCATATAGTAGGTCAAGATACAGTGGCGCTAGTGGTGACTCAAAGGGATTATCACCTAGATGTGGTAGATGTAGGGGTAGATCCAAGGTATCCTTACGAGATGTAGAGACACCCATTCCTTTGGTTCATAGATCCAAATGCAGCACCCATAAGAGTGGGATGCGAAGGCAATGGGGGAGGAGGAGGTGGAGGGAGAGGAAGGGGGAGAGGCGACAGGCAGATGGAGGGGGAGAGCTCCTAAATAGGGCAGAGGAGGACGTGAACACAGATGGTGTAGGAGGAGGAGGAGGAGTCATCAGAGTCTGATGATGATGATGATCAACCTGTAGAGCTACCAGTAGGAGGAGAGGGTCCGAGTGCAAGGATCTATGCCTTGGAGGTAGAGTTGCAGGCAGCTTAGGTGACTATCATAGTATAGGATCAATATCTAATGGATGAGTAGGCATGAGTAGATGAGCTATGTCGAGAGTGGGATACCATGAGGCAAGAGGCAGTGCACCATGGTGCACAAGCTGCATACTATTACGCTACCTATAGGAGTGTGGCACCACCAGGACAGGGTCTTCCTGACTATTTAGAGTGAGCAAGTAGATCAAACGGTGCAATGTAGCCACTGGATAGGAGATAGGCTCCCCCACCAGGGCTAGCACCAGTCGTGGAGGGTGGTAGTTAGACATGATGTCAAGTGATAGCTATGTTTTGATTGTACCTCATGTATTTTTGAGACATATATAAAAATTTTGGATCCCATATTTGTATATGTACCATGACACATTTGATATATATATATATATATATATATATATATATATATATATATATATATATATATATATATATATATATATATATGTATATACATATGTATGTATATATATATGTATATATATATATGTATATACGTATATGTATATACGTATATGTATATATATGTATATATATATATGTATATGTATATATATATATATACATATATGTATATACATATATATATATACATATATATATACATACATATGTATATACATATATATATATATATATACATATATATATATGTATATGTATATATATGTATATATATATATAAGATACTAGATTTATCGATATTCTTGTGTACTTGTGTCAAAATGTATGCTTCAACTTTCATGTGGTGTTTTAGTTATTGTTTTTAGCTCATGTATGTGTATATGCTCATGTGTATTGATTTTGATCTCTCATATGGATGGTAAAGACTTAAACGTTTTTGTGAAAATATGTGACACTTGGATAGATGGTATGTGATGTTTTCGGATTAAACCCTTGTGACGATAGGATAGTAAAGAAATGTAGTGAAAGATTAAGGGGGTGAAAAGACATGAAGAAGAAAAAGATGAAAGCAGCTAGCTGATATGTCTGCAAAGAAAAAAAGATGAAGAGAGAGCTCTTCCCACGTATAGGAATGCGTAACTAGATAAAAATGACATGAACCTAAAATGCAATCTACTATGCAAAGTGGTTTACTAGCAAGAAACACATAACATTTAGACTCTTAATTTCATCATTGAGCATTTATTAGGGATGTCATGAGATCATACAACCATCACTAGTATAACTATGAGGATATGAATATAATTGAGATCAGATAGGGATGTGGAAATCCAATCTAAGCATTAGAGATATGTAAGTCAAGATAGCTACACGATCAGATTCCCTAAGTTCAGTTTAGGAAGATTACACCTGTATCAAGGCATAAGCACTAGGATAAACCCCAAGTGTTTTCTTGAAAAATAGTCAAGGATGATACATTTGTAATTCAAAGTGTTGAATAGGACAAGCATAAATGCTTACAACACTATAGACAAATAGAGTATACCCACAAGAAGAAATCAAGAAAATATGTCATGTGTCCCTAGTCTTCTAATCAATGACATCCTCGAAAGACTATTAGGGAGGGAACACATGGCAAATAAATCATCATAGATAGCACACAAAGTAGATAAAGGTCAACATAGCTCAGTCATTTAAATGTTAAACTACATGTGTGTAAGTCACTTGGCCATTTCTTCAAGACTTGATTCTTATAGTGAGAAATATCGTGACATCGAAGACCGTAGGTAAACTATCTAAAAAGTGTTAAAAAACACTTGATGTCAAGGTGGTGGAAGTGTTGGAAAACACTATTTTGTGATTTGTCAAAGAAAACCCTAATTCACAAGAATACCTCAATAGGTGAAGTAGCTATGCCCTCGAGATGAGGAGAAGAAACAATTTCAAGCCAAGAAATGTGTAGTGAAATGGATGATTGAGATTGATAGACATAGGTGCAAGGGTTTCAAGTAGCACCTATTTCTAGGTTTTCACTGCTTGATAGATTTTTTCAAGAAATTTTTCAATTTTTTGTATTTTTTTTTTGGTGATACATCAAAGTGACTATTGCCAGGTTTCCACTAAGATGATCATTTTTTTACGGCATTTTTTTGATTTTTAGGATTTTTTTAGGATCATAGATATATACAAGATAGCTGAGCAGGAAGCCTCTAAGCATATAACTTTTTTAAGTGTAGGATGTTGATAAGTTTTGCAAGCTCTTCCTCTTTAGGAGTAGACAACTGATAAGCACCAGACCTGAATGCTGCTATGATAATGTAAGGACCCAACCAGTTAGGTTCAAATTTCCTTTTCTACTCTCGATGTTGTAGATTTTTTGGATTCTCTCTAGGCATGAGTTCACCTACTTGAAACTCACGAGGGTGAAATTTCTTGTTATACTAAGTAGACATGTGCTTCTGATAATCCCTCATGTGATCAAAAGTATCCTTACAACATTCATCAAGAGTCTCTAATTCTTATACTCACATAGCTCTATGGTCCTCATCAATTATCAACCCATGTAAGGAGACTCGCAAGGAGGGGATCTTGACTTCTAATGGGAGAATAGCCTTAGATCCATAGATTATAGAAAAGGCCATAGCCCCTGTAGGAGTATGAATAGAGGTTCTATAGGCCCAAAGTGCCAAATTTATTTGCAAGTGCCAATCTTTCCCAGACTTGTGAACTGTGCGGTGTAGGATTTTCAGCAATGTTTTATTAGAGGCCTCAGCTTGGCCATTCCCTTGGGGATAGTAAATAGAGGACCAGTGTTGCTTAATTTGAAACTTTTTGCATAGCTTCTTTAAGTCCTTATTCTTGAACTGCCCTCCATTATCCATAACAATAGAGGATGGGATACCATATCAGCAAATGATGTGATTCAATATAAATAGGGAAACATGTTTGCCTATAGTAGCAAATAATGATACAACTTCAACCCATTTAGTGAAATACTCTATTGCTGTGATGATGAATTTATGATTGCTGCATGAGCTTGGATGAATCTTTCCTACCAAGTCAAAGGCCCATTACTAAAATGGCCAATATGTCACAGAAGGGATTAACTCTCACCCGAGAGCATGTATCAAGTTGCCATGGAGATGACATTTCTAATAGGACTTTGCATAGTGCACAGCATCAACTTGCATGGTGGGCTAGTAATAACCCATCCTAAGTAGTTTTCAGGCAAGTGTAAGGCCATTAGAATGTGCCCCAGAAATGCCATTGTGGACTTTGGCAGGTGCCTTCTCAGACTCTTCTAGCTCTAAACACCTAAGCAACATTCTGTCTAGACCCTTCCTATACAAGTCACCAGAGACCAAAGTGTAGTGTGAGGTGTTACAAAGGAGTTGGCATTTTTGGTTGTGCATGAGGGTTTTGAGAATAACCTAACCACACAAGTAAGAGAAAATAGCCGCATAGCAGAAGGAATCATGACCCACAACAGTGTAGATTACCTCATTATCCAAGGAATCATAGGGTAGATGATGCAATTCTTCCACTAGGAGCTCAAATTGTGATTAATGTTCTTGTAGTTGGAGGATAGATGCTAAGGTGACCATAACATCAACAACCTTGTTTTCTACTCTAGGAATATGTTGGAATGTTACAAAGGTAAAATAATTCCTTAGTGCATCTATCAACTTTTTATAAAGGATCAACTTGTCATCCTTTGTTTGATATTCATTATTCACTTGGTTCACAACTAGTTGAGAATCCCCATAGATGTGTAGCTCAGTTATTCACCATTCAAGGGCCATTTTGATCCCATTTATTAATGCTGCATACTCTGCAATATTGTTTGTACATGGGAACAATAGTTTGTAGGACTTTGGGATCGTATAACCAGGAGGGGAAACAAACAAAACCCCTTCTCCAGCTCCATTCTATGTAAGGGATCCATCAAAAAACATGATCGAGGCATTTGGAAACTCAATTTGCATAGGTGCCACATCTTCAAGTGGGAAGTTAGCTAACTAATCAGCTATGGCCTATCCTTTGATTGCCTTACATTCGACATACTGAATGTCAAATTCAGAAAGAATCATCATCCATTTAGCAAGACAAACAGTAAGTGCAGCTTTATTTAACAAATATTTCAAAGGGTCTATCTTAGCAATCAAGTGAACTATATGTGCCAACATATAATGCCAAAGTTTTTGTGAGGAAAAAACTATAGCAAGGCATGCCTTCTCTATACTTGTATAGTTTAGTTCATAAGCCGCCAAAGTTTGACTGATATAGTATATGGCTCTTTCTTTACCCGTCTCATCACTTTGGGCTAAGAGTGCTCCTAGAGAAGAATTCGTAGCTGAAATGTACAGGATCAAAGGTTTTCCCAGAATAGGTGGCATCAAAAATGGAGGTTTTGCCAAGTAGCCTTTGATTTGATCTAACCTTTGTTGACAGTCACTATTCCAAATATGGGTAGATCCTTTATGCAAATTTTTATTGAAAGGTTGAGCCTTATCAGATAATTGAGAGATAAATCTTCTTATGGATTGTAGACATCCTTGTAGACTTCTAAGCTGACTGATATTCTTAGGTGGAGGCATATCCATGATAGCTTGGACCTTTTCAAGGTCAACCTCAATGCCTTTTGCTGAAATGATATAACCTAGCAATTTTCTAGAAGTGACACCAAAGGCACATTTTTTTGTATTCAGTCTAAGTTGGAATTATTCCATACGGTCCAATATCAGACTAAGGTCTCCAAGATGTGTGTCTCATTTTTTAGATTTAGCCAGTGTGTCATCAACATAGTCTTCCATGTTTTTATGCATCATATCATGAAAGATGGTTGTCATTGCTCTTTGATATGTAGCGCCAACATTTTTAAGCCCAAAAGGCATGAAATTTTAGCAAAAGGTACCCCATGCACATGTAAAAGCTATCTTTTCTTGGTCTGCTAGAGCTATCTTGATTTGGTTATACCCAAAAAATCCATCCATAAGCAAGTACATCTCATAACGCACAGTCATGTCCACTATCATATTGATGTTTGGTAGTGGAAAGTCATCCTTGGGGCATGCTTTGTTGAGATCTCTAAAATTAGTACAAACACGTATGAGTTTGTCATGCTTAGAGATAGGTACAATGTTGGAAATCCACTCCACATAATCAATGGCCCTAATGAAGTTTGCATTCAATAGTTTTTCCAACTCTGTCTTGACCAGTAGGGCCACATGTGGATGCATTTTTCTCAACTTTTGTTAGACAGGCTTAACATCTGGTGAGATTGATAAGTGATGAATGATGAAATCTATATCAAGCCCTGGCATATCAGAGTATGTCCATGCAAAGTTGACCTTCTTGTCTTGAAAGAATTGAGCAAACTATGTCTTTTCTTCATCTAACAAGGATTGAGCTACATGGATAATCTGAGGACATTCTTCTGTACCCAAGTTGATAGGATATGTAGGCTCAATGAGAATCAAATATCTATCCTAGAAATAGCTTGGCAGACTACCAAGTACCTCATCCATAGGTGCCTTAGAGAGGTTTTCACCATTAGATATGCCTTTATTTTTACTTTTTTGTGGATCAAACACTATCACAATGTGGTTTTTTCCATCTGATCGCTTATTTTTCCTTTTAATTTTTTGACTAAGGTACTTGATATTTGATTCTATCATGTTAACCATGGGTTCATTGGTGGATTAAGTGACAGGTTCAATGGCATTCAGATAATAAGTGATCTCATAGTCATTTTGGAAAGACCATATTTCAGGTCTTTGATTTTGGAGAGACCAATCTATGAGATCTGGGTGAATTAGCGAGAGTGAGGGGGGAGTTTCAATATGATTGAAATGGAAGGAGTCATCTCTAGTGACTTCTGAAGTTGAGCCTATAGAAAATATCGAAAAGGAGTCCAACTTAGGAATAGTCCTAGAGGGACTAGCATGATCTGTTGAGACATGTTGTGAGTCAAACTCATCTGACCCTATACTAGACCGTTTGAATACATTGGGTTGGGTTGTATAGGCATGAATGACATCCACCCCTAGCTCAGAAGATGCATCAGAGAGACTTTCCCACTCATACTTATGAGAATCTGTACTCTGATCCCTAGCTATGAGATGAGAAATATTCTGCCTAATTCATCCTCTATTTATGTCTAAAGAAGTAGACCCTTCTTGTTCCTATTGTTGGGAGGTAGAGGCTTCTTCATTATTATTAGCTGTCAATATTTCTTCTCCCCAAAGGAGGGAAGTGAGAGAGACAAAGTCTTCATCTTTTGAAGTGGTAGCAATTACTGGAGGGTCATCATCCTTTGATTCTCTAGACATGAGCGATCTTCGATCACAGGTTGGTATATCATTTTTTAGCCCAAAGCCTAGACCAGTGGTGTCTCGACTATCACAACCTTGAGTGTGACTTAAAGGTTCAACTAGAGCATTCTTACAACCATTTAAGGACCTGTGGCCTTGGTAGCCCATTTTTTCCAGAAATTTATAGCCTTTTCCATATCTTTTGGGAGAAATAGGAGTAGTCACTATAACTTCCTCATCTTCCTCTTCTCTATAAATCTAGTCCTTAATGGATTGTTCTTCCTTTTCTACTTCTAAAGGTACTAAAGATTGCACAAAAGTGTCAAAAAGTGTCATAGTAAAAGCAAAAAGCATTTTTGCAATAGTTGGTTTCCCATAGGACTGAGGGGAAACTGGTAAGGCAGCAATAGAGTCCAAAGTGTACTTGCCCATACCAAGGTTCATCATTTTTAGTTTTTGTTCACATTCTGTGAAAGATGGTGCTAGCTCATGAGAAGAGCGATTGTGTGGGACTAGCATTTCAACAGTAGTCAATGTGTTTATAGACATCGAGTTATCATCGGAGACAACTATCTCAGTATGATTGAATGGGAACTTGATGCACTAATGGTACATGGAGGGTACTGCTTGCATATCATGAATCCATGGTCGTCCCAACAATAAGTTGTATGCAAGTGGTATGTCTAAGACTTGCAAAATAACATTCTTCTCAACTGGACCAACTCTGATTGGAAGTACAATTAGACCTTTAGAAGGCCTTTTGACCTCATCATAGGCCTTTATAGTGATCTTTTTCTTAGGATCGATGGCAAATTTAGACATGCCTAACTATTGGATTACATTGAATGAAATGATATTTAACCCCACACTATTTTCTATTAGGACTTGACAAATGCAAGTACAAAAGATTTGAACTTTGATGTGAAGAGCAAGGTTATGGGGATGACTTAGAGCTTGGTCATCTTCTTCAAAAAAGGTGAGATAGTGATGTGAGGAGATGTGGTTCACCATGGCTTGGAACCATTTTGCATCAATAGCTATGAGAATGTTGGTAGAACATAAAGCTTTCTCAAGGATATCCTTGTGCAAAGGAGATAACTCTAGCAATTCAAAAATAGAGATTTGTGCTTGTGTGCATTGTAGTTGGCTTACAAGATCATAGTTGGAGATCTTGCAAGTAATTGGTTTCTTAGATGATAAAGCATTTTAAGGGTCATGAGCAACTTTTAGGACAACCTTAGATTGCCCCTTGGTAATAGCGTTAAGTGGTTCACTCTAAGAAGACAAAGACTAGCCACTAGAAGTACCACCTTGGGCCTAGTATTAGTATGTTCTTGAGGAGTGGATCGTGTCCTTAAGACCACTTTTGGTTGTTCATCTTCAACATCATAGTTTGGCCAATTGTCATTGTTTGAGCCTTCCATAAGTATGTATTCAATGGCCTCAAGCATGACTAGAACATTATCAGTGTTAGCATAAGCATATCTAATTTTGGCATCATGATTCTTTTTGGTAGTTTTCCTTGAGGTCTTACCCTTTTCATATTTGGGTAATTGTTTTTAGAAAGCCTTATGATCAGTATTTTTAACAAGGCCATCTATGACAACTTTGCTAGCTTTGATGAGGTCTTGAATTACATCTTTGAGTTTGAAGCAATTTTTTGTGTTATGTCCTTTACTTCGATGATAGCTACAAGTATGATCTTCTCTCCACCATGGAGGTCTAATGAGTGGATCATAAGGATGTGAGTTGTCTGGTAAGGTAACCAATTTGTTTGCAATTAAGGTTTTTAAAACCACTTCATAAGGATCGACCATAGGTGTGTAAACACATCGCTTCCTCGCAAATTTAGAGCCTTTGTCAAAGGGTTGTGGGTTTGAAAATTCTTGTTGTTTTTTTGCATAGATGGCATTGGAAAGGTTAAATGCAAGCTCCTTAGTCTTAGGAGTGTACACTACTCCATCATTGACAACATACTTATTTTTGTTCCAAGGTTTGCCTTTGTCTTTACCATTTCCATTGTTAACTTTATCCTTGTTTATGACAATGTCCCCTTCTTGATAGCAACATCCTCAATGCGATATGTACTCTTAACCATGGTGTTGAAGGATGTGAATAGTTGTTTTCTAAGATCAAAGGATAGCTCAAGTATGAGTGTGTTGACAAAAATGTCAATTTTCTCAGCTTCAGGAACTTGCCGAGGGTACCATGAGTATAGAGATCTCCACCGTTGGAGGTATATGGAAAAATTTTCCCCTATTTTTTGTTTGATTTGGCATAAGTCCAACAGAGTCACAGGATGTTAGCTGTTGTATGAATATTTTTGTATAAAGCATTGTGCGAGTTCATCAAACATCTTAAGAGGGGGACTCTATTTGGTAAACCATTCCATGGCTTGTCCTCTCAAATTTCTAGGGAACAGACACATAAGAAAGGTGTCTTCATGCATAAAGTCCATGCTAATAGCATAGAAATGTCTCACATGGTCGTGAGGGTCACCATTTCCATTTTATTTGTCATACTTAGGAACCTCTATATCCTTAGGAAATGGTAGCATGTATAGATTCCTATTAAATGGAAGAGCACAAATTGATTCAACAATTGATGTTTTAGGTGGCTCTTTTGAAGTTTACAGTTGTGCAAATTGTTTCCTTAGTTCCTGTATTTCTTCCCTTAAGATTTCAGCCTCAGTGGGCTCTCATTTTGAAATTATATGCTCAACATCAAAACCTTGAGGGATTTTCCATCCCCTAGCTGCCATGTATCAAAAGTATTGGTCTCCATTTTGCTCTAAAGCTCTAAGCATTAGTTTTTGGGCAAAGCCATCTTGTTGAAATTTGATCATGTCTTCACTTGTTACTTCTTCATCACTATCATGATGGGATGGTTTAGGTGGTGAAGGACATGCATCAATGGTAGCTCTAGGAGTCATTGGTGGCATGTGATTCCCATCATTGTTCTCAAAAGGATTTTGAAGACAAGTTCCTTTATGTCCTTCATAGCATTCCTGATTGTCAGTTTCAACTTGTTGGTTTTCTCTTTCCATAGCATATATAGCCTCCAAAGTCTATTGGGTTTCATGTGCTTGTGCTTCTAAGTGATGTTTAATTTCATCAGGGTGTACCATAGTGACTATACTACTCATATCCTTAGGTGTCTCAGAGGGTGTACCAAATGGATTTTCAAAACTATAAAGTGGGTTGTGTGGAACGTTGGCCATTTGTGTTTGAGAAAATTTGAGATTCTTATCACAAGGTTGCTTGCGAGGATGATTGGGTGGTGTTTCTAATTGATTGAAAAGGCTACCGTTACCAACTTGATAACTAATTGTGACCAATATGTAAAGAGTTGTCTTTTTTTAGCAGGACAAGAAAAGTAAGCTAAATTTGAAGCTTTTACGATCAGGACTAGTCACTTGTCAAAATGTGATAGATGGCTTGTCAAACAGTACTCAAGATCTTACAGCACGTGTGACTCGAGCTGAGCAGACAAGCGAGAAGCTCAATAGTGAATAGCTAGAATTAAAAAATAGCTAAATTTTGACAAGTGATTCATCAAGATGTTTCAAGACTTACATTCGATGGACTAAACCCATCTTTTCAACCTAGGATGAATTCTTCACACACTGATATGTAGCTAGGATCAAGGGTGACCAACATGATGCTTCCTTAGACCAAAAAAAATCCAACTGCAAACTCTGTTTTTGACCCAAAGTAACTCTAGGTGATATTTTCTTAGAAGGAGGGTGACATAAGTTCAACATATAGTGTCACGCGATAGAATTTTAACATGGGTGCGACACTTTTTCTTTAAGTGGCAGATATTGTAACTGAGTGCAACAAAATATTAGAAGCAATTCAACAGAATTTATTACAAACCTACGATAGATTTTTTTTAAGTAAAATTTGTCGCGGGATATTTCTTGCAAGAGCATGCAACATAGTGCAAATTTTGTGCAAAGAAAGGTCAATTTTTGGTTTGAAGTTTGTTTCAATTTGTCAATCAGACAATGTTTCATCTCAATTTGTATTAGTAAGCAGCAAGGTTTGCAAACATTAAGTGTTTTAACATGTCTCAAAACAATTAATCAAGGGTAAAAACAATCTTGTCAATACACATTTGGGATATCAGAACAGCCTTCCTAACAACTTTTATCAGAATGTTTATGTTGCAAGAATATTAACACTAGTCAAAACATCAAAAATAATAGCCAAGAAATCTACCTTAGAGTCACGGTTCATTACTCAACAACTTGGTCCATGCTTGATGCTCTTTCACCTCACACCAAGTGGTTTCCCACAAGAGATATTAGCTTTTTCATGGAAGTTCCATAAGCACAACCAAGGGAACACATATGGTGAGTGTAAAATCTTGGGGTGATCCGGGTAGTCCACTAGGATCGATCCTTGCACCAAGAAGTTGAGCAGCTAAAAAGGGTAGTTACTAACTTAGGGTGTTTAGATAGGGCTTCTGTTCATAGTGTTCCTCTTGCTCCCAATTACAAGACACCTCACCTTGTGATGAGTAACCAATCTTGCGACCATAAGAGTACTTTAAGCATTCTTGCCTAGTAATCTCCCTATGGTCAAAATCTCATAAGTGATCACACTAGGTGAAGACAAACACTATGTCTACCAAGCTTTTGTGTCCTTGATAGCCTTGAGTTTATAGTGGGTTGGAAGAGGTAGGTAATCTACTTGTCCTCACTTGGCTCGTTCCTTTCAGGTTGTCCAAGAGTAGGCCTTCTAAAGGATTCTAACTACACAAAGAGTGGATCAACTTTCAGAAGTCAAGATTTCTAATTCACCACAAGGGTGAAGATCATACTCTCCTATTCCAATCATTTTCTCCCAAACACGCTAGGAAGATTTAGTTACCCCTTGCTTTTGAAACAAAATGGCAAGTCAATATTTCTGATTTACCACAAGGGTGAAGAGCATACTCTCCTATTAAAAGAAGACTCCAATTACAAGTTTTATGTGCCTATGAAAAATGAACAATTAGTCAATACCGCACATGAAAATGAAAAATCAAGCAAGTTTGGGTTTTTATGCTTAGGGCAGCCATACAAACAATGTTAGTAGCTGTTGCACATTTGAAGCTTTGATATGCATTCTTTTGTATGCAAGGTTTCAATTTTTTCTTCACAAAGAGGGCAACCTGCAATCACAACTTGTTAGCCCACAATTTAGCATGAAATAATCACAAAAATTGTGAACTAAACCTTTGTAAAATAGCCTAGAAATCTGCTAAAAAACAACAGTCAACCAGCTAAGAAGAAATTTGATCAAATCCCTCAAGAAATGAGAAAAACTTGTTAGGTGATACTTGTTGCTGAACAAATGTCGTGCGATACTTTATAGTATATAAAGGTGATAGTTTCTATGCAGATGATACTTTTTCTTCAGTCGTACGATAGAGTTTTGCACAGAGGGCGATAGAATGTAGGTTTCAAGTGTAACACTGTTTCCAAAAAGTGTCACACAATAGTACTGTGAACTATCATGTGAAACTAGAAGAATATTGCCCAACACCGTTACTATAAAAAAGAAGAAATTATAACAGTAAAGGAAATGCAAGAAAAAATAGGGAAATGCAGGGAAAAATGTATAGTCTAGCCCCATGGTGGGTGCCAAAAATGTATACTAGAAATGTGTCACACTCTAAACCATTCTATCCCAACGATTCCATGAGTTGGAATGCTTGGATGCCGGCTTAGAGCTCCCTATCCATGGAGTGCAAGAGGCTATTATTCAAGCATGAAGGCTCTCAGCTAAGCCTTAGAAATGTGCTTCCTACTAGTAAACCATGCAACAGGAGGTTCTTTGAGACAAGAGAAAGAGTGCAAATATCTCAAGGAATCCCTCAAGTATGTAATGCAAGATGGAAGACTAAACTAGAATGGAGATGCAAGATGCAGCTATGCTACAATATGGATGAGAGTGTTACAATATCATTATTTAAACTATGTGAAAAGGATTATTGCAAGGAAATAACTAAACTAGCATGTAAGTATGAATCTAAACTAGTGTGCAATGGTAATGAGAGAATGAGACAAGAAATGAGAATTTCTCCACAAAGCTCCAAAGAAACCTGTTAGAAAACTCGTACCATAAAAATATTCAAATGAGGGTGGATGCTTTAAGGGGGAAAGCTCTCTCCCTTTTAAAGTTGTATGGATGGTAGAGATCAAGATGAAAATGGTGGATGATCAATGGTGGAATTTGAAAAGAGGAGTGATCCATATGCACACACAAGTCAACCAATAGAATATAAGTTGACTTGTCACATAAGACAAAAGTCTCACAAGCCTTTTCTTTTAATTGTAAAATAGAAAAAGGACTTTATGTGTGCACTTTAAGTGGGTTAGAAGAACGGGGTCTTTTATTTAATTAAAAGGGGACATGTTCTTTTAATCAAATAATGAACTTAGGATAGCATAGTCAAACTATAGGTTATAATCAAATAAATTGATTATTAGCAATTTGGTCTAGGTAAGTGATTAAATTAAACTAGCCAAAATGTTAAGAAGGGGGCTAATAGTCTAGATGACCATTTTTAGGTGATTACAAAATGCAATTTGCACTTTATTGGATGAGAATTTTAGCATGTGCTATGTCTTTTTGCAATGCATGCATGTTTGGGAGAATCACACCTTATATATCTAATCTTGTTGTAATGGGAAGAGTTGTAGCTTGAGTCAAGTTGCAACTATTGTGCTCTTATCTTCAGATCTTTATCAATATTTGATAGTTTACCTTTTATTTCCTTAGTGAAATTTGAGATATCATAGAGTTACCAAATAGTGAAGACACATTATTGCAAGAGGTCTCCAGTGAGCCTAGAATAGTAAATAATTCTACTTAATGGATAGCAATTTGTTGAGAAATAAGTTCCAAAACTATATTCTCAAACTTCTTCTTAGCTCTCTGCAACAATTTCTCTTGTCCATTCAAATCATCATTGAATTTTTAGAATAACTCTACTAACTAGTTCAAAATTGGTTGAGAAGTATCAACCTCTATATTTAATGCCTCTATAAGGATATTCTTTGCATATTCTATTATTTAGAATTCCTTGTTCCTTTCTTCTCAAAGCCTCTACTACTTGGCTTTCTTCTAATGAATTTCCCCAAAAATATACATTTGATTAGTATTGAGATTTGAGATGTACCAAATTGGAATTACAATCTCCTCATCAAGATCTATGTTTTCTTCCATCTCTTTTCCTTTACTCAAAAATATTGTACTTGGTTGAGACTTGGTATCAACTATCTTTGTACTTATTAATTGTGTGCCATGAATAGAAATAATTGTAGAAATAGTAGGACTAGCTATAGATACTACACTTATTATCAAAATACCTATAGTAGAAATACCTAGATTTACCAAAGCTGATGTAGAGGGAAGTGTTGGTTGCTTGGTAGATGAAGTGCTTGTCACTTTAGTCAATGAAGTACTAAGCTAGATGGGTCTAGAAATTGATTGAGTTTTTTTTCTTTCAATATTAGTCACAATAAATCCTACTAAAGGTTTCTCTAGGCTTGATTTTTTTAGTGTTTTTCTTGGAGAATGAGGAAGTGAGGCTATGACCACTGCAACAATTTTCTCTAGGTTGATCTCCTTAGTATCTTGTACATCTATAAAATCTTCCTCGATAGCTTTCTATTCCTAATCCTCTTCATCATCATCTACATTGTCATAATGAGTAACTTCTTCATTATCAATTTCCTCATCTTTTTCTTGTTCATCATCACCTTCATCCTTGTCACTGAAATTGACAAAAAAATCACTTTGCTTGTGAAGAACATAAATTTTCATGCATGTGTTTTTAGCATTCCTTACCACATGTTCAATGTCATTCAATAATAAGATAAGTGTTGAATCTCAAAGTAAGTTTTTCTTCATTTTTCTTCAAATAATCCTTTATCTCCTTGTCATCCAAACTTGGCATGAGTTGCCTCATGGTTTTCTCATATATGTCTATTTCATTTTAATGGAATTCTCTCATCTTGTCTTGATCTTCTCCATTAGATCACTCAAAAGCTGCTGAGCATAAGTTTTTCTTCATTTTTCTTCAAATAATCCTTTATCTCCTTGTCATCCAAACTTGGCATGAGTTGCCTCATGGTTTTCTCATATATGTCTATTTCATTTTAATGGAATTCTCTCATCTTGTCTTGATCTTCTCCATTAGATCACTCAGAAGCTGCTGAGCAAGCTGGTCTAGGAAATATTCCATTTACCCTTTTTAGACATTAACACATCTTCTATTTTCCTTTACTCTTCTATAATCCTATTCTCATACTTTAGTGCCTTGAAATTTTTTATGCCAGATCTTGATTCTAATTCTTTCATCCTTTCCTCAAAAGTAGGTGGAAGCCTCTTGAAGATTACATCTACTCCTTTGTCTGCTTTCTTCCTAGATGATCTTCTTGTAAACACAATAGTAGATGTATTGGTAGGCTTGGTAATAATTACCTTATCTTTCTTCTTCAATAGCTCTTCATCCTTTAATTTCTCTTCTTCATCCTCAATATCATCTCCTTTTCCTTTAGTCAACAAAAAAGTGGAACTGGTTTTTAGGTTGGCAATACTCTACTTTCCTTTGTTGACTGCCTGAGGGAGTTTTATTTCAAGTCCAATTCTAGCCTTTACTTCATCATAAGTGCCAAAGTATGAAAATTTAGGGTCAACAAGCTCATTAATCAATTTCTCAATAATTTTCTTGGTTTCATCTATGTTTATCTCATATTGTCCTTGGTCTAACTACCTGAATATATACTTTGTCACTATCAACCATGAAACAAACATCATCTTGTAATTATGAACTAGTTTCTTGGAATCCTAAATATTTTATTCATCTTCTCCTTGAATGAATCAAAGTAGTTGTCCATAATACTTACATAGTTCTCTTCCATTTTAGTTATATTCTCATTAATGTGATAAAGAACAAGTACATCCTCCAAACTATTGTACCTTTAGATGGAAAAAAATTTTGTACATATAAAAATAGACAAGTCAAAAGTAAACTAAAATTATAAGGATTGTTATTGGAAGTTTTAATACTCTCCATGTTCTTTTTGAACTAATTCAACATCAACTCAACAAGGTCAAGTGAAAGGTTATTCTTGACTACTTTGTATGCTAAATCTACTACTTCACATGACGCATTGTTTAGTCTACTTGAGTTGTAAATCTTCTGAGCAATGACATGTATCCCAACTTTAGTTCCATGTTAGTAACACAACTAATATTAATTCTCCTTCCATCCCACTCCACAAGGATTTTCTTCTCTAGTTCAACCGGACTTAGGGTTTTGGTCATTTTCACTTTTGTCAACATAAGAAGACCAGTGATCTTATGGATCATCTTATTAGTTATCAAAACAAGTTGTTCCAACCATAGCTGACCATTTTATACATGACTTAGAATATATCTTATCCATTTTATTTGAAAATCTTATGGCATATTAAGAATATGAGTTAAACCTTTAGTTTCAATATGTTGATGTTCCAGTTTCAACACACCATTAATACATAATTCCTTCAATGATTCATCCAGCTCCAATGTTCCAATATCTTGAATAGCACATTTAAAATGAAAATGGATATCATTGATCAATAGTACCTTTGGTGGAATTTGTGACCATGATCCACGCAGATCTAGGGTTTCTACAATGGTAGGACTCAACTTAAAATCTAGTGCCTTCCACTCCACACCTTGAACTAACATGTCTTAACCTTTTTTTAATTTTTTGCTGGTGGATGCCATCTTTTCTTAGTAGGGCTTGAGATAATATGAAAATATTTAATAAAAATTCACTCAAATTTCCTAAATACTCTAAAGATAGCTCTCAAAAATATGTGGTGAGAAATGATTGATTTCTCCCTTTTTCATCAAATTTCACCGTAAATGCCTAGTACAATTGTTCACTCAAATGATAGATTGTGATCTACTTCACTTGCATTGAATGAAAATTAGAGTCTTTCATGAATTAGTAACCACACAAAAAATATAGTAGCTCTTGACCTTGTTAGGTAGGATTTGCAATCCGACCTCACTCGGTAAGGTGTTCAACCCAACCATGCTCGATAATTATTTGCATCTTTTACTTGGTGATCCCTTTACATCTTGAATGCTGATTTGGATCTTTCATTCTACTAACTAGAACTGATATGGGATATCTTTAGAATCCTAGTTCTAGTTCTCCTATGAGAGACCAAGTGGAAATGCTGGAGTCACCCAATTCTTGAGTGACATTATCATCAATGCTTGAACTTGTATTCTTAGAAAATTTTAGAACCCATTACTGTCTGATATGATTTTAGATGTTATTAGATTTTTCATTATTTTCATCTTCAATTCTTCTAGTATTCATATAGTTCTTGGTAAGATGACCATGTTCTATACAAATGAAACATCTTCTGGTAGTGTCTCTTGTTCTCATGTGATATTTCCACAATTTATTCCAATGTGTCCAAATTATCCATAGTAATGGTATATGCACCAAGCCTTATAGTCCCAACCAAATATAGCTTTCACAATTTGTTCTACTAGGTTCAATATCTTAGTTTTGCATTTTGAGGATTTCTGCCCATGCTTCTTACATTTATAACATTTTCCCTCAAACTTAGGTTTCTCTTTGCATTCATTTTTGCTATGACCATCCCGATTGCAATTGTAGCACTTTCCATTGAATTTACTTTTCCCATTTCTCCAACATTTGTTTGATGTATGGCCTATCTTACCACATTGATTGGAAGTAGGTCTTTGATTCTTTTGAGCTCCTTTCTTGGATGATTCACCTTCTTCTATACATCCAATTACTACTTTTCCCTTTTGTATTTAATGGATTTTCTAATTCAATTGATTCATATCTACTTGAGATTTCCTCATCCTCTCATTGGTTTGTATTTCAGTGTTAATATCATTCTATAATATTTCATTCTCTAATCTTAGATTATGATTTCCTCATTTGCATTGGTGAGTTGATCAATGAAGTCTATCTATTAAAGGGATAGGTGTTGAATTTCATTATTCTTTCCTTCTATCTCTTCTTTTATTTTGTTTTTCTCTTCCATGACTTCACACAATCTTACTGATTGAATTTTTTGCTCTCTTCTTAGTTTTCTTACTTCTTTTTGAAGAGTATTATTCTTTTGAAATAGTTCTTTGATTGCTTCATCAACTTCATTTGAATTTCTTGAATGGATGTCTTCAATTCTTTCCTCAATGTAGAGTTGGTCATTCATTTGGATTGTAGGATCTTTTCTTCTTTTCAGGGATTGAGGGAGTTTCTGTTTTTCTTTCTTGAGTTGTCCAATAGCCAATTCCAAATCTAGCTTCTCATTGTCAATAGCCTTCTCAAGTCTAAATACCTCCATAGCCTTTGATCTTTACTCAAGGTATTAAAATACTTTCTTGAGAACCACAAAGCTCTTATCCTAATTGTTGGAAATATTATGATAGGCTAAGTTATTGAGAGGGGAGGGGTGAATCATTAAACATTAAAACTTAATCCTTAATTAGCAATTAATCCTTTATGAGTATTATTATCTAATTACATGCATGAGAAACTAAAAATATTAAAGCATTCATAACACTTTGACACACAATTTCGTGACCCATAAACCTTCCAAGTGGAGAGTAAAACTAGGGTGGGGATGATACCCATTACCTTTAGTAGTACAATGTAAAGTTGTCCTATTAAGGCTTATAATGATCACTTCTAATGATCTGCTCTATTAGGAGCAATAAGGACTACTAGGTCCACCTTGTAAAATGATTTACAAACATACAATGAAGTATGTACTCAGTAAAGATATTTACATAAGACTGTTAAGTCTATCTTGTGAAAGGATTTGACTGATCCACCTATTAGGATGAAATTGTAGCTGATCTCTGATCTAAAACTTGGTTTGCTAAATGAGATTCTTTTGAGTATAGTAATCACTTTGCTATGATAGATAAATATTTTCTACTCCTTAAACTATTGTAGCCCTTATTATTCACTCTTCTACTCTTTTTCTCTTATTACATTACTTCCATATCATACATTGGATGTGATACAATACATTACATATATACCAATCAATTTACAAATTATAATGTTGACCACAATACAAGTTTACAAAAAAATCACAAAGTCAGCCCAACTACAGGAACTTAGGTTCTAAAGACTAGCTCAATGAGGTTCTGATACTTGTCATCCATTGTCAATGCTCAAAATCATCATGCACTTAGTAGATGTAAAATCTTGGTCCATAATGATCACTTCCAAGTAGTCTTGAACTCAATCTGCATTGGTGACTCAATAAATACTATGAAACTCAGCATATAAACTAAATCACTCGATTTGCACTACATAGCTTGGTCAATGCTATCACTATGAGATTGGTATAAACTAAGTCACTTGGTTAACACTGAGTGGCTCAATTAACACTAGACTCATATTACATCAACTGTAAACTTGGTAAGCACTATACAACTCAATTTGCACTGATAAACTCAACATACAGTGAGATGTTTAGTTTATAGTACTAATCAACTCCTAGGTAGTAACTACTTGGCACAAATTGAATAGTGTCCCTTGGACTTGGTAGCAACTGTAGAAATAAGTAGATACTGAAATGCTTGGTTAACACTATTAATTGTACAATATGCTCAGTAGATACTTACAATCTGAATAAGTGTATGTCAACAGGCATATCTCAAAGCTCGCATGAGGTATGGATGAAATTTTGGGTGCTACAAGATTTTGTTTCCAACAAATATAATAACCTCTCTCACTTTTTGGAGATCAGATTCCATTTTGATTTTGTAGCCCCATCTCAAGTGATGTTGAAACTTGCAGTGTTGGCCAATACAAAGTTACGAAATGGTGAATCTCTCCAACCATCTGTTGTGGGATCAAACTATATATTCTGTTAGCTTTTAGTGGCCAGGTAAATCCTAGTTCCAATCCTATCCTATCTTGTTGAGTTCTTGAACATTCTTGGGCATGCCAAACTAAATTGACCCTAAGAGTCATTAAATGTAATAGGGTAACAATCTTTGATGGGGCATATCTCAGAGCTCATGTGAGGTATGGATACAATTTCAAGTGCTACAAGACCGTATTGCTGACACCTATTATAAATTCTCTCTCTTTTAGTAGATTAGATTCTAATTTGATTTTGCAGCCCCACCTCAAGTGATGCCGAAACTTGAAGTGTTGGCTAGTCAAAGTAGCCAACTGGTGAATCTCTCCAACCATTTGTCATGGGATCAAACTATTTGTTATGTTAGCTCCAATTGGCCAAGTAAACCCTATTCCCAAACTCATCCCATCCTATTGGGCACTCAAACATTTTTGAGCACACCAAACCAAATTGACCCTGAGAGTCACTAAAAGCCATAGGGTAGCGATCTTTGATCTAACATAACTCAAAGCTCATGTGAGGTACTAATGAAGGGTGCTCCCCTTAATAGCATAAACACATAACATAAGCAAAGAAACAATAGAAAATGCAAGAACAAAATATGGACTGCTTATTATTGCTACAAATGTAAAATTACAAAATTCAATTACAATATGCTAACCAAAATGGTTGCCTTCATTATAGTAATCTACAAGGTGGGGTTGTGAACCATCATCCTGAGTTGTTCTAGACAATGTTTGGGCATTTCTTAAATAGATAATTTTATGCTACCCAAGAAGATTCTAGATGACCAAATTTAATAACTAGAGCTGATAGACCCTAACAATACATATAGAGTCAGCCAAATACATTTTTGACATTTATTTTAGGACTTTCAAGTAGCCCAACTTTGAAAGGTGATAACTCTAGAACCATTGCTTCGATTGGCTATTATAACTGCTTTTTAGAAATGCCATCTCTTGATCTATAGGCTCAAAATCATGTTAGTGCTCTTCCATCATGTTTTTGGACCTCATTCGGGAACTCTAAGGCCTCCAATGGTGAGCCTAAAGATTTTTCTGCAAATTTTTCCACTAAAAATTGCAATAACTTCTCTAATACTTAAGCTAGAGCAATGAGATTTTTATGGTAGGCTTAAAATTCTAAAATGAACCTTCATGTAGAAGATGAGAACATTCTAAGCTTGCATGAAAAACTTACTAAAAATAGCAAGTTTCCATAAAAAGTAACCACCCTGTCTATTAGTCCTTATTAAAATAATAAAATATTGAAAATAAAATATTTTTGGGTGATACAAGATTTCTCTTACACTTAGGATGCTCTTGCAACACACACCCAAGGTAATTTGGGAAGTGACTCTATCACATCTCAAGTGTTTAGAGGAAAACCAAGATAGTTAACCTCCTCCCTTGCTAGCCATGATGAATTATATATTTTCCTACCTTTCCATTTGACTAGGTATTCCTGATAAGTTCTGTTCCTCATACTTTTTCTAGCACAAATGTCCATTATTTCCTCAATCTCCTTTGAAGCCAAACTAGCTACTAGAATACTCCATTGCACTTCTAAAAATTCATCTCCATCACCTCCATAATACTCTATCAAATCTAAAATGTTAAATACTAGCAAAATATTCAATTCAACAAGCAACTCCACTTGATAAGCATTTCTAGAATCATGTGTTTTCACTATCTTTAGCTTATTTAACATACCCACTAGAAAACACTCCTTTCTAAAATGAACCATGACTTCATCTCCAAGTTGAAATTCATTATACCTCCTTTTCACATCAGCCTTATTCTTATATTGTGTATTCATCTTTATAATGTGCTTCCTCACCTCCTCATGGATGTTCTTCAAATGTTTAGAAAATTCTTCTGCTTTAGCACTACTTATCTCTCCTTTATCCAACTACAATAATTCAAAAACATTTTTGGGACTACTCCCATATACAATCTAGAATAGTGATTTACTAGTACTCATATTGACAAAATTATTATATGCAAATTCCACCTGTGATAAAATCATATCCCATCCTTTTGGATTGTCTCCAAAAAAACATCACAGCAAATTTCCCAAACTATGATTCATAACTTGTTTTTGTCCATCAGTCTATGGATGATGTGATAAATTGTACTTCAACTCTATCTTTAATTTCTTCCACAATGTATGCTAGAAATACCCAACAAATTCTGTATCTCAATTTGAAACTATACTCTTCAACAAACCATGTAGTCTCACCACTTATTTGAAAAATAACTCTGCCACATGAACAACATCACAAGTCTTCTTTCAAGAAATAAAATGTGCCATCTTTAAATGCTCATCAAACACCAAGTAGAATCATTCCTATGTTTTGTCCTTGGTAAGGCAAGAACAAAATCCATGTTGATTTCCTCCATGGCTTCTCTGGTATAGGTAATGGCTGATACAACCCTGTATTCTACTTCACCCCTTTCACATGCTAACATACTCTACAACTCTATACAAACTTCTTCACATCTTGCTACAACTATGGCCAATAATAATTCATAGCAACCAAAGTTGTGGTTTTATTTTTGCCAAAATGTCTAGCCAATCCTCCACTATGCTTCTCCTTGATGAGATTCTCTCTCATTGAACTTTTGGGAATGCAAAAATGGCATCCTTTGAATAGCATACTATACTAGATAATGAAATCCAACCACTTTGACCTATCAAGTGTAACAAGTTATGTATAGGCCTTCCATGCATCACCAAAATTAGGATCATCTAGATACAAAGTATTGAGTTCCTTGAACCTAACCACCTCTATCTAAATTTTTGTCAACAAAAGTTGTCTTCTACTAAGAGCATCTGCAACTTTATTAGACTTCCCACTCTTGTGTTTCAAAAAAAATGTATAATTCTAAAAAAACTTGATCCACTTCAAATGTCTTTCATTTAATTTTCTTGACTATTCAAATATTACAAAGCTTGATGATCAGTATACAAAACATACTCCTTAGGAAGAAGATAGTGTCTCTACTTCTTCAATGCTTGAAACATAACCTAAAATTCCCAATCATAAACAAAATATTTTCATTTTGCATCATTCAACTTTTCTCTAAAATAAGCAACAAGTCTACCTTCTTGGCTCAAAATAGCTCCTATTGTAGTATCACTAGCATCACAGTCTACTTGAAACACCTTGTTAAAATTAGGAAGCACTAAAATAGGCTGCTCAATAACTCTCTATTTCAACATATTAAAACTCTTATCTACTCCAACAATACACTTAAAGTCTTTCCTATCCCCTCTCATTGATTCAGTCAAGGGGTCCACAAGTACTGCTAAAACATCTTATGAAATTTCTACAAAAACTAGCCAATCCATGAAAAGATCTTAGCTCTATCACACTCCTTGGAGTAGGCCATTCAAGGATAGCCTTCACTTCTTTGGGTCCATTTTTAGACCTTTTGCTAAGAATGCAAAACCTAGTTACACTAACTCCTTTTAAAAATTGCACTTCTTTAGGTTTATTAGCAAATTTTCTTCCTTCAACTTATCCAACACATTGTGAATATGGATCAAATGCTCCTCTAATGTCTTACTAAAGATCAAAATATCATTTAGGTAAACAATGACAAAATTACCCAAAAACTCCTTCAATACCTCATCTATGAGCCTCATGAAAGTGCTTGTTTCATTGGTTATCCCAAAATGCATGACTAACCACTCATATATTCCTTCTTTTGTCTTGAAATTAGTCTTTGAATCATTGCCTTCTCTAATATGTATTTGATGGTATGCACTCTTTAGATCTATCTTTGTGAAATACTCAGCTCCACTCATGCATTCCATAATATCATCCATCCTTGGCAATGAAAATCTATACTTGATTGTGATCTTGTTGATAGCCTAAGAATCTTTGTACATCCTCCATTATGCATTCTTCTTTGGTGCTAATACAAGTAATACAACACATAGACTCAAATTCTCTCAAATCAACGCCTTCTACAATAACTCATGAACTTGTTTGTTCAACTCTTCACTTTCTATTGGTGTCATTCTATGCATTTCCTTGTTTGGAAAATTGGCTTCTGGAACCAAATCCATTTGGTGAATAATCTTCCTCGCCGGGGGCAATCCATCAGGTACATTATTGGATATAATATCAAAAAACTCTCCCAACATATCTACAACTTTTGCAAGTACCTCATTTAATTCTTTACTATCTTTTGGGATTATAAAAAATCACATATGCTCACAATTTATACTTTTGAGAAACTCTTTTCCATCAAAAAGTCATATTTTGGTAGCACTATATAGGTTTTTGTCTTATGCTTAAACAACTTCAGCTTATGTTTCACTCCATCCTTGGTTAGAGTATAGGTATTTGCTTTCCCATTGTGTACAACATGCCTATCAAACTACCATAACCTATGCAACAACATATGGCATATGTCCATAGGTATGATATCACATAGTACCTCATCCTAATAGCTTCCAATCTTGAACTTTATTGAGCATTGTTCATTGACCATGACCTTGTGGTCATCTCTCACTGAAAGCAATATGGTATGGATAGTGGTGTTTCTATCTCTTGAGCTTTAACTTCATGACCATTATTTATGACACCAAATTTTTAGTACTTCCACCATCAATGATCACATCACAACACTTATCTTCACATTTGGGCCTTGTGCAAAACAAGCTCTTTCTTTGATTAGGTTCATTCTCACCACTTAGCAAGACTCTTCTATTAACTAGGACTCTCCTATTTTAGCATCTTCAAAATGTGATGATATGAAATCTTCATCAAAATTTGCAACTCTAGCCTAACCTTTTGTTCCTTAATCTATCCTTCCTTGGTACTAGGAACATTCAAATGCTCTATGCCCTTCTTCTCCATAGTGAAAAAATTTCACACAGAAGCCTCCTCTTCTAGATCCTTGTGCTCTACCTCTTCCTCTCTAATCTCTATTGTTCTAATCATGGAAATGATTGGAATTATTTCCCCTTTAGTTTTGATTGCTACTTCCAACCTCATCCTTGTTCTTTTGATCATCATTTTGGCCTCCATAAGATCATCCACTAGATCTCCCACCATGGCCTCTTCCATTACTTTTGATATCAAAATTTTTGATTAGTTTTTCGTTAACCCTTAGGAAAAAATGGCATCCCTCCTCAATACTAGTCACTCAAACAAGACTCATCTAATCCTAAATTCTTGGCCTCAAACCATTAAGTTAACGGGCAACTTTCTCCTTATTAGCTTTTGCATTGCCAATTCTAATGAGAACTTGGTAGAACTCTTCAATATAATCTTGAACAAATTTTCCCACTTGCTCCAACCCTTGCATTTTCTTCAATAGATCAAGCTCGTAAAATATGACAATGAACTATCAATTTATTACAGCCACCATCCAATTCCATCTAGTGTTTTTGTCATTTCCTCTTTTATTTTGATCAAACTCGATCTCTTGCCACTAGATCTTTGCATGACCCTTAAATTTTGCCTTTGCAAACTTGACCCTATCTAGATCTTCAATATCTTCATATTCAAAGTACTCTTCCAATTTATTAATCCAGTTGATCAATTCCTCTAGGTTAATATTTCCAAAAAATGTGGGAACATCAAACTTAGGTCTTTTTTCAATACTAGAAATAGCCCTAAAAAGGTTTGCCTCCTCTGGGTTAAGAACTTCTGCTACTACATCTGGGTCCATGTTTCCTTCTTATTTTTCATTATTACTTTCATCATCTCCTATGACAAGATTCATTCCTCTGTGAATCTACTCTTGTATTGCTTGCATTTTCCTCTAGAGGGTTCTAAAATCCTCAAGTGTAACACCACTGACTCTACCACCATGCTCTCTCCATGGAGGCATTTTCACACTTAAGTTGAAACCCTAGTGCAAATTGCCTCACATCAGTGATCTATCTACATGGTTAGTCCAAACCATAGTCTTAGTGCAAACTACCTCATAGTCAAAAATATGTCCATACACTCAAGAGCTCTAGCTCTAATGCCACTTGATGAAGGGTGCTCCCCTTAATACGATAAACACATAATAGGAACAAAGAAGCAATAGCAAATTTGAGAAAAAAATATGGACTTCTTATTATCACCATAAATGTGAAATTGCAAAATTCTCAATTATAATATGTAACCCAAATGGGCACCTTCATTACAATAATCTACAAGAGAGTGTTATGAAATATCACCCAAAGTTGTTCTAGATAATGTTTGGGCCTTTCTTCAATAGGCAATTTTATGTCACCTAGGAAGGTTCTAGATGCTCAAGCTTAATACCTAGGGCTGACAGAGCCTAACAATACATATAGAGTTAGCCAAATACATTTTTTATATTTATTTTAAGAATTTTGGGCAGCCCAACTTTGAAAGGCCATAACTCTCAAACTATTGCTCTGATTGACTATTATAACCACTTTTCAAAAATTTCATCTCCTGATCTACATGCTCAAAATGGTGCTAGCTCCATTCTGTTGAGTCTTTGGACCTCATCTGGGCACTCTAAGGCCTCCAAAAGTGAGCCTGAAGATTTTTCTGCAAAATTTTCAACTAAAAATCTGTAATAACTTCTTTGATACTTAAGCTGGAGCAATTAGATTTTTATGGTAGGCTTATAATTATGAAATGAACCTTCACATAGAAAATGAGAACATTATTAGCTCATATAACAAAGATACTAAAAATAGAAAGTTCCCATAAATAGTATCCACCCTATCTACTAGTCCTTATTAAAATAGAAATGAGTAAAAATAAAATATTTTTGTGTGAGGCAAGATTGCTCTTACACTCAAGATGCTCCCACATCAAGTATGGATACTATTCTGGGTGCTACAGGACCATGTTGCCAAAACCTATAATAACCTCTTTCTCTTTTTGGAGATTGAATTCCGTTTTGATTTTTCTACCCTATCTTAGGTAATGCTAAAACTCGTAGTATTGGCCAATACAATGTCACCAACTAGTGAATCTCCCAAACCATTCATTCTAGGATCTAACTATCTATTTCATTAGCTCTAGGTGGCTAGGTAAGCCCTAGTACCAAGCTTTTCCCATCCCATTTAGTGCTTGAACATTCTTAGGCACTCCAAATCAAATTGACCCTAAGAGTCACTAAATTCCATAGGGCAATGATCTTTGATAGGACAAATCTTAGAGTTTGTGTAAGGTATGGATGCAATTCTAGGTGCTACAAGATTATATTGCTAGCACTTACAATAACCTCTCTCACTTTTTGGAGATTAGATCTATTTTAATTTTGTCACCCCATCTCAGGTGATGCTAAAACTTGTAGTATTGGCCAATACAAAGTCACCAACTATTGAATCTCTCCAACCATTCATTATGGGATCAAACTATCTATTCTGTTAGCTCAAAGTGGCTAGGTAAACTATAGTTCCAAGCTCATCCCATCCTATTGAGTACTCAAACATTCTTGGGCATGCCAAACCAAATTAACCCTAAGTTACTAACTTCTATAGGGTAGCAATCTTTGACGAGGCATATATTGGAGCTTGTGCAAGGTATGGATTCTATTCTAGATGCTACAAGATCATGTTGTGAAAACCTATAATAAACTCTCACATTTTAGAGGTTAGATTCCATTTTGATTTTGCAACCCCATCTTGGGTGATGCTAAAATTTGTAGTGTTGGCCAGTAAAAAATTGCTAACTAGTGAATCTCTCCAACCATTTTTCATGGGATCAAACCATCTATTTTGTTAGCTTTGAGTGGCCTAGTAAACCCTAGTCCCAAGATTATTCCATCTTCTTGACTCTTCAAACTTTCCTAGGCATGCCAAACCAAATTTACCCTAAGAATCACTAAATGCCATAGGGTAGTAATCTTTTATGAGGCATATCTCGAAGCTTGTAAGAGATATGGATGCTATTCTTAGTCCTACAAGATTGTATTTCTGACTGCTACAATAATCTCTCTCACTTTTTGAAGACCAGATTCCATTTTGATTGTGTGGCCCCATCTTGGGTGATGATGAAACTTGTAGTGTTGGCCAGTACAAAGTTGCAACTAGTGAATCTCTCCAACTATTCATCATGTGATCAAACTATCTATTATTTTAGCTTAGGATGGTTGGGTAAACCCTATTTCCAAGCTCATCCCATCCTGTTGATCACTTCAAATGTTCTTAGGCACACTAAGCCAAACTGACCCTAAGAGTCATTAAATCCCATAGGGAAATGATCTTTGATGGTGTATATTTTGGAGCTCATGCGAGGTATGGGTGCAATTCTAGATGCTACAAGATCATTTTTCCAAGACCTATAATAACCTCTCTTTCTTTTTGGAGATTGTATTTTGTTTTGATTTTGTAACCCCATATCGAGTGATGTTGAAACTTATGGTGCATGGCATCTAGGTGGCAACTAGATATGTCATCTCATCCAATGATGGAGACTCATGATATGAGGTAAAGGGGTGATCATACAGCTCATTTTGAACATATTTTTTTTATGGTAATAAGGTAATCCTTGTTTGTAAGGTAAAGGAACTTGAGGTCACCTATAAACCTAAGTTGCCTTATTCCTAAGGATTTTTTTCTCTTTTATTGTTATTGTTAATAAGTTGACTCAAGAAGTGTTTTGAGAGTGATTAAACCTTATATAGGTCCTATGTGTTACCAAAAACTCCCTTGGTTAAGTTCTAGGAAGAGTTAGTGCAAAAATTGCATTTATCAATAAAAGTTGCTAACAACATTTTGGCAAGTTTAGCATTTTTTTGAAAAATGTTGAAATTAACCTTGTAACCAATCAAACCAACTAATAATCAGTTGGAATGGATGTCAAATGATGAAAATACCCTTTATGAAGTTAGAGGAGGCATAAGGTGTTCGTTATTATTATGTTCTTTTTATATGGCAAGGAATCAGTACTGATATTAAACTTGTATATATGATGATTGAGTTATTGTCAAATATCACTACTCCCTCTTTTAGAATAGGAAACCAATACTTTGTTAGAATGAAACACCACTTTAGCTACATTTTATCAATTAATGGAGGTATTGGAACATGTTAAGGATTTTATTGGTTGTCGTAATAGCCATTTCATGGGTTTGAAACATAATCACTTCCCTTTGTGAAGAGTTGGCCAAAAATTAGCAAATTACATGTTGTTGCAAAGAAAATATAGTCATTGAATGTTGGAAGATTGTTTTCACTCAGAGGATGTTGAATAATCTCTTGGTAGGATGAAATACATGATAGAATAAAGTTTGTGTGATAGTTATTAGGTGTTCCTTGAAGTTCCTAAGGTGTTAGTTTGAAGCAAGAAGTTCATTATGATCCATTTCTCAAATTTACTCAATTTTCCCTTATTGCTTCCCATGTCTTGAATAGGGAAAGTGGTCAAGTAGTTTTGTGAAGTTGGGTAGAAGTTTTTTTAGTATTGTAACCAAGTTGGAAAGAGTCTTTGAAGACACTTAGAAAGGTGGGAAAGGTAGTTTTTCTTAAAAGTGTTCTTGTTGGGAATCCATTAGCTTTTGGTGTGAGCACTCTACATCATTTTGGATGAAAATTACAATAAAATGAAATACATGAAATGTACTTAAAACTTAAACAAGAAAAACAAGATATATATTATGATAACCAGTAATGTCATACATGAACAAATATATAATATATTATGATAAGCAATAATGTCATACATAAAAAAACATATCATATATTATGATAACCAATAATGTCATAAGTCTAATAATGTCATGCATCAAATATATGTCATACATCAAATATAAAATTTCATATATACAAAAAATGTATGTCAAATATGTCACTAACATAAAATCCAAGATATATTTTCATTAATGCCTATACATCTTGATCTATCCCTATATCTTCTCCTTGGCATGAGGGGAAGGAAACAAATCCTTAGAGGTCTTCAATCATTGCATGGAGGGAGATGATGGGGATTATGGAGTCTTCCTCACATGCTTGCTCATACTCTTGTTTAGGCTCCTCTCTAACTCAAGCTGATACAAATAAAGTAGATATGAATCAATAATTATTATACATTAAAATCAAATATATGACACACAAAAATAATTATTTTCTTACCGCCATCAAATAATCACTCTATACATCCACCTCAAAGGCTTGTAGGTGAGTAGGAGTAATAAGGCCCTATAAAAATTAAATCAATATAATCACTTAATCATACTTATAAATACTATTTGAAATTTCAATACTAACTATAAAAACTCTTTCATACCTCGATCAATGGCTCTAAACTAGCCATCATAGTAACAACTCCATGATCGATGGACTGGCAAAGATGAGCACAAGTCTTGAATGTCAACAAATGAAAATCATATAATAAAATTTACATGTTACATAAAACATGAAATAAATATAATCAAATGAATTAAATTAACATGAAAAAAATTAACCCCTACAAAGCTCATATTGTGCCTAGGCTTAGAGTCCCTTATGAATGTCGATGGTCCTGTAGAGAACTGATGGACATGGATAATTATTTTTTTTCAATCCTTCATATGATTACTTAATAAATATATGTATTAATTTAAATGATTAAATAGATACATACCTTTCGACACATCGATGGGATGTAAAATAGGGTTGGGGAATCTATGCTAGGGCCATCAACACTCTTACCCTAAATTTTGAACAATGTTAAGACATGCTAATTAATTATTCATTCACTGTACATATAAAATGTGATCAAATTATTTTATTATAATTATAATTTACCTATGTTAATGCCAAGTGTATCACTCAAGAAGTCATCAATGACTAGGCCATCATCCATAGTCTCTCCAACATTACTACCAAATGTGCATAAGGATCCACATGATGTGCACATGTGACTATGATGCAAAGAAGGCTCCTCCTCAACTAATGGATTGGCACAATGAATGAGGGTCTATGCCAAAGCATTGATAGTGCCTAGAGTACTAGTCTCTACATGTTCTTTCACTATTGAAGGAATAATCACATGCTCATCCTATGGTTTGATAATAGGAATCCTATTTACATTAGGGTCACAACTACCCCTAGCCTCTCAAATGATGAGCCCCCACCTCTACCCTCAAAATCTAACATACCAAAAAAATTGGGGATCTCCTCAAGGACAAATTCACAATACAATTTCTTTAAGAAATACATTGGAATCTCATGATTATTGTAGGGAGGGGCATCAAAGACCATCCACCATCTATCCCAAAATTTATTTCTAATATCATCATGTATGCACCAATGAATGGGGAACCTTTTAGTTGTATGTTTAATAGTGTCTTGTTCTCTAGGTTATTTAAATAATGCATATATGCTACCTTTTTCTATTTCCTTTTTTCTTACATCTTTATTGGATAATTTTTTTGCATGATATTTTCTTTGTTCTTCTCTCTTAACACACCAAATATCCAACTAACCACTAATAGAAGCTACATGGCTCATAATGGACTTAAGAGAGGATGTCAATTATTCTCTCATAGGATTAGTATTCTAACAAGATCTCAACCTACCAAAGATTGCTTCTAATTCATTTCCCCTCTTTCTATTTCATTCATTATATTGCCTCGAGTGCAAGGAGAAGGTCTTTGAATTGGTGGAGGTTGTTGAAGTTCATTTTCATCTTGTGGAGGGTTTTCATTTTTGTTTAGTTGATCAAGTTGGGGATTTGGTGGTTGATTATTCACATTTCCTGATAAGAAACCAATTGGATTTTAAATAAATAAACAAATTTGAAGTAAAACTAAAAATAAACATACAAAACAAAGCAAAAACAAGAGTAGAAAACATACTACATTATCTTGATCTTGATCTTTGATGATGAGGAGGAATTTTGAGAAAATTCTTTAACTTTTACAAATTGTGTGTGCACTATTGAGGCGAAAGAAGGCAGCAGCAAAAATAAATAACATGAAATGAAATGGACCACAGGTTTGCAACCCATATATAAAAAATTCTAAGTTTCAAAAGCATGCATGTGTTTTGGCTTGGGCTCCACAAGCATAAGGCTTGTGAAGCCCAAGCTAAAGTGCATGTGCGCTTTTAGAATTGTAAAAATCTACGTTGGGTGCCATCCTTTTGGCACCACAACTTGGTGCGTTCACCCTAGTATTGTGTGATAGTCTTCACTACTACCACATGATATTTTACAAGTATCATGCGATACTTCTTAAACCTACTATACAATAATTTCTAGGACTACACAATATACTTAACAATTGTTATTCAATACTTTACTAGTATTGCATGATATTTCTTACTACTTTTGTGCAATACTTTTTAGAATTACATGATATTTCTCCTTATAACTTTGGGATTCTTTTCTAGTATCACCCAATGTTGAGCCAATGTCACCTAAGTTTGCAAGAAAAAGATTGACAATCAATTTAGAAGGAAAATAGAGTTATAACCTCCACATTAGGGAGTACCAAAACTACGATAGTCAAGGAGTAAACACTCAAAAGCATAAGGAAGATCAAAACTCTAAGATCTAAATCATAAAATCTAATGTAATCATGTAGAAAGAAAAATCAAAATGAACATACATTTTCATAGATCAACTATCTAAATAAACAAAAATAATAAAATTAAAAGTGAACATACTCTGGAATAGTACATAGTATCATGTGAACAATTAGCTCTAGAACCAAACATAAAGGAAGGCTAGCTCTATATGCCAGTCTTGAGTTGTGGTATAGGTAGCTATACCTCTCAACCATGTGGGACCCATAGGCCCACTCCCATCATGTTGATGGAGATAGAGATCCAACCACAAATGCACATAAAATAGTCATGCATGGCTAACACTCATGCCAAAGAATACAAAGGGCTAAAAGCAAGATCACGAGACAATCCATTACAATAGATCCTAGTCATAAATTCTATGTGTCTACTACATAAGGACTCTAGTGGAGAGTAGATTGCTTGGCATCATGGAGCCCAAGATAGACATCATTAAAAAAATCTCCCTTTGGAGGATATCACATAGTGTCCTTTGATGAACCATATAGACACTTGCCCTCGGATGAACCATATAGGGACATGCCCTCAAATGAATCATACAGGTATTTCACATTTTATTATCTTCATTTTATTACCCAATAAATAATTTAATTATCTCTAATTAGAAACTTATTCATGTCAACATTTTCAGGAACATGACCCAGGGTTATGAGAGAAGCCTTGCGACTAGTCTACCCTACATACCCATGCTAATCACACAATGAGTGCTTGTATCCAATGTAGTTTCCTAGCCAAACCCTAATGAACATAACTCAACCAAAAGCAACCAAGAGTTCAAGTCTCACAAGACCCCAACAAGTGTATGCTCAAATAATCATGTGTGGGCACACCAACTACACCATAGGTTTGCAACCCATTTATAGAAAATTCTAAGTTTTAAAAGCATGCACGTGGTTTGGCTTTGGCTCCACAAGCGTAAGGATTTTGAAGCCCAAGCTAAAGTGCATGTGCACTTTTAGAATTGTAAAAATCTATGTTGGGTGCCATCCTTTTGGCACCACAACTTGGTGTGTTCACCCTAGTATTGTGTGATAGTCTTCACTACTACCACATGATATTTTACAAGTATCATGCGATACTTCTTAAACCTACTATACAATAATTTCTAGGACTACACAATATAATTAACTATTGTTATTCAATACTTTACCAGTATCGCATGATATTTCTTACTACTTTTGTACAATAATTTTTAGAATTACATGATATTTCTCATTATAACTTTGGGATTCTTTTCTAGTATCACCCAAAGTTGAGCCAATGTCACCCAAGTTTGCAAGAAAAAGATTGACAATCAATTTAGAAGGAAAATAGAGTTATAACCTCCACATTAGGGAGTACCAAAACCATGACAGTCAAGGAGTAAACACTCAAAAGCATAAGGAAGATCAAAACTCTAAGATCTAAATCATAATATCTAATGTGATCATGTAGAAAGCAACATCACAATGAACATACATTTGCATATATCAACTATCTAAATAAACAAAAATTATAAAATTAAAAGTGAACATACTCTGGAATAGTACATAGTATCATGTGAACAATTAGGTCTAGAACCAAACATAAAGGAAGGCTAGATCTATATGCCAGTCTTGAGTTATGGTATAGGTAGCTATACCTCTCAACCATGTAGCATCCTCCCAGGTAGCAAAAGTCTCATCATTTGGGTCCCATTGGATCACTACTAGCTCTAGATCCTGACCTCTTAGGGTCAACCTTCGATATTGAATGACACAAATGGGATCCAAAGAAAGGTGCCCATGCTCAACCTACAAAGAATCCTAGTCAAATGCATGGGCCACATCAGGAATATAATGTCTCAAAATAGAAACATGGGAAACATCATGGATGCATGATAGGCTAGGTGGAAACTCTATTAAAAAAGAATTGGGAACAATCCTCTCAAGGATCTCAAATGGTTTGAGAAAATGTGGTGCTAACTTAGAGCCTTCCCCATAATAGATGGGGCTCTTCCATGGAAACAATCTCAAAAACACCTAGTCACCAACTAAAAAGTGATGATCCAACCTATGAGCATCTACATACATATTCTTCTTATCTTGAGTAGTAACCAAATGCTCTCTAATATGAATAATCTTCTATGCCATGTCCTAAAGCATCTCTATTCACCTAAAATTACTCACCCCTCTAAATGATCCTAACTCAAAGGGGTATGACATGGTCTACCATACAAGGCCAGAAAAGTTGACATGCTAAGAGAACTATGGTAGCCATTGTTATAGGAAAACTCAAAAAGATACAATAGTCCTCCCACTTTACCTGTGTGTCCATCACATACATGTGAAGCATGTCTTCAAAAACTTGGTTCACTCTTTTTGTTTGACCATCGGTCTTTGGGTGGTACATCAAACTAAAAAATTGAGATGTGCACCCAAAACATGCTAGAGATGTTCATAGTGATGATGAAAAAACTAGATCTATATCTGATATAATCTAACAAGGGATTCCATGCAATCAAACAATGTCCTCCAAGAAAACATGTGTTGCAAAAGAAGCTACATAGGATGCTTTCGTGAGTGAAAAATGTGCTACCTTGGATAACTTTTCAAGTGTCATGATGACACAATCATATCATCATGATGACATGGGAAATCTCATTATATAATCAATTATTTTTTTGATAAGTGTTACATCAACTTGCTTGGTTTTATCCAATTTAATGTTCCTTCCATTAGATACAAATCCAATATAATGGTAGGTGTAGCATCATGCTGGGGCAAACTATGGGCTTATGTGGCAATGGAAAGTTAGGTAATCTATGCTAGTCAACTTGAAGTTAAATATTGAACTAGTTATGAACCTTATATCAAAAATTTCTAAAAAATATATATAATCTGTAGTAAATTGAATGTAGTTTCTAAATGCAAGCCCTTATATGATAAGAAAATAATTTAATTGGTCAAAAAAGGAATTTCAATGGAAAAGTATTAAAATTTCAGGAAAAAATAAGAAATAGGTGTATTTCTAAACACCTTAATTAGAATAAAATGATAATATTTTTTTAAAGATTATAGATATAAGAAGTAGAATCATACCTAGATGTTATGCATATTATTTTTAAATTTTATTCCAAGTAAATAACTAATTTTTGATTTTTGGCTACAATATTTTTTGGAATAAAAAAAATCTCGTATCTTACCACTTTAATGCATTCAAAATAATACAAAAGTAATCTATTTTTGTTTTCCTCATTGTAGAAAACAAAAAGAATGTGATATATCTTTTGGGTTTTGAAAAATTTATACCATTTTAAATTTATAATTTTTTACAAACAGTATGTAAACCAACACTTTATATGTAACTCCATTAAAAATTAAGTAATAATTTCTTACTAAAATCATAATTTGATAGAAATTATATCAATGGAAAGATGATAATGTCCTTAATATTAACCCTTATCATTTCATCAAATTCATATTAAAATTGATTTTTTTTCATATTGCAACTTTTTTGCCCCTTATGATCCTATACATACCCTTAATCTCAATCAATTTTGTAACATTCTTCTCATTCATAGGGCTACTTCCTTCATTACTTAATCCAACTAATATATGATTCATGTCATTATCAATCATCACTAGAATATCACCTACCCAAAACATATCGTCATGAATACAACTAAGAATTATGTTGGTCAAACACTTTAAAGAACATATTCTTTGTGATGTTTAGGTTTTCCAAATGCTCAAACACTTTTTTGAAAATTGGTTCATTTTTGTACACTTGGTTCATTTCATGATGAATTTCAATATCTCCAATTGATACATACTTGTAGTGAATATTAGCACAAATATCTTCTACATGCAAAACCATACTATGTACTTGAGAAAATGCATCAAATGAATCATCCTCAAGAGAAACATATGGGCGCTTCTTGACTTCATAACTAGGTCTCTCACTTATGTCACAAATAGTGGGTGCTTTTATTGTTTCAAATTTAAGCCTTTAAATTACAACTGCACAAACAATAAGTACCTATAAAATTGTAAAATTAGTGCTCATTGAGTTTTACTTCCAATTCACTTCAACATGCTTCAATTTTCTCTCAAATTTTCCTCTATGGGATTCTTAAATATTTTCATGATCAAATGGTACTTTAATAATTGATTTCACTTTTTAAATCCATTCCAATTTTTTTTTGCATTAATTTTGCAAGCACATAGGCTTCAAAAAGTTGTTTTCATTAACCAAAGAACTTCTTTTTGTTTGTGCACTCATATATGAGCTTATAATTTGATGGTATAATAACCATAGATTTCTTTTACCCTTCTAATACTCCTTCGAACTCTCCAAGACTTAATTAAATCATGCAAAGGTTAAATAATTTTCTACGTTAATTCTCCTTCATCTCTTATGAAATAAATTGCTCAAATAGATAGAGGTTTGTTATCAACTATTAGTGCATTGAACTTATTTTAAGGTGTATCAATTTTCTTCTTCTGTGACCAGATTTGTATTCTAGTTCATGTTTTGGCTTTAACATGAAATATATAATTGAATTTTTCTACATGCTCTTTAACATTCTCTTTTTGTGTTTCATTTTTATTCTCATTGCTTCTAACATTCTTTAGATTCCTTCTAAAGTTTGGTGTTCTCATGTTGTTCATCATCTTGTCTAGCATTCTCATATTGTTCATCTTTTAAAATCTAGTTGTATGTCCCATATTGCTATAAATCTAACATGATATCATATTGTTTCCATATCTAGGTCTTAACTAGCTAATTTGTAATCTATAATCTCTAACAATATGCCCAAATTTGTTTCACTTATAACACATAACTCTATTTCTTATGACATTATTTACAACAATAGGTCTACTAGGGTTAGTACCTTGATACATATTATTATTAATTATTAAATATAGGTCTTCTACATTCACTAGCTCTACGTACATAAGTATGATAGATATAACAATAACCAGAAATAGGGTTAGTATACTTGTACAATCCTTCTTCATATGACCAATTTCATTGTATGCAAAAAATCCCAATGAATTTCCTCTTTAGTTCTTTAGGTTGTTCACATTGATTAGGTACATCTCTAGATTTCTTATGCTCTTCCTATTTTAGATTTCCTTGCAGAAGTTGAGGATGTTGGATCATAAAATCTAGTTCCTTAGTAACTTTAGATCTATTAGATGATTCACCTTCATAGTAACCACTACTGGTCTTATCATAACTAGGTCTTTGTGCTATGATATTCTGATCAAGACTTTCACTTCTTGAATAAAAATTCTATAAATGTTTCTTTATCTATGTAAACTCTCCTTTCACAATATCATTACAATAAACTAAAGTATTGGATATTACAATTTTGAAGTTTCAAGCTTAGATGTTAGCTTACCAAGTTTGGATTTCAAATTTGAATTCTTAGATCTCAAGTCTGAATCAATCTTCTTTTCATAATCCTCCATACTCAATTTTAGATTTGTAATCTCTAGCTTGTGCTTTAGGATTTCATTTTTATCCTTAAGCCTTGCAACTCCATGACTATCCTTGATCTGATCAATTGACTCATTGTTCCTAACATTACTGGATTCAATCTTCTCTTTTAACTTATGAATAGTATCTTTTGCCTCTTTGAATTTATTCTTCAAACTATCTCTTTCTTTAGTGATTACATCAAGCTCCTAAAGAGCTTATTCTAGATTCTTCTGCAACTAATCTACAACCATAGTGATATTACTCAAGCTATTAGGAGTCTTTTGAGTAACTATTTGCTATGATACCAATTATTAGAAATAGAAAACATTAAGAGGAGAGGGATGAGGGTGGTACCTACTACATTAGGCCTCCATTTTTTACCAAATGTTTTGATGATGGACCAATTTGGCTTGTCAATTTCACTTTTTATTTTAAAACATGGTCCTAATAAGGTTGAAATTTTGACCATACTTAAGTTTTTTCATCAAAATTTTGATGACACTTAATGTTTCCCTTGAAATTTTGATGTTGCCAAGATATAAACAAAAAAAAAGGTAAACATTTCTTTTTTTATCCATAAGATTGAAATTATGCATGTAGGAGGATTTTTGTGTGATGTTTTCAGGAAAGGGAAATCAATTCAACCCATGTCATTTTTACACTACTACATTATAGGTCAATTTTTGACCTAGCTCTTAATATGCTTGATGAATATTTTTTTTTGGTTTTTATGCCTGAATTGGTCAAATTCTTGACCAAATTAGGTTTTCTCAATTTGGTCAAAATTTCAACCAACTCGGGTCCATAACACAAATAGAAAAAAAGTTAGTTGTTATCTCACATCATCTAGAGGAGGTTTTGTCTACATCATTGCGGGAGATTTTTGAGGTGAGGTAAGTCTTTTTGGGGTTTTAATTTATTTTTGGACATATCATGTTCTCTAGATCATTAATAAACACATTGCTCACTGATCTATTATGGATCTTGATCAAAATATGATAGCTTTTAAAAAGTTTTTTCATTTTTCATTGATTTCACACAAGAAAACTAGTGCCACAAAAAGGTTTCAGGTTAGATCACATAACAAAAATAAGAAAAAACTTCATTGTTATTTCGCACTAGCCGAAGGAGTTTTTGTTTATGTGTTCATTATGGGAACTATTTGAGATGGTGGTAAGTCCTTCAGTGACTATGATAGGGAATTTTAATTGTAGCCATAGATTTAGTGAAGATTATATTTGAATATTTGTTGTGTGATTCATTGATCATGATTCTAGTTATAGATGGGATGTCACATCATTAACAAGTTATTTCCTTTGGTTTCTCCATATAGTTTTATTAGATTTGCATTGTACATATTTGGTTTTGATATCCAATCAAGAGTATTTCATATAGAGATATCAAATTAAGTACAACCATTTCAAATAATATAAAATGATTTAAAGTGACTTTATCGAGACCACCATTATAAAATATGAATGCAAGGGTGAGATGTTGTTTAGAATACTTCTTGATTGCTACTAGTAATGACATATTTGATAACATCCAATCATTCAATAAGCTATATCTCATCCCTTTTAATAGTCTTATCAACATGCAAGTGCCATGATTTTCTAAACAAATGAATCAGAGCTTGGTATATAGGAAACATTATTACTTGTTAAATGGCTTAATATTGAATGACCTAATTTGTTCATTAGTACAATCAGTTTTAAATCTATTCATTATAAAATTTTGTAAGTGCCTAAGAGTGATACTTTGATATAAAAGGTCAGTTGGTATTTAATATTAGTAAAGTTTTTTAAGAAAACCTTTTAGCAGAAGTTTACATCTACTACATAGTTTTCTTGAAATGTTTTACTCCACATCACTGATCTAGACTAAGGATTCTATATCTATCATTTCTTAGGTGGAAAGAATCTAAAAATTAAATGTAAGTATCAGAGTATACATGAACGAGCTTTGATAGTGGTTGAGTATCATAAGCATAGTCAATGTGAGGATGTTCCAATCACATCTAGTTCACTATTTATGTCAAAGCAATGGAATTATAAAATTACCACTAAAATTATTGTACACATACTTTGAATGATTGAATGAAAGATTAAAATTTTTAATAATGTCCATGAGGGCCCCTTTAAGCGACTAATTAAAAACTTTAGGCATCATGTTTTTTTCTCAATCCATACTTTATGTCAAGAATTATGAGGTTTTGTACAAGTCTCCTCAAGGAGAACATTCACATTCATAAGTGCTTGGTAGCTACAACATTATCTTTTTGGGTTGAAAAGTCTTTTAATAGTAAAATTGCTTTGCCTATTGCAACTTAATTTCTAGAATCATGGCTCATTATAATTTTTTTTTTCCTAGTCTATTTAAATGATGAAGATATCATAGAGGCTTCTAAATACTCGTGCCTACTTGCTCAACAAGTGGTTGGATCCCTCATACAAAGAAAATGCATCACAGTCAAAAGGATGAAAAAGGTCTAATAAAGAGTCATTTATAAATGGAGAAAGAGAATATTTGTTTCTTCACTAATGCCTTATCTACCATGGTTGTGCTATAGAAAATCTTATAAGGCCTAAAACTTTATCTCTTATGGAGAAACTTTGGTGTGGTTGACAATTCTAAGGATTTGTTTTTGGTTTGGCATGTGGGAAATCTTGGGTGATATTATAGGCCAGCTTTAATATATATGGACATTTCAAATACAACCCATTAATGTCAACCATAACTTTCTCCTATGTCCACAATTTTTAACATTTGATTTTAACAACCATAGATAATATAGAATGAATGATGATGTTGAAATCATATTCTAGAAATGAAATATTTAAAGATATAAAGAAAACATGACAATAAAATGATGACATAGATAGAAAAAATTTATAGTCCTATGTTACAAACTTCTAAATCAATAAGTAAAGTGCCAAGAAGAATGTCCTTTAAAAGAATATCATAATAATGGACCTCATTTTATTATCATAAATGAAGTATATCATGGATGTAGCATTGATTTAGTTCTAAATTTTCATTTTCTTCTTTGTATTGAATAAGAACTTTACATAGTATAGAATATTAAAAAATGTGAAGAAATAGGCATGAATTGTGACACATTTGGAATATTTGTATATTCCTACAAATCCTTTTTCTTGAATCATGTAAAAATAATCAAAACATGATACATTCATGTGAACCACCAAGATTGTTTCTTCTTTGTTTGGAATTGTACTTATCCATATTGTGGTAGAGAACCTTTAACTTTAAGCATGTTGTAATTCCTATGTTTGAATGGTGATAGCTTTCTATTTCTCTAACTACTTTGTGCAGATCAAAAGCGTGCTTCATTTTGAACCAATCTTTCATGATGAACCAATCTTCCTCTTTTACATTGCATAGGCCTTTGAATAATTTTGTTACTTTCCTCTCTCCCTCATAATTAATGAAGCTAGATGAATCGCTAATCATTTGTAAGACTGCAGTTTTCTCCATTTTATTGTGACCCACAAGCATCAACATATTGGAGGGATTCCACCCGTGTCTATTGGGCATTATGACCTTGATGAAGTGTCCACTCTCCTCCTTATCTTGGGTCTTAAATTCCATAAACATCATAAAATCTTATGATCTATGCTTAAAAATACATACCTATCCCTAATTTCTCTAATAATCTATAAACATCATAAAATATTAACTCTCTCCAATAGAGATGTAATGCATATAACCATATAAATTAGCATGCACAAACTATAATGGTGTAGATTTTCCTTTAGATTTTTACAATTGAAAGATATTCATATTTTATTTTATTATGATTTTGGCTTGGCATATACTAATAAAATATAAAATTTATGAAAAAAATCTAGCCATTTTATTTTTCACAATAGACTTAAACCAATGTAGTTAAAATGTTTGTACCCAAGGTGTCCAAATAAAGAGGATTCTTTAACTAAACTCTTCAAAATTGATCATTGATGTATTTCTATCCATTTTCTAGGCATGAAGCATGCAACTAAGTATTGATATTAAAAAGTGATGAAGGGTGCTCCCCTTAATACCATAAAGACATAATGCAAACTATCATCGAGAGCTATTCTAGACAATGTTCAAGTCTTTCTTAAATAGGAAATTTTATATTGCCTAGGAAGATTCCAAACATTCAAACTTAATACCTAGGGATGACTGACCCTAAAAATACATATATATTCAACCAAATACATATTTGACATTTATTTTAGAAATTTTGGGTAGCCCAACTTTGGAAGGCCATAACTCTCAAACCGTTGCTCTAATTGGCTATTATAACCAATTTTCAAAAATGAAATCTCTTGATCTAGATCCTCAAATTTGTGTTGGCACCCTTCAATAGAGTTTTCAAACATTATCTAGGAAATCTAAGGCCTCCAATGGTGAGCCTAGAGATTTTTCTCCAAAATTTTCCAACAAAAATCTATAATAACTTCTTTGATACTCAAGCTAGAGCAATGAGATTTTTATGGTAGACTTATAATTCTAAAATGAACCTTCATGTAGAAAATAAGAACAATTTAAGTTCATATGAAAAACTTACTAAAAATAGCAAACTCTGAGAAATAGTAACCACCCTTTCTACTAGTCCTTGTTAAAATAGAAAAGGCTGAAAATCAAAATATTTTTGAGTGATGAAAGATTGCTCTTACACCAAGATGCTCCTTGATGTAGGAGCATCTAGTAGTGTAAGGAAAATCCTGTATCATGCAAAAATATGCTTAGTGTTAGTTTCTATTAAAGTGTTTTCATTTATGGATACCCATTTGGGTCAAATAAAGATTCCAACTCTCATAGTTCCACTATTGGTTTCCTAGGTTACAATTTTTTAGCACCTTGGGATAAATGCCAATGCAAATAATAGGTTATTTTGTAATTGAGCCATAATTATAATGAATTAGAGGGTGTAAGTTTGAGGGATAATTATACTTTTAATTTAAAGTACTTTAGAAAAAGATCAAGTCAGAAGGCTTTAAGGTTTGAAAGTTATTGCAATTTTTATTTTCTTGGAGACCTCCTAAGAGAACTTCAAAGTCAGATTTGAGGCACTAAATGGCCTTGTACAGGCCAAAAAATGGGGGAAAAGGAAGGTTGTTCCATAGAGCTATAGAGCGCTTGGAGAGATTTCCATAAATGTAAATGGTTCATCAATTGGAGTCCTGAATCAAAAGTTATGCCTAGCAAAAGTTGGACTACCATTTTTGGATTCTTCTAGTTTTACACCAACTTTTGACATGATTTCTAGAACCTTCTAGTTTTGTGGTGGATGCCAAATGGAATATTCTAAAATTTATTCCTAACCCTAAACCTAATTTGGTTTACTTAAGGACAATTCTAGCATTGTAAAGGTTGTTTTTTTGTGGAGTTTGGGAGAAGGTACTATGAACAGGATTTTCTCCTAAATCTGATAACATTGTGAGCCCATAGGGCATGTGGTGGAGTCTATTTTTGTTGTATTAGATGTAATAACATATCACTTTTGATAATAATATTACCCTTTTCCTATTACATTCATTTTTGTCTTGGGTTTTGTCCCCATCAAGTGGTATTAGAGTTGGTTTTCCTAAGTTTGTAGATAGAGCATCGACTATGAGGTAATTTGCACTAGGAATGTGTGTTTGTGGGTTTTGATACAAGAAGATTCCTTTTTGAAGGGAGAGTGGTGGAAGGGACAGAGTTGTTACTCCTGATGTTAGAGCCCTCTAGAGACAAGTCCAAGCATTACAGGAGTAGATCCATAGAGGAATGAATGTTTCCTAGGAAAAAAAAGTGAGGAAGAAAATGAAGAAGAAGGAAATATTGAATAGGAAGGGGAAGGAGATGGAGAAATGCTAAATAAGGTGGAGGAAAGGATTTTTAGGGCCATTTCCAAGCTTGGAAAAATACATAAAATTGACGTTAGCATATTTTTGGGCAATCTAAACCTAGATGAGTTGATCGATTGGATCAATGAGCTGGAGGAATATTTTGATTATGAGGATATTAGGGACCTTGATAGGGTTAAGTTTATGAAGGCCATGCCACATTTTTTTGGCAAGAGACTTAGTTTGAAAGAAATAGAAGAGGAAAGGAGGAAATCACAATATGGGATCGCATGGCAAACAAACTAAAGAAGCAATTCATTCCTATTGATTACAAGCTTGATTTGTTCAAAAAGATGCAAGGGTTAAAGCAAGAAGGAAATATGTCCAGGAATACATAGAGGAGATTTATCAAGTCCTTATTAGGGTGGGACATGTAGAAGAAAACAAGGAGAAGGTTGCCCATTACCTTAGTGGATTAAGACCTAGCATTCAAGAAGAGTTAAGTCTTGTTAGAATGACTATCATTGAAGAGGAATAGTAGTTTTCCTTATGAGTTGAGGACAAGCTAAAAAAAAAAAATTGATGGAAGGTAAAGAGGGCACAATCAAGGAGGAACGATTGGTAGGTCATTTGGAGGCTGAAATGAGAACTAGAAGAAAAATCAAGATGTGGGTGTAGACACCTAAATTTGATTACACTGCTTTGGTAATCTAATTTAGCCATCTCTAAAGGCATCATTAATTAAATTCTTATTTAATTAATCCTTTTCCATCCCTAGTTGATTAATTTAATTAATCATCTATAGTCCTAATTGATAAATCAAATAATCTATTATTTAAAGAGATTAAATTTCCACAATCCATAGCAAATAAACTGATATATTTCTGGACTCGATTGTGTAAAGATTTTTTTACCATCAACGTTTCGAATCACACCAAGTGATCCATCATCAGGATGAAGAGAGAAAGAGATGTCAAACAAAATGGGTTGCAGAAGTTGACAGACTCAAAGATATAGGGACTAAGGGAGGGGGATTGCACGCACACCAAAGAAGTCAAATGGGGAGATGGTAGGATAGAAGACCATAAGTGATAGACTCCTCTTATACTTGCTTCCCTTGTTGATTGGGAGTCTATCACTTATGGTCTTCTATCCTACCATCTCCCCATTTGACTTCTTTGGTGTGCGTGCAATCCCCCTCCCTTAGTCCCTATATCTTTGAGTCTGTCAACTTCTGCAACCCATTTTGTTTGACATCTCTTGCTCTCTTCATCCTGATGATGGATCACTTGGTGTGATTCAAAACATTGATGGTAAAAAAATCTTTACACAATCGAATCCAGAAATATATCAATTTATAATCTATTATTTATCAATGAAATCCTATTCTTCTATCTAATTCCAAAAATCCCCATTTATTAAAATAAATCTATTTGATAAATGAAATACTTAAATTCAAAAACCCCTAACCTATCTCTAATCCTCCATTTAGCCTAATCCACCCCATCCACCCATACTAACCAAGCTTAGCCACTAACTCACCCACCCTCATTAATGCCATCCACTTGCACATCTCTAACATTCCTAATCTAATCCTAAACCCAAGCTTAATCCACCCCCTAATGTTGTCACATTCCTTAAACAAGTTTAAGACTTTCCTAATCCAAACCAAAGTCTCCCCTCAAAAAGCCCAACCACTAAGTCATGAGTGCTCTTACAAACCATAAAAGACTCTTACAAGCCCACTCATGACTCTTACATCCATCTTCCACACTCTTCCCTCTTCCACACTTATTCCTCTTACACCTCTCTTACATACTCAACCCCACTCATCATGCCTTTAACCAACCCTTTACCCTACCCTCTCACACTCATCCTCCTTGTGACAAGTGTCACCTTCCCATTGGTGCTGAACAAGCACAATCCATGTGCTCTCCTTTGAGTGCATCCTAGACCTCCTTAAGCCTTCATCCATCCTTGCATCTAAGCCCTCCATCCCTCTACCCCTTAGCCTATAAATTGAATCCCATCCCAAGCCATTTCATGAACAATCTTTGAGCTAAAGTTACCATGCCCTTTTGAGAGCCAAAAGCCATACCCATACCCTTATAATGCCAAATTGAGAGCTCACAAAGCTACCAATTTGCTATTATCCATCTCCACCATTGAAGCAACTTTGAGCATTTGAGCATACATCCACATCAAAGGACACATCTAAAAAATCAAGGAAGCATGGAGTTTTTCCTTTTTTTGGGTTTTCATTCTCTAATTGTTTCTTTTGTCTAATCTCATATGTGAATATAGTTTTAGTTTGTGAATGTTTGCTTTAATGTTAATGTTCTTTGCACACTAAGATTCTTGTTCTACAGTCAGTACTAGCCAAAATCATAGTAACAAGGGTTTCAACCACTCCCAAGATCAAAACTTTAGAGATTAGAGAGGAAGAGGTAGAGGACATTGACAAGGTTCAGGAAGAGGAGGCTTCCATGGTACCTATCTTCATTGTAATGAAGAAGGTCATCAAGCCTTCAAATGCCCTCAATGCCAAGGAAGGATAGATAGGAGAAGTGATGGTCAAGAAAGGGTTGCTCATGTGAATGATGATGCATAGTCATCACATTCAAAGGATGCAGAAAGAGGAGTGGTTCTAGTTAATGAAAGAGTCTTACTGAGTGGTGAGACTAAACTTGGACAAAGGAGGAGTTTGTTTCATACTAGGTGCAAGTGTAAGGTTAAATGTTGTAATGTGATTTTAGATAGTGGAAGAACTAACAACATGGTGCCAGAGGAGATAGTCTCAAAGCTAAATCTCAAGAGGGAGAAACACCCCAAGCCCTATCGGATTGCTTGGGTGTAGGATGATCATAATGTCTTGGTTAGTGAGAAATATTTGGTAAAGTTCAAGATTGGGAGTTACCATGATGAGGCTCTATATGACATCATTCCAATCGAGGTTTTCCATTTATTATTTTGAACACCATGGCAGTTTGATAGGCATGCTATACATGATGGTCATGCAAATACATACTCTCTAAAAAAGGATGGAGTTCACCATAAATTGAAGCCCTTGATAAAGGAGGGTGAAAAAGTATGTAGTAGTGCTAGGGTATGTCTTTTTGATGGAAGAAATTTTTTGGATGGCATGAAACATCAACATATGTGTTAAGTTTTAATTCCTAGGAAAGAAAGGAAGGTAGAAGTGAAATTCCACTTAAAGTTTCAAGCCTATTAAGTGAGTATGTAGATTTAATCTCTAATAATTTCCTAGAAGGGTTGCTGCCACTAAGGAAAATCAATCATCAAATAGATTTAGTCCCTAGAGCTAGTTTTCCTAACAAGGTTGCTCATAGGATGACTCCTAATGTGACTGAAGAGCTAAACAAACAAGTTCAAGAGCTATTGAGGAAAAGTTTAATTCAAGAGAGCCTGAGTCCATGTGTAGTACCCATAGTGTTGGCACCAGAGAAGGATGGAGAGTGGAGAATATGTATAGACTCTTAGGCTATAAATATAATAATCATCAAGTATTGGTTTCCTCTACCAAGAATGGATGTTCTTATGGATTGTTTGACTAGAGCTTGGTACTTGAAAAAAGATAGATCTCAAGAGCGGTTATCACCAGATATGAATACAAGAGGGAGATGAGTGGAGTACTAAATTCAAGATTAAGGAGGGTCTATATGAGTGGTTAGTCATGCCCTTTGGACTAAACAATGCACCAAGCACCTTCATGTAGCTTATGAATGAGGTACTAAAGAAAATTTTGGGAAAATTTGTTACTGTCCATTTGGATGATATTTTGATTTTCAATAAGTCTTTGGATGAACATTTATTGCACATTTTTAGTGTCCTTGAAAGGTTGAGGGAAGAGAAATTATAGATTAATTTGAAGAAGTGTAGCTTTGTCAAAAGGGAGTTAGTCTATGTGGGGTTTGTTGTATCAGTTGAAGGTCTCAAAGTGGACTTAAAGAAGGTGAAGGTCATCTTGGAATGGCCTACTCCAAGGTCTACCACTAAGGTGATGTCATTCCATGGTCTGGCTAGTTTTTATAGGAAATTCATTAGGAATTTCAGTAGTATATGTGCACCCCTTACTAAAATAATGAGGGGAGATAGAAAAGAGTTCTAGTGGACTACAGGAGCTACTAGGAATTTAAATTACTAAAGAAGGTGATAGAGCACTAGGCACTATAGTACCTAATAGCGCTATAAAGAAATAGCCAATATTTTTTGTATAGTGATCACCAGGCACTGTAGTACCTAAATAGCCAAGGTAAATTGAATTAGAGAAATTTGAAATGGGTAGAGTTAATGCAAAACTATACATTTGTATTAAAACATAGAAGTACAAGGTCTAATAGAGTTGTAGATGCATTAAGTAGGAGATGGTTGTTGCTGAAAATAATGTAGGTTAAGGTGGTTGGGTTTGAAGAACTCAAGAATTTGTATCCTTGGGATCTTGACTTTACAAAGGCTTGGAAGGCTTGTAAAGAACCTATTACTCTAGATATGACTAGGTGGCTAGATTACATGATTCAAGATGGTATGTTTTTCAAGGGAAGTCAATTTTATATTCCAAGGAGTTCCATGAGCGAGAACTTGATCAGAGAGAAGCATAGTGGAGGGATGGTATGTCAAATAGCCAAAGGATTTAGTGAAAATACTAGACTTTATCAGCCATTTCTTGTTCCATCGAAGCCTTAAGAGGACATAAGTATGGATTTTTTTCTTGGATTGCCAAGGACACAAAGGGGTAATGACTTAGTATTTGTGGTGGTTGATAGGGTCTCTAAGATGGCACATTTCATTCCATGCCACAAGACTGATGATGCAGTGCATATTGCAAATTTATTTTTTAGAGAGGTGGTAAGGCTACATGGTCTCTTAAAAAGTATTATTTCTAATAGAGATACTAAATTTGTTGGGTATTTCTTGAGGACATTGTGGAAGAAGTTGACAATAGAATTAAAGTTTAGTTCTGCACATTGTCCATAGACTGATAGACAAAAAAAAGTATTGAATAGAAGTTTGGGTGATTTGTTGACATGTTTAGTAGGAGATAGACACAAGGGATGGGATTTGATTCTACCACAAGCAGAATTTTCTTAGAATAATTCTATAAATAGGAGTGCTAGTAGATCACCATTCAAAATTGTCTATGGGAGTAGTCTAAGGACTACACCAAAGCTAAGGAAGATGGAGCAAGGGGAGAGGACAAGTGTTGAGGCATAACATTTTGTTGAACATGTCAAGAATCTACATGAGGAGGTGCAAGCTAATATTACCAAGATGAACCTACAGTATAAGGCTAGGGTAGATCAAAAGAGGAGATATAAGGACTTTCAAGTTGGAGAGCAGGTTATGGTATATTTGAGAAAGGAATGATTTGCAGTGGGTACCTACAACAAGTTGAAGATGAAGAAATTTGGTCCCTACAAAATTTTGAAGAAACATGAATCAAGGAATGCATATGAGGTAGAGTTACCAGATGTGACTCACATTTCTCATATTTTCAATATTGTAGACTTAATAGAATATCATGATGATGGTGTATATGAGGAGTTGATGCTAGAGCCATGTCCAATTTCTACTTATACAAAGGAAGAGATTGAAGAAATTCTAGATAGCCATCTGGGCCAGAGTACTAGAAACATACAATATGAAGAATACCTAGTGAAGTGGAAAGGATGACCAATAGAAGACTCAACTTGGATATTTGCAATGGAGGTTTCCCATTTGGAATTTCCTCTACTAGTTATAAAGTGATAGGGTCACTTTTCAATCTACCTTGGGTGTCTAATGTAGGAGCATCTAGTGGTGTAAGGGCAATCCTATATCACCCAAAAGTATGCTTAGTGTTAGTTTCTACTTAAAGTGTTTTCATTTCTAGATACCCATTTGGGTCAAATAAAGATTTCAGCTCTCATAGTTCCACTATTGGTTTCCTGGGTTAGAGTTTTTTATCACCTTGGGATACATGCCAATGTAGAAAATAGCTTATTTTGTAATTAAGCCATAATTATAATAATTTAGAGAGTGAAAATTGGAATGATAATTATACTTTCAATTTAAAGCACTCCAGAAAAAGAATCAGGTCAAAAGGCTTTACGATTTGAAAGTTTTTGTAGTTTTAAGTTGCCTATAGACCTCCTAAGAGAACTTCAAAGTCAGACTTGAGGCACTAAATGGCCTTATACATTCCCAAAAAATGAGATAGAAGAAATTCTATCCATATGGATATAGAGCACTTGGAGAGCTTTCTAGAAATGTAAATAGTTTGTCAATCAGAGTTCGGATCAAAAGCTATGCCTCCCAAAAGTTAGGCTACCAAAATATAGATTCTTCTAGTTTTACACCAACTTCTGACGTGTTTTCTAGAACCTTTTTTTTTGGTGGTGGATTCCAAATGGAATATTATAAAATGCATCCCTAATCCTAAACATAATTTAGTTTACTTAAGGACATTTCTGGCATTGTAAAGGCAATTTTTTGGTGGAGTTTGGGAGAAGGTACTGTGAGAAGGGTTTTCTCTAGAATCTGATAACATTTTGAACCCACAAGACATGTGATGGAGTTTTTTTTTTTTTTATTGGATGTAATAGCATATCACTTCTGATAATAATATTCCCCTTTTCCTATTGCAATCATTTTTGTCTTGGGTTGTTTCCCCATCACTCATGCATCAGACACCTAGGGTAATTTGAGAAGTGACTGCATCACATCTTAGGTGTTCAAAGGAAAACCAAGATGGTTAACCTGCTCCCTTTCTAGCCATAATGAATCCTCTACTATCATCCCTTTCCATTTGACCAAGTATTCCTCATATGTTATGTTCCTTGTACTTTGTCCAATATGACTACCTAGTATCTCCTCAATCTCCTTTGTAGCCAAACTAGTTGCTAGAATATGCCACTAAGCTTTTGCAACTTCATCTCCATCACCTCCTTCAAAACAATTTTTCAAATCTAAAATATTAAATACTAGTGAAATATTCAATTCACCAGGAAACTCCACTTCATAAGCATTTCTAGAATTATGCCTTTTCAGTATCTTGCATGGTCCAAACTTCTTCATCTTCATCTTATTATATGTACCCACTTCAAAACACTCTTTTCTCAAATGAACCATGACTTCATCTCCAATTTGAAATTCCTTATACTTCCTTCTTACATGTTCCTTACCCTTATACTTTTTATTCATCTTTATAATGTGCTTCCTCGCCTCCTCATTAATAGTCTTCAAATGTTTAGCAAAATCTTCTGCTTCAACACTACTTATCTCTCTTTTATCCAACTACCTCAATTTAGAAGAATTTATGGGACTCCTCTTGTATACAATTTGGAATGGAATTTTACTAGTACTCTTATTGATAAAATTATTATATGCAATGTATGCCTATGGTGAAATCATATCCCATCCTTTTGGTTTATCTCCAACCAAACATCTCAGTAAATTTCACAAACTCCTATTCATGACTTTTGGTTGTCCATTCGTCTTCAAATTATGCAAAGAACTAAACATCAAATCTATCTTCAACTTATTCCACAATGTATGCTAGAAATACCAAACAAATTTGGTATCTTGATCTAAAACTATACTCTTTAGAAGACCATGTAGTCTCATCACGTCTCTAAAAAATAACTTTGCCACATGAACAACATCACTAGTGTTCTTTCAAGTAATAGAATGTGTCATTTTTGAAAACCATTCAACCACCACAAAAATAGAATCATGTCCTTGCTATGTCCTTGGTAATCCAAGAATAAAATCCATACTAATATCCTCCCTTAGGTTATTTGGTATAGGTAATGCATGGTACAACCTTGTATTCTACTTCATTCCATTTACCATTTAACATACTCTACAACTCTGTACAAAAATATTCACATTTTCTACAACTATGGCTGGTAATAATTCTCAGTAACCAAAGCTATGGTTTTATCTCTACTAAAATGTCTAGCCAATCCTTTACTACACTTCTTCTTGTGAGATTCTCTCTCATTGAACTTCTTAGAATGCACAACTAGCTTCCTTTGACCAAAATACTATCCTAGAACATGAAATCCAACCACTTTTTCCTATCAAGTGTAATAGATTTTGTGCAAGCCTTCCATGCTTCACTAAAATTAGGATCATCTAGATACAAAGTACTAAGTTCCTTGAGCCAACCACTTCTATTTCGCATTTCTGTCAACAAAAGTTGTCTTCTACTAAGAGCATCTACAACTCTACTAGACTTCCCACTCATGTGTTTCAAAATAAATGTATAACTCTACAAAAACTCAACTGACTACAATTTTTTTCAGTGTAATTTTTCTTTACTATTCAAATATTACAAGGCTTGATGATTAGTATACAAAAAAAAATCCTTAGGAAGAAGGTAGTGTCTCCACTTCTTCAATGCTTGAACTATAGCATAAAATTCCTAATCATAACTAAAATATTTTCTTTTTGCATCATTCAATTTCTCACTGAAATATGCAACAAGTCTACCTTCTTGGCTCAATAAAGCTCCTATTGTAGTGCCACTAGCATCATGGTCTACTTGAAACATCTTGTTAAAATTTGAAAGTGCTAAAACATGATACTCAATAACTTTCTATTTCAATAGATTAAAACTCTTATCTACTCCTACAATCCACTTAAATTATTTCCTATCCCCTCTCATTGTTTCAGTCAAGGGTCCAAAAATACTACCAAAACCTCTTATGAACTTTTTGTAAAGACTAGTCAGTCCATGAAAAGATCTTACCTCTGTCGCACTCCTTGGAGTAAGCCATTCAAGGATAGCCTTCACTTTCTCTAGGTCCATTTTTAGACATTTTATTGAGACTAAAAATCCCAAATATACCAACTCCTTTATAAAATTACACTTCTTGAGGTTTATCGACAACTTTTCTTCCCTCAAATTATCAAACACCTTGTGAATATGAATTAAATGCTCCTCCAATGTCTTACTAAAGATCAAAATATCATCTAGGTAAAAAATGAAAAACTTACCCACAAGCTTCTTCAGTACCTTATTCATGATCCTCATGAAAGTGTTTGGTGCATTGGTTAGCCCAAAAGGCATGACTAACCACTCATATAGTCCTTCCCTTGTCTTGAAAGTAGTCTTCCATTCATCACCTTCTTTGATACAAATTTGAAGGTACCCACTCTTCATATCTATCTTTGTAAAACACTTAACCCCACTCGAATAGTTGAAAAATATCATCCATCCTTGGCAATGGAAAACTATACTTCATTGTGATTGTCTTGGTAGCATGAGAATCTATGCACATCCTCCATTCTCCATTCTTCTTTGGTGCTAATATATCTATTATAGGACATAGAATCAAACTCTCTATAATCAACACCTTCTACAATAACTCATGAACTTTGTTGTTCAACTCTTCACTTTTTGCTATTGTCATTCTATGTGCTTCCTTGTTTGGAAAACTAGCTCCTAGAATCAAATCCATTTGGTGAATGATCTTCCTCATTGGGGGAAATCTATCAAATACATCATCTAACACTATATCAAAAAGCTCTCCCAACATATATGTAACTTTTGTACGTACCTCCTCTACTTCTTCTTTACTATCATTTAGAATTATAGAAAAACACATATGATCATGCTTCATACCTTTGAGAAACTCATTTCTACCAATAAAATATATTTTTGTAGCACTACATACCTTTCCTTCTTTATCCTTCAACAACTTCAACTTATGTTTCACTCCATCCTTGGTTAGAGTTGCTCGCCCATCATATACAACATGTCTTTCAAATTGCCACAACCTACCTAGCAACATATGACATATTTCCATAGGTAGAATATCACATAGTACCTCATCCTAGTAGCTTTTGATATTGAACTTCACTAAACAGTGCTCATTGACCACGACCTTGTGGTCGTCTTGAACCCAAGAAATACAATATGGATGTAGGTGTTTTTTCCTCTTCGACATCATCTTTGTGACCACCATTTTTGACATCACATTATCACTGCTTCTACCATCAATGATCACATCACAACACTTATCTTCATATCTACACCTTTTGAAAAAAATAATTCTTCCTTGATTAGGTTCATTCTCACCACTAAAAAGGGCTTTTCTATTAACTCAGACTTCTCCTCTTTTTCCATCTTTAAAATGTGATGATCCAACATCCTTGTCAACATGTGCAACTTTGGCCTAGCTTTCACTTCTTCAATCTATCCTTCCTTGGTGTTGGGAACATTCAAATTATCTATGCCCTTCTTCTCCATAGTAAAAACATTTCCCATAGAAGGCTCCTCTTCCAAATCCTTTTCCTCTACCTCTTCCTCTATGATATCTATTATTCTACTCATGGAAATGATTATAATTGTTTCCACTAGTTCTAACTACTACTTCTAGCTTCATCCTTGTTCTTTTGATCATCATTTTGGCATACATAATATCATTTGCCTAATGTTTGACCTTGATCTCTTCCACCATTCTTCTTGTCAAAAATTTTTCTTAGTTTCTCCTCAACTCTTATGGGAAACTAGTATGCCTCCTTAATACTGTTCATTCAAACTAGATTCATCATATCTTGAATACTTGGCCTTAACCCATTAAGATAATGGGCCACTTTCTCCTTATCATTGTTTGCATGGTTGATTCTAATAAGAACCTAGTAGAAAGTTCTCTTCAGTTTACTCTTTAACTTATTTTTCTGCTTTCTTCAACCCTTGCATTTTTTTCAATAGATCAAGCTCATAATCCACAAGAATCAATGGTCACTTTAGTTTAGCTATCATCAAATCCCATATGGTGATTTTGTCCTTTCCCTTTCTATTTGACTGTAACTAAATCTATCATCACTAGATCTTTGCATGTCCCTTTACTTTCACCTTAGCAAACTTGACCCTATCAAAATCCTCAATATCTTTATACTCAAGGTACTCCTCTAGTTCATTGATCTAATTGATAAGCTCCTTTGGGTTAAGATTTCCCAACTATGTGAGAATCTCAAACTTAGGTCTTTTTCTGATCTTGTAGATGGCCTTAAAAAGTCTCTCTTCCTTTGGATTAAGAACTACGTCTACTTCAACATTTTCTTCTTCTTCTTTCTCATCCTCACTTTCATCTCTTATGGAAAGATTTATTCATTTTTGCATTTGTTCTTCCAATGGTTGCATTTTCCTTCGGAGGGCTCTAAAACTCTTAGGTGTAATACCTGTAATTCTTCCACCATGCTCTCTCTATGGAGGCATTTTTTTACTTTTCCCTAAAAACCTAGTGCAAAATGCCTCACAATCAGCGATCTATCTACACACTTAGCCTAAACCATAGTATTGGTGCAAACTACCTCATAGTCAGTGATTTGTCCAACACTCAAGAACTCTATCTTTGATACCATTTGATAATGGGTGCTCCCCTTCTACAAAAAATCCATAATAGCAACAAAGAAACAACAATAATTGTGAGAACAAAATATGGAGTTCTTATTAATGCCGTAAATGTAGAATTACAAAACTTGCAAGTACAATATGCTAACCCACATGGGCACATTCATTACAGTAATCTACAAGACAATGCTACAAACTATTAACCTAGAGTTGTCCTACACAATGTTTGTGCCTTTCTTAAATAAGCAAATTTATTTTTCCTAGGAAGGTTCTAGACATTCAAACTTAATACCACAGCTAATTGACCCTAAAAATACATATAGAGTTGGCCAAATACATATTTGGTAGTTATTTTTGAAATTTTGGGTAGCCCAAATTCGGAACCTACCATAATGCTTGAACCATTTCTATGATTGGCTATTATAACCACTTTTTAGAAATGCCAACTCCTAATCTAAAGGCTCGTAACTTTTCTAGTGCCCTTCCATCGAGTTTTTAGATCTCATCCAAGGACTCTAAGGCCTTCAATGGAAAGTCTAAAGATTTTTGTCCAAAATTTTCTACCAAAAATCTGTAATAAGTTCTCTAATCCTTAAGTTGAAGCAATGAGATTTTTATGGTAGGCTTACAATTCTAAAATAAACCTTCATGCAGAAAATGAGAACATTTTGAGATTGTATGAAAAACTTACAAACAATATTAAGCTCCTAGAAATAGTAATCACCATTTCTACTAGTTCTTATTAAAATAGAAAAGGCTGAATTTTATTTTTTTTGGGTGATGCAAGATTGGTCTTACACCCGGGATGCTCCTACATCAAAACATTTTTCTATCAAAGGAAATAGTTTATTCATTTTTCTTTTTTAGTACCACTAAAATATTTTCTCCCATTCTTTCTAATGAAGACACATTCACATTTCTCCATGAATACTTTATAGCCTCATTGTATCAATTACTAGACACTCAAGACTTGTAGTAAGTACAAGGGGAAATATAAAAATTCACTATCTCATTATTCTTTCCATGCTTGGTGTCGATCCTAATAGGTCCTTTGTGTACTAATAGAAGTGCTCTATTATACTCCATTTTAATCTTGGATAGGATATTTTCATCCATAACAAAGAAACTCATTACCACTTTTTATTTATTTTATTCAATGTCGAGATGCAAAATTTCAACTCTGCCCTGATCACCAATAATGCACATGAAAAAATCCTTTAAGTGATTAACATCAAATACCATTTCATCAATTATATTTATACTCTTTCTTTGTTTCACCGTATTTATTTTTCAAATATACAATCCCAATGACTATAATCTCTTAGAAGTCATTTCCTACCATTATTATCATCTTCTTTTCCTTGATACCATAATTTTGTCATATTACTATCATATTCCTAAGATTTTCTAATATTAAGATCATCATGATTATATGAAGCATCTATGTCAAGTGAGTAGTTAATATTTTCATGACTCTAACTCTCATAATTCTAAACTATTTGACTGATTGTTCCATGAGATGCACAAAATGAATTGTCAAATATGTTTCCCAAACTTTCAAGAAAATGACATAGGAAGTGAAAATTCCATTTCCAAGTGAAGTCTAATTGTGTTGTACTCAATGAAGCCCTCTAACTCCACAAAACCCTCTAACTTTGAACACCCTAAACCAACACCATAGCATATTCCAACATACTATCAGTGAAAATGTTGTATCAAATCCAATCTCCCACCCCAATCACATACCAACCATAGAGACATACTCATCTATTCTACTCCACACTAATTTCCTTGCATATGGAAGTGGTTGAGGAAGCAATGCATAATTTGTACACTTTGGAAAAGGGTAACCGCACAAACAAGGTGATTTTCCTTAGTAATAGATGGACTCAAAAGTAGAAACTAGTGATTAAGGAGAACTAGATCAATAACTAATGAGTTTAGCCACACAATTAGTATTAGTATTGATTCTAGGCTCTAGTCAACTTGGTAGAAAGCTTTTGAACTATTAAGTACATAGGTTGAAATATTTTCCCATTATACTCCATGTCCCATGATGTACTAATAGTTAATTACTTCTATCCTTCACACACTTTTTACAACTATGATTTATTGATGAATTCACTTGGCTTATGAATTAATGATGACACAAATTCTTCAATCTTTGTCATTATTTTTAGATCAATTTATTTAATTTAGCTATTACCTAAAGTATTTCGATGCATATGTATTTGGTACTTTGCATGAAATTTGGCAATAATTTTTGTTTGCGTAGATCCTTTTGGGTAGTGGATACAGGGAAACTTATATCCACCCATAGCCAAAGTTAAATAGTGGAAGTGTTATAAATTTTCATTAAGTAAAGGTGCATTTAAGTTGCACCATAGACATCACCATATTTTTGTATCCAAATATCCTTTTTTTCTCCCCCCCTTCTATTTTTGAGGAGTTGTTTGATTAGCTTCCTACTCAACCCCTATTTCATATTGATTTTGGCTTTCCAATTATGGTAGAATATGTTTGGGAATCTATGTTTGCTATGGCTCCCACTCCATCTTTATCACTTGATGATGTTGATATGGAAGTGGAAGACTTTTTAGATTCTTCTGAACAAATAGAAACATAATGAGCTTGGTCATTCTTTTTTATGGAATTTTTGATATGTTTGGACCTAATATTTTCTGAGTTGTGATACTTATATTTAAGCTCAGATGTTATATATTCATGTTGCAATGTAGCCCAAGTTTTAGGGGACTTTTATTTTGAAGACTATTTGTATATAATTCTATTTAAAATATGTTGGAATTTAAAATATGCTGGATACTCCCAATTTTTATGGGATGCTTTCATACAGTAAATAAGAAGTCAAATTGGGTTTACATTTTTTTTTATGAATGTGCCTACCTTGTTAATTTCTAACTTCAAAGGGCTTCACATTAAATCATGCCTTCTCTATGATCTCACATGTTTTAATTTTATGGATCTCACTTATTTTTTGGAGATATTGCATTCATCTTAGGGATCTAATTTGTGTTTACATCAGATGGATTGTTTTAGTGTCATGGTGATAGTTTGAATTCTAGATCAAAACTAATGAGGGTGGATTTTATGCCCATTTTTGGCTTGGCTCTCTAGTGTTCATTTTGTCATTAGATAATGAATGGATTAACACTTGTCTTCATGTGATCATTGGGATCTTTTGTAAAACATAACATAATCAACATGTATATTACATTATGTAGTTCGAGTATTATGTAGTGATTTGGGAATCAATTTTGAATAGCTCCCCTCTTTTGGATTTTCAATGTAATGATCTAACTATACTGGGTTCTATATTTCACAATTTTATTTCATCAGGGAGCCTAGAAGTATAGTTAGCCAGTAGATATCACAAAAACTAATTTTGATTATTCAAACCCACACCATACTTTTCCTCTCTCCTCTCTACATTCCATTCTCTAATTTCTACATGAGATTGCATTGCTTGAGTAATAGAATGACCTTTTACATCCCCAAGATTGTTGACCTTCCATCTTCTAAAAACTATCATGTTGCAAAATGTTGTCAATAATAATTTTGACAACATAGCAACATTTTATACTTTTTTTTGCATTTTTCAATTTTATACTACCACATGCCTACTTGGAACCTTAAATAGGTCCAAAAGCTTATAATTAACATTTTAAAAATACATTTTACTCCATCTATGGCTTCTTCTCCATTTTACTCCAAAGGATTATAACGAACATTTTAACACTGCTGCTTCTTCCCCATCTTTTCCTATGCTCCAAATGCTGAAAATAACAAAAAAACACATCAAAATCATCCCTTAGACATGCAATATCTCATGATTAAGTCCTTAAATACTTGATGCCATAGCATAGTCCACATGTGATATTTTGAATATCAACATTGGAGGATCCAAGTACAATGGAGATACAATCATCCCCTACTTCATAATGAACGATAATCAGAGTTAGCAAATTAGAATAAAGTATAGACCTTTCATAATTTATAAAGAACATTGTCACATAATATTTTTATAAGTAGCATAGTTTGGACATCTTTTAAGTTAACAACCATATATTCAAGGCCTTGTCAAGGTAGGTCTAAAACTAAACTAAACAAACAACCACATACATACACTATCATCAAATTAGGTACAATAAAATGAACAATAAGTTGTTCCCAGCTTGTAGGATCAGATATAGTTTTCCAAGGTGATAAAATTGCATATGCAGACATAGGCATGTATGTGTAAATATATGTATGTATGTATATATATATATATATAGAGAGAGAGAGAGAGATCTTATGGATTATGGAGATCAGTGGAGATCTACAATTTCATTATCGTGCCCTTGTGATTTTTGTATATGTATATATGTATTTATGTATGTATATATACATATGTATATGTATATAGATGTGTATATGTATATACATGTGTATATTTATATACATGTGTGTGTGTGTGTGCACGTGCATGCGTGTGTGTGTGCATGCATGCATGCATGTGTGTGTGTGTGTGTGTGTGTGTGTGTGTGTGTGTGTGTAAATAGAGAGATCTTCTCACAACATAAAAACAATAAAACTCACTCAACAAGTAGCATTGCCATGGTTATTATCACAATATTTTAAGCATAATTATATAAGGAGTGAGTTAGGACATATATAGGTTAACTTTACTTAAATTGTAAACTACAACACAATAGTTACACCAAGGTATTATTGTATTGTAATTATAGAAAATTGCTTGATTTTCCCAAGTGGGTGTATGATGGTGAAGATTGTATTAGGTGAGTAAATCTCACTAGTGCTTAAAGGAATACATGTACATAAAAACAATTAGAAACTAGAACTACATATTTGTTAGAGTGAGTAGTTCAAGGGTCTTGATCTTGTGGATACGAGTATATAGGCAAGTTGGTTGGTGGATTATGCCTCCAGTGTGTAGATGCCTTGGACATAGTTAGCTAGCACTTAACTATTTAAATACATTATATGTTAACTCACAAGGCTTATATTTTAAAACATTAGATATATCTAGTGTACCTGGCTTTTGAAAATAGAAAGCTAAATTCTATGTTTCACCATTAACTTGACTAGTCTATTTAGACCAATTCATTATTATCACAAGATTTTAAACATAACTATATAAGGGGTGAGTTAGGATGTATATAGGTTAACCTTACATTAGTTCTATAAAATACAACACAAAGGTTGCACTAGGGTATTGTAGTATTGTAATAATAGAAAACCACTTGATTTTCGCTTGTGAGTGTATGATGGTGAAGAGTTGTGTTAGGTGAGTAAAGATCACGAATAGTTATAGGAATAAAAAAACATCAAAAAAATTAGAAACTAGAACTATTTATTTGTTAGAGTGAGTAATTCAAGGGTCTTGATCCTATGGATATAGGTATGTAGATAGCATGGTAGGCAGAGTATGCCTCTAGTGTGCAAATGTCGTGGACATGGACATAGTGTATGTATGTATGTATGTATGTATATGTATGTATGTATGTATGTATGAGTGTATGTGTGTATGTATTGATGTAACTATTCTCTACTTAATGGTGCCATCCACATGGGGGGGGTGGGGGGGTAGTTGAGCTTGCACCTTCTATAATAATTCATTTCCATTATTTGTGTGCTCTAAATCGAAGGTATATAACTTTATCACTTGCAACTATAATTTTCAAATATTACTTACCACAATAGTTTCTTATAATTCTATGGTTCTCTTTGTAAGTTTATAAAATTGAAGTTAAAAAATTAATTGCATTTATGTACATCTTTTTCAAGTTTGATATTTCTCTTTCTCCACACTCACAGTCCAAGAATATTATTTCAAAACACATAGTGACGAGTTGGAGATTGAGCCAAAAAATTGTAAGAGCAATCGTGTTAAAACAGCTAAAAAAATTTTTATTAGTGCATTATAATCATCTTTATATGCTATTTTTGGCATAGTTGTTCTTACATTTTATGATTTTTGGTGAGAAAAAAATTACAAACTAATTAGGTAGGTGATCCAAAATTAAATCATAATTGGCTAAGCATGTTTAAATACCTTATTTTCCATAGGTTTTAATATTTTTGGTATAAGTTCTTGCTCAACATTCATTTATCTACTAGGAACATGGACGTGACATTTCATATTTAGAAAGGTAGGCAAGAATATAGTTATAATTGTGGAAGTTAGAGTTTAGAACATACATACTCTACCATGATAGGATTTAGTGGATTCACAAACAATGATCTTGCAAGCCTTGTAAAAAAAGTTATAATGCTTAGTCCTATTGATTATCTAGATCATGTTAGTTCTCCCCAATCAAGAACTACAACAACAATCAACCTAGACTAGGTACTTTTTTATAATTGTTTGTTAACTAAATTTCTCTACTTTAATTTATATGTATGCCAACTTTCTTTAATTCTCCCCATTTTTGGTAACTGATATTTCATGGTTAACATTACCATTTATTGTAAATTGGTTTAGTAATTGATGCTCTATTTGGTTATCTCCTTAGTGATAATAATTGTTGGATGATCATGACTTTTGTCTTATCATGTTGCTTGCTAACTTTATTATCTCATCTTTGTATGATTAATGATGAGAATTTATATTCATTTATGATCAATTGATTACAATTGTAACTAAAGGGTGGGAAAAAATTCTAGTTTCCACTGTCAATGGGGCTAACATTATTCCTGAATGCTTTGTCATTTGTACATACTTATCCTTTGCTCCTCCCAAGGCCAAGGTATGCATTATTTTCCCTTCAATTATTGGAATGGAATCACTATAGTTGAACTCTATGTATTTTTTGTATGCCAAAATTTATTTTGTGCCACATTCAACTTAAAGTAGGGAGGAAGGTTGTAGTTTTTGTAATGATGTTCATAATAATGGAAATGGTGTATACTTTTGGTCTTCATGACCATAAGACTCAAAAGTTCTTAGTGGGTATTGTGGGGATCACTACAACCGTTGCACTTTATGGTTCTCTACTTCTCTTTATGGTATATAAACTAATTATTTTACCTTTCTCTACTTGTTTTGCATACTATTTGTGTTTAAATCTCAATTATATATATATATATATACACACACACACACACACACACACACACACACACACACATAATTTTTAATTTTAAGCCTTGACATATATTGTTTTGATATATTATAGAAAGTGGTGATTAGAAAAAAAAAGTGTGGAGTTCATGCCATTCCATTTATCATTCTTCAGCTTCCTCACCAATCCTTTGTGGATGACCTACATTGTCCTTAGAAAAGACTTCTTAATTATTGTAGTACCATATTCATAATCCATTGATTTTCTATAGTTTAAAGAGAGATTTATTTCCTTAGTATATTTCCAATTTGAATGTTTTTGTGCTTGCAAACTCTTGATATTATAGGTTGCATTTTGGGAATCCCATACCAAAAGAAATGGAGATAAGTCACTATGCACTATACCAATATAATAATAGTTATTCACATATTAGAGTTTTTTGATAGTAATTTTTATTTTTAATTTATTTATAGTCTTACTATATTCTGATAAGCCACTATGTACTAGATATATATACTATGTAGGTGGCCTCTGTGTAATGTTTAACTTGACATTTAGAGTCTTATCCAAGTTTTCTTCAAAGATTAGCATTTTTATTGTAGCAAAATTCAAGATTGTAAATATTAATTAGAACTATGGAAAAACATATTAACATTGAACATGATTCTAGACTATTTAGATTACAAAGGAAATTGTTCGGAAAGGAATCAACGATAAAAAAATTACATGAAGACTCCAACAATTAAACCATAAGTTGTGGATATTTATAGTGAATGATTTGAGGTTCTATGCCATTATGTAATAAATTAACTTGCACAATAGAAGAAATAATATGAAATATTATATAGATACTTGATAATAATTGAGAGTAATAGGGCACTTCGAGGGGGAAACCTCCAAATATCTCCAATGAGAACACACTTCACAATATGATGTTTAAACAAGACTCAAAGCCTCCTATTTATACCTAATTATGATCAGGTTGAATAAAAACAACCCTACATAACACCTAGGCTGACCTACCTACCTAAATAATAATATAATAATGATCACATAACTTAATTAAGGATTAAGATAGCCACAAGTTAACTAGTCATATCCCTATATACACCAATGTTAAGAGAATAACATGCCCCCTCTCTTGAAAGAAGCATTGACCTAAATGCTAACCAAGTGTGGATCTTTTGAATGAACTCCTCATCCTCCCATGTGGCCTCTTCAACTATTAAGCTCTCCCATTGGATGAGATACTAAGTCTAGGTTATGTTCTTCCCAATTACCTTCTTCAAACCAAAAACATGAAAGACTAGATGTACCTTTGTTTTTGGTGGCAACTCAAGCTTGAGAGTCTATTTGATATGTTTTGACTAGGTTTCAAATCCCTCAAAGTTGGTCATTTATTGTTGTCATGTTGATGCTAATTGTTTAGAATTTAGGGAGGCCCTATTTGACCAGTTATAACTTTGACCACATTGACCAAAATGAGAAAAATTCTTTTGAATTTCTTTTAAGAGGTTAGAGGCTTGTTATGTTTCAACTTTGAGCCTATGATAAATCAATTTGATCAATTTTCGAACGTGATTCTAAATTTAATTTTTAAGGTTTTATTGGTGTCATAAAGTGTACATTGGTTAGTACCCCTATTTAGGATGTCATAATTTGGAATATATGATAGGTGAGATTGAAAGGATAGTAAAATTGTGCTCTACTCTAAAAATTCTTTAAGTGCATCAGTTTGCAAGTTTTGATGAATTAGTCTGCACACTTTCCTAGGTCTGTTCTATTCACAAAAGTCACTTTTCTGCCAGTGTGTCTAGTCCTACAAATCCAAGTTGCCCACTTTGACCTCTCATCAAATTTTTCTATTTATTCATCATGAGCCAAAATCCTAGATTTATACTCTCCTTATGACAATGAACCAATTCCCTAACTTTTGTGCCCCCAAGTGTTAGTTTGCCCCATTTTCAAAGTTGAATCTGAATGTAATTTATTATTTTCTAACATGTTTTCTTATAGGTAGTTCCGAGAGGGCAAATTTTATTGTCAATATCTTTTGACCCTACATTTTCCATGGCATGAGATTTGGCAGGGTGCAAGAATGTGGAACAAAAGATCAATGCATCTATTTTTAGAGCTTGATTAGGTGTTTTTGTCAATTTTTAAAGCTAGTCTGTAGAGCACTTGGCACAAAATGGACAAGTTGCAGAAAGAGGTGAAATATGTTTTCAATGAAAAATATATGCTCGAATTTGAATCCAATCTAAGTAGGATGTTTAGTAGGCATGTATGAGATTTCAAGTGTTTGAACTCAAATTTTTCTTTTTAGCTAAGCCCTCTTTGGGGCCTGGCTAAATTCATCAAATAAAAAATCATCAGGGATCAAAAATGTTCAAAATAGGTGATTAGGATAATCTGAACAAATATAATGCTCCTGAATGGATATTTCATCATTGGAGATTAGAAGATGTGAAATAAATAAGGAATTTCCTTCGAATCTTCAAGGGATTTCTGAATTACATTTGAAGTGTCTTTCAATTGATTTATGTAGTCATAAGGATTTCAAAATAATTCAAGAGCTTTCTCACTAATAGTGACACCTATGCAAATCATGGTGAAGAAAATCTATTAGATGAAGACTCTAGGAGGAATGATCAAAGATAATTTTTGACATGTAAAAATCAAACCAATGTTGAACAAATTAAAGTAAAGGCCATGAAACCTTTTTCAATAGAAGAAAAGACATTTTGAAAGTAAAGGATAGAGGAACAAAATGTCTTGAAGAATCTCCTATTCCTTTTGAAAATTCAACAAGTAGTGAAAATGAAATTTCACCCAAGTATGTGAAGAAACACCAAGAAGAATCTACTTCAGGCAACCTTGAGAAGTTATGATATATAATCTTCCGAAAAGATCATGTCGAGTACAATAAAAATAATGGATGGACTCTTTAATGGTTTTGAACAATAAATCAAACAAAAATCCTCCACTACTCAAATATTCTACAATCTTGTTAGTATAATCTTCATTATTGACTACAATTTCTTCCTAGTCTTGTTTCTAATGCTTCTAGCACTAACTTGACTGTTCACCATTACTTTAGTCTTTTTTCATGAAGCTGATAGTGACCTTGGGATATGAGGAGAGATGGGTTGTGACTATAAAGTGAATGGAATTAAACCTCTACAACTGAAAGGCATACTAACTAGATCGATTCTTTCATAAATCAATGGATTTTTAGTGAAAAGATGACAAAGAGTTTAAAGGAAGCCATGAATGAGAGTATATCCATTTGAATGAGACTTAATATTATCATTTAGGACTTTTTCATCCCAATAAATCCATCTCTACTTGTAGTTTTAATTTTCCCATGCATGAGTAGGAAATAAATTTGGAGGGTTGTATGGTCAAACCCCTTTTCCATTATTTGTTTGTCACATCAAAATTATGGGCCCCCTTTAGAAAGTAGGGTAGATAGCTCCCAAGGTGGACCAATTCAAGAGCATACAAGCTCAAGTTGCCAACAGTTTCATCCAATTTTTTAAGAGTGTGTTGCACCTATTTCCTAAGGATGTGTTAGATCCAAGTTGAAATGTATGGGCTAGTTTTGGTGCAACACAAACCTGACCATGACATGGACTATGTCTTATCTTGTAGATTGAAAGGCTTTGAAAATTGACTTCAAAGGGAATACTCTATGAATGGAAAGGAAGACCACTAGAGAATAAAAGTTGGGAGGCAAAGCTTATTTTATATTGAGGTGTCTCGTATAAAGGGATATCGATAAGAAATGAGGAAGAGCTCCAAAATAGGGCACATAGAGATCAAATTAGTTGCAAGCCAATCAGAGCATAAAGTTCATGGCTTGGAAAGGTGTAAACACATTTTTGGTTTACTAGTTTTCTTTTCTATCCATCTACCATTGTGGTCAATCTACTTTTCAAAGTGTAAAGTTTTGTATAGAAGATGTAAGATGTCGTGGAAACTCATAGTCAGTTAGCTAGAAGGTAAAGATTTTATCCCACATTGGGTAGGCAGTGAAATATTCTAGTGTTTAGATATCCAAACACTCCAATACTAAGTATCTTGAAGATGCAAAGGATTTTGGAACCTCAACCGTGTGCATGGGGCCCACTTGGCTAGCAAGAGAGAAGTCAAATTTTGACCAAACACATGGCCCACAGATTGATGACATAGATTTATAGGAAAATCACAAAGTGACAAGTGGCAATATGTGGCACCAGCTAGACTAAATTGGATGAATCAAAAATTAACAAGTGGCAGAGGTTTCCAGATGTTGCATGTTTCCTAAGGTGCTAATGTGGTGAATAGTGCCACATGTCATGAAATCCCTATGTCATGATAATGTGGCACCCTACTAATGTGTCATGCAAAACAATGACTAATGACATGGCTTTACTAGTCAAATGCTGGCATGGACCAAAGTCACACATGTTACGATCTCACTATGTCATAATGACATGGCACAATGTTGACTAGGATAGCAACATGGAAACTAGTGACATGGTAGGATGATGTGGCTACCACATGGAAAAACATAGGACCAATGAGATAGTGACATGTGGCACCCAAGTGGTGGGTGTCAGATGAAAAAGTAGAATCCAACAAATCATAACATGACATGTGTAATAGGAAAGTCAAACCTTGTTGACCTAGATGGAAATTCTGGTGAAATTTTTTGAAATTTAAAAATTCATTATTTTGTATCCTCCATAAAATCATGTGTAGAGAAGTTTTGAATAAAATTGAATTTAAACCTATAGTTCAAATTTTGGAAACTTCTAAATATTTTAAATGAGATGCAATTTCAAACCCAATCTAGGAGCCTGTTTTTCATTTTGAGATTCTAGGTGTTTTGGTAAGGAAATATAACATTATTATATAACACAAGAATTAGGAGAGAATGAAATTTCTATTTTTGGAGTTTATTTTTGCACAAGAGGCCACTGGTTCAAGTTATGTGAGGATTTGTCTCAGGAACCCAATTTTTAGTTAGGGCAGTTTAGATTTGATTTCCATTGAAATGGTGAACTAAGTGAATAAAAAAGGTAGTAAAAATATAGTTAAGGGTGAAATTTTTTACATCCAAGTTAGTTAAATGGAGTTATTATCAACATTTCATGACCCATTTCATATATTTTTTGCAATATAAGGGTTTTCATCATTGAGTAAGAGATATTTTTGGGTTTGTTACAAAATAATGATGAAAAAAAAATTAGATTTCATGGGTAGAAAGATGAGAGATGTTCTACAATAGCAGGGAATGAGGATTCAAGTGGACACATGTCACTTTCAAATCAGATCTGGGATTCTATTCTTCTCCTATATCTTTCTCTTTCTCATCTATTGTAAGGGTTGGTTCTAGTTTGTCTGTGAGACCACATTGTTGGATCTAGAGCTGTGATTCCACCACATTCTTTAGTAATTTCCCTTGTAATGAATAGCAAGAAATAAGAATATAGATAGTTCTAATCTATTAGGCACTTTCAAATTTCAATTTCATGCATCTTATTGTATTTGTTTCAAAGATATTAACAAAAATGTAGCAACAAGTTAATCTTCATTCTGATATCTTGTCTCCCATTCATGTTTTTTGTGATCTTTTGTGTTTTTTAAACAAAGAGTATGAAACTTAGTTGCAATATGTTGGTTTTATATGTTGATTTATTTTTCTTATGACTAAAGGAGTCATGTAAATGCTTGATTTATCACCATAGGATTACAAATCTCATTAAGGGATAGGTCAAGTATGAGATTTAGAACAATGTAGATGTTTAATTCACAAGGTGAATAGATATATTAGGAAGTCCTAATTTATGGGATATATCAATGACTTTCAGGGATGTGTGTTAGGGGTTTGTGAGATTTCCGAATAGAGAAGGCATTGATTAGCTATAGGACCAGAGTGTTATGTTGGTCATAGCATGTTTTTTGCTAAAATCAATGTCATTAATCAAATATCTTTCCCTTTAATGTTGAAGGAATTGAAAAGGATGCCCTCACTTAGCTTATCAATTTCTTAGGTCATGATACTAGCTATCTCATGTTTGCGATCTCTACATAAGTGTTAGAAGATTAAGGGCTTTATATACTTTTTTAGATTCAAGTGTATGTTTTAGAACTGGTACCATATAAGTGAATCTAAGGTTCATCCACCTAGGTTATGTAGAACCTAAAGTAGAAGAAGGGTCTAGACTTATACTTGGCCTAATGTCTGAAAGGGTATGTTAAAAATGGGAATTAGCTACCCTAGATGTATCTTTTTCTCATTAGGGTAATTTGAAACCATGACATTTCAAAACACCAACAATGCCAAAAATGGAGACATTTTTTATGAGCTATGAAAAGAAGTATTGTACCACCATTCTATAAGAGGTAGCCAATCTACCCATTGAGATTGTTTTTCTAAAGTGAAAACATGTAGATATCCTTCAAAATATTTATTAACAACCTTATTTATCCCATCTAATTAAGGATGGTATGAAGAACTATGAGCCAATTGAGTACCCAAACATGAGAATAAATATTTCCAAAAGTGACTAGTATAGATAGGATCATGATCACTAACAATAACCTTAGGTGTACCATGTAGCTTTTGGATATTCTCCAAGAAAACTTTTGCCACTATACTCGCTAAAAAATGATGTGATAATGAAATGAAATGTGCATATTTAGTGAGGCGATCAACTACTACCATGATGACATTATGGCCTTTAGATTTGGGAAGCCCTATGATAAAGTCCATGGATACTTCTTCCCAATGTTGGCTAGGAATAGATAAAGGCTACAAGAGACCTAGTGTCTTAATTGTTTCCCTCTTATTTCTTTGACGAACCAAACATTTAGCCACAAAATTTTGACCATCACCTTTTAGCCCTGCCCCAAAAAAAATCTTTCTTGACTCAATGATATATCTTCAAAAATCCTAAATGACCACCAATTTTGGACTCATGTAGTTTTTCGAGAATCTTGTGTTTAAGAATGGAATTGTTGTAGAGATACAAGTGCTCTTTATACCAAAGAATATCCCCTTTTAAACAAAACTTATCTGAAATAATAGGGTCACTTTTTATTTTTTGGATGAGATTACTTGTTGCAACATATTTTTCCACTCTTGTTTGGCTTCTACCACCCAATTTTCTTATAATATTGAAAGGGCACACAATAAGGCTTCATCTTTTTCATCCTTCCTAGAAAGTGCATTAGCCACAATACTTTCCTTCTCTTTCTTTTATACAATTTCAAAGTCATATCCAAACATCTTAGTGACCCATTTTTGTTTCTCTTTTGATGGTAGCCTTTGTTCCTAAAAATATTTTAGGCTATCATGATCTATCTTAACCTTGAAGTGTTGACCCGTTAAATAAGGCCTCCATTTTTTAATTGCATGAAAGATTGCTAGCATTTCCTTCTTATAAATAGGTTTGAGTCATTTTTTACCTTTTAATTGAAGAATCTCAAAAGCAATTGGTCAAATTTCTTGCATTAGAACTACTTCTATCCCATTTCCAAAAGCATGACATTTCATAATAAATTCCTTGGTGAAGTCTGGAGTGGCAAGCACTAGAGTTGTACACATAGCCTTCTTCAATTTCTCAAATGATACATTAGTAGATTCATTCCAATAAAAAGAATCTTTCTTCAATAGAGTGGTAAGGGTTGCTGCTATACAGCCATAATTCTTCACAAATCTTCTATTGTATCCTATCAATCCCAAGAAACCCCTCAGCTTCTTAATAGTTTTTGGAATAGGCCATTCCATGATACCCTTAATTTTGTTAGGGTCCACCTTTAATCTTTCATGTGAAACTGTGTCTCCCAAATACTCCACCTCCTTAAGACCAAAAGCACACTTGGATGGCTTAGCATAGAGTTGATGATCTTCGAGTAATTGTAATGTTTGATCTACATGCTACAAATGTTCTTCCCAAGTCTTGGTATAAATTAATATATCATCAAAAAACACTAACACAAACTTTCTCAAGAACCTCTTTAAAATGGAATTTATCAAACTTTGGAATGTAGATGGTGCATTGGTAAAACCATATGGCATCATCAAAAATTCATAATGATCCTCATGAGTTTGAAATGTTGTCTTAAAAATATCTTCCTCCTTAATTAGGATTTGGTGATAACCATATCTAAGATCTAACTTGGTAAAATACATAGCTCCATTTAATTCATCTAGAAGATCATTGATGACTGGAATAGGAAACTTATCTTTAATGGTGTACTTTTTGAGCACTCTATAATCTAGAAAGATGTGCCAATTTTCATCCTTCTTGTGAACCATCACAATAGGTGAGGATTAAGAACTTTGGTTGTGCCTGATAATTTCTTCCTCTAGCATTTACTCAACAATTTTTTTTATCTCACTTTTTTATATGTGTGGGTACCTATAAGGCCTGATGTTTGGTGGTTGGCTCCCTAGAACTATTTGTATGTCATGGTCATGATCCCTCTTAAGAGGAAGTCCTTTATACATATCTCCAAGAATCATTGAGTGATGATCAATTATTTCTTGTAAATCTAGACATGAGTAAGAGCATTAGATTGAGAGACTTCTAATGAACATACATGGGCCACAAATCCATCCAAACATTAGGGTATCAAGTTTATAATCTCCCATGGATAATTTGATGCTATGACACTTCCCTGAATGACTAACTGTGCCCCCATCTACAATCAAAACCTGAAACTATGGGGCTCAATATATAAAATAGTTTAGAAGAGTTGCCAACTTTTTTTTGATGAAATTATGAGTACTACCTAAGTCGATCAACACTGTTACTTTCTACTTCTTCAAGAAACCCACTACCTTGAGAGCTTGTGGTGCACTAGAAAATGAAAGTGCATGACAAGAAATGATTGGTTGAGAATTATGTGATTCCTCACCTAGCTCCCTATCCTCCTCTGATATGGGCTCATCCTCTTCTTCCTCACTTGGATCTTCAATATAAAATAATTTATTTACACTACATTTATTTCCTTGACTATATTTGCTTTCACAAATGAAACAAAACCCTTTTTCTCTTTTCTCCTCAATTTGTTGTGGAGTCAACCTAGTAGGTTGATGAAGAGAAGGTGTTGAATATTATTTTTATCTTTTCACATTAGCACCTATCTTTCTAAGAATCAAGAACTTCTCCTCTACCCTGCGTGCCAATATAAAAGACTCATTTACTGAGTTGGACAAAACATGAATACCTCATGTTGAATGTGATTCTTAAGACCACCCAAGAATAAATCATTCAAGCTCTCCTTTATAATTGTATCCACTCTTAAGGATAGATTTTGGAGTTTTTGAATATAATCCTTAACAAATCCTATTTGTTGAAGCTTAGCAAGTTGGCTAAAGAAGTTTTCTGTCACACTATTGTTATATTATACTTGGAGTTCTTCTGTGAAAATTGACCATGATATAATGATACCCTTTTTCCTTCTATTAGTACAAAGCCAATGATATCAAGTGAATTGATTTGGTTCTAGATATAAGGAACCCATCATGACCTTTTATCCATATAGGATTTGATGTACTTCAAAAAAATGTCCATTTGATTTATCCATGTTAGAGGACCCTTGCCGTCAAATTTGAGCATATCAGCCTTTGGAAAAAAATTCCTAGATCTCATAGGATTAATTGAATTTGTGTCATTATTAGTCAACTTAAAGGTTTCACCTTGATTTCTTGAGAGCTCCTTCCTTGTTTCATTCATACATGTGCTTAACATGCTTCATATATATGATATATCTCCTTGTAGATCACACATATCCCTCTTAACTTCTTCCTTGAACTAAGTTCCTCATTGGAATTACTATCCTCTTCTACTTCCCAACCTTGATCAGAGGATTTCCCCAGTGTGGTAGCTTTCTTTTTGCCTCTTGTTGAAGGCCTCGTCATGATGGAAATAAATATTTTTGAAATAAATTAGAAAAATAAAATGTAAATTCTCTAATTTATTTATTTACTATAGCTTACTAGGGCCAATATACCCTTACTCAGAAAAAAAAAATCTCAAAACAATTAGCAAATTTGTTGTCTTGAGAGAGAATTTTCCTAATTTTGCAATATCTTGCTTACTATTTTATTTTTAGATTTCTCCAAGCTTTTAAATTTAGGCTCCTCTACTATGTATTCAAAAACCCAATACAAGTTATACTCCAATTCAACAGGATGTGAGAGATATGAAGATCTCAATAAATTATGTAGAAATAGTAATTCAACAATAATTTCCTCAAATTTTCCCCTATTCCTCTAAATTTTTGAATATAGCTTCTTTAATATGTTCTTCAAAAACCCTTTAAATATATTTGAAAAAATTGTGAAAATCTAAATGTTATGCTCTTCCTAGAATTGCCCCAATGTTGACAAAAAATCATGCCTCTATGGTGCCAAGATCATGCTCTAATACCACTTGTAATAAATTAACTTGCACAATAGAACAAACAATATGAAATATTATATAAATTCTTGATAATAACTAAGAGTAATAGGAAACTTCTAGGGGGCAACTCCCAAATATCTCCAATGAGAACACACTTCACAATGTGATGTTGAAATAAGACTCACAACCTCCTATATATACCTAATTATGGTTAGGTTGAATATACACAACCCTACATAACACCTAGGTTGGTCTACCTACCTAAATAATAATATAATAATGATAACATAACTTAACTAAGGAATAAGATAGCCACATGTTGACTATTCATAACCCTATAAACACCAATATTAAGGGTGTAGCACATTAGGGCTCATTAAAAAAAAACCTCAAATTTATTTTGCAAAGAAGTTGGAGTATATGGGAGCAAGCAACTATTACACAAACTCTTTATGCATTTCTTCTTTGGGTGGATTGCATATGGAGATGTATTTTTGAGCTTACTGCTATAATTTTAACATCTTTTATAATTAGTTTTAAAATTTTCTATTGGCTTGTTATCACTTACATGTCCATTATACCTACAGGAACTAGTTCCCAATGTTTTAGCTCATCCTTCTTTAACTGATATTTTAGAATGGCATAAGTATCACCTATTTTTTCAATTTTATCCTTGGCCATGCTTAGCTATTTGGCAATAAATAGATACATCAATGGAACTAACTAAATATCTACTCATGCAAGTTTTGAAGTGCATTGATGTTGCATTTTTATCTTATTCTCTTTTTCTTGTTTAGATTTGATTTTAAAAATTATTTTATTATGCTTTGTAAAAGACATTTGGTTTCCTATATAAATGAACTACACATTTTTTTAGTTCATTGTATTAGAATCTCTTGTCTTTCTTTCCATGGTGGGGTCCTTTTTTCAAATGTTGCCTATCTGTAAAATATGCAAATTATGTATAAGAAGGAAGTGAAGACACACCAGTTGCAAGTGAGTTCAAAGTTTTACCACAATTATCTTCAATTGTGTCTCTATAAGATCTTCAATTATATGTCTAATGTGGTTTTCAAAATGCAATGTGGGATTGACATGTGAGTTTTACTCTAGTCAAGTTAATCTATTTAGACCAAATGGTGATTTGCAACTCAAAATAGGATGATTAGACCAAGTGGTGATTTGCAACTCAAAATATGATGTTCATGTCTATGAAAGATTGTAAGTTTTTATAATGGCTTTTTGCATGATCTGATTTGCTACAAAATTTTCTTATTCTTATTCTTTCTGGAATGTTACTAATTTATTTGGAAATTTATTATTTTCTCTACTTGTGTATTGTCCAGTTCATCTAGAAATGTGGAATTCCATGTGGTTTATGTCAAGGTATATATGAATTTTGATGCAATATTGTTAAATGATTATGTTCACATGAATTTTGTACGTGTCTAATTTGGGGAATCAAGTATAGTTCATTTTTGTGCCAATATTGTAATTAACTTACTATTGTTTATGGTGAACACATGGGTACAACATTCTAATAGAACTTCTTTCCTTCATGGTAAGTTTTAACTTGGTTTTTTAATTTGCATGGTATTTCTACTCCTATTTTGGAGTTTGTAGACATGTGCTTAAATATTGTGAATCCTTCATATTATTCAAAGTGTATTGAGAAAATATAATCTTCTAAAAATGGATTTCAACACTAATATTGTGAACACAAAATGCTTTCTAGTCCAAATTGTTTACTCTTAACAGGAGCTTTAATCATCCTAAGGGTCACTTTCCCTTTATTCCTAACATCCATTTTTTCTAAACCTGGTTCTACCAATTCATCTAAAAGCTCAATCTCCTAAACAAAAAAAAAAAATTATTACCAATGAAATATACTACAAAAAATATAAATAGGTAATATTATTTTTTTACAAAAAGAAAATCCAAAGAAATAAAATATATCTTGGGGTTTTATTTGTTATCTCATTGCATGCAAGAAAAATATCTAGATATTGATTATGGCTTTTGTGTAGATGTTGATTATCTCATTGTGATACAATCTCATTCTAATAAGCTCTTCAACTCCTTAAAGAAGCTCTCCTATAAATGATATTGTCAAATTGGCACCATCTCCAATCTCTTCATTTTGCTAATTTATTCCATTTACAAAGTACAAAGACTATATTTTGATAGTTTTAATTTTGCCTCCTTTTTATTATTTTGGGTTTAATTTCCATTTTTTTATGCAAATTTTTAAAATGGTTATTGGTGTGGCTGCCAAGGTTGAAAGAGATGTTGATTCACTAGTATCTGTATTGAAAGATGAGATGAAGATTTTTCCTCTTTTATTTTATTTTTTCTTATTTTACAAGACATGTCATAGTTTTTGCATGGTATAAATATGTTTTGCAAGCTTACGGTTCTTTGGTGAAATTGCAAGAGAGTTGCAAATATTTGGTGGATTAGTCAATGCACATGTGATATACTTAAATTTTTCCTTGATTTTTTATTCACTAAGTTGTTACTAAAACTATGCACTATGTACTATTTCATTGGAATAAAGTGAATGACTTGGTGACATGTTAAGGTTACTCATGAGTATGAGGCTACATCTCCTCAAGAAATGACTACTTGAGGCAATGCAATTCATTTAATTAAGCAATAATTTTTTGATTTTTTTTTGTGAAATAACTATTATGCTTATGCTTATTAAGTGATATAACCTAGTAATGAAGTTAGTATTTAGAATTAGAGGTTAACTATTGGCCAACCATTTGTCATTATTAAGTTCAATAATCTACAAATACTTATTCCTTGACACAAATGAATGTTGGAAATGGATTGAATGCATGCACCTTAAGTTTAAGGAAATAATGAAAGATGACATGGTGACTGTTGCTGACTCTAATAATTGGATTGAAGATGATTCTAGAAAAAGTGAGATTTATCCTCGATATGGAGCTCCCTACCAATATCACTAGACTTAACTATTTATTGGACACATTGATTACTTCCATAAGTTCATTAACAACTTTTCATAAAAATCCTATTGGTTGGATAAGTTGACTTGAGACGGTAAGCCATACGTGTGGGAGATTGCACAAGGAGAGGCCTTTGAGGAGCTCGAACAAAGCTAGTGTGTATGCCCATTTTGAAATATCTAAATTGGGACAAGGATTTCTACATTGAAGGCATCCACATGAACATAGAAATCCTTGTCCCAATTTAGATATGCCAAAATGGACATACACACTAGCCTTGTTGGAGCTCCTCGAAGGCCTCTCCTTGTGTAATCTCTAGTGCATATGGCTTACCATTTCAAGTCAACTTATCCAACCAATAGGATTTTTATGCAAAGTTCTTAATGAAATTTTTGAAGTACCTAGTGTGTCCAAGAAAGAGTTAAGTCTAGTGACATTTGTAAGGGACTCCATATCAAGGATAAATCTAAACTTTTTGTGTAATCATCTTCAATCCAATTTGCAATTTTTTTAAAAACATAACTAAGTTGGTCAAAATGTTGACCATTATTGGTATGATTTGGTCAGAATTTTGACCAAACTTGGTGTTGTGGTTTCACAATGCATGCTTAATTTCACCTAGAAATGGGGACCCCCTAGTATAATTTCTTATCTTTCCAGATCCCTACTCTGAGGTCTGAGTCTTTTTAGTGTTTTTTCAGTGTTTTGGCTTAATCTAGTTCTCTTCCTAAAAACCCAGTTGCCAGAAACTAGAGGTTCTAAGGAGTATTCAATTTTTTATATGTATATGGGGGTGCACTAGCACACCTAGCACAATTAATGCACCACAAAAGGTACACCTTTTTATCTTCTAGAGGTGTTTGAGTGTTTTTAGGGTCTTTTAGAAATTTAGGTTTTAAGGTTTCTATTTAATTTTTTGTCATATCTAGGGTTTCTTTAAAATAATTTTTTCAACTTTTTGGACTAATGTTTGCTTCTTTGTGCAGATAAAAAGGCATCCTTAACTTGTTAGGTCATAACTTTTGACCTAGAGCTTAGAATTGAAAATCATTTACACCGTTGGAATGAAGAATTGAAAATCTAATTTTAGTCACTAAAATAGTGAGCCTTTGGCTACCTAGTTTTAGGTACCAATGAAAGTTTCAACTTGAAATTTTGAGTACAAGACCTCTGAGAAAGCCAGTTAAAAGGACCTAGAAAAACTTGTAAAATAGTATGAAATTTTTTTAAAGAATTGTTTTTTTTTTGGATAATCTAGATCACTTGGTCTCTGACTGTGAAGGATTAGGTAGTCAAAGAGAAGAAATAATCAAGCAATTTACACTAAAGATCAAAGATATAGAGGTTGGATACATGAACCAAAATAGGTTCTTCATCTTATGCAACTATTAATGATAAGATTCAACATAGGTGCCTTGGAATTTTGGAAGTAGAAGAAGTTCAAGTCTATGAAAGTTTTTGGCTATAAAGAGCATATAAATCATCAAAAGGATTAAAGTGAGTACAAAAAAGTGATCTAAATCATTTTCAAAACCAAGAATTTTGATTTCTTGGTAAATTAAGCACCTTGCACAAATTTCTCCCAATTGTGCTCATGCCCTAGTGCACTGGTGCAGAAGGTGCGCTTCTTTTGAGGTGCACTTCCTATGAAATTTTTTTGTCTATAAAGAGGGTATAAATCATCAAAAGGATCAAAGTAAGTACACAAAGGTGATCTAAAACTCCATTTGAGAAAAACCCAAAAATCATTTTCAAAACTGACAACTTTGATTTTTTGGTGAATTAAGCACCATGCCCAAATTTCTCCCAAGTGCGATGGTGTGCTATTGCACAAGGTGTGCTTCTTCTGAGGTGCAGTTCTTATGAAATTTTTTGGATATAAAGAGGGTATAAATCATTAAAAGGATCAAAGTAAGTACACAAAAGTGATCTAAAACCCCAATTGAGCAAAACCTAGAAATCATTTCCAAAATTGAGAACTTTGATTTTTTTGGTGAATTAAGCACCTTGCCAAAATTTCTCCCAGGTCTCCTGGTGTGCTGGTGTGCAAGGTGCACTTCTTCTGAATAAGGTTTCTAGTCTCAACTTGGTCAACATTGTTTGTTTAAGGGCTATGGACTAGACAATTCTTTAATATCCGATAATTAGGGGTAGCATTACATGATTTCTTAAAGAAAATAAATGTTGAAGAAAGATCAACAATGGATTAGAGACACAAATTGGTGCTATTAAAATAAGTTAGCCACTGAATTTGACAAAAGATATGAAATACATTGCACTTCAGAACCAAAATTATATTACAGATGCATCATTTCTTCGATTTTGGTCATTTAATTATAAGGATATATTCTTGAACTATCTTGATTTGTAATTTCATAATGCTTTAGAAATGAGTAGGAGTTTCAGTGATAAATTTACAATACAGACTATAAAATAGACAATCAAATCAATTATGTAGCAAAGATCATTATGTATCAATGAAAATTTCATTTACAGAAAATAAATTTATAGAAAACATCAGAAGATGATCATGGAAATGATTCAATTACATAGAAATACTTATCCAAGGTCTTTTAAAGAAGCTACAGACAAATATGCATATGATCTATACTACCTTTCTTTAAGAAATGTCTATCTACAAGAAATTTTATAATTTTTAATCACACATCTCGAATTTTAGGCCTCTCCTCTAAACTAATTTTTGAGATCCTATTGGGTCCAGTAAAAATAGCCAGATTTCAAACATTAAATATAGGCAGATCCTGAATCTCCTAGGAATCAGTACTCCAGTTAGATCATTGTGGTCTATTGATTTTTTATTTAAGGATGTATATACATTTCAGTAAGATTAATTAACTAAAGAAACCATTTAATTCACATTTTTATCTATAATGTATTCAACATGCTATTTATGATTGCATACTGGCCATATATATAAAAAAATATAGTTTATGCTTCTATGACTCTTCTATAATCTTCACTTTGATCAAATTATTCATACCTGTCAAATCATTTCTTCAATCTTCCATTGTGCATCAATATCAAAAGGATTGACATTAAGAAGTGTCTGCCATATACAAAACCCTTATAGAATTAGAAAAGAAAAAAGAGGCAGTACCTTAAACAAGAAAAACTATGTATGTCTCATGCTGAAGGTTAGAATTAATATAAGTATTGATTATAGATTGCTACACATTCTAAGTAAATATCAAAATCAAAAGAGGAATTTTCATGATAAAATTTTTTTTTCAACAAACAAAGAAACAAACGATCAATATCATGTTTAAGAAACAACATCACTTATTTAATTCATCTACAAGAACACATGAAAACTTGAAATGGATTCATTAAGCACAATAAGCACTACCATGGAAAATCTAAATCCAAAGCAAGAAAAGAATTAATTTTTCCACTAGGAAAACCTTCATTCAGATAAGCATAGCCTAGAAGTTCAAAACCATAAGTAGAATGTGCATGGTCGATAAAGAATAAAAAAATCACTTGCTAATTCTTCCAATTGTATATGTTGTTGCTACAAACCTTCTTGATGGCATCTTCTAAGAATGTTTTGAAAAGAATGTAAGTTATCCCCAAGAATAGCCTCTGTGAATTCTAGATCTCTCTGCAATTTTTTTAAGTTAAAATGGGAACTAAAAAGATATTAAAAAAAAATTGAAATGCAATGCAAGGAAGGCTCTGGGACTTAACTTCCCACTTCATAGCTACTTCCAACTATAAATTAGAGATCAACAACATTTTCCTTAACAAAATACCATACACAAACCAAAGAATACAAAATCACTATGCAACTCATGCAGTATGTCCAACACTAGAAACAACATTTAAAAAGTGTTGAATTCAACAACAAGAAGAAAGCAAGTGTAGCTTTACATTATTCAAAGACCATACAGAAATTGAGTTGCAATAATTTTAAGCCTCTCGATCAAATAAACATATAGTAATTTACTTATGGAAGGAAATTTTATCTTCAAATAAATTTTAATTAGACAAATCCATGAAAGGCAAAAAATGATTACCAAATGTGGGGCAATAAATTAGCCCAGAAAACTACTAAGTTCAACACTACATGGGAAAATTGTGAAAATAATAATTTAGATTGATTCATATCTACAATCATGAAATTATATTCAAAATCAATACAGTCTAAGTATAATAGCTACTAGCAGTAATAGAGAAAAATTGTAAAGCATCAATTATAGATAGGCTAGATTACAACATACACAACCTATTTAGAAGACCTCAAACCACAAAAGGAATCCAATGCTGACCCAGCTTCAACTACCTTCATCCTCCATATTAATTAAGAAAAAATGTTGCCCAACTTTTCTTAAAATTTTAATATAACCCTAGCTTCTTCTGATGAACAATCATCCACTGTGGAAAGGATGGAGGACTACAACTGCTAGTTTAAAGTACAAATTTTTGCATTCATGAGGAAGGGATAAATCACACTTAAATTCATCAAAGATTGTTAAGTCATGGGAATGGACTACTAATTGCCACATTATTTATTGATTCAATCAGATATAAGCCATGTGCAGTCCATAAGGGAGGGATCAGAGGTTCAAATCCACAAGAGAGTAGGCTTGTAAACCTTGTTGAAAAATATGAGTTTGCCAAAACTACCAATGAATTTTAAGTTTCTTTCATGATTTGAAATCTACATTTTGATCCATGTCTGGAGAGTTTGAGCTAAAAAATGGATGACACATTAACTACAAATTCGTTAAATCTGATACAGTTACAATTGGAACTTGAAATAGAATAAATATTTTCATCAACTCTCACCTCCTAAGCTTTGAATATAAATTACTATAGAGAATAACTCCTTCTAAAGTTCAATAAAGCAATATCTTTATGGCTAAACTAAATAGCTACACTAAATATAATAACACTAACACATCAAAGATATGTAAATTGATTACAAAATCACCTTGTTTGGATGCACATACACACAACCTAAAAATTTAAAATGTTAACTTACTTCAAGTATTGTCAACTATCAAAGCCACCAAGAGCATACAAAGCTCCACCCAAAACTACTTCAACTAAAGAAAATTGCTACCAAAAGTAGAGATCCATAAAAACAAAACACAAAACATTTATATTAGCAATAAGTACAAATAGATTTAGTAAATAGGAAAAAAATACAATCAAGGACAAACAAAATTGAAGTATACCATGATAGAATTATAGGAACCTTGCTCGGACTCTATTTGACTGAAAGGGGTTAAATGTTTTCTCAAAAAATCAAATTCAAGAAAGACAAAGGTGATATGCTTATTCAAAAGATGCTCTAAAGAATATAATTAATTTGATTAAAACTTTTGGTTTGAATAATGTAAATTTAAAATCAACTTATGATTATTTATGCACTAGTTATGTTTCTACATTCTGTTTAAACCTTAAAGTAAAAAAGAATCTCTTCTAGTAACTCAAAAAATTGAGTCACACATGCATGTGCGTGTGTGTGTTCTACAAATATTGTATCTAGAATAGATGTTTCTTTAATTATAACATGAATTCAAATAAGATCAATTATTCATAAACCTAAGATTTTAAACTCTCAACACTCGTAAATTACTAAACATTTTAGAATACTTATCTATAGAAATAAGTAATCAAGAAATAATAGTGTTAAAGATATTAAGAAAAATTTTTATACTTGATAAAAACATATTGTACAATATTTTGTATAAACATTACATACCCTAATTTAATAAGATTTTTGAGAATATTATCTTTGGTTGTTAATTAGTGGCTAGTGCAAGGTCCAAAGAAAAAATCATGAATGCAATCAGGAAGGAAAAAGAAACCATTGGAGGTCCAAGTAAGATACCAAATGGTATACCATTAAACTTATCTACATGATGAATCTATAGAGACATCAACACAAATTTGTTATATTTCTTTTCTACCCAAATATATACATTCTAACTTATGAATGAATTGAAGATTTTAAAATGGCATGCACAAAACTAAACTAGCTATGAGAAGAGGGTTTATAAGACAAACCTAATGAGTTGCTACTACTTAATGAATATATGAAATATCACCAAGTGGCCCAATAGGACAATGTCTATCAATAAGGCCATCGTGGACTAGTCTATACGCAACCCCACCAATGGTGATTCCTATGCCCTAGAAAAATTTTTCAGACCCATTAAAACCCTTCAAATGTAAACATATGAATTAAGTAAATTTTCAACCATGTCTTGTTCATCATTTATCTAGATGATGGAATATGCACTGACCCAACTCATTATTGCACCATTTTCCAAGATTGAATTCATAAAAATATAGAAGGCAAGGTAAGGGGAAATCCATAAACCACCAAAATAAAGACTTGGCACAAGGCCTTTGCAATAGATTATGTATGTTAGTAAGACATTCGAAGGGATGGAATTGAGGATGGTAAATATATCATTCATTTCAAAAGGTCTATCTCTAGGCTTGTGATGAGAATGCAAAACCAAGTGAATGTTTGATTAGAACAAAGTAAGTAAACCTTTTTTCTTGTTACAGTGGAATTTTAGGTTTGAAGATCATTTTTTCATCCACTTTACCTCAAACTATAGTAGGATTAATTTCATACATTGTGGATATTCCAAAGAGCACCATGGTAGAATTTTTAGTGAACCCAGCAAGCCAAATTCTCCATTCCAACATGTATACACAAAAATGAACTTAGCAAAAATCATGTCAAATCCAACCACTATCATACAAAGAGATTTTAGGATTCATATTAGATAATCTTGCTAGAAAATGGGGTCATATTTGAATCAAAGGTTAAGTGGTGGAGTTCTTGTATTTGTATTCAATAAAAACTAAGGTATATAGGACTACAAATGACAAAACTAGTCTTTGTTTGAAGCCTTGAAAGTATTTTGCCTAATTTTCCATATTTGGCCTAGTTGAGGGCTAGTGTCTCTAAAGCCTTAATTTGACCCAAGTTTCCTAAGAGCCCTAGAGAGGGGGTAAGACCTTAGAGAAGTGAAGTCTACTTGGAGAGACATAGGTCAGCATTAGGTAAAGGCTGGTAACCTTTCTTGACATCTTGCAGTGTGTTGGGTGCTACTAGGCACTTAAGAAGATTTTGGTGGATTAAGGCTGTAGACTCTACGTCAGTTGAGGCAAGATATGAGCACATATTTTGGGCACCTTACAAGTTACACTACCTCAACTTGGTGATGCAAGCAATTGGCATCCAAATAAAGTGGGTGAAAGAAATAGTGTGCATTATTCAAGAACATCATTCTTTTCTTTGGAGTGTTATGATTTTAGGATATGTCGATGATGACTTGATCAAGCTTTATACCCTTCCAAATAAAATTGGTAGAAAAGATGACTTATTGGGATGAGAAGATGATAGGTAGATGGATTTGGGTTTTGCAATTCCTTGGTATGTTAGTTTGAGATTCACTTGGTTTCAAGAATACTATAATATTCTCTACTTAACAAGGCCAACCATGTGAAGGTGGAAGCTCATCTGGCCTCACCCCCCTCCCCCTGACATCAATCTAAATTACCCATTATCATCATATTACATACTCCATTCATTCATTCATCCATTTATGAACTATAACATTGAATCAATACAATCACATAACATTCATTAATATGACATATAAAATTCATTAATACACAATACTAATTGAGACTTCATTAACACATAACTATATTCATTATCATAAAATAAAAATCAATATTAATACACATCATCCATATATAATTACTTTAAAAAAAGTTCTTTCATTATCCAGCAAGGCTTATCAAAGAGCATTTTTAAAACATCATTTCTTCTTTTTGTTTTTCTTAGCTCTCTTAAGAAAAATGCTCATAGGAGCATCCATATCTTCCTCATTTTCCTCCTCTTCTAGCTTGTGTAATGTCAAATTATGATGGCTCCTTCTCTTTGGAGGAGCAAGAGGCTACTACACTAAAGGGGGCTCTGTTGTAAGAAAGAGTAAATGGGATAAATTGGCATACTCTTTTTCTTTTTTTAACTATTACAAGTTTGTAATTAAGTACTAGTACAACATAACATGCATTTTTCTTACCTAAAAAATGCCACATCATGTACATTAACATTTTGATCTGCCACCATGTAAACATGTTGAACACTTGTAACATGCTCCACTCCTTCGCCATGATGTTCAACATGCTCTAAAATATTCAAAAAAAGGATACACGTCAAATTGAAATTGAAGATGTTAAATTTTATTCATAATTGCATAATTAATTTCCAATAGAAAATTAATACCTCCACCACTATAATGCACATCATGGCCTTTTTCACAAGTAGGTTTTGTGATAGGATATGAAGGCTGCAGTAAAATGTTATGCACATTGTCATGCAGTCAATTTACGTTCAAAACTAACACCAAAAAAGAATCTTCTCAACCATTCAATTTCATTAACTTTTCATCTGACCAATTTACCTATGAGATATCATTTGGTGCGCTAGATTCTTGGGCAAGGTTTTCAGATTCTTTGCATAGGCATGCATCCATGACTTTATAGCCTTCCATTAAGGCAATTTTTCTATCTTCATCTGTGAACTCCATATTGAATTCTATTCCTTGTATTTTTTTCTTAATATCATCATTTTTCCACGTATGGTTTCATTAAAAAAAATTGTTTGTAACATTATATCAAAAAATAAATTTGAAATTTTATTGCTCGTACTTACAAGTTGAAACTGAAGATTCATATAGCCACCAGAGCCAAGTTTGTGTTGGCCAACCTTTTGTAGTCTCACTTTTGTAGCCACGGATGTGTCCTGTAGTCTATGAACAATTTATTGCATGATTACAATGTACCTAATACTATCATGACATACCCTTTTTTTGCCCTGTGCTACTTCATTTACTCTATTTTGACATAGCCTTTCCTCCTTTGCATCTTCTATTATTTCATTCCACTCCATCAGTGGAATCATAGGAGGACAATCATACTTTGGGTTCTCCTTAAGACCCCTTCAATATTGATCCTGCATAGTCTTTATATTCTTTGATGCTCTTTTTAGAAGTAGACCAATGTCAAAAATGTTTTTCCCAAATTTCTCCTCAAAAGATGTAATCAGCTAATTTTTTTAATTCCATGGCTTGTAAATTCTACCTTTAAAAAAAAAAAAAAAGATTGTTAGATCAATAAATTTAATATAGTAGAATAAATGGAAGAAAATAAAAATTATGTAGCAATGATATGAAACTACGTACCTTTTACGTATGGTGGATCCAAATAGTCTCAATATCATATCAAAAAGATGATCAAATAAAATATTATTACCTACAAAAACATAAAGGTATTATCAGTCCAAAATGAGTTATGTAAAAGTAAACTAAATTTACACTTTAAATAATAACAATTTTAAAGCAACTAGAAGCTTTCGTAATTTTAAGGGAAACACAGTTTTCATGTTAAGCAACAATGCCCCTACATATGAAATAGTACTAATCACATGGACTGCTCTAGGAAATGGACCAACTTCAGTAGTACTGCTCTCTATTTCTCTATCAACTAAAGGTCTATCTATTAGTGCACAAAATAAGACTGCAATAAGATCTATCTAGCATAACTTTTATCACTAGTTACATCGGTTGATGAATTAGGGAAAAAATTTATAGACCATACTATTATTTTACTACCATTCCTCATGACGAGTTTGAAGATTTAAAATATTTTACTTCATTGACATCCAGTGACCCTTAAAGTGGAATTGAATGACATGGTTTTGCAACTAAAATGACATCTTAAAAGATGAAATGCATGGTTTTGTAGCTAAAATAGCATGTGAAAAACACATTCTAGCTAACATTTTACCTATATTGACATTTTCCCCCCTAGTTTTTTGTGTCTAGAATAACACAAGTTAAACTTGAGAGTACTCGCCCAAAAAAAAAATGTAGACTACTTGGCAACTTGGGGAATACTTAGAGAGTTTGCAAACTATGGTTTTAACAATAAAATATAGACCATTATTATAATATTATTAAACAAATTTAAAAAAACCTAATTATTATCTTATGTTCTCTATGATGTAATTTTGCTAACACCTATGCAAACACTAATTTAACACCTCCCTAGTGTGAACAATATAAGACACATCTCTACTCACTCCAATCAATACTGAAATTAGCCTCATTAAATTTATTATACTTTCATTCAAGGATAGGGACAAACACATCTACTCATGGGTCCTAAGGATAGGGACTAATACATGTATCCAAGGTCTCATTATATTTGGCTTGAGACACAAACACATGTATCCAACATGTCTTGAATAGGGACACACACATCTACACACAGCTAATTGGGGACAAACACATCCAACCACAACTTATGTAGCTTTAGAGTTGAAGTCCTTGTTGCATATGTATCCAACATTATAGATCATTACTATTTACCAAAAATGATATGAGGTGTTTGCTGCTACCACTTGGAAGTGATTGGTTTTAGTTTTTTTGTCACAAATAGTTTTGTTACTACCGCAATTTCATAGCCTTGTCACTAGTGACTAACAAGAGGTAGTTGAATGTCTTCTTGTACCTCTAATCTCCAATGAAATTTCTACTTAGCAAATTTGGTTTTTGAGGCTGATTTTATTAAAATTATAAGGGGGGAAAATGTCTCCCCCCACATGTTGGACATCACTTTCAATCAATAAATCACCCAATTACAATTGAACCACTTTCTTAATGCACTTCTATATGTTGACATTACACTTAATGTTATGAAAAACCCTAATGCTAAATAAAATAATATAGCCTAACCTTGACATACTTTGTTTTAGTCTAACTTAAATATAAGAAAATGAAAACTTTTACACAGATTAGTGGGCTTCAATTTCTCATTTTGATCAATACATTTGGAAACAAACACAAGATTTGTGTTTCCAATTTTATAGGAAATTTTCCGATAAGAAATCTTATAAATATTGAGGCATTTTATGGTACTCAATACCTGCTAGTAATAACTTATACAAACACAGGGTTTTTGCTTCCTACTTTATAGGAAACTGTCCTATAAGAACTCTTACAAATAGTGAGGTGTTTTAACGTACTCAATACCTACCAGTGACAACTTATTAAACAAACCTATTTATTATTTTACACATCCTATGATGCAATATTCATAACACCTATATGAACATCAATCCCAAACAATATCAAGCATAGAAGTTAAAATAATATTTCTCTTTAAGGGAAATAGTGCTAAAAATTCCAAATGCAAATTCAGCACATTAAACTTTCTTTTAGCTGCTTTTAATTTGTTTATAGTAATTTAATAGCTACTCCTCCTAGTTAGCTCATTCAAATTTGGGAAACCTTTTTCAAGTTGTATCACTACATCCCCTCATCCTAGAATCTAAGATAAACATTGATGAACTTATTTAGTAGTAGTGGTGAATAAGTGCTAATATTGATTAAACACCCCTTCTGGCCCACTCAAACCAAACAAATAAAAGGTTGAAATGTTTAATGAATCTTCTATTCTATTTTGACATTTAATTTTTCCAATTAGTTAAGTAAAATTTGTAGGGTGATTAATATTTCCTATCACTATTCATTCTCCTTGTGTTGACATACAATAATCTTATTACTTCTTAGCACATATGTTGAAAATATGTTCCATTAAGTGGAAAGTTGCCTCGTATTTTTGTTTTGCAAGGAATCTGACATGCGACCAGCAAATGTAAGTTTCAAATGCCAAGTAACCTTTGAGGAAAACAAATTAGGGACCAATTTGTGAATTAAGTTTGAAATTAAAAAGTTATCCAAGTCTCAAGTTATATGTTCATTACTAGTATTGTGAATTAAAAAAAGTTGACAATAGTGGAATAATTTAATCTATGAGGAGATTAGAGAAACTTGATGAATTAGCTTAAGTCTATGTTTTATTAGCAGTCTAGGTGAGTTGAAGTTATGAGACCATCTAAATATGGATGTAGGTTGAACATGGGCTATCCAATGAGTATGTTGTTTGCAAATTCATTTTTATGGTGACAATGATTCAGAAACCATTACTTTGTGGTTTTTACAAACTAATTTTTTTCATATTGATACATAATTATGATTATTTATGATGTAATATGTGGCTTCTCTAAGTTTTATTGTTCTATTAGAGTGGTCAGTATTGAGCTACACATCGTGGTAGCATAGCATGTAATTTCCTCTAAAAAGCCCTTGGTCAAGAGCTTTTATGTTAGTTGGCAGTTAAACTTTGGAGTGATCAATTAAGTTGTGTTTTTATTTGCAACATTACAATAGAATTGAATATTTTAGCATGAGTGGTTAGAGCCATGATATAGGTAGAGCTAGAGTTGATAAAGATTGTGATTGATCATAGATTGGCATTGGTGAATGCATGCCGTATAAAAATTCTAGATCTCATATTGATATAGTTCAGTTTACACATACAGTAACATATAATGGTTTCATTTTTAACTTCTATTTTATGTGTTTGATAATAGTTTTTGCCATAAGAAAAGGGCAACTGATTCTATAATGGTTTCATTAGTAGAGGTTTGTGACAGATCATTGGACATGATCCAATTATTGTGGGGTTAAATATTTGTAATGTTAATCGACCTCATCAGGCATACACTTTAACATGTACACAAAGCAATGAAGTGCCAATGACAGAGTGTGTGCACTGACAATCCATTGACAATTTCTCTCACCAAGGCATCCGTTACTATTTACAAGTATATCACAGTCATGTAAAATAATGTTTTGCCTACTCCATATACATGTAATAGTAGTAAAAGTATTCTAAACTATTTAATTGAACATGTCTAGCAATTCACACAGGTCATGGAATACATAATCTATCATTACAAGAACAATAGAAGGTAGTACACAAATGGGTGAATAAAAATCATCATTTTGATAGTGGGCATGAGCTTTCCGTAGTTCATATAGTATGTGCAAGATTTTCATAGAAAAACTTGTATATGTATTTTGAATTGATTTTTTGGTTTGCAGTCAGTGATCCATCATTGGGAAGGGAAAGTTGATTCAAAAAGCATATACAATTTTCCCCAGAAACTATTTCACATAATTTGATTTTTATACCTTAGACATGTCACTATAGGAGACAACATATTTAATGTTTCATTTAATATAAATTTTCAACAATTGAAACAATTGATTTACACTATATCTAGAGTACTTGGGTTCCTGAGAAACATCCTTTAAGCGTCACCATTCTCTCTAGTTTGTAACCAAAGTGTAGGGATAACACATGACTTACGATGAATTTCACTATATCTCAATGTTTTTAAGTGTAGTTTCTTTTGTCAGCATTCAATACTAATATTGTTGGGAGGAACCTACTCTGGTATGTATGTTTTTTTCCAGTGGATAGATTTGACTAATAGCATACATGTGAAAGAAAGTAATTTAATATGTGTTGATATCCATACTATCAGGTAGTGGAAAGCATCAATGATCTATAGGCTTACAAAATTTCAATGGGATTATAAATGCATAAACAAAGGTTGTCATTAAACATACAAATGAAAAGCCAAAGAAGTATGTTTTGGATGCAAGGCTTAATAGCTTAGGTTTACAAATCATGATGCCTTAAATACAATTCACTCTAGGCTCTTAGCTATAGTTATACATAGCAATATAGACATAAGGCTCAAAATGACAGTGACAAGGAATGCTTTTTTGGTGGTGGAACTTAAGGATTAATCACACAAACTAATCTAGGAAATGGATCAGTCACATGTACCATAGTACTAACCACCAAATTTTGTACTCTAGTACATATGATAGGTACATGAGTACAAAATCTAACCAAAAAAAAAAATGCATGATTAGCACATTACAAAATATAGAAAAACAAGGTTTTACTAGTTGTAGTGGGTATAAACAAGGATGTTTGCATGAATCTTGTTACCAACAATGCACAAGGAAATACTCGATCGTTGATCTAAGCATGTGTCTACACTTCATCATGAGCTAAAGAATATAATATTGTTAGCAAAGACATTTGTAATGGATAAAGATCAAATGGAATACTAGCTAGAAGTGTCCACAAAAAAAAGGTAAGTGTTGTAATGTTGATGAAAACAAATAAAGAAAGTGTTACTTACACAAAGGTTGTGTGCTACAACCCTCACCATGTTCACCATGTGATATAACAACTATCACATATTTCTATACAAGTACACATAAAATTAGAGATCATGATCCATAAGATACTATAAAATATTAATATCTATTGAACTTCTATTATTTCTTTAGTTGAATTACTGCTTACCTTCATAGATTGGACCATACAATCCAATTCTTTTCTCAGTGCCTCTTTTTCCTCTCTTGTGTCACCCTCGATGATAATGTTAACAATTTCATTAGTGTATCTTTTTTTGAATTTCTAGGCCATGAACATAGGGTCAGCACCAAGGGTGATTTCATGTAGAAATGATGCTCGTATTTTAGATCATATTTGATCAGCTGTCATTCTAGTTTTTTCCTATCATTTGTGACATCAAATATTAATAAAATTTCATCAGAATAACTCCAAATCCATAAAGAAAAGAACATAATAATACGTCATTTGTTTCTATGTTAACATTAAAAATTACAATGATTAATGTTTACCTCCATTGACGGTGTGTGAGATGGTGCATCCGTATCACCTTGTGAAAAAGATTAGTAAGTCATAGAAATCAATAGTGAAATTAAAGTAATATTGATAATAAAGTAGATTGTATATTTAAGTCATTTGTCTTAAAGCCAAAAATTTGGTGTAACTACTGTGTATATCTAAAAAAATATTTGATATGTTCTACTTAATGTTTATATCTACACATATGGTTTGGAAAGAAAAATTTGGTCGTACATGACCCCATCATAGTTGACATTGATCCTACTTGGACATTTCATTGATCATCATGATCTTCATCCATGTCATCATCATCATCATCATCATCACCAATATCGTACTTGTCACTTTGATCATTTTCATCACCATCATCATCATCTTCATCACCATTATCATCATGACCATCATCACCATGATCATCACCATGATCATGATCATCATCAACATCATCATCATCATTATCACCATTATCGTCAACATCAGAAAAATCATCACCATCTTCTTCTTCATCATCATTGGGTAACTGTCATTCCTGATAATCATTTACTTCCTCTTGTGCTTCTTCAATATCTTTTTCTTCTATCACATTATACTTTATCGGCCTTCCTCTTGGGTCATGTCTAACAAAAAATGACCAACCTAGTTTATGTGGAACACCAAAGTTAAACACTTTCTTGCATTGGCTTGGAAGAATATAGGGCTCATCTCTGACTAGCTCAAATAACCTTGTATTAATCATAGTAAATCCATTATCATGTTTAATAATAGTCCTATCAAAATCATTTCAATTTAGCTGTAGCATGTACCATTTGACGACAAATAGAACTGTTTTGAATGAATTAAAATTGCACTCAAGTATATCATCCAAAATGCTATAGTATCAATTTTTAGATTGTTGAAGATGTATGTTAGTTCTAAATGAAATATTGGTGACTAAAAGACAACACTTATCCTAGAATCAAACATTTTCTTCATTTCGTTTGACCTTTTTGTGTGAAATTTATAGCCATGGTAGTACATAGCTTTGTGGTGTTTGACCTACAATTATTCAAACATGTAAAGATTATTTGCATCGATCTGTGAGTTGATATTAAACTTATGTCTCATGATTAGTAATCTTATGAGTACCTTTGTATCTATTAAGCCATATACTAGCTAGATCAAGTAATTGGCATAACATTGAGATCTCCATTATGATGAGCTTCTTTAACTAATGATGCAACACCATCCCATGTTAATGAACAACCATTTTCTTGAGACCGTTCAATCCATACCGTCATGTAATCAAGATTGTTTGCAATATACAAATGTAGTGCATCCCACTCGTGACCAACTGTAAAGAAAACAATTACACCAATTATAAACAACTTATATATATTGATCATGGATAAGAATTATTAAACTACAAAAAAAAAACTTATAATTACCTCTCACTCTCTTCAATCTACCTTTCCCCATCAAGTACTCCCCTTCTAATTTTTCATCAGAGTTGGGATCCCAAATGCAATCTACAGAGATATTTGCTGCAAGCTTTGGAAGATTTTTACTAATGTACACCATGGTCTAGTATACCATATATCCCTCTAGCATAGAACCCTCAATGTGTTCTCTTTTTCAAACCAAGCCCTTCATAAATTTCAAGTGCCTCTCAACCATCCACATTGACCTAGTTTGTACAGGTCCACATAATTCAATCTCCTCAATTTGATGTATGAGGTAGTGTTCTTCAGCATTGAAAAAGATTGAAGGTAAACACTATTGCATCTCACACATAAGCTATGGAATTTTTCTCTTCCAATATTTTATATTTTTTTATCAATTTCTTTAGATGATAGCCACCTAAAAGAGATTCAACATGAAAAAACACATAAACAAGATTTTAAATAAAATTATGACATAGATTTCTGATAAAAAGCTACAAATTTTTAAAAAAAACATTTCTAACCTCATGTATTTTTCAAAACCATATATAACTTGTTTAATACTATTGTCAAATTGGTGTGTAAGGGATAGAGGTAGGACATAATGCAATAGGCAGTATATTCAACTTTACAAATATACTATAAATAGAGAATATGACTTACCTTGACAAAGGTATGCCAATCATGTGTTTTCAACTCTAGCCCAAAATCACCTTTGTTTGATAGAAGAGTGCTTATTTTTGTAGCAAATCCTATCGAAAATTTTTATTTTTTTATGACTTCTTTTAATGCATCACTTTTTTTTTCCATTAATAACCAAGGAAGGGCACTTGTATTTATGCAGTCTCCATTGCTATTTGATTCAATGAAATCTTTTAGCGTATGATTGGATTCATGAATGTTAGTAGAAATTTTAGAAATTTTTTCTCTATCACACCTTCCATCCAACATTTTCCATAGTGTCTCTGTTACATTCTTTCCAATATGCATAGCATCAAATAAATGCACGATTGAGAGATCCTTGTAGTATGGTATCCTACTAAATTGAGAAGGATAACTTTTCATTCCTCTAGGAAGTTGGTCATTGATGCCTTGATGCAGGAGCATCCAGAGGGATAAGGGCAATCCTATGTCAACCAAAAAAATGTACTTAGACTTAGTTTCTATTTCATGTGTTTTCATTTCTAGATACCCATTTGGGTCAAATAAAGGTTCCAACTCTCACAGTTCCACTATCAGTGTTCTAGGATAGAGTATTTGAACACCTTGGGATACATATAAATGCCAAAAAAATAGGAGTATGTAATTGAGCCATCATCTGTAAACTGGTCAGAAGATTGTAATCGTAATTTAGACCATTCCAAAAAAAGAATCAGGTCAAAAGGCCCCACAGTTTGAAAGTTATTACACTTTTTTAATTTTTGGAGACCTCTTAAGAATGCTTCAAAGTCAAGTTAGGGGTATTAAATGACCTCAAATAGGGACAAAAAATGGGGGATGAGAAAATTTGGTCCATAGGGCTATAGATCACTTTGAGAGCTTTCCAAAAATGTAAATGGTTCATCAATCGAAGCTACAGTTCTAAAGTTATGCCTCCCAAAAGTTTGATTACCATTTCAAGATTCTTCTAATTTTGTGCCAACTTCTAATACGACTTCTAGAGCCTTCTATTTGGTCAGTAGATGCCAACTAGCACTTTCTAGAATGTATTCATAATCCTTAACCCTCCGAAGTCTATTTAAGAACATTTTTGGCATTGTAAAAGGCAGTTCGGAGTGGAGTTTGAGAGGAGGTACTAAAAGGAGAAATTATCTCTAGACTTATACTGTTGTAAGCCCTTAGGGCATGTTTTGAAGTGTATTTTCTTTGTTCTGAATGTAATAGCATATTTACATAGTTAATATAATTTTCCCTTTCCTGTTGTATCCATTCTATGCTTGGGTGGTGTCCCCATCAAGTGGTATCAGAGCTGGTTTTCCTGAGTGTGTAGACAGAGCGCCTACTGTGAGGTAGTTTGCACCAGGACTATGTGGTTGTGGGTTTGAGTTAAGAAGATGCCTCCACAAAGAGAGCATGGTGGAATGGCCAGAGCTATTAATCCTGAGTAGGTTAGAGCCCTCCAAAGGTAGGTACAAGAATTGTAGGAGGAGCTCCATAGAGGAACAAATGTTGCCACAAAAAATGAAAGTGAGGATGATAATGAAGAAGAAGAAATTGGACTAGTAGGGGAATTTGATGAGGAAGTTCTAAATTAGGTAGAGGAAAGGCTTTTTAGGGCCATTACTTAGTTTGGGAAAAGACCTACAATTGATGTGGGTGTATTTTCAAGAAATTTGAAACCAGATGAGTTGATCGACTGGATCAATGAATTGAAAGAGTACTTTGAGTATGAGGCTATCAAGGATCTAGATAGGGTTAAGTTTGCAAAGGCCAAACTAAAAGGCCATGCCAAAATCTGGTGGCAAGAGGTTCAATTGGAAAGAAACAGAAGAGGAAAGGATAAGATCACAAAGTGGGATCGTATGGTGGACAAATTAAAGAAGCAATTCATTCCTATTGATTATGAGCTTGATTTGTTTGAGAAGATGCATGGGTTAAAGTAAGTAGAAAAATTAGTCCAAGAATATATAGAGGAGTTTTACCGATTTCTTATTAGAGTAGGGCATGAAAAAGCAAATAAGGAGAAGGTTGCTCATTATATTAGTGGGTTGCGACAAAGCATCCAAGAGGAATTAAGTCTAGTAAGAATGACCAGCATTGAAAAGGCATACTAGTTTGCCCTACAAGTTGAAGAGAAGCTAAATAACAAGTTTGAAGGGAGACAAAGAGGGCATGGTCAAGGAGGAAGGGGTAGTGGGAGGTCATTTGGAGGCCAAAATGAAACCCAAAAGAAAAATGAAGATGTGGGTACAAGCAGGAACTAGAGGAATGAGGGTTTCAACCACTCTCATGATCAAGACTTTGAAAATTAGAGAGGAAGAGGTAGAGGATGTGGAAAAAGAAGAGGAGGCTTTCATGGTGCCTATTTCCATTGTAATGAAGAAGGTCATCATGCCTTTGAATGCCCTCAATGACAAGGAAGGACAGATAGGAGACCTGAGGGTCAAGCTAGGGTTGCTCATGTGGATGAGAATGCACAATCATCACATTCAGAGGATGCAGAAAGAGGAGAGACTTTAGTAAATGAAAGGGTCCTACTAAGTGGTGAGATTGAACCAGGACAAAGGAGGAGTTTTTTCCATACTAGATGCAAGTGTGAGGATAAATGTTGTCATGTGATCATTGATGGTGGTAGCACTGATAACTTGGTATCAGAGGAGATGGTCTCTAAGTTGAAGCTCAAGAGGAAGAAACATCCCTAGCCCTATCAAATTTCTTGGGTGAAAGATGATCATAAGGTCCTAGTGAGTGAATAATGTTTAGTGAAGGGGTAGTGGGAGGTCATTTGGAGGCCAAAATGAAACCCAAAAGAAAAATGAAGATGTGGGTACAAGCAGGAACTAGAGGAACAAGGGTTTCAACCACTCCCATGATCAAGACTTTGAAAATTAGAGAGGAAGAGGTAGAGGATGTGGACAAAGAAGAGGAGGCTTTCATGGTACCTATTTCCATTGTAATGAAGAAGGTCATCGTGCCTTTGAATGCCCTTAATGACAAGGAAGGACAGATAGGAGACCTAAGGGTCAAGCTAGGGTTGCTCATGTGGATGAGAATGCACAATCATCACATTCAGAGGATGCAGAAAGAGGAGAGACTTTAGTAAATGAAAGGGTCCTACTAAGTGGTGAGATTGAACTAGGACAAAGGAGGAGTTTTTTCCATACTAGATGCAAGTGTGAGGATAAATGTTGTCATGTGATCATTGATGGTGGTAGCACTAATAACTTGGTATTATAGGAGATGGTCTCTAAGTTGAAGCTCAAGAGGGAGAAACATCCCTAGCCCTATCAAATTGCTTGGGTGAAAGATGATCATAAGGTCCTAGTGAGTGAATAATGTTTAGTGAAATTCAAAATTGGGAGTTACCATGATGAAGTTCTTTGTGATGTTATTCCAATGGATGTTTTCCATCTATTGTTGGGTAGACCATGGAATTTTGATAGGCATGCAGTACATGATGGTCATGCAAACATATACTCTCTAACAAAGGATGGAGTTCGCCACAAACTGAAGCCCATGAAAAAGGAAGGTGAAAAAGTATGTAGCAGTGCTATGATTTGTCTTGTTGATGGAAGGAAGTTTTTAGATGGCATCAAACATCAGCATATGTGCTATGCTTTGATTCCTAGGAAAGATAAAGAAGGTAGTAGTGAAATACCACTTGAAGTTTCAAATTTACTACATGAGTTTGGAGATATTATCTCTGATAATGTTCCAGAAGGATTGCCACCGATAAGGCAAATCAATCATCAGATAGATTTAATCCCAGGAGCTAGTTTCCCTAACAAGGCTGCTCACAAGATGACTCTTACTAAAACTGAGGAGCTAAATAGACAAGTTTAGGAGCTATTGAGGAAGGGCTTGATTCGGGAGAGCTTGAGTCCATGTGTAGTACTAGCAGTACTCGTACCAAAGAAGGATAGAGAGTGGAGGATGTGTACAGACTCTTGAGCTATAAATAGGATAGCCATCAAGTATCAGTTTCCTTTGCCAAGAATGGATGATCTTATGGACTGCTTGAGTGGAGCTCAGTACTTCACAAAGATAGATCTCAAGAGTGGTTATCACCAAATATGGATTCAAGAAGGAGATGAGTGGAAAACAGCCTTCAAGACCAAGGAGGGTCTTTATGAGTAGTTAGTCATGCCCTTTGGATTGACAAACACCCCAAGAACCTTCATGTGACTTGTGAATGAGATACTTAAGAAGTTCTTGAGAAAATTTGTTATTGTCTATTTGGATGATATTTTAATTTTCAGCAAGACTTTGGAAGAACATTTATTTCATATTCATAGTGTCCTTGAAAGGCTAAGGGAAGAGAAACTATTAATTAATTTGAAGAAGTGTATTTTTGCAAAAAGGGAGTTTACTTGGGGTTTGTTATATCACCTAAAGATCTTAAAATGGATCCAGAGAAGGTAAAAGCCATCTTGGAATGGCCTACTCCAAAGTCTGCTACTGAGGTAAGATCATTTCAAGGTCTATTTAGTTTTTATAAGAAGTTCATTAAGAACTTCAGTGGCATATGTGCACCCCTGAATGACACAATAAGAGGGGATAGAAAAGAATTCAAGTGGACTGTGGCAGTTGTGAGAAGTTTTGAATTACTATAGAAGAATGTGACAGAACAACCTGTGTTGGCACTTCCAAATTTTAGAAAGGTATTTCAAGTGGATTGTGATGCTAATGGCAGTGCTATTAGGGCTGTATTAAGCCAAGAAGGTAAGCCTATTGCATATTTTAGTGAGAAATTGAATTATGAAAAAAAGAAGTGTTCTATTTATGATCAAGAATTCTATGCAATAGTTCAGGCCTTAAATAAATGGAGGCATTATTTGTTGCCAAAGAAATTTGTTTTGTATACTAATCATCAGGCATTACAGTCCCTAAATAGCCAAGGTAAATTGAATTAGAGGCATATGAAGTGGGTAGAGTTCTTGTAGAGCTATACATTTCTATTGAAACATAGAAGTGGAAAATCTAATAGGGTTGCAGATGCACTAAGTAGGAGATAGTTGTTGCTTACAGTAATGCAGGTCAAAGTAGTTGGGTTTGATGAACTCAAGAATCTTTACCCTAAGGATCCTAATTTTGCTAAAGCATGGAAAGCTTGTAAAGAGCCTGTTGTTGTAGAAAGAACTAAGTGGTTAGACTATTTGATTTAGGATGGTATGTTATTCAAGGGCAGTCAATTTTGCATTCCAAGGAGTTCCATGAGGGAAAATCTGATTAAGAAGAAACATAGTGGAGGGATGGGAGGACATTTTGGTCAAGATAAGACCATTTCCATTCTCAAAGAACAATATTTTTGGCCTCAAATTTCATAAGATGTGAAGAAGTTTGTACAGAGTTGTCAGATTTGTCAAGTTGCCAAGGGATTTAGTCATAATACTGGACTATATCAGCCATTGCCTATTCCATCAAAGCCATGGGAAGACATAAGTATGGATTTTGTTCTTGGATTGCCAAGGACACAAAGGGGTAATGACTCAGTATTTGTGGTGGTTGATAGGTTCTCCAAAATGAAACGTTTCATTCCATGCCACAAAACTCATGATGTTGTCCATATTGCAGACTTATTTTTCAAAGAGGTGGTAAGACTACACAGTCTTCCAAGGAGTATAGTTTCTGACAGAGATACTAAATTTGTAGGGTATTTCTGGAGAACATTATGGAAGAAGTTGAGAACAGACTTGAAATTTTGTTCAACACATCACCCGTAGACTGATGGCCAAACAGAAGTGGTAAATAGAAGCCTGGGCAATTTACTGAGATGTTTAGTTGGGGATAAACCCAAGAGGTGGGATTTGATTCTACCACAAGTAGAGTTTTCTTACAATAACTCTATAAATAGGAGTACTGGTAGATCACCATTCCAAATTGTATATGGAAGTAGCCCAAGGACTGCACTAGGGTTGAGGAAGATAGAGCAAGGGGAAAGGACAAGTGCTGAAGCTGAAGAATTTGCTGAACATATAAAGCATCTACATGAGGAGGTTTAGGCACACATTACCAAGATGAATCAAGAGTATAAAGCTAAGGCTGATCAAAGGGGAAGACATAAGAAATTTCAAGTAGGGGATCTAGTCATGATACACTTACAAAAAGAAAAATTTCTAACTAATACTTACAACAAGCTGAAAATGAAGAAATTTGGTCCCTGCAATATTCTAAAGAAACATGACTCAAGAAATGCATATGAGGTGGAGTTGCTAGATGGAATTCACATTTCTCCTATTTTCAACATTGCAAACTTAACAGAGTATCACGATGATGGTGCAGATGAGGAGCCGATGTTAGAGCCATGTCCAATTCCTACTTCTGAGAAGGAGGAGATAGAAGACATTCTAGATCATTGTGTGGGTAGGAGTACCAGACATAGGCAATATGAAGAGTATTTGGTCAAGTGGAAAGGATGGCCAATCGAGGACTCAACTTGAATTTCAGCAACTAAGATTTCCCATTTGGGATTTCCTCTACCATTCATAAAGTGACAAGGTCACTTTTCAATCTACTCTGGGTGTTTGATGTAGGAGCATCCAGAGGGATAAGGGCAATCTTGTGTCAACCAAAAAAATGTACTTAGACTTAGTTTCTATTTCATGTGTTTTCATTTTTGGATACTCATTTTGTTCAAATAAAGGTTCCAACTCCCACAATTCCACTATTAGTGTTCTAGGATAGAGTATTTGAACACCTTGGGATACATGTAAATGCTGGAAAAATAGGAGTATGTAATTGAGCCATCATTTTGGTGAACTAGAAGGTGTAAATTGGTCAGAAGATTGTAGTTTTAATTTACAGCATTTTAGAAAAACAACCAGGTCGAAAGGCCCCATGGTTTGAAAGTTATTTCAATTTTTCAATTTTTGGAGACCTCCTAAGAATGCTTCAAAGTTAGGTTAGGGGCATTAAATGACCTCAAATAGGCCCAAAAAATTGGGGATGAGTGAAGATGGTCCATAGGGCTATAGAGCACTTCGAGAGCTTTTCAAAAATGTAAATGGTTTGTCAATCGGAGCTACGATTCAAAATTTATGGCTCCCGAAAGTTTAGTTACCATTTTTGGATTCTTCTAATTTTGTCCCAACTTCTAATGCAACTTCTCAAGCCTTCTATTTGGTCTATGGATGTGAACTAGCCCTTTTTAGAATGTATTCCTAATCCTTAACCCTCCAAGGCCTATTTAAGAATATTTCTAGTATTGTAAAAGGAAGTTCGAAGTGGAGTTTGAGAGGAGGTACTAAAAGGAGAAATTATCTCCAAACTTACACTATTGTAAGCCCTTAGGGCATGTCTTGAAGTCTATTTTCTCTATTTTGAATGTAATAGCATATTTACATAGTTAATACAATTTTTCCTTTCTTTTTGTGTCCATTTTGTTCTTGGGTGGTGTCCCCATCAAGTGGTATCAGAGCTAGTTTTCCTGAGTGTGTAGATAGAGCATCAACTATGAGGCAGTTTGCACCAAGACTGTGTGGTTGTGTGTTTTAGTTAAGAAGATGCCTCCATGAAGAGAGCATGGTGGAAGGGCCTCAGCTATTAATCCTGAGAAGGTTAGAGCCCTCCAAAGGTAGGTACAAGTGTTGTAGGAGGAGCTCTGTAGAGGAATAAATGTTGTCACAGGCAACGAAAGTGAGGATAATAATGAAGAAGAAGAAATTGGACCAGAAGGGAAATTTGACAAGGAAGTTTTAAATTAGGTAGAGGAAAGGCTTTTTAGGGCCATTACTAAGTTTGGGAAAAGACCTACAATTGATGTGGGTGTATTTTTAGGAAATTTGAAACCAGATGAGTTGATCGACTAGATCAATGAGCTGGAAGAGTACTTTGAGTATAAGGATATCAAGGATCTAGATAGGGTTAAGTTTGCAAAGGCCAAACTGAAAGGCCATGCCAAAATCTGGTGGCAAGAGGTTCAATTGGAAAGAAATAGAAGTGGAAAAGATAAGATCACAAGGTGGGATTGTATGGTGGACAAATTGAAGAAGCAATTCATTCCTATTGATTATGAGCTTGATTTGTTTAAGAAGATGCATGGGTTAAAGAAAATAGGAAAATCAGTCCAAGAATATACAGAGGAGTTTTATCAATTTTTTATTAGAGCAAGGCATGTAGAAGCAAATAAGGAGAATTTTGCTCATTATATCAGTGGGTTGTGACCTAGCATCCAAGAGGAATTAAGTTCGATAAGAATGACCAGCATTGAAGAGGCATACCAGTTTGCCCTACGAGTTGAACATAAGCTAAATAAGAGGTTTGAAGGGAGACAAAGAGGGCATGGTGAAGGAGGAAGTGGTTGTGGTAGGTCATCTGGAGGCTAAAATTAGACCCAAAAGAAAAATGAAGATGTGGGGACTAGTAGGAACCAGAGGAACAAGGGTTTCAATCGCTTCCATGATCAAGACTTTGGAAATCAGAGAGGAAGAGGTAGAGAACATGGACAAAGAAGAGGAGACGTTTGTGGTACCTATTTCCATTGCAATGAAGAAGGTCATCATGCCTTTGAATGCCCTCAACAACAAGGAACGCCAGATAGGAGAGCTGAGGGTCAAGCTAGGGTTGCTCATGTGGATGAGGATGCACAATCATCACATTTAGAGGATTCAAAAAGAGGAGAGATTTTAGTAAATGAAAGGGTCCTCCTAAGTGGTGAGATTGAACTAGGACAAAGGAGGATTTTTTTTCGTACCAGATGTAAGTGTGAGGATAAATGTTGTAATGTGATCATTTATGGTGGTAGCGCTGATAACTTGGTATCAGAGGAGATGGTCTCTAAGTTGAAGCTCAAGAGGGAGAAACATCCCTAGCCCTAATGGATTGCTTGGGTGAAAGATGATCATAAGGTCCTCGTAAGTGAACAATGTTTAGTGAAATTCAAAATTGGGAGTTACCATGATGAAGTTATCTGTGATGTTATTCCAATGGATGTTTGCCATCTATTTTTGGGTAGACCATGGTAGTTTGATAGGAATGCAGTACATGATGGTCATGCAAACACATACTCTCTAACAAAGATGGAGTTCGCCACAAAAAGAAGCGCATGAAAAAGGAAGGTGAAAAGGTATGTAGCAGTGTTAGGATTTGTCTTGTTGATGGAAGTTTGTTTTTAGATGGCATGAAATATCAACGTATGTGCTATGCTTTGATTCCTAGGAAAGATAAAGAAGGTAGTAGTGAAATACCACTTGAAGTTTCAGATTTACTAGGTGAGTTTGAAGATATTATCTCTAATAATATTCCAGAAGGATTACCACTAATAAGGCAAATTAGTCATCAGATAGATTTAATCCCAGGAGCTAGTTTTCCTAACAAGGTTGCTCACAAGATGAATCCTACTGAAACTAAGGAGCTAAATAGATAGGTTCAGGAGCTATTGAGGAAGGGCTTGATTCAGGAGAGCTTGAGTCCATGTGCAGTACCTGCAGTACTCACACCAAATAATGATGGAGAGTGGAGGATTTGTAAAGACTCTCAAGCTATAAATAGGATAACCATCAAGTATCGATTTCCTTTGCCAAGAATGGATGATCTTATAGACTACTTGAGTGGAGCTCAGTAATTCACAAAGATAGATTTTAAGAGTGGTTATCACCAGATACGGATTTGAGAAGGAGATGAGTGGAAAATAGCCTTCAAGACCAAGGAGGGTCTTTATGAGTGATTAATCATGTCCTTTGGATTGACAAAAGCCCCAAGCACCTTCATGCAACTTATGAATGAGGTACTTAAGAAGTTCTTGGAAAAATTTGTTATTGTCTATTTGGATGATATTTTAATTTTCAGCAAGACTTTGGAAGAACATTTATTGCATATTCGTAGTGTCCTTGATAGGTTAAGTGAAAAGAAACTGTTAATTAATTTGAAAAAGTGTATTTTTGCAAAAAGGGAGTTAGTCTACTTGGGGTTTGTTATATCACCTGAAGGTCTTAAAATGGATCCAAAGAAAGTAAAATCCATCTTGGAATGGCCTACTCCAAGGTTTGATACTGAGGTAAGATCATTTCATGGTCTAGTTAGTTTTTACAGGAAGTTCATTAATAACTTCAGTGGCATATGTACACCCCTGACTGACACAATAAGAGGGGATAGAAAAGAGTTCAAGTGGACTACGACAGCTATGAGAAGTTTTGAATTGCTAAAGAAGGTGACAAAAAAACCCATGTTGGCACTTCTAGATTTTAGAAAGGTGTTCTAGGTGGATTGTGATGCTAGTGGCAGTGCTATCGGGGCTGTATTAAGCTAAGAAGGTAAGTGTATTGAATGTTTTAGTGAGAAATTGAATGATGCAAAAAAGAAGTATTTTTTTTATGATCAAGAGTTCTATGCACTAGTTCAAGGCTTAAAGAAATGGAGGCATTATTTGGTGCCAAAGGAATTTTTTTTGTATACTGATCATCAAGCATTACATTACCTAAATAGCCAAGGTAAATTGAATCAGAGGCATATGAAGTGGGTAGAGTTCTTGCAGAGCTATACATTTGTGTTGAAGCATAGAAGTGGAAAATCTAATAGGATTGCAGATGCACTAAGTAGGAGATAGTTGTTGCTTATAGTAATGCAGGTCAAAGTAGTTGGGTTTGATGAACTCAAGAATCTTTACCCTGAGGATCCTAATTTTGCTAAAGCGTGGAAAGCTTGTAAAGAGCCTGTTGCTGTAGACAGAACTATGTGGTTAGACTATCTGATTCAGGATGGTATGTTATTCAAGGGCAGTCAATTATGCATTCCAAGGAGTTCCATGAGGGAAAATATGATTAAGGAGAAACACAATGGAGGGATGGTAGGACATTTTGGTTGAGATAAGACCATTTCCATTCTCAAAGAACATTATTTTTGGCCTCAAATGTCACAAGATGTGAAAAAGTTTGTACAAAGTTGTTATATTTGTCAAGTTGCCAAGGGATTTAGTCACAATACTAGACTATATCGGCCATTGCCTATTCCATCAAAGCCATGGGAAGACATAAGTATGGATTTTGTTCTTGGACTGCTAAGGACACAAAGGGGTAATGACTCAATATTTGTGGTGGTTGATAGGTTTTCCAAAATGACACATTTCATTCCATCCTACAAAACTCATGATGCTATCCATATTGCAGACTTGTTTTTCAGAGAGGTGGTAAGACTATATGGTCTTCTAAGGAGTATAGTTTCTGATAGAGATACTAAATTTGTAGGGTATCTCTGGAGAATATTGTGGTTGAGCATAGACTTGAAATTTAGTTCCACACATCACCCATAGACTAACATCCAAATGGAAGTGGTAAACAGAAGCTTGGGCAATTTGCTGAGATGTTTAGTTGGGGATAAACCCAAGCGGTGGCATTTGATTCTACCACAAGTAGAGTTTTCTTACAATAACTCTATAAATAGGAGTACTGGTAGATCACCATTCCAAATTGTATATCGAAGTAGCCCAAGGACTGCACCAAAGTTGAGGAAGATAGAGCAAGGTGAAAGGACAAGTGCTGAAGCTAAAGAATTTACTGAACATATCAAGCATCTACATGAGGCGGTTCAAGCACACATTACCAAGATGAATCAAGAGTATAAAGCTATGGCTAATCAAAGGAGAAGACATAAGAAATTTCAAGTAGGGGATCTAGTCATGATACACTTACGAAAAGAAAGATTTTTATCTGGTACTTACAACAAGCTAAAAATGAAGAAATTTGGTCCCTACAAAATTTTGAAGAGACATGACTCAAGAAATGCATATGAGGTGGAGTTGCTAGATGGAATTCACATTTCTCCTATTTTCAACATTGCAGACTTAATAGAGTATCATGATGATGGTGCAAATAAGGAGTCAATGTTAGAGCCATGTCCACATCCTACTTCTAAGAAGGAGGAGATAGAAGACATTCTAGATCATCGTGTGGGTAGGAGTACCAGACATAGGTAGTATGAAGAGTATTTGGTCAAGTGTAAAGGATGGCCAATCAAGGACTCAACTTGGATTTTAGCAGCTGAGGTTTCCCATTTGGTATTTCCTCTACCATTCATAAAGTGATAGGGTCACTTTTCAATCTACCTTGGGTGTCTGATGCAGGAGCATCCAAAGCGATAAGGGCAATCCTATGTCAACCAAAAAAATGTACTTGGACTTATTTTTTGTTTCATGTGTTTTCATTTCTGGATACCCATTTGGGTCAAATAAAGGTTCCAACTATCACAGTTCCACTATCAATGTTCTAGGATAGAGTATTTGAACACCTTGGGATACATGTAAATTTTGAAAAAATAGGAGTATATAATTGAGCCATCATTTTGGTGAGATAGAAGGTGTAAATTGGTCAGAAGATTTTAATTATAATTTAGAGGACTCTAGAAAAAGAATCAGGTCGAAAGGCCCCACGGTTTGAAAGTTATTGCAATTTTTCTATTTTTTGAGACCTCCTAAGAATGCTTCAAAGTTAGGTTAGGGGTATTAAATGACCTCAAATAGGGCCAAATAATGGGGGAAAAGTGAAGCTGGTCCATAGGGCTATAGAGTGCTTTGAGAACTTTTCAAAAATGTAAACAGTTCGTCAATCAGAGCTACAGTTCAAAAGTTATGCCTCCCAAAAGTTTGATTACCGTTTTTGGATTCTTCTAATTTTGTGCTGACTTTTAATGCGACTTCTAGAACCTTCTATTTGGTCAGTGGATGCCAACTAGCACTTTCTAGAATTTATTCCTAATCCTTAACCCTCTGGGGTCTATTTAAGAACATTTCTAGCATTGTAAAAGGCAGTTCGAAGTGTAGTTTGAGAGGAGGTACTAAAAGGAGAAATTATCTCCAAACTTATACTGTTGTAAGCCCTTAGGGCATTTTTTAAAGTCTATTTTCTCTATTCTGAATGAAATAGCACATTTACACAGTTAATACAATTTTCCCTTTCTTGTTGTGTCCATTCTATGCTTGGGTGGTGTCCCCATCATGCCTTGACAACCTTCATGAGTATCAATTATAGCACTAGCAAATATAAGACAATATGAAAATGAAAATTTTAAACTTCGAATGACAAATTGGATATTACCTCAATGATTTAGTCAATCATATTCGAACTTCCATAGATGAGGTGTCATTCTTTGTGGCTTTGATCATGTCTCTTCGTTCCCATTGAAAAGATGTTTTTCAAAAATTCGATACCTATGATTATTGTGAAGAAAGTGCCTAAACTCATCAAACACCTACTTTCCTAAACTTCTCAAATGATGAGATTTCATCTTTAGACCATAAACTGGACATGCAATTTTTTCCTTTGTTTGAAGACCTAAAAGATCATGTACAATTAGATGATGTACAATTATCATGCACAACTTAAGAATACAGTAGTAATGTGTAAGCACTATAATAGACCAAAAATATGTGATCTTAACAATATAACATACTAGAAAAATGAGTTAGCCTAGGGGCATCATGTATTGTCCATACAAGCATTCCATAGAATTGAAATTGTCTGTGTCCTATTGGTCTAGAGATTTCATACATAGTGATGCCATTCTTTAACTTCAACAACTCATCAATTAGGGGCTCAATATACACATCCATGTCTTTAACTTGGTACTTACCTAGTAATTAAATGAACATAAATATTACATAATTATTATGACAATTTTCATGCACTGTTTATAAATTAATTTAGATAAATATAAAATGAAAAATACTTGGCACAATCATTGACAACATTATGTGCTCCCTCTTTATGGACATCCAAGGAGGAATGTTATTGTTAATAACAAAAATAGGCCATATTGAGTAAATGGATCTCATATCTCCATATGGATTGACATCGTCCACTGCCAATGAAAGCTTCAGATTATGAGGCTCTTCTTTAAAGTGTGACCACGTTTCTTCTATCTCTTTAAATGCAAAACCATCATTAGGCATTCACATAATGTCATCTTGACTTCTATTGCTTGCATGGTAATCCATAATTTGTACCAAGCTAGTGCATATGAATAATCATTAAAGATGTGGAATAATGAGAATGTATTGAAGAACCTTGTGAGACACCCTTTTTGTTATTTGATCTGACCGATATCTACTAATATGACAATCATGGCATTCCATTGCAAATTTATGTTGTTTATGATATAGAATGTGATCATTGGGACATGCATGTATTGTTTGATACTTCATTCCAATCTGATTCATAATGGTAGATAATTCTCAGTATGAATGAGGCAAAATGTTTGATGATAGTAAAAAAAAGCTCACCTATCAACCTATAACAAAAAATATGCATTGTTAATTTATTGAATAGTAATTGTATGCTAACATTGAAGATGATAAAAATGGCATACCTTAGCATATGTGACATTGCTACATTGGATAAACCATTCATAACCTTTAAGTTCACCAACAACACTATATTTGAGAGTAGAGTTGTTTGGGAGCCTGTGTATAAGGGCTTGTGTTCCTTCTCAAGTAAAGGTATATCAAGACCATCTTCATCATCATTATTAGATTTGCTAGTACCATCATTGTGAGCCTCTTCATCACCTGCTCCAATACCATCTTCTTTAATCATGTCCTCTAGCACATTATCATCTTGTTCCATGGGAGTGTTATCCTCAGCTTGGATATTCACACCTCCATGTTCCTCCAGTAGGAAATCCACATTCAACAATGGAAAAAAATCATGGCCCCTTTCAATGTGACCATGTTGCCTACAATGACTATGGGTTGTTGTGATTTAAATGCTTTGATTCTTTAAACTCTTACACTTTTTGCAAGGACAATAACATTTATCAAATTTTCTTCAAAATTGAGACCACAATGCATCCATTGTCTCATTATTTCATTCTAGGTTCATATTGTCAGGCATGGTCTTTCTTCATAGGAAAATATATCTACAAATAAATTGGACATGTTGTAGTTAATCTTTATATATGCACATATGGAAATTGTTGATTAATTTTTTCAAATGTAACTAAAATGATTCTATATTTTCTAGAAGGTAGAGATGTTTGCAAAATGTGGAGTTATAGACAAAGTATCTTAATTATTTGCAAAATGCCTCAAAGATATGTCACAAGGTGAAAGTTACTTAGGTGCTATCAACAACATGCCTTGACTAATCTTGATAGCAATGACTAATGTGATTAATATATCAACTAATGAAGATGACTAAAAGATTCAAAAATATTAATGTATAGCAATGTTTTTCTAGAGGAAATATATGCTCTTCAGTAAGATATAAAAGGAAATATGAATTAGATGTGATCTATGTGTGCTTCAAGAAGGCGGACATTACCTTTTGAAAATTTTTCAACAGGGGCATCATATTTTCATCAATTTATTAAGAGGTTTATATAGTTTAAGATTGGAGTAAGAGATATTTATCATTATCCTAAGGACTACAGACTAAGTGTAATCAAACATTTCATTGTCTATGCTTTTACCAATTTCTCATAAAAATAAAAAGATTCTTGAAAGATTGGTTCTTGAAATAGGTTCCTATTTCAAGAACCCATCTCATTTCAAGAACACATCTCTTAAGAATCTATTCATTCTTTCCATTTCAAGAATCCATTATTTTTTTTAATTTCAAGAACTCATCTCTCAAGAATCCATTCATTTTCATAACAAATAGCTTTTTGAGACTACTGCTCATGAAACATGTGCTTTTGAATTTTTGAATCTTGATTTGAAGGATAACATAGTTGAACCCAAAAACTAATATCACAATAATGGAAGTTTTCAATTACTCGAATGGAAGCTCACAATTTCTTTATATAATAAACTAATGGAGTGCTCCTTTTCACTTTGTATATTTAAGAATCTAATTGGAGCATTCCATTTCACTTTGTAGCAATCTATGTAGCACCTCAGAATTATTTATCCATCCCAAAAGGAGTGCAGGCATATGCTAACCTTTCTAGTCCATTACAGGTCCAGACATTGGCTAAAGCTGGTAGACCATCTTTACTATCAACTTATTCAAGCTAGAATGTGGGGGCTGTTGGACCTACATCATATTAAAAACAAAATGGAGGGCCTACATCATTTTTGAACTAACAATAGCTAGAATATCTATCTCACACTAATTATCAAAAGATTGAGACATATCCATCCCCTCCTTACCATGGGAACAACAATCCATAGATAGGATCATCTCTTCATAATAATTCTTGGAATATCCATTCACAAATAAGAGAGTTCACTTTTCCAACTACTAAAAGAGGAAATCAAGATCCTATTGTAAACATATATGCATATGAGCAACAACAATCCTCTTTTCTAACATCACAAGGAACTTTTCCAACTACCCAAATAAGAAATCAACATCCTGTTGGAAACTGGTATGCATATAAGCAACAACAATCCTCTTTTCTAACAACACAAGGAACTTTTCCAACTCCTCAAGGAGGAAATCAAGATCCTGTTGTGAATCAATATGCATATGAGCAACATCAATCCTCTTTTCCAACAACACAAGGAGAAAATATAAATCTTCATATGAATAAGTATGTAGCAGTATCAATATCTGAGAAACAACAACTTTCTTTTCCAACTTCACAAGGAAGAAATCTAGATCTTCATGTGAATGGATTTACAATAATACCAGCATTTAAGCAATAGCAACAATATTTTTCAACCTCACAAGGTGGAAATCCTAATCTTTGTGTCAATGGATATGCAATAGTATCAATGTCTAAGCAACAACAACCCTCTTTTCCAACTTCTCAAGGAAGAAATCCAAATCCTGGTGTGAATGATTATGCACAAGCATCGACATCTGGGCAACAACAAAAGTTTTTCAGTATGGATCATTCCCATCAACCTGAATATAAGAACAACCACTAAAGAGGCTCACTATGACTCTAGATTATATAATTCATTTGGTATTTATGGCATTGTCCTACATGCTAAAAAACATGTACACTATATGGTGAAGATATTGTTTCATTTCCTTTTGGTTACTATGGTTGTGATTTCATTCGTATACTTTATTAGCTTGATTTGTGACTATGGTTTGATCTTGTCTTTAAGGGATTGCTATGGCAATTGATTGGCATTCTAATGAAAGCAGTAGAGACATAAGATAAGATAAAATAAAAGAAGAAAAATAAAAATAGATAAGAATAAAATAAGGATCAATAACAAGATTTAAAAAAAGAAAGGAAACTTGGTAAGGAAAATGACTCAAGATAAAAACATAAAAATAATTAATTAATAATAAAAACAATAATGAACAGAGAAGGTGAATCCAATAAAGAGCTACAAAAATGTTAATATAAACGAGAAAATAATAATGAAAATGATAAAAATAACAAAAATAGTAATAATAATAACATTAACAATAACAATAAGGTTAATAATAATAATAATAAAATTGAAAATAAAAACAAAAATGACCAATTAATCAATAACAACAAAGATGTTAAAAATAATGTTAATAATAATGTTAATAATAATAATAAAATTAATAATAATAAGGATAAAAATTAATAAAAATAATAACAATAATAATAATAATGAACACAAAACCAAAAATGACCAAATAATAAATAACAATAAAAATGAACTCAAGAAGAGAATCATAAAAATAAGAATGAAAAGAAAATAATAAAAATAAGAAAGCACAAATCAAAAGGAAGAACAACAAATGCACAAGTATGAGTATATATATATATATATATATATATATATATATATATATATATATATATATATAAGAAGAAAGAACATAAATAAAAGCACTTAAGTATATAAGAAAATATAAAAGCAATATATATATATATATATATATATATATATATATATATATATATATATATATATATATATATATATATATATATATATATATGAACAAAATAAGATGATCTAAAAAAGAAAGGGAAACCAGGGACCACCAGAAAAAAAGTGTAAAAAGAAGGGCAAGGAAATAGCTGAACATCGAAAGAATAGGGTCACCGGATTAGGAATGAAGATTCAAAGAAAGTCAAGGGAAAACAAAGGAACCACAGATGGGGGCATCCTAGAGACCACAACAACAAAGAGAAAGGAAGGAAAAAGAAGAAAAGGAAAAGAGCAATCATCGATCTCAAAAAGGCCACCACTAGGGGAGAAATGAGAAGCAAGGAGGTGAGGAATGACCGACAAACCCAGAAGATCATTGGATCAGGGTCGTTGGTACTTAGCCAATATGGGAAGCCACGAAGGGTTTAAAGTCCACCCATCATCTCTGTTGAGGTTGATGGGGTGATTGTTGATAACTACTACTTCCTTAAGCTTCCTTTTAAAATAGTTGTCCTCCTCAGATAAGATTTGGGCATCTTCTAAACAAATGTGGTGCTTAGTAGCTGATGAGTGCTCTGCTAAAGTAGACTTTTGAAACATGTCAAGTCTAATGTGAGCACTATGCTCCTTGATTCTAGTGCTGAAAGAATGACCAGTTTCACCTATATATGGAATCCTGCAAGAGCAAGATACTTTGTAGACTCCTGATACTAAAAAAAACATCTTTGGAGTCTTTGAGAGCAGAGGTACAATTCTTGAGCCTATACCAAGGTTTGAAGGCCACGCATAGGCCTTTTTTTCTTAGAATCTTGGCAAGCTTCTGGGAGAGCCCCTCTACAAAGGGAAGTGACACAAAAGTAGGAGGTGGAGAGAGGATGTGTTGGGGAGCAGAGAGGGAAAGAAAAAAAGAGTGAGCATGGAAAAAGACCCTAGAAATTTTCTTGTGGGAGTACCCATTTAATCTTAAGACTTTGCAGAGGTGGGTCAACTCCAAATTTAAGTCATCATCATCACAAATTTTGAGGGCTCTTAAGGCTAAGGTCTTGAGGGTACCAACTTTTTGGCTCGAATGGTGGTGAGAAGAGGCATGAAGGTAAAAATTGGTGTGCATGGCCTTTCGAAACACTTGATTTCCCAATGAGCCGTTTGGTTTCTTAATGAGTAAAACATCAAGGAAGGGCAATTGGTTGTTGGTTTGAAGCTCTTTGGTGAAAGCGATGCTAGGAGAGAAGTTGTTAAGATGCCTATGAAAATCTTCCAGTTTATCAATACCATGGGGCCAATAAACATTGGTATCATCAACGTATCACTTCCACCTCCGCCAAGTCTTTAGATTAAATGGGTACTCCCACAAGCAAATTTCTAGGGCCTTTGCCCATGGTCACTCTTTTTTCTTTCCCTCTCTGTTCCCCAACCCATCCTCTCTCCACCTCCCATTTTTGTGTCACTTCCCTTTGTAGAGGGGGTCTCCCAGAAGCTTGCCAAGATTTTGAGCAAAAGAGGCCTATGTGTGGCCTTCAAACCTTGGTATAGGCTCAAGAATCGTACCCCTACTCTTAAAGACTCCAAAGATGTTTTTTCAGAATTAGGAGTCTACAAAGTTTCTTGCTCTTGCGAGATTCCATATATAGGTGAAATTGGTCATTCGTTTAGCACTAGAATCAAGGAGCATAGTGCTGACACTAGACTTGATAGGGTTCAAAAGTCTACTTTAGTGGAGCACTTGTCAGCTACTAAGCACCACATTTCTTTAGAAGATGCCAAAATCTTATCCAAGGAGGACAACTATTTTAAAAGGAAGCTTAAGGAAGCAGTAGTTATCAACAGGCACCTCGTCAACCTCAATAGAGATGATGGGTGGACTTTAAACCCTTCGTGGCTTCCCATGTTGGCTAAGTACCAATGACCCTGATACTATGATCTTCTGGGTCTATCGGTCATTCCTTGCCTTCTTGCTCCTCATTTCTCCCCTGGTGGTGGCCTTTTGGTGACTGCTCTTTTCCTTTTCTTCTTTTTCCTTCCTTTCTCTTTGTTTTTGTGGTCTCTAGGATGCCCCCGTCTGTGGTTCCTTTGTTTTCCCTTGACTTTCTTTGTATCTTCATTCCTAATTCGGTGACCTTATTCTTTCGATGCTTAGCTATTTCCTTGCTCTTCTTTTTACTCTTGTTTTCTGGTGGTCCCCGGTTTCCCTTTCTTTTTTAGATCATATTATTTTGTTCATTTCTATCTATCTATATATATATATATATATATATATATATATATATATATATATATATATATATATATATATATATATATATATATATATATATACTCATACTTGTGCATTTGTTGTTCTTCCTTTTGATTTGTGCTTTCTTATTTTTATTATTTTCTTTTCATTCTTATTTTTATGATTCTCTTTCTGAGTTTGTTTTTATTGTTATTTATTATTTGGTCATTTTTGGTTTTATGTTCATTATTATTATTAATGTTATTATTATTATTTTAACATTATTTTTAACATCTTTGTTGTTATTGATTAATTGGTCATTTTTGTTTTTATTTTCAATTTTATTTTTATTATTATTATTTTTATTTTTATTTTTTTTAAATTTTATTTTTAACCTTATTGTTATTTTTAATGTTATTATTATTACTATTTTTGTTATTTTTATCATTTTCATTATTATTTTCTTGTTTATGTTAACATTTTTGTAGCTCTTTATTGGAATCACCTTCTCTATTCATTATTGTTTTTATGTTGGGTCATTTTCCTTACCGAGTTTCCTTTCTTTTTTTAAATTTTTTTATTGATCCTTATTTTATTATTATCTATTTTTATTTTTCTTCTTTTATTTTATCTTATCTTATGTCTCTACTGCTTTCATTAGAATTTTCCTTCACCCTCACTCATTTTTCTTTACATCTTTTTTATTATTACTCGTTTTTAATTGTATGCTTGTAGGTTTCAATATTTTTTCTTTTTGGTTAGGTTTCATTCTTCGTCTTTCGGCTTGTTCCCGGTGATTACCCTTTACTTATTAGTCCTTCTCTATTTTCTTTTATTGTTTGAATTTCTTCTTCTCTTCTTTTTTTATTTTATCTCATTTTCTGCTCCTTTTAGTCTCCCCCCTCAATCTGTGTGTCCCCCCTCCCTCCTCTTTTTATATCTATATGTCATCTCTTGTTTGCTACTTATTATTTTTCTCTTGCTCTTCATCTTGATGATGGATCACTGTGTGTGATTCAAAACGTTGATGCAAAAATCTTCAGACACAATCAAATTCCAGAAGAACTAATCAAATTTTATTAACTATCATATTATGGATAAGGTAATCCTTTTTATCTTCATCGATCACTATTTATGATATTGATTATGGATGTTATTCAATCATTAATGTTCGAAAACATTAGCCTCTAATGTGATTGGTTCATGCCTTAGCCAATACTAGTTGTCAATGGCCATCATTGATTCTTGAAAATGTTCTCCATTAATTTTGTTCTTTGATGGCAAACATGGATCCTCCTCTTAGTCAATCTATTAATCTTTCTCTTCCTCTATGATTGTTTAGTTATTACAAAACTAAATAGATATACTAATATTTACATTCTCTCTTCAACCCTTGGTATTGTTTGTTGTTCCTTATTAACCACTGATGCTTCTTTCAACTCTCTTAATAGTGTTTGTGATTATTGACACTTGTCTCGACTGAGGTTCTAATCTTTCTCACTACTTTGCAATGCATTTGTTTCAAATAGATATCTAATATATATCTTCAATTGATATTGATCAATGTAATCTTATTAGTATCTTCTTTTTTATGCGCAGTGACCTTCTCTATTGGTTAGCTTCCTCATAGTATTAATTATATGATTATTCTTAGTAGGATTAGGATGAATCGTCAATATGCATTGATTCTTATTGTCCTTTGTGATTGTTGATCAATTGATCTACTCAATCATAGTCTATAAAATTCATGATGATGTCTTGAATGTGTCAATGACAATGAAGATACATACTTGGTATGATTGACATGTTGCCCACTTTCTTCGCAAAGTCATCAAAATCTTGGACTAATCCTTATTCCTCTTATGCAACTATAGAATAATCCTTATTCCTCTAATGTGACTAGGAAAACCATCTTATTCATAAGAATTTATGGTTTTCCAAATATATTATTCTTCTACTAATACATATGTATATCTAATTTCAACTATCAATGTGCTATTGGTGTTGAGGACTTCCAATCCTTGTCCACAAAAGTGCTTTACTGTTTGGATGCTATTAGTCTGATAATGGGTACACCACAATATAGTAGGTATGTCAATGTCTCTATTTCCTTTGGTATATGGATATGCATAGAATCTGGTAGTTTTTAGTTTTATTATGCATAATTGAATATTGTTATATATTATAAACTGTAGGTCTTAGTTTGTCACAAATAAACTTCAGAAATGTTGATTGCATTTGTCAAAAGTAGAGTTTGAGTAAAAAAGACATTATATGTTATGACCAGGGTTTGAGAGGAAAATTTTAGTTTCTTTTTGGTTATCATAGTGAAGGAGTGTGTCTTTTTATACATGGATTATATCTATGAATTAGTGGATAGGATAATTCAATAGAGAGACTTAGTCTATATTGAAATATCTAAAAATAATCAACTTGAAACTGCCTAACACATAAACAATAACAGTCTAAGAGCACCAATTACAAAAAGTTCCTGTAGCAAAGTATAAGTTAAAATTTAAACCCTCTTGAACCATTGTGCCCGCATATTCCATAACATGAGAGAAAGATAGAAGAGATACCATAGGCTTAACTAATGTGAGTGGCATAGAAATTACAAGAGTGCTGAAATAATCTACAATGAGCTCATAAGAAGGCTAGATCTTTGGGGGGGTGGGGTGGGGGGGGGGAATATATCCACAACATTAGAAAATGTGTCAAAATTTAGCTAGTTTAAAGAATTAATTGATATGGATTATCTCAAAGGAATATCTAGCTATTGTGCCTATGTGATTAGTTTCACTCTATGATGTGATTGCCTGGAATAGTATTGGTCAAACATCAAGCCCTAAACAAAGAGTATATCTAGAGTAGTCAGGGGCAACAAAAATCCACCTCAAAAGTAACAAACAAGATGGAGAGAAAAAATTACCTTGGAAAGTTGAATATCAAAGAAAATTAGTAAGAATTTTACAATTTCTATGATATATTGAAAAGTAATCTCCCTGGAAAAAATACTCAAACTGTAGTTATGTTTAGAAATTTTCCTAGCCCAGTTCATGCAAATGAAGGATCATTATAGATTCCTACCTATTGTAGAAGAATTTGGGATTTTATCTTGGTGTATCATTAACATGTTGATCTAGTCAGAGTGGGGTTCCCTACTTTAAACCTATCTAGATCAAGACTAAAACCTCCTAGCCATGAAAATAGGGACAAAAAGAGGAGTCTAAACAATTTGAGTTGGTTTGCTTTCTCAAAATGATAAAAGTAATGAAGGATGATGGTGTGTTACATAATTTGACACAAGATTTAAATTCATTAAGTGCAATTGGATTACATTAAATTTTTGAATTTGACTCAATGAATACCCTACTAATAATAGTTTTAGGGGAAAAACATCCTTTAGTATAGATATATGTCTAATTAATGTACTCTCATAAAGAAGCAACTATAGTTTCTATAATGACACTTATAGGTATTCTCTTTTGTAAGTAAGTGCCAAGCCTTGCTAACACTGTGGATCATTTGTGCCAAAATCAACCCTTTAGATAGAGCTTCACAAATGGCCCATTCAACTCTGCAAGTTCTACAGCACCTAAGAAAGTTATGAATGGTTAAAACAATTCTATAAATCCAAAACCCTCTACATAAAATAAACCCTAAAATGGGGAAACAAAGAGAAAAGGAAAAAGAAATAACCTGTAACGCCCACTACTGGATCAAAAAGCTACATGAACTGGTAGACCACAGCATCTAATATATCATCAAACAAATGGTGCCCAAATTACTTTTAGTTAACCCAGTGATAAAAATCTATAAAAAAATGAAAATATATTAGTTTGAGAGATGAACCCACCTCTGATTTTGCCTTGGCATGTACTTGATTAACATTCTCTTCCATTAAATCTAGTGGTTGTAGCTACCCTATTGTAGCTGAAATTATATGTTGATGACCTCTAAGCTTTATTGGCTTCAACTTTAGAGATAGCTTATAGCTATTGTATCTGTTGCTATTGACTAGTCTCTGTGTGTGACACACAGAGAATTTAGTATTCTATTGTGGATGAACAAATCTACAAAGAACATATGCACATGAATAGAGCAATGAAATGTAGGTATGAACCCATAAGAAGCCAAGGCAGAATTTGAGACATGTGTAGAACCTACATGCACGAGAAACATAAAGGAATAAATGTTTCTTTTTTTACATCTAAGCCTTGTGTTGGTCAAAATTTTGACCACCACCCCCAGGTTAGTCAAAATTTTGACCAACACGGGGCTTACCTGTAAAAAAGAGAAATTTTTTCCTTTACATTCTAACCAACCTAAACTTAATTAGTTTATGGTTGAAAATTTTGGTAGAAAAATGAGGTTAAATGTAGTAGTGATGGGAGCAAGCAACTGCTACACAAACTCTTTATGCATTTCTTCTTTTGGTGGATTACATATGGAGATGGATTTTTGAGCTTGATGTTATAGTTTTGAACATGTTTTATAATAAGTTTAAAAATTTTCTATTGGCTTCTTATCACTTACATTTCCATTATACCTACAAGAACTAGTTCCCAATGTTTTAAGCTCATCCTTCTTCCACTGACATTTTAGAATGGCATAAGTATCACCTATGTTTTCAATTTTATCCTTGGACATGCTTAGCTATTTGGCAATAAATAGATACATCAATAGAATTAACTAAATATATGCTCATGCAAGTTTTGAAGTGCATTGATGTTACTTTTTTATCTTATTCTCTTTTTCTTGTTTGGATTTGATTTTTTTAAAAAAATTATTATGCTTTGTAAAAAAATTCTAGTTTCCCATATAAATAAACTACACCTTTTTTTAGTTCATTGTATTAGAATCTCTTGTCTTGCTTTGAATGGTGGGGTCCTTTTTTCAAATGTTGGCTATCTATAAAATATACAAATTATGTATTAGAAGGAAGTGAAGGCACACCATTTGCAGGTGAGTTCAGAGTTTTACCACAATTATCTTCAACTGTGTCTCTATAAGATCTTCAATTATATGTCTAATGTGGTTTTCAAAATGCAATGTGGGATTGACACATGAGTTTTATTCTACTCAAATTTTGCTATTTGTGTATCACAATTAGTATTTGCCTAAACACATGCACCTATGGACTCTTCATGCACTTTTTTTGTGGGATTATTTTAGATGGCCTATAATCTCTTGTTGCTTGGCCTAATTGTAGAAATTTATTGGCATAGATATTGAACATTAATTGGCCAAGATATTTAACATTTATCATATTCCTTATGACATACATGGTTCACTTTAAATTTCATCAGGAGGATTATAAAAGTGGTGAATTGCAACTCAAAATAAGATGTGCATGTCTATGAGTGATTGTAAGTTTTTATAACTACTTTCCTCATTATCCAATTTTCTACAAAATTTTCTTATTCTTATTCTTTCTAGAATGTTACTAATTTATTAGGAAATTTTATTATTTTCTCTACTTGTGTATTGTCTAGTTCATCAAGAAACATGAAATTCAATGTGGTATATCTCAAGGTATATATGAATTTTGATGCAATATTATTAAATGATTATGTTCACATGAATTTTGTATGTGTCTGATTTGGAGAATCAAGTATAGTTCATTTGTGTGCCAATATTATTATGATTAACTTATTATTGTTTACAGTGAACACATGGGTGCAACATTCTAACATGACTTCATTCCTTCATGGTAAGTATTAACTTGGTTTTTAAATTTGCATGGTATTTTTTATCCTACTTTGGAGTTCATAGACATGTGCTTAAACATTGTGAATCCTAATATTGTTCTAAGTGTATTGAGAAAATATAATCTTATAAATATGGATGTCAACACTAATATTGTGAACACAAAATGCTTTCTAGTCCAAATTGTTTACTTGCAATAGGAGCTTTCACCTTGAGGGTCACTTTCCCTTTATTCCTAATATTAATCTTCTTTGAACCTGGTTCTACCAATTCATCTAAAAGCTCAATCTCCTAAACAAACAAGAAAAATTATTACCAACAAAATATACTAGAAAAAATGTAAATAGGTATTATTAATTTTTGACAAAATGAAAATCCAAAGAAATAAAATATCTTGGGGTTTTATTTGTTATCCCATTGCATGCAAGAAAAATATCTAGATATTGATTATGGATTTTGTGTAGATGTTGATTATCTCATTGCGATGCAATCTCATTCTAATGAGCTCTTCAACTCCTTAAAGAAGCTCTCCTACAAATGATATTGTCAAATTTGCACCATCTCCAATCTCTTCATTTTGCTAGGTAATTCCCTTTACAAAGTACAAAGACTACATTTTGATGGTTATAAATTTGTTTCCTTTTGATTATTTTGGGTTTAATTTCCATTTTGTTATGCAGATTTTGAAAATGGTTAATGGTGTGGCTACCAAGGTTGAAGGAGGTGTTGATTCACTAATATCTGTATTAAAAGATGAGATGAAGATTTTTCCTCTTTTATTTTAATTTTTCTTATTTTAGAAGACATGTCATAGTTTCTACATGGTATAAATATGTTTTGCAAGCTTAGGGTGCTTTGGTGAAATTGCAAGAGAGTTGCCAATAGTTGGTGGATTAGCTAATGTGCATGTGATATACTTAAATTTTTCCTTGATTTTTTATTTGCGAAGTTGTTACTACAACTATGTACTATGTACGATTTCATTGGAATAAAGTGAATGACTTAGTGACATGTTAAGGTTACTCATGAGTATGAGGTTACATCTCCTCAAGAAATGACTACTTGGGGCAATGCAATTCATTTAATTAATCAATATATATTTTTTTTTTTGTGTGGAATAACTATTATACTTGTGCTTCTTAAGTGATATAATCTAGTGATGAAGTTAGTAGTTAGAATTAAAGGTTAATTATTGGCTAGCCATTTTTCATTATTAAGTTCAATAATCTACAAATACTTATCCCTTGACACAAATGAATTTTGGAAATGGATTGAATATACATGCCTTAAGTTTGAGGAAATAAGGAAAGATGACATGGTGAATATTGTTGACTCTAATAATTAGATTGAAGATGATTCTAGAAAAAGTGAGATTTATCCTTGATATGGAGCTCCCTACAGATATTGTTTGACTTAACTATTTCTTGGACACATTGAGTACTTCCATAAGTTCATTAGCAACTTTTCATAAAAATCTTGTTGGTTGGATAAATTAACTTGAGACAATAAGCCATATGCATGGGAGATTGCACAAGGAGAGGACTTCGAGGAGTTCAAACAAGCCCATTTTGGAATTATCTAAATTAGGACAAGGATTTCTACATTTAAGGCATTCACATGAACATAGAAATCCTTGTTCCAATTTAGATATACCAAAATGGGCATGCACACTATCCTTGTTTGAGCTCCTGGAAGGCCTCTCCTTGTGCAATCTTTGGTGCATATGGCTTGCCATTTCAATTCAACTTATCCAACCAATAGGATTTTTATGCAAAGTTCTTAATGAACTTTTGGAAGTACCTAGTGTGTCAAAGAAATATTTAAGTCTAGTGACATTCGTAATGGGCTCCATATCAAAGATAAATCAACACTTTTTGCGGAATCATCTTGAATCCAATTTTTATTTTTTTTAAATCATAAGTTTGTTGGTTAAAATGTTGACCAATACTAGTATGAGTTGGACAAAATTTGGACCCAACTTGGTGTTGTGATTTCACAATGCATGCCCCATTTCACCTAGAAATGGGGACCCCCTAGTATAATTTTTAGCTTTCCAGATGCCTAGTCCAAGGTCTGAGTCTTTTTAAAGTTTTTATAGTGTTTTGGCTTAATCTGGGTCTTTACCTAAATGGTAGTCACCAAAAGTTGGAGGTTCTAAGGAGTATTCAATTTTTTATATGTATATGGGGGTGCATTCAATGCACCATAAAAGGTGTGCCTTTTTGTCTTCTAGAGGCGTTTCAGTGTTTTTAGGTTCTTTTACAAATTTAGGTTTTAATAATTTTTTATTGTTTTGTTGTATCTAGGGTTTCTTTAAATTAATTTTTTCAACTTTCTGGACTAATGTTTGCTTCTTTGTGCATATAAAAAGGCATCCCTAACTTGTTGATTCATAACTTTTGACCTAGAGCTCAGAATTCAAAACTGTTTACACTGCTGGAAAGAAGAACTAAAAATCTAATTTTAGTCCCTAAAATAGTGAACCTTCAGCTACCCAGTTTTAGGTACCAATGAAAGTTTCAACTTGAAATTTTGAGTACAAATTAATTGAAAAAGCTAGTTTAAAAGACCTAGAAAAACTTGTAAAAAAGTATGAAAAAGTTTCAAACATTTGATCATTTTGGATAATTTGGATCACTTGGTCTCTGACCGAGACAAATTAGGTAGTCAAAGAGAAGAAAGAATCAAGCAATTTATGCTGAAGATCAAGGATACAGAGGTTGGATACATGAACTAGAATAGTTTCTTCATCTTATGCAACTATTAATTGCAAGATTCAACATAGGTGTCTTGGAACTTTAGAAGCAGAAGGAGTTCAAATCTATGAAAGTTTTTGGCAATAAAGAGGGTATAAATCATCAAAAGGATCAAAGTAAGTACAAAAAGGTGATCTAAATCATTTTCCAAATCAAAAACTTTTGTTTTTTTTCCTGAATTAAGCACCTTACACAAATTTATCCCAGTTGCACTTGTGCCTTGGTGCGCTAGTACACAAGGTGCCCTTCTTATGAAAGTTTTTGGCTATAAAGTGGGTATAAATCATCAAATGGATCAAATTAAGTACACAAAAGTGATCTAAAATCTCATTTGAGCAAAACTCAAAAATCTTTTTCAAAACTAAGAACTTTGATTTTTTGGTGAATTAAGCACTTGGCCCAAATTTCTCCCAAGTGCAGTGGTGTGTTGTTGCACAAGGTGAACTTCTTCTGAGGTCCACTTCTTATGATTTTTTTTGGCTATAAAGAGGCTATAAATCATTAAAAGGATCCAAGAAATTACAACAAAGTGATCTAAAACCCCATTTGAGCGAATTCTAGAAATTGTTTTCAAAATCAAGAACTTTGATTTTTTGGTGAATTAAGCACCTTGCCAAAATTTCTCCCAAGTCCGCTAGTGCACGAGGTGCGCTTCTTCTGAGGTGCACATCTTATGAATTTTTTTGGATATAAAGAAGATATAAATCATCAAGAGGATCAAACTAAGTACACAAAAGTGATCTAAAACTCCATTTGAGAAAAACCCAAAAATTATTTTCAAAAGTGAGAACTTTGATTTTTTGGTGAATTAAGCACCTTGCACAAATTTTTCACAAGGTGCACAGGTGTGCTGATGTGCAAGGGGAAAATGTGCACTTCTCCCAACGTGTGTTTCTTCTAAAGTGTAATGATAGTTAATTTCTAATTCCAAATTTAGAGCTTTCCATGCACTTAAAATGTATCCTAATGGTAGTTTAACTCCCAAAAACATCCAAAGAAGGTTGAGCTTCTATTTTAGGCACCTCCAAAGACTCCTACATCATCTAATGGCTTTCTTCTTCTTAGTTTCTCATGCTTTATTTTTTTTAAGACATATAAATGTTGGATACAATTGTCTAATTGTGTGTTGTCTTTGATTTTACACAAATGTCATATCAGTTGTCAATCAGTGCTTACCGAGCTCACTTGGTTAGTAAGACAGTTTTCCTTGTCCATCGAGCATTCTTGAAGATTACTCTACAAAGACAGTGTCTATCGAGTTCACTCACGCATCAAAAAATTTCAAGTAGGAAATAGTGTTAATTGAGTACACATGGTTAGTGAAGAAAATTTTGACAAAATCAGTGTTCACCAAGCTCACTCGGTTGCCAAAGGATATTTTTGTAAGTTTGTAGTGTTAACCAAGCTTCTGTTGGTTAACATAGGAAATCATCTTAGAACCAACATTTACTGAGCAAGGTCGACCAATGAAGGATTTTGGCATAAGAAGATTAATTATTTTAAGTATTATTTCTAGCTGACTATGGTGATGATTATTAGTTATTGTAACTTGAATTTGAGCTGACTTGACAATCTAGATGGTATAAATGAAAGTTCAAGTTGAGATTTTTAGTGTATGTGCAAGTGTGTTATTTGAATTGAGAAGGAAATAGTGAGAGCAAACTTAAAGGATAAGAAGGTATCCTTGTGGAGAAAAAAAATGTTATTCAATCAGTAAGGATCAAGTATGAAGTAGAATAGAGATCTATAATCAGCAATTTAGATTGCAACACAATTAGGTCATTTCATTGTTACTCTCTCACCATTGTAGCAGTGATCTAAAATTTCTTAACAAAGTTGGTTTAACAACTAGTTGTATATCCTCTAACAAGGTGACAGTTCTACTGAAATTTTTTAAGACCTCTTGGAAGGCCCCTCCTAGTAGGGTGATTAAGTTCTCTAACAAGGTCACACCTAATAGTGTGTTTTGTAACTTTTAACCATGTTGGCTCCTAACAGGGCTCACTTCAGAAGAGTGAAAATAGTAACTAGTTACATTGGTAGTTTTCCACATATTGGGTTTCCATGTTAAATCTTGGTGTCTCATGTGTTCATGTTATTTCTCTTATGCTTGCAAATCAATCACTGTGAATGCCTTAAGATCAACTAAAAGTAAATCACACTTTGCATTTATTGAGTTACAACATTTTTTGTGTGTTTACCGAATAATAGCAACAATCAATTTTATCAGTCTAAATTTTATTGTTGACATCTAAGAGATCTATTATTTATTTTAGTGGTAACTAATTCACACCTCCCCCCCTTTAGTTACTCCTTCTATATTTCAAACAATTGGTATTAGAACTTTTGGTGCTTGCAGGAAAGGTTTCAAGGACCTAAGCCAAAGATCAAGATGTCTTACAAGAGAGACATTCCAAAGCTAAACAAAGACAACTTTTCAGCATGGCAGGGACTCATGAGACTTCATATGGCCTCCATTAGTGATTCAAGATTGAAATACTTTGATGAAGAATACACAACCCCTACTAGTACATTATATGTCAGAGATATTACTTAGAAAAAGAACCATAACATCATGATGATTGATATTGCATCTACTCTTAGCTATGATCAATTTGATGAGATCAAAGACTAAAAAATTGCTTTTGATATGTGGAAAAAGCTAAAGGAAATCTATGGTGGTGATGAAAATGTAAGGAGAGCCAAAGAAATAAGCCTTAGAGGACAATTTGATCAAATGAGAATGAGAGAAGATGAAAACTTTACCAAGTATGTGCAAAGAATCAAAGCTAGTGTCAGTGCAATCAAAGCTTCTAAAGGATAAATCAAGGAATAAACTATTGTAAGTAAAGTTCTCAGAACATTGCTTCCTAGCTATGCAATTAGAGTATCTACTATTCAAGAAAAGAGGTGTGAGCCAAATCACAAGATAAGTTTGGACACCTTAGTAGGAAGATTGACAACTTTTGAGCTAGACAACTATGACAATTATGTTCCAGCTTCCAAGAATATTGAATCTACATTTGAGGCCAAACTTTCACTCAAAGAGAAAGGTAAGAAATTAAAGGACATTTAGTCAGAAAGTGAAGAGGAATCAGAGGAAACTTTTGATAGTGATCTTGAAGTTGTTGAAGCTTTACTTGCAAAGAAATATTATAGAAGCAAAGGAAAATAGAAAGGCAAAGTTCCCCTAATCTATTTTCCATGTGAAGAAATTGGTCATATTGTTGCAGGTGCCCAAACAAAGAAAGGAAGGATGAGAAGAAGAGTCACAACTACAATGGCAAGAAGGATTTCAAAAATGAAAAATCACTCAAGGAAAAAGGTAAGAAGACTTGTTTCATGGCTAAAGATTTTGATAACAGTGCAGATGAAATAGTATACATTGTTGTGAAAGATGAATCTAATGAAGAAGAAGATAAAATGGAACTTATCTATCATATTAGTAAAAATGACACATGGATCATAGATAGTGGATGTTCACATCATATGACTCGAGACAAAAAAAATTTTGAACATTTTGAAGACTATGATTGTGGTAGTGTAAGGTTTGGAAACAATGAACATTGTTGCATAAAAAGGAAAGGTTGAATCTCATTAACCAAAGAACTTGTATGTGAAAATTCCTAATGGGTTGAAGGACTAAAACATAATCTACTGAGTGTGGCACAGCTAATACACATTGGGTTCAAGGTAGAATTCATGCATGGCAAGGCAAGACTATTGGATGATAAAGGTAATCTAGTTGGATGAGGTAAACAAACAAGAGGTAATCTATTTTATATTGACGTTGGTGATTGTTCATGTTTTGTTTCTCAAATGGAAGAAAGCTAGTTATGGCATAGAAGATTATGTCATGTAAACTTTGATAATGTGGTCAAGATAAGCATATTCAAAAGAGTAAGAGGTATTCCTAGTTTAAACAAACCAGATGTTGGTTTATGTAAGAATCGTCAGCTTGACAAAATGAGAAAGACTAGTTTTAAGAGCAAAAACTATCATTCTAAAGATGTATTAGAAATTGTGCATATTGACCTATGTGGACCCATTGGAATAGAAAGTTATAGTGGAGAAAAATTCTTTATTCTTTTTTTTTTATGACTATTCCAGAATGATGACTATTATGTATCTTAGAGAAAAGTTAGAAGCATTTGAGAAATTCAAATGGTATCTAGCAAGAATAGAGAAGGAATGAGGGAAAAGATTGAAATGCTTAAGATTAGACAAAGGTGGTGAATTCATCTCCAATGAATTGAATAACTTTTGCATTAAAAGAGGAATTAAATGATAGGTATCAACCCTTAGTACTCCTGAGCATAATGAAATAGCTGAAAGAAAAAATAGATCCATCATGGATTGTGCAAGGACTCTAATGATTGAAAAGAATGTTGCTATCAAACACTAAAAGGAAGCCATTAACAATGTAGTTCATACTTTGAACCTAGTACAATTGAAGAAGGACTCATATAAAACTCCCTATGAATTATGGTAAGGCTATAAACCCAATATAAGTTACTTGAAAGTATTTGGAAGTAAATGTTATATCTTGAAAGAGTCTAGAAAAGGCAAGTTTAATGTGAAAGGTAATGAAGGTATATTCTTAGGATATTCTTGCAGAAGTAAGGTATATAGATGTTTGAATTTGTCTACTCATAAAATCATAGAAAGTGCACATGTGAGAATTGATGAATTTGCAGAAAGGACTAAAGACGAAAGAAAAAAGGAACTAGAAGATTACAGAACATTTGTTTACTTTGAACCTGATACATTGCGAGAGACATCTATTAATAAGGAGACTTCACCTCATGAGTCTTCCTCAATTACCAAGTTACAAGAAATTCAAAATGAGTCACAAGGATCTGAGTCACATTAAAAAGCTACTGCCTACCATATCTGAGTAACCTAAGCTAGAATTTGAAATTCAAAATGAAAGCAGTGTAATTCATTCAAAAGGCAAAGAACCTATATTGGCCAAGTATGCCAGAAGGCATCATGAACCTAATCAGATTATTGGAGATAAATTAGAAGGTACTATGAAAAGAAATAAACTAAAAGGTACCTGTTTACTTATTGATTTTGAACCTAAAAGTATTAAAAATGCATTGAAAAATGAAAGTTGGATTGAGGCTATGAATGAAGAAATAGAACAAATAGAGAAGAACAAAACTTGGACCCTTGTTCCTAGGCTTTAAGATAAAAATGTGATTGGAACAAAATGGGTGTTTAGAAATAAGCTAAATGAAGATGGAAAAGTATCAAGAAACAAAGCAACACTAGTATGTAAAGGCTACTCTTAAGAAGAAGGAATTGACTATGCTGAGACTTTTTCTCCTATTGCAAGATTAGAAGGTGTTAGGACTCTTCTTGCATATGCTACTCATAGAGGATTGAAAGTATATTAGATAGATGTTAAATCTACATTTCTCAATGGTATACTTGATGAAGAAGTCTACATTGAATGACCAAATGGTTTTTTTGATCTAGACAAAAGGGACATAGTCTGCAAATTACACAAGACACTGTATGGTCTAAAACAAGCTCTTAGAGCATGGTGTGAAAGGTTGCAAAACTACCTTATACAAATTGGTTTTTAGAGAAATGATGATAATAGTAGTTTGCATATCAAGAAAGGACTAGACAACAACATTGTATTGGAAGAAATATTTGTGGATGACACTCTATTTATAGGGAATGATGATGCATTCAAAGAATTTTCAGAAAAAATGAACAAAGAGTTTGAAAGTCCATGTTTGGTGAGATAAAATTCTTTGTTGGACTATAGATACAACAAAGTAAAGATGGTATCTACATTACTCAGTCTAAGTATATCAAAGAGATACTCAAGAAATTTGGAATGGAAGATTCTAAACTAGTTGGAACCCCCTTGTGTACTAGACTAAAGCCTACCAAAGATGATGATTCAAAAGAGGTAGATAAAACCTTATACAGATTAATGATCAAAAAATTATAGTATATAGCTCATACAAGGCCTAATATTGCATTAGCAATTGGGATAGTGGCAAGATACTCAACTAAACCTAGAGAAAATCATATGATGGCAATCAAAAGAATTTTGAGATATTTGAAAGGTACTAAAGACTATGGTTTATGGTACAAACATGGAGGAAACCTAGACCTAAAGGTATTCACTAATGCTGATTGGGAAAGAAATATTGATGATAGAAAAAGTAAAAGTGGCGGAGCATTCTTTCTTGGTAAAAGGTTGGTATCTTGGACAAGCAAGAAGCAAAACTACACATCCCAATCTACAGTAGAAGTAGAATATGTTGCAGTAGCAGTGAATTGTTTTAACATTGTTTGGTTTAAATAGTTGTTGGAAGGCATGAAGGTTGAGATCAAAGAACCAATTATCATGTATTGTGATAACACCAAGAAAATTAACACATCAAAGAACCTAGTGATGCATTCCAAAACTAAGCACATTGCTATAAAATATCATTTTGATAGAGAATTGGTGTAGGACAAAGAAATTAGATTGGAATATGTTCACACAAAAGAATAGATTGTAGACATATTCACCAAGCCATTACCTAAGGATGCATTCCTATATCTAAGAGGTAAGTTAGGGGTCATTCCCCTATCTAAAGCTCACTAAATAAAGTCTTAGTGATGGATCAATAGGAAGCAAGTTGAAGATCAATCAGTTGATGCATCATAGTCAAAGGGAATATTGCATATGAATCAATACTCAAGGTATATTGATACTAATTTGGTATGTGTTGTCAATGAGGGAGAAGATTACTATCATATCTTTCTAAAATTTGTTTATATCATTCTAACAAAAAGGTATATTATCATATATGTTATGTAATTCTTTCATAGAGGGAGATTACTACATGAAAGAGAAGAAGATTTTTGGTGAAAATCTAAGAGGGAGAAACTTTCTATTAGAGAAAGTTTTATTCTCAAATTTCATTGTGCTATGACATTCTATGTATCAATCAATGCCAAAGAGGGAGATTATTGGATACAATTATCTAATTGTGTGTTGTCTTTGATTTTATACAAATGTCATATCAATTGTCAGTCAGTGCTTATTGTTCTCACCTAGTCAACAAGATAGTTTTCCTTTTCTACTGAGCATTCCTAAAGATTACTCTATGAAGATAATGTCTATTGAGCTCACTTGGGCATCGAAGGAATTTAGGCAGGAAATAGTGTTAACTGAGTTCACATGGTTAGCAAAGAAAAGTTTGATAGAGTCAATGTTCACCAAGTTCACTTGATTTCCAAAGGATATTTTTGTAAGTTCATAGTGTTAACCAAGCTTCTATTCGAAAACATAGGAAATTGTCTTAGAACTAGTATTTATGTAGCAGGGTCAGCCAATGAAATATTTTGGCATAAGAAGCTTAATTATTTTAAGTATTGTTTCTAGTCGACTATGTTGATGATTATTGGTTATTGTAATTTGAATTTGACCCGACTTGACAATCAGGATGGTATAAATGAAAGGTCAAGTTGAGATTTTTAGTGTATGTGCAAGTGTGTTGTTTGAATCGAGAATGAAAGAGTGAGAGCAAACTTGAAGGATAAGAAGGTATCCTTATGGAGAAGAAAAATGTTATTCAATCAATAAGGATCAAGTATGAAGTAGAATAGAGATCTATAATTAGAAATTCAGATTGCAACACAATTAGGTCATTTCATTATTACTCTCTAACCATTGTAGCAGTGATCTAAAATCTCTTAACAAAGTTGGTTTAACAGCTAGTTGTAAATCCTCTAACAAGGTGACAGTTCCATTGAATTTTATTAAGACCTCTGGCAAGACCCCTCCTAGTAGGGTGATTAAATCCTCTAACAAGGTCACACCTAACAGTGTGTTTTGTAACTTTTAACTAGGTTGGCTCCTAACAGGGCTCACTTCAGAAGAGTGAAAATAGTAACTAGTTACATTGCTGATTTTTCACATATTGGGTTTCCATGTTAAACCTTGGTGTCTCATGTGTTCATGTTATTTCTCTTATGCTTGCAAATTAATTACTATGAATAATTTAAGATTAGCTAAAATTAAATCACACTCTACATTTACCAAGTTACAATATTTTGTGTGTGTTTATCAAATAATAGTAGAAATCAATTTTATCAATCTAAACTTTATTGTTGACATCTAAGGGATTTGGGATTTATTTTAGTGGTAATTGCTTCAGTCCCTCCTCTTAGTTACTCCTTCTATATTTCCAATAGTAAAGGCTCATGCATCCATTAAATGATATAAATAAGGATGGAGTCCTACTTAGAACCTGTTAGAGAGTCAATTTGCACATAAATAGATCTATTTTATTAGTTTAGAAGCATATATTTGCATAAAAAGATCTCTCACTCTCCACACAAATTGAGGAGATGTTTTCTTATAAATTTAGGAATGTAATATGTATTCTAGATTTCTACCATTATTTTGATGCAATAATATATGTTATTGGTGCTTGCATATGGAGTGTAGTGGTTCTTGCCTAAGTGTGTTATATTTTTGTGAATGTATGCTCATGGAATGTAATTGAGCCAACAATTTCATTGCATTGCTTTGGTTATGCAATCTTTTAATTCTACCATTTTCTATGGGTCAACAAGTTCTATTCACATAATTAGTTAGAGAAGAGATCATCATATTATTCTTGCATAGATTTTTGTCTCGCATGAGTACACTTTTCATGGCATTTCAATTTGATGAAAAGTGAAACATCTTACAGTTACTAAATTCCCATCAATGATTTCACTAGTGGAATTAAGGAAGTGTTGCTCCTATTTTCATTCATTACTTGCCAGTCTTTTCAAAAGCTTAATTCGCAGACGTGTTGTTTCCTTGGTTTATATCTATTAAGATTTTACTTTCCATGTTATTGTGTTAAATTTCTTGTCACCCTATCCTTTTTATTTTCCTTACTAACCCCTTGGTTAATTTAGGAATTCATATAGTTGCATTGTTAGATTACATTCATTCAAAAAATAGAAAATATCAAAAAAAATCTCTTTTGTGGTTAATTTTGAAAAAGCAAGTAGATTGGTCATCTTATCCAAATTGTTTAGAACTAAAAAAAGCCTCCTCATGAACACTCACATTTATCTTCAACTGAGGGGATTCCAGTAGGTTGCAAGATCACCTAGAATCTTGAAGTTGATCCTCAGATTAGCTTTTCAAGAGAGGAGTTCAAAAGGATTCCTATCATTAAGCATCATGCAAAATGACAACCCAACAGAAGTGGTACTAGAAGGAGGGATTGAAAACCACCCATCTCAAAAAACCAAAGTTGTTGTTTGAAAATTCTACAATTTTTGAAAAAAAAATCTACTAATTTTCAGCAGGTGCACAGGTGTGCTATTTTGAGAAAGTGTGCTTCTTCAGAGGTGCACTTTTCTAGAATAAATACAAGTTCCTAGAACTCAATTACTTTCACAAGCATCACAATGATCAATAGATACCTAGAACTCCACTCATTCACATTACAAATTCCATCATCATCACTTGTTTACATTCTACTTCACACATTCCCATAATTATGCACCATGTATTTCTTCAATGCCCAAAGTTCACCTTTGATTCTAACTGGTCCATTACTTGACTTGCCCAAAAATATTGAAAAGTTTTCTCCATGGTTCATCTATGGAGAATCATGAATAGTAGAAGATCATATTAAAATTTTCAAAGAGATCTATAATCAAAACTAGATTCAACACATGGACATGGTATGCCACTTTTTCCCTTACACTTTGGGGGAAATGGTGTTCAATTGGTACATAAATCTGCCACCAGTATCCATAAGGCATTGGAACTCTTTTGAGAGCAAGTTTCTAGAATAATTCAAAATATATATTAATCCATCTATCCTACATCATCAATTCATGTCAATTAAGAGGGATCCCCACAAGACTATTTCATTGTTTAATCATTGCTTCTATAGGATGTATCAAAGAATGGAGTTTCCATACATTGTATCACAAGAGGCTATCATCCAAATCTATTTTGGAACAATGGATTCATTAACTTTGTAAGAATTTTCCTAAGGGAAAAATTCACCCAATAACTAAGAACTCAAACACAAGTACACGATAGACCAAAAAGAGAGAGTATGGTTAGAACAACGATATATTCAATATGCCATGATTAAGAGTACCCTAGGAGTGCCTATATATAAAGGCCTCTTAGGAAGCACCTAGAATGTCTCTAGAAACAACTGAGAGATAAGACAACTAAGCACCTTATCCAACATTCTAAATGAATGGATAAGAATGTAAAAGTGTCATATGTGTGTAGAAGATTCTTGTGTTGTAGAAAACATGTGTTTAAAAGAGGTGCAAACACCTATGATGTCATCATGAAAACTCAAAAGAGTGCACATACTCCTAGGTGACTAATAAATAAATATTAATATAATTAATTAACCTAAGTAAACTTAAGTATAAATAGTGAATACTAATTTACACCAACATCCCCCCCCACCCTAAGTGCATCTTAGGGGAATTCCCTTAAGCTTATGAAACTAGGATGAAGATGCATAATAGGTCCAGGCTACTAGGCCATGTTAGGGACCCATGTACATAATGAAGATGCAATCTCTCATACAGTGGGGAAAGAGGGAAAACCTCATGGGAAAAACCCTCCCCCAAAAAGAGTGCTAAATAAGGATGTATTGATGGATGGAGTAATCAAGACCCCCCCATTACAACATACATCCAATATATACATAAGAGAATGAGAGAAGGAAGAGAGATAGAACAAGGTCCCCCCCCCCCCGGCCCCCCAAAGAAGAATAATGACAAGTGAAAGCTACTCTGATGAAGAAGTTGGTCCAAGAATGCAAAATGGTGTTCCTCCCCTTGGGAAGAAACAAAAGCAAAGGTACACTCCTAAAGATGTATGCTAGCCCTGAAACCTTCTCAAGTATCCCTATTTTTGTGTTGATGCTCACCTCTTTCAACTGTGCTAAAAAGAATGAATGAAAATTGGTCAAGGATGTCTGTTGAACCTATTCCACTGAACCATCTATCTCTTCAACTAACAAAGAGACCTCCACTAATTGTTGTTCAAAAGGTTCCACAATCAAACCAATCTATTTAGATTGATCATGTAGAGAATGGACATGAGGGTCAGAGTGAGCCCTCACAACAATTGTAGAAGGATCATCATCATCAATGAGAAGATGTAAATCCTCAAGTTTGTTTCCCAAGTCAACTAAAGTTGGAACTAGAAGACTAGATGTATCATATTGTGATGGACCTTTCACTATGGCAATGTAAGCATGTGGACTAGACTAATGTGACCTCTCACTATAACTATCAATAGAACCCCATGTGTCTAAACCTATTGAAGCACTATCATTGATGTCACTATCAGTTTCCACAATGTATGATGTGTGGAGAGGAGTAGAGGACAAGTTGGGTGAACATCCTCAAAATGAACATCCTTCTCCACAAAGATCTCATATGTCTCATGATCCATAAGTCTATAAGCGTTCACATTTTCTTCATAACTGATGAAGGCACAAGGCCTAGGTGCCGCTATCATGTAACTCCTAGAAGAAAGGTTTGTCCATGCTAGACAACTGAAGACTCTAAGGTGACTCACACCTAGTTTTCTACCATACAATGCCTCAAATGGTGTCTTTTGGTCAAAGGTACTATGAGGAGACCTATTAAGTATGTGAGTAGCACTCTTAATGGCTTCAACTTCAAGTGTAGGATTGAGAGACTTTTCTTTTATCATGCAACTTACCATGATCTTGAGATTCCTAATCCTCATTGCTACAACATCTATCTTGTATCAATCCCCTCAATTCTAAAAAACTTCTTAAGTGTTCTATCAACATATTTGTTCTCATTGTCCACTCTTAGTACCTTAATGGCTTTCCTTGACTTGTGTTCAACATGAGTCATGAAGTCTTGAAGCTTATGAACCACTTCATTCTTATGATGAAAGAAGAAGATCCAAGTGAATCTTGAAATGTCATCAACAAATGTGAGTATGTAGCGGCCTTGTTTGACTAAAGTCACTACAAAGGGTCCTACTAAAACCATGTGAACTAGCTGAAGAACAACTAGAGCTCGAGAAGACTTCCCTTTATCATACTTCTCCTTGAGATTCATATCCATTGGACAAGATGAACATTCTCCCTTAGAAAAGTTGATATTGGGTAGACCTTTGACCATGTGTTTTAAGAAAAGTTATTGAAGAGAGCGGAAGTCAAGGTGACCAAACAACTCATGCCATAAGTTGATGTTTGAAGTAGAGTGAGTTAACAAGGCTTGAGAAGGAGACTTAGGCACAAAGTGGGAGAAGCAATAAAGCCTCTTTTCATCATTGACTTTCCCCACTACAACCAAGGAATCATCTTTAAGACTTTGCACCATCACTAAATCTGGAAGGAACTCAACTTTATGTCCAACTCCAAGGTGAGTGATTTGGTAAGCTAATAAGAGATTGGAGCTAAGGTTTGGAATGTAGAGAACATGTTTGAATTCCCCATTTTTTATTTCCACATGTCCTTTCCCTTCAACTTCCATTTTAGTATCATCTCCCATGAAGATGTGTGGTACCTTTGACTACTTCAGTGAAGAAAAGTATTACTTTGAAGAACCCATGTGGTAACAGGCACCTGAGTCAAGTATCTATTCTGAAGAAGAACTTGTGTTTTCCATAAGTACTTTCCCTTTACCCTTTGAAGAGGTTGGAGTTGAATCCTTGGAAGTATCTGGCCCTTGAATCTTGTTCTTCCTGAGTAGATTCTCTAATTCATCAATTATTTTTGTCTTGCAATGATGCTCGTCATGATTTTGCTTTTTTCAATATGCATAAAAAAGTATGTCCTTCTTTTCATTACTTCCCTTGTTGTTTGAAGAAGAATTTCCTTGTTGAGAGGAGGATTGTTATGGCTTAGGTTGTGTTTTCTACTTCTATTGCTTCTTCTTGTTGTTGCTTTTCTCCCCTTGACTTGATTTGTGCTCATCACTAGCCACAAAGGCTTTGGTCTTAGATGACTTGAGAAGTCCAAAATCCACCAAGTGAGATTGTTCAACAATCAACATCTCTACAAATGCATCAAAGGAAGGCTTGTTGTAAGCAGATCCCATGGTTAAATTGTGAGTATTAAAACTTGAAACAAAGTTGGCGTACTCAGGAAGTAGCCTCTTCAAGATGTGATGAATCAACCTATCATCCTTCATGGGATTTTCAAAATCTTTTAAAAGTATTGTATAGTCATTGAATTTGATGATGTAATCCTGAATTATGTCAAAATTCTTAGGATCAAAGAGAAGTAGATCATCCTCAATCTAAAATCCCTTTTCTTCATCCACCTTACCATACAACTATTCAAGTTTATCCCAAGTTTCTTTAGATTCTCAACAATTTTTAATGTGAAAGAGAAGATCCCCATGTACACAACTCCTAATAACTCCTAAAGCCTATCGGTCTTGATTTTTCCAATCAATGAGTTCTTTAGCATTAGTAGGTTTGGTAATTATACCATCAACATAAAGACTATATCATTTTTTCCATTGATCTACTCCATGCAATATCTTTCTATGTAGAATAGTTGTGTGAAGTTAGAGAAGGACATTTAAAACCCATGATGCAAAAAATGAAAAGAACATAATAGAGAGACACAAAAACATAGTACACACTCCCCCTTTTCAGTCAATCAAAAGATCCCCACAAAAAAGATGCTTTTGGCACTTTATAAGTAGTGTGTTTACAATGGACCACTTGTCAAAATGAACATAGTGGATTTTTTGATTTTGCTTTTACAACTACCTAATGAGGCTTAAATCTATCACTTAAGCATTATAGCTCAGATTTACAACAATTCTAAAAAAGAATTAAAGATTTACAATGCTGAAAGAGGCCTAACTCTAAAAGTCAAAAATTGGTCCACACAACCCTAGAATCTGACTTTAGATCTGAAAAGTGGACCAAAAAAATGCACTTTCAAAAAAAATGGAACTCAAAAAAGTGAGTAGATGTGCCTGTACAAAGCATTTGAAGTTGCAAAAAGTAGGATTATGTAGGTATAGTCACCAAAAGCTGAAATTTCTACAAAATCTATGCATCAAAACTAGAAAAAAAATGCCACCACTAAAGAATTCAGGAAATTCTACCCAATTTTTAAAAAAATTGCACCTAAATCAAAGTCTGGATGTCCAAGTTATGGGCTTGCAAAGTCAGGCTACCAAACTGAAAAGCAATCTAGAGAGGGGTCTAGAGTAAAAACTACGAGTCTAAATTTGATGGTCAAATAGCCATCATTGGAGATGTAAATTGTCTAATTTTGATAGTCAAACAACCATCAATTTTAACCTAGTGATATGATTATGTCAGCAAAAAATTGGGGCCCCTTTTGATGTGTTAGTGATGTAGAAGTCTGTATAGTATGAAATCTAACATGTGGCATTGTACAAATGTATGGTAGGAACTGAGGTGGCTCTACTCAAGATTGGTTTCCATGTGGAAAATGTGGCAGTACCAATGAGTTGGAAGGATATGACATGTCTACCTTTGTACACGAGTCCAGGTGAGGCAATTTCACATGGCGAATAGGGCAAATAGGTGAGCGCTACATTGTCTACTGCATGGATGAATATCCATAGGATGATGTGGAAAAATCTATAGACACTGGGGGGAGTTTTGAAAAAAAAATTCTACTAAATTTAAACCCTCACAAGTTAGGTACTATCTATGCCAGGAAAAATAGCGAGCGAGAGAATACTAATGTGTGGCCAAAATATTTGAACCTACTTAGAATATTCTTACCACCAAGAACAATGTAGGGGCTGCCTAGAGTTCATTCACTAGAGAAGTTCAACACTACGAGAAAGCTTTGAGAGAGAGCTGGAATTCTTTGCAATCGACACTAGGATCTATAGTGCATAGACAAAATGTTTAATATTGCTGCCAAAAATTATTTATTGCAGCTAGATTTCCTTCACACACAGTCAAAAAAACTATGATATGGCTACCATGAGAACTTGGAACTCGCCAAAAGTCTCAATGGAATATATCCCACATGTAGTGTGGGTCAGTGCTATGTGTTGTTTAAAAAAAAAATCCCACACTTTGTTTAATAAAGAAATGAGCTGCCGATAAGGGCTTCGCCAGGCTAGTGGCTTGGAGGTGTTTGGTAATATGGAGTGCCACCCAAATTTAGTGCCCAAAAAAATGGTCAAAGCCCTTTGCATAATAAATGTGGTATAGCCCAAAATTTGCAGAGGCACCAAATTTGTTCTATCCCTGTTGTGAAGCCTGTTAAAATAGTAGAACATTCCCTATGCACAAATAAAATACCTCATGCAAAGTCAAGATTTGATAGCCCGATTTTGCAAAAAAAAATTCCTTTGAATTTATGAAAATTTGCACAAAAATATGACAAAAATAGAGAAAAATGTGTAGATTCAAATAGATAAATTAAATCCGCAAAAAATGACCATACCCAAACTACAAATCAGAGCCTCCAGGTTTTGATCTACAAATTTTTTTTGCCTCACAATCAACTTTGGGCCAAGGTAGCCAAGTTTATAGTTGAGCTCTGATACCACGTGAGAATTTGCCTAAGGGAAAAATTCAACTAGGAACTAAGAACTCAAACACAAGCGCGTAGTAGATTAGAAAGAGAGAGTATGATCAGAATGATGATATATTCAATATGCCATGATTAAGAGTACACTAGGAGTACCTGTATATAAAGGCCTCTTAGGAAGCACCTAGAATGTCTCTAGAAAAAACCAAAGATAACACAACTAAACACCTTATCCAACATTCTAAATGAATGGATAAGAATGATAAAGTGTCATATGTGTGTAGAAGATTCCTATGTTGTAGACAACATGTGCTTAAAAGAGGTGTAGACCCCTTTGATGTCATCATGACAACTCACAAGAGTGCACATACTCCTAGGTGACTAATAAATAAATATTAATATAATGCATTAACCTAAGTAAACTTAAGTAAGTGTCAATAGTGAATACTAATTTACACCAAAAAACTTCTATTTTCCTAAGAAATCTCCCACCCAAATAAATTTATACCATTGAAAAGGTCTTCAAAGAGGTTTCTAAATTCACAAAGAAGGCTACTATTGCTCTAATGCCAATAATTACATATTTAGGCTATGAGTCCCAAAAGACTGCTTTCTTTGAACAAAAGGTAGCTATATCTACTAAAGAAAAAAATAATATGGCTAGAGATTTTAGGGCCATGAAGGAGACAATACCTCTTTTATTCAATGAACTCATCAAAATAAATTTGAGTTCCTCAAGAAACCAAGGCAATCATCCAAGACGACTTGCTGCCCAGAGCAATTATTCTCAAAATCAATCAAAAAAATTTGGCCTTTACAATAACATCAAAAATGAGAATAATGGTATTATAGGTATGATTCAAAGTGAAAATGGATATGGGCACAATGATGTTTCAAATCAGCCTCCCCAAATCATGGAGGCAAAACCTTTCCAATTTAGTGCAATGGTGTTTGAATCATATGATAAATCTACAAAAGGACAAAATGATGAAGATGATCAAGAGGATTTTGTGTTCCCATTCGATGAAGAAATTCTTACAAGTGTTGATGTTGAAATAAGTGAGGTTATCCCAAGAAATCTTGAGGACGCAAAAAATTTTGAAGTTCCAAAACTCCACAGAGTTGAAAAAATTCTCAAAGTTGCAAAACGTGATGGAAATGTAGAATATAACAAGGTTGATGAGATTTTTGAATTAGGAGGTCATCAAGAAGAAGATACCAATGCTTCCTTTTGTAATATTGATCTCCCATTGAATTATGTTAAGATACCTCCCTCAAAATAAGATATGTCATTATAGGAGAAAATGTTTGTTTATGAGTATTCTACACATATATCAAACCATGCAATAACTGAGTCATGTAGAATCCATCCATTTGGGTTCCATTCAGAAGAAAGTTGTCCTAATTTCTTGTTAGCTTAGGAGATTCCAATTGAGGCAAAGTATGTTTCTAAATAGGCTTCTTTGGGATATGAGGTAGAAAACATCTTGATCGATGTTATTAATGAATCCTATAAATTGAAAGGAGGGATGATGATTGATTTTTCTAGTCTAAAAGAACCTAAAGGGTTTCCATGTACACGTGAAGTTGTGTACCATGAGATAAGACCACTAGAAGGAGAGATTACAATATGTGAGTGTACTCCTATGGTGGGCAATTCACTAGATTAGGTGATATTTTCACATTATCCCTCTCATTTTGATGATTTTTAATTTGAATATGATACTAAAGGTAAGAGAACTTTTTTTTAGACTAATCATGATCATAAAGAGTTACCGCAACTTCTAATTTTGTGTGATTTGTGCCTAGAATTTGAACCAAGATGTCCAAACTTTGTTTTTATGAGTAATAAGACAAGTCATCCTTTTTTAGGACTATATGGGGCGGTTCATTACTACTACTCATAATGAGAAATCTACTAACAACCACCCCACATTCTTTTTATTCAAGGTTTTTACTATATAAGTTTTTCTTTTTCTTAGTCTTTTTTAGTTTTTCTAGTTAGTTGTTAGTTCTCTTTAAGTCGATTCTTTTTGTTACTTTTTCTTTTTTTTAGTCGTATCAGTTTGAGGGTTAGGTGCAATCAAGAATCATTCTTGACATATTTCATAAGCCACTCCTTGTAGTTTCAGCTTTTAGGAAGAGGTATTTATTTGTCAAAGCATTCAGATAATTTTTTTTCTTATAGCAACTAGAGAACAGATATTAATTTTAGTTGTAAAGGACTTAATTTCTTGAATTTAGAATAATAGATCAATAGTTCTCAATACTTGGAAAATTTAAATGTTTGAGTATCTTTGTGTTTTCAAATTAAGGTTCATGATAGTAAGGCATAGTTTGAAACTTGTCAGTTTAGATAAAAGGTCTTTTCAAGGAATTGATAAGGTCACTATTGGGCATGAGAGTTTACAAAGTTCTTAAAAGAGGAATGTAAAGGTTATCAAACTAAATCTAAAATGATGCCAATTCCTTGGCCACATAGTATAGGCATGGTCAAGGTACATAATGAAAAAAAAAAAGGGAATTTCGATGTTAAGAATGAAAGATTCAAAAGGTCTGAGAAAGATAATATGAGAATAGGGATCTACCCTACAAAATGGCTAGCTGGTACTTATAAAAATTTCTTCATTGAAGAAAAATGGAAACATGCAAGCTCTATGAAGAAAGATTCAAAGATCACTCAGGACCTAAAATGCGAAATATGAAAACCCGTCAAGAGCAACTTGAACTGATTCTCTCATCTAGTCAGATAATGACTGATATACATGATTTGGAAGAATTCTTGATGACTAAATCCATGGAATGGAAGATTGTTTCCAAGCTATTACAGACTTATGATAGATTGCATCTTGAAATGTCAAAGGAAATGAATACACTGTGCACACATTGAGCTTGAAGATTTGAGATTCTAAAATTTTGCCTATCAAGGAACTTGAAAATTATTTGAAGTGTTCAAAATTTAGTTATTATTTGACACATATTAGATGAATGCTTGCCAATGAAGAAATGCCTTTCTCATTTCTTCCTTTTTGTTGGGGCTATTTGTTGTGGTTTCACAATGCACACCCCATTTGGCCTAGAAATGGGGACCCTGTAGTATAATTTTTTAGCTTTCCAAATCCCTAGTCTAGGGTCTAAGTCTTTTTAGGGTTTTTTTTAGTGTTTTGGCTTAATCTGGGTCTCTGCCTAAAAACCTAGTTGCTAGAAACTAGAGGTTTTAAGGAGGAATATTCTTTTTTTTAATATGTATATGGTGGAGCACTAGTGCACTGCAAAAGGTGCACCTTTTTGTCTTCTAGAGGTGTTTTAGTGTTTTCAGGGTCTTTTAAAAAAGTTTTAGGTTTTAGGGTTTTTGTTTATTATTTTATCATATCTAGGGTTTGTTTAAATTAATTTTTTCAACTTTTTAGACTAATGTTTGTTTCTTTGTGCAGATAAAAATAAATCCTTAACTTGTTAGGGTCATACATTTTGACCTAGAGATCAAAATTCAAAACCATTTAAACCATTGGAAAGAAGAACTAAAAATCTAATTTTAGTCCCTAAGTGAGCCTTTGGCTACCCATTTTTGGGGACCAATAAAGGTTTCAACTTGAAATTTACAACAGAAGAGCTCCAAAAAAGCTAGTTAAAAGGACCTAGAAAAACTTGTAAAAAAGTATGAAAAAGTTTCAAATATTTGATCATTTTGGATAATCTAGATCACTTGTTCTTTAAGCAAGTAGGATCAGGTAGTCAGAGAAAAGAAAGAATCAAGCAATTTACACTGAAGATCAAAGATATAGAGGTTGGATACATGAACCAGAATAGGATCTTCATCTTATGCAACTATTAATGACAAGATTTAACACAGGTGCCTTGGGATTTTAGAAGTAGAAGGAGTTTAGGTCTATGACCATTTTTGGCTATAAAGAGGGTATAAATCATCAAAAGGATCAAAGAAAATACAAAAAAGTGATCTAAATCATTTTCAAAACCAAGAACTTTGATTTTTTGGTGAATAAGAACCTTGAAAAAATTTCTCCTAGTTGTCCTGAAGCCCTAGTACGCTAGTGCACAAGGTGTGCTTCTTATGAAATTTTTTGAGTATAAAGAGGGTATAAATCATCAAAAGGATCAAATTAAGTACATAAAAGTGATCTATATCCCCATTTGAGAAAAACCCAAAAATCATTTTCAAAACTAAGATCTTTGATTTTTTGGTGAATTAAGCACCTAGCCAAAATTTCTCCTAGGTGTAGTGGTGTGCTACTGCACAAGGTGTGCTTCTTCTAACGTACACTTTTTATAAAATTTTGGGGCTATAAAGAGGGTATAAATCATTATAAGGATCAAAGTAAGTACACAAAAGTGATCTAAAACCCCATTTGAGTGAAACCCAAAAATCATTCTAAAAATTGAGAGCTTTGATTTTCTGGTGAATTAAGCACCTTGCCAAAAATTTTCCCAGGTCCGCTAGTGCACTAGTGCGCAAGGTGCAGTTCTTCCGAGGTGCACTTCTTATGAATTTTTTTCACTATAGAGGGGCTATAAATTATCAAAAGGATCAAAGTAAGTACAAAAAAGTGATCTAAAACCCCATTTGAGCAAAAGTAAAAAACCATTTTCAAAAGTGAGAACTTTGATTTTTTGGTGAATTAAGCACCTTGAAAAAATTTCTCACAAGGTGTGTAGGTATGCTAGTGTGAAAGGTGCACATGTACGCTTCTCTTAAGATGTGTTTCTTCTGAGGTACGACAATAGTTAATTGCCAGTTCCAAATTTAGAGCTTTCCATGCACCAAAAATGTATTCTAATGGTAATTTAACTCCTACAAACATCCAAAGAAGGTTGAGCTTCTATTTTTGGCACCTCTATTAACTCCTACATCATCTAATGGCTTTCTTCTTCTTATTTTCTCATGCCTTCTTTATTTTAACACATGTAAAGGCTCATGCATCCATTAAATGATATAGATAAGGATGGATTCCTTCTTAGCACCTATTAGAGAGTCAGTTTGCACATAAATAGATTTTTTTTATTAGTATAGAAGCATATATTTTCATAAAGAGATATCTCACTCTCCACACAAATTAAGGAGATGATTTCCTATAAATTCAGGAACGTAATATGTATTCTAGGTCATCACTATTGTTTTGATGCAATAATAAATGCTATTGGTGCTCGAATTTGGAGTGTAGTGAATCTTGCCTACATGTGTTATAATTTTGTGAATGTATGCCCATGGGATGTAATTGAGCCAATAGTTTCATTGTGTTGTTTTGGTTGTGCAATCTTTTAATTCTGGTGTTTTCTACAGGTCTACAAAAGATTTTGACGTACTTAGTTTGAGAAGAGATCATCATATTATTCTTGGGTAGCTTTTCATCTTGCATGACCACACTTTTCATGACCTTATGATTTGATGAAAAGTGAAACATCATACGGTTACTAAATTCCCATCGACGACTGCACCAGTGGAATTAAGGAAGTGTTGCTCCTATTTTTATTGGTTACCTACCAGTCTTTTCAAAAGCTTAATTCGTAGGCGTGTTGTTTCCTTGGTTTATGTCTATTAGGATTTTACATTCCATGTTATATGCTTAAATTTCTTGTGACCCTATATTTTTTATTTTCTTTAATAACCTCTTGGTTAATTTAGGAATTTATATAGTTGCATTGTTAGATTGCATTAATTCAAAAAATAGGAAATACCAAAAACATATCTTTTTTGTGGTTAATTTTGAAATAGCAAGTAGATTGGTCATCTTATCCAAATTGTTTAGAACTAGCAAAGGCCTCCTCATGAACATTCACATTTATCTTCAATTGAGTGGATTCTAGTAGGTTGCAAGATCACCTGAAACCTTGGAGTTGATCCTCAAATTAACTTTTCAAGAGAGGAGTTCAAAAGGATTCTTGTCATTAAGCATCATGCAAAATAAAAACTCAACAAAAGTGGTGCTTGAAGGAGGCATTGAAAACCATTCTGCTAGAAGAACCCAAGTTTTTGTTTGAAAATTCTACAAATTTTGAAAAAAAAAAAGTCTATTAATTTTCAGTAGGTGTGCAAGTGTGCTATTTTGAGAAAGTGTGCTTCTTCAGAGGTGCACTTTTCCAAAATAAATACAAATTCCTAGAACTCAATCACTTTCATGAGCATGATAGTGAAAAATAGATACCAAGAACTCCACCCATTCACATTACACATTCCATCATCATCACTTGCTTTACATTCTACTTCACACATTCTCATCATTATGCACCATGTCTTTCTTCAATGCCCAAAGTTCACCTTTGAATCTAACTGGTCCATTGCATGACTTGCCCAAAAATCTTGAAAATTATTTTGCAAAGTTCATCTATGGAGAATCATGAATAGTAGAAGATCATATTAAAATTTTCAAGGATATCTATAATCAAAACTAGATTCAACACATGGACATGGTATGTTGCTTTTTTCCTTACACTTTGGGCGAAATGGAACTAAATTGGTACCTCAATCTCCCACCAGCATCAATAAGCGATTGGAACTCTTTTGAGATCAAGTTTCTAGAACAATTCAAGATCTATATTGATCCAACTATCCTACATCATTAGTTCATCTCAATTAAGAGGTATCCCCACAAGACTATTTCATAATTGAATCAATTCTTCTATAGAATGTATCAAAGAATGGAGTTTTCATTCAATGTATCAAAAGAGGCTATCTTCTAGATCTATTTTGGAATAATGGATTCATTAACTTCTATTTTTCTAAGGAGGCTCCTACCCAAAAATATCAATACCATTGAAAAGGTCTTCAAAGAGGTTATTAAATTCACAAAGCAAGCTACTATTGCTCCAATGCCAACAATTACATATACATATTTAGGGTAGAAGGCATCTATATCTTCTGAGGCAGAAAATAATATGGCTAGAGAGTTTAGGTCCATAAAGGAGACAATGTCTCTTTTATCCAATGAACTCATCAAAATAAATTTGAATTCCTCAAGAAACCAAGGCAATCATCCAAGACAACTTTCTACATAGAGCAATCATTCTCAAAATCAGTCCAAAAATTCTAGCCTTTATAGTAACATCAACAATGAGAATAATGGTATTATAGGTATGCGTCCAAGTAAAAATTAATATGGGCACAATGATGTTTTGGATCAGCCTCCCCAAATCATGGAGGAACAACATTTGCAGTTTAGTGCAATGAAGTTTGAATCATATGATAAATCTACAAGAGGACAAAATGATGAAGATGATCAAGAGGAGTTTGAGACGCAAAAAATTTTGAAGTTCCAAAACTCCAAGGAGTTGAAATTTTTTTCAAAGTTGCAAAAAGTGATGGAAATGTAGAAGATCCCAAGGTTGGTGAGAGTTTTGAATTAGGAGGTCATCAAGAAGAAGATACCAATGCTTCCTATTGTAATATTGATCCCCCATTGAATAATGATAAGATACCTCCCTCAAAGTAGGATATGTCATTAGAAGAGATGGATAGAGTGCTCAATTTGGTCTCAAGCTTGGCTGAGCAAATGTCTATTTGTGAGTATTCTAAATATATATCAAACCATGCAATAACTCAATCATGTAGAATCCATCGGTTTGGGTTCCATTTAGAAGAAAGTTTTCCTTATCTCTTGTTAGCTTGGGAGATTGCAATTAAGGGAAAGTGAGTTTCTGAATAGGCTTCTTTGGGATATGAGGTAGAAAACATCTTGATCGATGCTATTAATGAATCCTATAAATCAAAAGGAGGGTTGATGATTGATTTTTCTAGTCTGAGGGAACCTAAAGTGTTTCCATGTGCATGTGAAGTTGTGTACCATGAGATAAGACAACTAGAAGGAGAGATTACAATGTGTGAGTGTACCCCTATAGTGGGGGACTCGCTAGATCACATGATATTTTTGCATTATCCCTCTCACTTTGATGATTTTCAATTTGAATATGATACTAAAGTAACAGAACTTTTTTTTGGATTAATCATGGTCATAAAGAGTTACCACAACTTCTAATTTTGTGTGATTTGTGCCTAGAATTTGAACCAAAATTGTCCAAACTTTATTTTTATGAATACAAAGACAAGTTAGCCTTTTTTAGGATTATATGGAATAGTTCATTACTACTGCTCATAATGAGAAATCTACTTACAACCACCCCACATTATTTTTATTCAAGGTTTTCTATATATATGTTTTTGTATTTCTTAGTCTATTTTAGTTTTTCTAGTTAGTTGTTAGTTTTCTTTGAGTCGAATCTATTTGTTTCTTTTTATTTTTTTAAATTATGTCAGTCTGGGGGTTAGGTGCAATTAAGATTCATTCTTGACATATTTCATACACCACTCCTTGTGTTTTCGACTTTTAGGAAGAGGTATTTGTTTGTCAAAGCATTTAGATAATTTTGTTTCTTATAGAAATTGGAAAATAGATATTACTTTTAGTTGTAATGTACTTATAGTCTTGAATTTAGAATCATAGATCAATAGTTCTCAACACTTAGAAAATTTAAAGATTTGAGTATCTTGGTATTTTTAAATTAACGTTGACAATAGTAAGGGATAGTCTGAAACTTGTCGGTTCAGACAAAATGTCTTTTCAAGGAATTGCTAAGGTCAATATTCAGCATGAGAGTTTCCAAAGTTATTAAAAGAGGAATGTAAAGGTTATCAAACTAAATCTAAAATGATCCCAATTCCTTGGCCACACAGTCTAAGCGTGGTCAAGGTATAGAATGAAAACAAAAAAGGGAATGATGGTGTTAAGAATGAAAGATTCAAAAGGTCTGAGAAAGATCATTTTAAAATAGGGATCTACCCTCCAAAATGGCTATCTAGTACTTATACAAATCGCTTCATTGAAGAATTAAATGGAAACATGCAATCTTTGTGAAGCAAGATTCAAAGATTACTTAGGACCTAAAATGCGAAATATGATAACCCATCAAGATCACTTTGAACTGATTCTCTCATCTAGTTAGATAGTGAGTGATACACATGATTTGGAAGAATTCTTCATGAATGAATCGATGGAATGGAAGATTTTTTCTAATCTATTATAGACTTATGATAGATTGCATCTTAAAATGTCAAAGAAAATGAATACACTATGCACACACTAAGCTTGAAGATTCGAGATTCTAAAATTTTACCTATCCAAGAACTTGAAAATTATTTGAAGTGTTCAGAATTTAGTTGTTATTTGACACATTTTAGATGAATGCTTGCTGATGAAGAAATGCCTTTCTCATTTCTACCTTTTTGTTGGGGCTATTTTTTTTCATTCACAATGCATGCCCCATTTCAACTAGAAATGGGGACCCCCTAGTATAATTTTTTAGCTTTCTAGATCCCTAGTCTAGGGTCTAAGTCTTTTTAGGGTTTTTTCTAATGTTTTGGTTTAATCTGGGTCTCTGCCTAAGAACTTGGTTGCCAAAAACTAGAGGTTCTAAGGAGGAGTATTCAATTTTGTATATGTATATGGGGGAGTACTAGTGCACTTGGCACACCTACTGCACCCCAAAAGGTGTCTCTTTCTATATTCTAGAGGTGTTTTAGTATTTTTTAGGTCTTTTAGCAAAGTTTTAGGTTTTAGGTTTTTTTTTATTGTTTTCCCATAGCTAGTGTTTGTTTAAATTAAATTTCTCAACTTTTTGGACTAATGTTTGCCTCTTTGTCCAGATCAAAAAACATCCTTAACATTTTGGGGTCATAGCTTTTGACCAAGAGATTAGAATTCAAAACCATTTAAACCACAGGGAAGAAGAACTAAAAATTTAATTTTAGTCCCTAAGATAGTGAACCTTCAACTATCCATTTTTAGGGATTGATGAAGGTTTCAACTTGAAATTTTGAGCATAAGACCTTCGAAAAAGCCAGTTAAAAGGACCTAGAATTTTTTTTTTTAAGTATGAAAAAGTTTCAAACATTTGATCATTTTGGATAATCTGGATCACTTGGTCTCTGACCAAGAAGGATTGGGCAGTCAGAGAGAAGAAAGAATCAAGAAATTTACACTAAGGATAAAAGATACAGAGGTTGGATACATGAACTAGAACAAGTTCTTCATCTTATGCAACTATTAATGACAAGATTCAACACATGTGCCTTGGGATTTTAGAAGTAGAAGGAGTTTAGGTCTATGAAGGTTTTTTTCTATAAAGAGGGTATAAATAATTGGAAGGATCAAAGTAAGTACAAAAAAGTGACCTAAAACCCCATTTGAGAAAAACCCAGAAATCATTTTCAATAACCGAGAACTTTGATTTTTTTGTGAATTAAGCACCTTGCACAAATATCTCCTAGGTGCACTTCTTCTGAGGTGCACTTCCTATGAAAGTTTTTGGATATAAAAAAGGGTATAGATCATAAAAAGGATCAAAGTAAGTACACAAAAGTGATATAAAACCCCATTTGAGCAAAACCTAGAAATCATTTTCAAAACTAAGAACTTTGATTTTTTGGTGAATTAAGCACCTTGCCTAAATTTCTCTGAGGTGCACTAGTGCCTAGGTGCATGAGTGCACAAGGTGTGCTTCTTATGAAATTTTTTGGCTATAAAGATGGTATAAATCATCAAAATAATCAAAGCAAGTACACAAAAGTGATCTAAAACCCCATTTGAGAAAAACCTAGAAATCATTTTCAAAACTAAGAACTTTCATTATTTGGTCATGACCAGCACCTTGCCAAAATTTCTCCTAGGTGTGTTAGTGCACTAGTGTGGAAGGTGCACTTCTTCTGAGGTGCACTTCACATGAAATTTTTTGGCTATAAAGAGGGTATAAATAATCAAAAGGGTCAAAGTAAGCACACAAAATTAATCTAAAACCCCATTTGAGAAAAATTGAGAAACTATTTTCGAAAGTGAGAACTTTGATTCTTTTGTGAATTAAGGACCTTGCACAAATTTCTCACAAGGTGCACAGGTACGCGAGTGCACAAGGTGCATAAGTTCACTTCTCCCAAGGTGTGTTTCTTCTAAGCTGCATCGAGAGTTAACTGGTAATTCCAAATTTAGAGCTTTCCATGCACCAAAAATATATTTTGATGACAATTTAACTCCTATAAACATCCAAAGAAGGTTGAGCTTCTAGTTTTGTCACCTCCAGAGACTCCTACATCATCTAATGGCTTTCTTCTTCTTATTTTCTCATGCTTTCTTTGTTTTAAGATGTGTAAAGGCTCATGCATCCATTAAATGATATATTTAAGGATGCTTAGCACCAGTTAGAGAGTCAATTTACACATAAATGGATTTGTTTTATTAGTTTAGAAGCATATATTTTCATAAAGAGATCTCTCACTCTCAACACAAATTAAGGAGTTGATTTCCTATAAATTTTGGAATGTAATATGTGTTCTAGGTTGCCACCATTATTTTAATGCAATAATATATGTTGTTGGTGCTCGCATTTGGAGTGTAGTGATTCTTGCCTAAGTGTGGTATATTTTGTGAATGTATGTTCATGGGATGTAATTCAGCCAATAGTATTATTGTTTTATTTTGGTTGTGCAATCTTTTAATTTTGGTGTTTTCTATAGGTTTTCAAATTTCACTGACATACTCACTTTGAGAGGAGATCATCATATTGTTCCTACATAGATTTTTGTCTTGCATAAGTGCACTTTCCATGGCCTTGCAATTTGATTAAAAGTGAAATATCTTACAGTTATTGAATTCCCATTGATGATTGCATCAGTGAAATTAAGGAAGCGCTACTCCTATTTTCATTGGTTACCTAATAGTCTTTTCGAAAGCTTAACTTCTAGATGTGTTGTTTCTATGGTTTATTTCCTTTAGGGTTTTACTTTCCATGTTATTTTCTTAAATTTCTTATCACCCTATCTTCATTATTCACTTTACTAACCCCTTGGTTAATTTAGGAATTTGTATACTTGCATTGTTACATTGCATTCATTTGAAAAATAGAAAATACCAAAAACATATCTCTTTTGTGGTTAATTTTGAAATAGGTTGGTCATCTTATCCAAAACATTTAGAACTAGTAAGGGCCTCCTCATGAACATTAAAATTTATCTTCAACTCAGTAGATTCCACTAGGTTGTAAGATTACATGAAACCTTGGAGTTGATCCTTGGATTAGATTTTCAAGAGATGAGTTCAAAAGGATTCCTACAATTATGCATCATGCAAAATGATAGCTCAACACTTGGTTGAATTTTCAACCAACTCATACTAGTATTAGTTAAAATTTCAACCAAGCTTGGTCGACTTTTCGATCAACTGATACTAGCATTGGTCAAAAGTTCGACCAAACTTGGTCAAATTTTTGACCAACTAATTGACACTATCTCATTGACAAGGATGGCATTTTTGACCAAATTGTGCATCAATATTTAAATACTCAGAAGACTTGGTCAAAATTTTGATGATAAAAATAGTGACAAAGCTATTGGTCAAAATTTTACCAATATGACCAATTTTGGTCAAAAAATGAGTCAAAATGTACTAGTGAATTTGGAGAATGGAAGAGAAAGTAAAATTCATTACATTTTGATTGATTTTTCTATGACAGCTTCTTCCCCCACAAACATTTTCCATCCATTCATTCATTTAGGATTCCTTTTTTTGTTGATATAGAAGAACCTTGGCTGAATTTTCCTCTAACTTTGATTTATGTGTCTTTGAGGAATTCTTGTATTAAATGTGTAAATTTGTGCAAAAAGAAAGTGTTAAACCTATTCCATACAAAAAATCTTTAAATTTACTTCTCAGCCATGAGCCTTTATTTCTCTCATTCTTTGGATCCTAGAAGTGACTCCTCACAATGTTGGGTATTCAAGAACAATGGACAAGTTGAGTTTTGCTTGAAGTTGTTTAGATATGAAATTGCACACAAACACCCATTCTTGTGATTAATTTTTTGACATAGATTATTTTATTTTCTTAAAAACCCTTTGAATATTCTCATATTTTAATTCTTGAACAGTTCCTATGTATCTTCTTAACTCAAGTGGCTTCTTATTGTCATTTTTCCTAAAATAATTTTATTTTTTTCATTGATTTCATAAGGCATTCTAATGCCTCTTCATGACCCAGGTAAAAAAATAATATATATGTGTGTTTTCCTTTCATGAAGTCATAGGTTTGTCTTTATTCAAGCTCTAAATCCTCCATTATTTTGACTTTTAGGTTATATTTCATAACATGAGGGTTCATATGATATTTTCAAGCATAAATCTCACATAGATTCAATGCTTCTTATAGATAATGATTCCCTTTCTAGAAATAAAATGCCATTAAATATGGTCAACTAAAAATATGGATTTTCCTTGGGTTAATACTGTTTCTCCAAAATGGTTCTTAATCACAATTGCATTAGCTCTTTAAGAAACGATCTATATTTGATCTCTTCACAAAACCCCAAACCCTTCTCCAAAATATTACTTTCATAACACATGTATCCATTAAATTTATCAGCATCAACAAAGAAGAAAAAATAAAAACATAAACCAAAAATTTCAAAAAAAATCTCATAAGAGCATCAACTTAGAGAGAGAATACATTTAATTGTAAAAATCCTTCATCCCTTGATGCCACAAATCTCCAAAATTGACAATTGTTAACCCTTAATAAAAAGAAAAAATAGTACTAGAGGGATAATGAGTACAATGAATAAATTATCAATTGCTACATCTATAAGGTCATACTCAAAAGCTTCCTTTAGATACATGGAGTTACTCCATTCCATACACCAATAATTTGAAAATTTCTCTTGACAACGAGAATATTCATACAATATTTTAAGCCTCTCCTACTTAGCTTGACAATTTTCCCTCCTCAATTAGGTAAATAAATCACTCATATTTTTCAATTAATTTCAATGGAGTTACATGGAGTTACTCATAAAAGCTTCCTTTAGATACATGGAGTTACTCCATTCCATACACCAATAATTTGAAAATTTCTCTTGACAACGAGAATATTCATACAATATTTTAAGCCTCTCCTACTTAGCTTGACAATTTTCCCTCCTCAATTAGGTAAATAAATCACTCATATTTTTCAATGAATTTCCATTTAGGTCCCTATAATTATTTTCCTCAATAGCCAGATTCCCATGATAATTTTTCTTTTATTTCTCTCACTTTTAAAAAAACTATCTATATTTAGGATTTCTCCATCTACATAATTGTTACCATAATATGAAATACCAAAAATGTACTTAAGTTTGTCTAACATTCACAAATATGTTTAAAACATCTAGCCAAAATTTTGATGGTTTGGAGGTGATGAATTGAATGTGAAACATCATTCACAATATATAAATACATAAATATATAAAGATGTTATGTATAATTCACTTCAAAAATAGTTATGTAATTAACACTAGCATAATATTTATTTAGTCCAATGTTTCAAAAAAAATATTATTGATACATTGAAGAAAAAAAAAATATAGTAGACTCATATATTGAAGTCTTGATTACTATAGATGCAATTATGCACTATGATCAATAGAGAGTGGAAATTGGTTTTATTCAAGTCTCTATGGAAATGGATTTGCAAATAGATTGAACACAAATACTTCATTTAGACAACTTCTCACACTATTCAAGGATGGTAGTTTTATTTCCCTCAATTCAAAGTATTTTTGTGATCATTTTTTATATTCACCATAATAGGAAAATCATGATTGGTGTATTAAGGTGTCTCAAAAGTGTAGGATGTAGGAAAGCTCAATGATCTCATTTATAGATACACTAAAAATTTGAGAATACCTTTGCTAATATACACCAAGCCTTCCTTATTCGATGGATTTATATTTACTCTTCATTCCTTTCTTCCTCTCCAACATTGCAATTCTATGCCTTATCTTCATGCACTGTTCTACATGGAGGAAAAGTGAACTTTCACAACTTGCTATGCTTTAACCTTCCATATATTCATGTACAAATTATATTGCTAGAAGCCAAAATGAATCCTTCACCATTAATATGTCTTATGCTAACATAGAGAGAAGACCTAGTTCCTTTATACCTCTCCAAAATTGCAATTCTATCTTCCTTTCTTTCTTTGTAAATCTATTTTTCACAAATCATGTGATTATTTTATTATAATTTAAAATCCTTCAAGATTTGTGCTAGAGATGCATGAAGGAATGTAAAGCTAACGTGGTGCTATCAAGTCCCTTAGGACATTTTATCATTCTTGTAATATTAATCATACAATATGTCATTATTGTCTCTAAAATATGCCAATTAGATTTAATTAGTATCTCCATGCCTTCTTCTATGTTGGTATCCTTCAAGAGGTCTTTGGCTTTAAGAGATTTGAGGGTTGTTGATGCACCACAATATTTGAACAACTATACATGCTTTGGTGAAATAAACCAATATATATTGAAACCTATAAATTTATCAATCATTTATTATATGAACAAAAGTAGATAATATAAATATAACATTATATACACAAGAATAATTAGATTTTTAAATGAAAAATATTCAATGTGGGAAAAATAACAGTGAAAACTCTCTCATTATATGAAACTAGCTACATAATTTTAGGCTCTAGACCAAGGAATCTCATTGATCCTAACTTAACTTTTATGCTAACATGTGCAACCTTAGGGAAAGATGCAATAAACTTGTAGACTAAATATTGCTTCTTCAAGATAAGATATAGCACATTGTTTGAAATGATAAGTGTAGTGCATTGTTGTAAACATATGATACTAACTTCACTAATACTCATCTAGAATTGTGGACCCTCATATGCCATGAAACAAAGAAAACCTTAATCAATTACAATTCAAAAATGAATATATATTTTCTACTAGTGACCAATGAATATATTTTCTAGTCATTCATTCATTTAGGATTCAACAATAAAAATATATATTGTCTATTATTGTGCCCTTGTAATCTATGTCTTTATGGTGATTTTTTTTAATGAATTTTTATCTTATTATTATTATTATATATATATATATAATTAGTTTTTTTTTTAATATGCCACCCTTACTAAAGAGATACTAATGTTTTATTATTTTATTATTTTCAATTATATACAAGATACTACTAATACTTGTATGTTTATATTTGATATAATTTTATAGATCGTATATTTTCCTATGAAGAAAGTCCACACCTAACAATATGAACCCAAAAAAAATAAGGGGACAATTGCTAGATTGTGTTCTAGTTTCAAAAGAAAAGGTGATGGAAAATGTTATTGTCCTTGCAAAAAATTCAATAACTTAAAGAATCAAAGAATTCTAATCATAATAGCTCAAAGACATTGTAGGCAACATGATCACATTGATGGGGGAAATGATTTTTGTTCTATGTTAAATGTGGATTTTGAATAGGTGGAACATGGAGGTGTGAATTTAGAATAAGAAGGTAATGATCCCATAGAAGAAGATGATCCTAAGGAAGAGAACAAAAATGAAGATATTGGTATTGGGACAGCTAATAATGTGCCAAAAAAACAAGATTGAAGATGATGTTATTGGCACAATTGATGAAGATGATGAAGATGATGATAGTAGCAAATGTAATGATGATGATGATGAAGAGAACCTTGATATACTCATAATTGAAAAGGCATATGAGTCCCTATACCAAGGTTCCCAAACAAAGCTTCTCTCTAATGTATTGTTGTTGGTAAATTTCAAGGTTATGAATAGTATATCCAATGTATAAATCTCATGTATTCTAAGGTATAGTGTCATTTTTGTCATCTTTAATGTTAGCATTCCATTAATTTTCTTTATATTAACAAAAAAATTCTATAGGTTGATAGGTGAGTGTTTTTTACCACCATCAAACATTCTACCTCATTCTTACTAAGAATTATCAACCATTATGAAAGATATTGGAATGGAGTATCGAACAATACATGAATATCCCAACAATCATATTATATATATCATAAATAAAATGAAATTGAAACAAAATGCCCTAATTGTCACATTAGTAGATATCAATCAAATCAAATAACCAAAAGGATGCCTTGTAAAGTTCTTTTCTACATTCTCATTGTTCTACATCTACAATGATTATTTAGGTGTGCTAGCTTGGAACAATTAATGGATTACCATGCATGCAATAGAAACAAAGATGATACTATGTGAATGTTTATGGATGATTTAGCATTTAAGGACATAGAAGAAAGGTAGCCAGTATTTAAAGAAGAACCTCATAATTTGAAGCTTTCATTAGCAACCGATGGTGTCAATCCATTTGGAGAGATGGGATTCGTTTACTTGGTTTGGCTTATTTTTGTTATTAAGAATAACATTCCTCCTTGGATGCCTATAAAGAGGGAGCACATAATGTTGGAAATGATTGTACTAGGTATTTTTCCATTTAATCATCATCTAAATTAATTAATAAACACAATCTCAAAATGACAATAATAATTATGTTTTCTTAATCTTCATTCAACTAGGTAAGTGCCAAGTGAAAAATATAAATGTATATATGGAGCCCTTGATTATTGATTGATGATTTGTTGGAGTTATGGAATTGGCTCACTATGTATGACATCTCTAGACAAATTGGTGAAATACAATTTTAATTTTGTGCAATTCTTGTATGGACAATACATGATGCTTCTAGACTAATACATTTTTTTTACTATGTAAAACTATTAATGCATATTTTTGGTATGCAATACTGATAACACATTTTCGTTGTATGTTTAAGTTGTGCAAGATAATTGTAAATATGAATCTTCTACTACACATGTCATCCAATTATACACAATCTTGTAGGTCTTCAAACAAAGGAGAAATTTTTATGTCCAATTTGTGGTCCAAAGATGAAATCTCATGATTCAAAAAATTTAGGAAAGAAGGTGTCCAATGAGCATAGATAATTTCTATAGAAAAATCATATGTATTGAATTACTAAAAAACATATTTTCAATGGAAAAAATGAGAAAACATGAAAGCCACAAAGAATGACACCTCAGATATGGAAGTTGAAGTATGGGTATGTGCAGGATCATGGTCAACAAAACTATGCTCTTAAGTGGAAATAAAAAAACAAAAAATCAGGGTTATGTCAACTTGACATGCAATTTTATACTTGTTATTAACTTTATATAAAATGTTGAGAGAAAATAATCTCTAGGAAATTGGATCTAGTTTTTAAACTACTAGAGCTTATCTCAAAAATATAAAAATTGATTGGTCAAAATTTTGAATTTTAATGCAATATTACAAAAAATTTAGAACAAAAATAAGAAGTAGATGTATGTCTGACCACCTTAATCAAAATCAAATGATAATATTTTTAAATAACATTCTAGATATAAGTAGTAGACTCATTGCTGGATGTGATACATACTTTTGGTTATTTGTATTCTAAATTAATTTAAAAAATTTGCTTTTTGACTTTAGTATTTTTGGAATAAAAAAAATCTCATGCCTGACCACCTTAACTAATTTGAAACTATGCAAAATTCAATTTTTTATTTTTTTTCTTTATAGTAGAAGAAACATAGAATGTGATGCATCTTTTAGATTTAAAAAATATTGTACCATTTGAACATTGTAGTTGTTTTTCAAGTAGTGTGTCAGTCAGCACTTTATATGTAACTCCATTAGAAAATAAGTAATTATTACTTACTAAAATCATAATTTGACAAACCTTAAATTTATGGAAAGATAAGAACATTCTTAAGAAACCCTTTTCATTTCATCAAATTTTGGTGGAAAAAAAGTCAATAGCTACATGTTTGAAGTAAAAGTCACATAAAAATAGGCCAAAAGCACATTTTTAGGATGTTTTTAAACTTGACCATATAGGTTTGGTATCAAAAGATATAGTAGACCTTACAAAGATATTAATTATTTTCATTTAGTATTAGGGTGGGTGGGAAAAAAGTTGGAATAGATTTTCAAATGGTTTAAGATATTTCAAAACTACAGATTTTTCAGATTGCCACTTTTTGGCACACCATGATCTTGCACATACCCATATAATAGAATGAATCATTTGTAGTGCCTGCCCCTAGTCTACATTTTCGAGTTACATTATGATATCATTGCCAAACTCTTGTAGGCCAATTTATGTTTGATGATTAGTATTATTATTCTAGAGATTATCAGATGTTGTTTTACACTCAGTTTATTATATGATGAGATTACTTGGTACTCTATATTTCATGCATGTATGATGATTATTCAAATGTTTTCAGTTATCGATGATGATTAGTTAGATGGTTTATTATTCCATGTGTTTCTTATGGATACTTACCCCATACTGCATGTGTATGGTGTGCATGTTTATTTTATTTATGTATGGTGTTTCTGATGTGGTTAAGGAAGGGAGTCGTAGTCCCCTGCTAGTCGGGATCTACATGATGCACCACTTTCTGCCATTGTCTGTTTAGCTTAGAATATTGTGTTTGTAAATGCGTGAATTTTATGCAGGTTGCAGGTACCGGGTATCGACTTCCTTGAATTGTTAGGATGAGCGTACCCTATCGCATTGTCTCAATGGTAAAAGAGGGGAGATAAACTCTTAAGTCCAATTCCTAAACCCTTTAGCCAATTGTCCTAATTGATAATTAGGACAAGTATCTGAGTTAAGTACCCTCCGAATGCATCAAATGATGTAATTTCGTGATTATAACTCTTTTTGTTTTGATTTAGTATATGCTTTTCTATGTAGGGTTTTCGTATGTTGTTATATGAGTCCTTGATGTGTTTTCTATTAATTAAGTCTAATTGAAAAGATTAATTAATGATTTAATTTAATAGAGAATTATTATGATATCTTTAATATTTAATTAATTGAGAAATTAATTAAATAAAAGAACTAAATTTGGAGATTAAAGTTCAAAGATAAATTTAGAACAGGATAATATTAATTTAATTTAATAATAATATAATTGGAGTTCATTTTTAAATAAATGCTAATTATTATTGTTAATTAAATTAATTAAATATATATTATCAATTAAGCTTCTAAAATTAATTTAAAAAGTTGAAAGACATTAAATTATTAAAGGATTTTAGATCGCATGATCTAAGCAGGAGTTTAAATTTGAGTAATAATTTAAAAGATTAAATATTAGAAATTAATAATGTTATTTTAATTTCATAAAGTGCACATAAGATTAAAGTAATAAATTAATTTAAAATAGAACTCAAGTGGATTATTAAATAAAGTTACTTTATAATTCAACTTAATGTGCATGAAAGATGAATGCAAAATTAAAGAAAAGATAATAAAGGTTAATTTGGGAGTTAACTGAGTTGTGCAATGAGTCTTCTCGGGTGAACGCACAATTAGTGCCCTGATTTGAGGAGAATTTGCTTATCACAACTTTGGGGGTTCATTTTTGAGGGACAGGAATTTGGACAGGAATTTTTGGGAGATAATTGTTGGAAGCGAATTTCAGAAAGCTGATACCAAGAAAGTTTTCTAGAGGAAGGTTATTGAGAGGAGCGAATTCTTTTACAGTTCCTGGAGATTGCATAATAGCATCAGGATTAGGTAGGGTCTTGTGTTTTCAATTATCGATTTATTATGCAATTATCCTTTCCTGTCTTCTTCATGTCTAGGATTTGTAAATTTGGAATTCTCTGTGATGAATGTTAAAACATTACAATATTGGAATTTATCAGATACATGTCAATAAACTTCTGTATACATAAGATTTAAATGGGAAGGGTTGAATCTAAGACTGAAATTCTAAATTAGAAGTTTGGTTGGTTGGCTTATATTTTTTATATCAATATAAGGAAGAAAATAAGTTTTCAATATATTTATATATATATATATATATATATAAATTTATTGATATACAAAGTCTTATATAAATGAAAATAGTTTTAAAAAAATATATAATAAAACAAAATTAAAAAATATTGGGGAGGGGCGGCTTAACCACCCCCTACCCCCTTAATTATATGCAGCAGGTGACTGCTATACGCAGTCATACCTACTAACGCAGGACGACTACGACAACAGTCCTGCCCTGCGCATACGGCAGGCAACGATTTATAATCGCTTACGCATGTTTTTAATAAAACATTTAATTATGCCATTCGAAACTCGGGTTTGGGTTTTGTGGTAATTTTTAATATTATAAATTATAATTTATTTTAATAATTTTTAATTAAATTAAATTTATGATATTATTTATTATTAATTTCATTATTAAATTTTATTAATATTTTATAGTTTGTTATATTAATAATAAATGTAATATATATTTAAATAAAATATTGATTAATTTAATTAATTATGATTTAAATAATAATTAATTAAGAATAGAAGTTATTATCATTGAGGACTTATTTATTGATCTTAAAAAAATCGTAATTATTTTATTTAAAACATTAATGGATATTATTTGAAAATTCGATTGAAATTATCTTTATTCAATAATCAATTATTATTATTATTATAATTTAATAAATGATTATTAATATTTTTAAGTCATGACACAATTTCTTTTATTATAAGAACAAGATAGGGTTAGTTAAACAGGATAACTGAGGAACTCATAGTAACATTGGCAAACTTAAACTTTATTGTTCTTCTCAAATTTGTATTTTCAAATCAAATCCAAACTGTGAGACTATGATGTTTTCTATGTGTTCTCTATGTTTTGGGGTTGTTCTAGTATTGACCAGTTTAGGTTGTTACCAGAGGCCCGGGTTTGTGAATGTGAGGTTATGATGATTTGTTCTCGATCTTTTCAAACCAACCAAGTTAATGTGATAGTGTGCTCTATGATGGATGTATTTACTGGTTGTTATTGCTTTCCAGTTTTCTTGTGTGGAGCTGAGGTGTATGTATTTGAGATACCTAACTTAACCATTTTTGAGTCTTGATCAATTATACTTGTATTATCTTCTGGTTGCTTTGAGAAGACTGAAATGTTTGTTATATTCTTGATGATGTCATGTGTTGACTTAACCATTTTGGAGTCTTCGATCAGTATTGTAATTTACTATAGGGATACTTTCTAGTTGCTCATTGGAGAACCATTGAATTTTGTGACTTATCATTGATGCGTTCAGTTGCTGATAGAGAATTGTCATGATCATATGATTATTATTTGATGCTTATCTATTGCTCATGAAGAACTGATGTAATTTTGTGGCTTATCCTTTTATGATGTCTTTTCAGTTGCTTGTATAGGACTAAGGTGGTTTTATTATGATTCTTTGATTTATGATTTCATGACCCTAGGGTAGGTTATCTATGTGTAGAGTCAGGAAGTGGCTTGCAATGGGGGTCGAAGCCCTAAGAGGCTGCCTTGAGAAACCCATTGTAAGTCATTTTTTTTTAATAAGTGAAAACATTTACACTAAATGAGAGAAAATGAACCTAACAAGATAATTGTATGTTCTCTCCCATGCCTTGAGTGCTATTACAGGCTAGGATGGGGTAGAGAGAACGCTTGGTTACGACCTTGCATTCCATAGTAGGCCTTGTCAGTACGAGAGGATACTAGTGGCCGCAGGATCAGTAGGGACCCGAGATTCCTGAGGGATTGCTCGAGTAACTTCTACGTGACTTTTGCGATGACACTTTCCCGCTTGCATATTAGGTTTCCTACGTGTCTTGTGGTACCTCTGGGATTTAGATGTTGATCTTTTAGGAACCCTTGAGTTAGCATACTTATAGGATTTCCTGGACTTAGAGAGTACTTGTATTTTGTGTTTTGATACCTTGTTTGGGACTTGAGACTATCTCCTCAGTGCGGTGGGAGTGGACCATTTAGGTTCCACGCGGTCGAGTGGTAGTGCTTTTTACTCTTACCATTGAGATCCGTTCCATGGTCACCGTGGCTGGAGTTTTTGTGATTGGCATTTACCTTCACTATGTTCTTGGATTGTTATGATGGATGGTTAGATTTTATGATAGATGTTTTATCATTATGGATGTATGGACGTATCAAGTATGGTGAATAGTTTTGTATATATCTTTACTGTACTTTGTATCATGGATTCGTGCAGGTTGATGTATTTCTATTTTTTCATATGTATATTCTTTTAAGCCTTTCATACCCTGTGACTTGTACAGTGGATGATTGAGCATTCCGAATTAATTTGCCAAGAGGCATTCGAAACAAATGTATAATATGGACATGGGACTTCTGATTATTCTTTCATATGTATGTGATAGTTGTTAGACTTAGAATTTAATTAAATTTAAATATGACTCAACGTCTTGGGATCTTTAAGAAATGTAACTTGCAATGTATGTTTGTTGATGATTACATGTTATTGCTTCCACTACTATGTGTTTGATGTGTATGTTATATTTTCTTACTTTAAAAAAAAAAAAAATGTTTAGCAAAATTAGTGAAACTTTAGGTTAATTCTTTTGGATCCCTTGGCAGGGCGTTACATCATTAAGGTAATGTCCATCCATCTGATGTAGGTTTTTGTATGAAATTAAAATTTGGATACTATATTTTTTTAGTAATGATGTAATTGATGTTCATGAAGGTCATCAAGGCATTGATAAGAAACTTCCAAAAGAACTTAAAAGCTATCCTAGACAATTCAATAGTTTGTCATACTACGGGCACCTACCAATCATGAATTTGTTTGATGATATGCATATTTGAAATAATGTAACAAAGACACTATGGAAAATTATTAGATGGAATGCATGACAAAGAAAAATTGGTCAAAATTTTTAATGACATCAATGAATCCAATCATACATTGAATTTTTTTCGTGAATCAAATAGCAATAGAAACTAAATTAATATGAGTGTCATTCCTTTGTTATTAATGCAATAGCAAAGTGATGTGATATTTGAAGGCATAAAAAACCTAAATTTCCCATAGGATTTTCTGCAAACATAAGCAGTCTCATATCAAAGAAAGTTGATTTTGGATCAGGTTTGAAAATGCATGATTCACATACCTTCGTCAAGGTAAGTCGTGTTCTTCTCTATTTAAAATAAATTTATAAAACATCGTGTACTTTTTAGTATTTTATTTTATAATATATCAAAAAGATCATTTTATTATTATTCTAGTATGTTCTACCTCTATCTCTCCCATACAACTTTTACAAAATGAGTGTCAAACAAGTTATATATGATCTTCGGAAATACATGAGGTTAGAAGTGTTATTTGTTAGATTTATTGTCTAGATATTATTTTTTCATCTTGATCTTCTTTTTCTATAATTTATTATAAAATAAATTTAGAATCTTGTTAATACTTTTTTGTGTGATGAATATCTTCTAGGTGGTTGTCATCTAGATAAATTTATAAAAAGGACATAAAGTGTTGGAAGAGAAAAATTCCTTAGCTTTTGTGTGAGATGCAAAAGTGTCTACCTTCAATTTTTTCAATGCACAATAGCACTACCTCATATGTCTAGTTGAGGAGATTGAATTGTGTGGACCTATACCAACTAGGTCAATGTGGATGGTTGAGAGGCACTTAAAATGTTTGAAGTGTTTGGTTTGACAAAGAGCACGATTGCATTAGTGAATATTGTCCCAATTTTGCATCAAAGATCCATGTACATCACATTTGGGATCCCAACTCCTTTAATAGATTCAAAGGGGATTACTTGATGAGGAAAGGTAGATTGAGGAAATTGAGAAGCAATTATAAGATGTTAATGTAGTTAATTAATTCTTATTCATCATCAATATAAGTTGTTTCTAACTAGTCTATTTATTTTATATAGTTTCTCATGAGTGGATGCATTTTATTTGTATGTTGTAAGCAATCTTGATTAGATGATGGTATGGATTGAATGATCTCAATAAAATGGCTGCTCATTAGCATGAGAAGGTGTTGCTTCAATGTTAAAGAAGCTCATCATAATGGAGATTCTAATGTTATACCAATGGTAATTGATCTAGAAAATGGTTTAAGAGGTTAAAAGGTACATATAAGTTAATCTATCATGACCCATTTATTTAATATCAACTCATGGATGGATGCATAATTTTGACATGTTTGAAAATAACAGGTCAAGCACCACAAACCTATCTACTACAATAGTTATAAAATTTTCATAAGAAAGATGGATGACACTTAGAGAACTTGTGATTTTGGGATAACTATAGTCTTTGAGGTCACCAATATTTATAGAAATGACATGCATCCTAAAAAATCTAAAAATACATACTATGAGATTTTAAATTATATAATTGAGTGTGCCTTTAATTCCTTGAAACTAGTTCTATTTGTTGTCAAATGGTACAAGCTATGACTAAATCAAAATGATCTTGATAGAACTATTATTAAACACAATAATGGATTTACAGTGATTAATACAAGGTCATTTGACCTAGTTGAAAATTAGTCCTGTGTTCTTCCAAGCCAATGTGAGCAAGTGTTTTACTTTAGTGTTCCACATAAACTAGGTTGGTCATTTTTTGTTGCATTGAAGATATTTGGGCCCACATTATGTAAATGGTATGTAGCTTCATATAATTGGTTGCTATATTTTTTTGTTCATCCATTTGTTGTAACATATTCAAGGTACATAGCTTGAATTAGTTTTTTTATCTAACAATTTTCTTTTTTGTCAAAAAATGGAATGAGCAAGGCCATGAATTAAAAGATCAGCTCATAAAATCTCTTAGAGAGGATCTCTTTGGTCAAAATATTTTTAACAAAGCCCAAATTCTTACAAAATCTTGCACACATATAAAGACTATGAGAGACCAATACAGAAGGCCTCTAAAGGTCAACCTGAACCACAAGCATCCTCATCGATGATGCAAAAGAGGTAAGACTAAAAGCAATTAAACCACCATCTGACAAAAATAGGTATGTGGTAGTATTAATGTAATTATGCACAAGTTAGTGATCTTTATATTTATAATATCTAGAATATTTCAAAGTTTACATATATAGGTTGTAGGACACATCAAAGGCTACAAAACCTAGAAAAGATAAAGTTGGTCAACACCATCTTAGCTTTGGTGGATATATGAAAATTTACTCACAACTTGTAATTAGAAGTAAATGAAATTGTGTATCAAATATTTTAAATAAAATTACAAATAAAAAATACATTCGATATTGATGATATTATGAAAAAAATGTAGGGCATTGAATTTAATCTAGCACCCACAAAAGAGTACAAACAAATTGGCTTCAAGCAAGGCTATAAAATAGTGGTTTCCTACTACCACATAGATTCCAGTGGCCAAAGAGACGTAGAAGATTCTAGTGCATCATTTTACACATAGGTAAATAGGCTTAGTGAATAATAATTAAAATTGATAAATTCATCAAAAATAATCTATTTGATGTTAATTTTGAACAATGATAATAATGTGTGTAATTCCCTACCCAAAGATCCTTGCAACAAGGACAAATAAAAGCCAATACATTTCTTAAAAGGTATTGAGCATGGATACATGCAATATAAACATGCAATAAAGATCACAACGGAAGACTCAACCAAATAGTCCAATCAACCAACGATCTCCAAATGCCACTACTTACTAACAAAACAAAACCAGCAAAGGAATTTAATAAATAGGAAACACTTAATCATTGAACTGTCAAGACCTAGGAAGGGGTGCAACTCAACAAGGTATCCAAAACACTCTTTGAAAATAATATGAAATCTCCAAAAATGCTTGATGTTTTCCTAAGTAGGTTTTCTTACAGAACTTGTGTGATAATTTTTTAGTATCATACAATACTGTTCACTACTAGGTGATACTTTTCTAGTATCATGCAATAATTCTTACTACAACCATGAGAGACTTTCTAGTATCGCATGATATAATTTACTATTATCGCACAATACTTTACCAGTATCATACAATAGAATTATCTACTAGCATGCAATACTTTCTAGTATCGCACGTTATTTCTCTCTATAATTGTGTGATACTTTTCAAGTATTGTCCAATGCTAAAGCAATGTCACCTAGGTTTATAAGGAAAAATGCCAACAAAAATTTTAGAAGGAATAAAGAGTTAGAACCTCCTCACCATGGAGTATCAAAACCACTTTAGTCAAGGCCCAAACACTCAAAAGAAAAAAGGACATAAAAAATTCTAACATTTAATTCATAATATCTAACCTATAGCATCTAATGTAATCATGCAAAAAATAATATCTCAATGAAAACACATGACCATAAATCAAATATCACAAGAAGGAAAGCACAAGAAATGAAGCACCAAACTAAAAACAACCATGCTCATTTTCTCCCAACCATAATGGCATGATGAGACCTCATAGGCCCTATCCATCCCCAAAGCATAAATCGCAAATTTCCAACAAGATAGTTGGAGTTGTGTCATGAGATCATTCTAAAATAATAATCATCAAATAACATCATAAGAAAAAGTACATCCAACATGATAATCTACCAATAGCATCTCTAATCCAAAGTACTGATAAGAAACATCATATAGAAATATGATACAACATCATGATAAAGGAATGCATCAAGTAACAAACTAAACATCATCTAAACATGATATCAAATGCATCCAAAGTAAAACATAAATCACTAGAGAACATACTTTGGATACACCAAAGAACCAAGTGAATATACAACATCAACGTCAAAGTGGAAATAGACCATGTGGTATAGGTAGCTATGTCTCTCAACCATGTGGTACCTATAGGCCCACTCCAACTATGCTGATGAAGATAATGATCCAACCATAAATACACAACATAATCATCCATGACTAACACTCACGTCAAGCAATAGGGAGGACTAAAGCAAAGATCATGAGACAATGCAATACAATAGGTCCTGGTCAGACACTCTATGGGTCTACTATGTAGGGACTCTAGTAGAGAGTAGATCGCTTGGCATAATGTAGGCCAAGCTAAACACTCAAACGAATCACTCCCTCAGGAGGCCATAGCTCTATGTCCCTAGATGAATTACGTAGACATTAGGCCCTCAAATAAATTGACAAGAACATTCCTTCAGATGAGATGCATAGGTATGTAATATTTTCTTATGTTACTTAATTAACCTTGAATTCATTTAGTTATCACTTATTAGAAACTTCTTCACATATACCTTGTTGGGAACACAACTTTGAGTTATAAGAGAAGCCCATCCACTGGCCTACCATACATACCCATTCTCATCACATGATGAGTGCCCATAGGCTATGAAAATTTTCAACCTAACCACAATGAACATAACTCAATTGAAAGCAACCAATATTTTGAGTCTCACAAGAACTTGACAAGTACATGCTCATGTGCTCATGTGTGGGAACACCAACTATATGATGATCATAAATAATAAGGAAGGGATGAGAAATAATCCCTCAACTAGCTTATATCTAGGAGTATATATTCTAAATGAATCTCAATGAACAATAAATCACCAAGCATCATGAATTCACTCAACTGGCCTAAATCTGGGAGTATGGACTCCACACGAATCCAAATGTTTGTGAATGGGATACATAAAATTTAAGGAAACATGGAATACAAACCACTTCCACCTTCCAAGGAAATAATGCCAAAATCCAAACAAAATATAGGTGGCATGCAAAACAAGGCAAGAATAAAAAGTCTAAAACTCAAAGTTCTACGATAACAATGAAATTGAAACCTTGATTCAAGATTAGGGTCACATGACCAATGGTCCAATAAAATTCACTAAAGAAGAACATATTCTCAATTTGGAAAACCCAACATAGGAAAAAAGTCCAAAAAATCCACTATTGAAACAAGAGCTTAGATCAAGAAATAAAATACTCCAAAATGTCTTATAACCATTCCAATTCCACAATCTTAATACTTAAGGCAAGGGCTACAAGATAAAAACTGTAAATAAGCCAAACAAAGAAATAGGTAAAAAATTCGATGGCATGCAAAATGACACAATGCCAAAATATCCAAAACTAAACCATTTTGGAATTTGACAGAATCGAAAACCCACTAATTAAATCTACCCAAAAATACACTTTTCAAATAAAATCATGGTCCTAAACACTTCATGGAAATCTAGCAACATAACAATTCCTAAACTTGCATTTCTAATTTCCTATGAAATAGAAATGCTCACCCTCATCCAACCAGGTGAGAATGGATTAAAAGTAGAGGGGAACATGCGTTTTCCATTGCTTAACATTTAGCCACATGAAGTAAAAGATGAAACAGAGTAAAACCATTAAAACCCAAAAGCCCCACCTTGCAGCCAAGATGGAAAAATTAGAATTACCACCATAAAATAATGGGGACACTGAATTGAATGAAACCATCAGCATAGTGGAGCAGTCCCAATATGAATCCAACAAGATTGACCTCGCAACAATCTATCGACCCTAACTCTTGCAATGAGAAAAACATTGTTTTCTCACAAGTGGGTTTGGAGGAATTTTCTCCAAAATCCTCAAATAACAAAGTGAAAAGTGAGAATAAACTCACTTTTAGCCAACATATGCACTTTTACAAACTAGCATATTAATTAGATTATTTTAATTCAATAATTTATTGAGCTCCCTTGATCCAAATTAATTCATGTGTTTCCAATTGAATTGGAATCCAACTATGATAAATTAGCCAACAATAAAATAAAGGTAAAATTAAATAATTAAACCCTTTAACCCATTAAACACCATTAATTTAATTTTTCTATGACCATTACAAAATCTTAAATGCATAGACACACTAACAAGTCCAATCACATAATGCACTATGAGTCTAGATTTACCAATTACCAGAGGATTAAAATGAAAATAAAGATACATTGCCCTTCTAGAAGCGATATATGCTCGACATGAAAGGTCTAATCAGTAACTCCATGTGCCACTACTAGGGATATTAGTTCTACACAATAAATGAACACAATCAAGTCTTGATGCACAATAATAATAGCCAAAGTGACAATTGCACAAGATTATGTAATTAAAGTAGTTATTTAATTTCATTTAAATAATCATTTAAATAGACTAATTTGCATAAATTAATGAAATAAACAAGTTAAATATTCATAGTACATAACCAATTAATCCAACATGGACAATTCATTTATAGTTATGTAAGAATTTAATAATGGAATTACTAACAGATTTTAAACCACATAAAAAGGCACTTGAAACTCATAAATGAACATTGTAAAATATATGACTAACTACTACAACAAGAACCAAGTCAAGTGTAGAAGGATAAAAATACATAGTACAATCTCTACACACATCTTAGGGTAATCATAGAACAACATCATGATACCACATCAATCCTAGTAATGAGTGGTGCAAACCTTAGTGAAAACATCTAACACACTGTAATCTCATAAATCAGCCATAAGCATGATCAAAGCAACTCATAAAATAACATAAATCTAATCAACTCAAGGGTGTAGACCACTCATTTTCCCAATCATGATCACTCACAATGAAAAATCATGAAGGTTGCATCCATTGAGATGACTTAAAGAAATCAAATGGTAGAGGCACTACATCATCATCCCCCAAAACTAGGCTTGCTCTCGGAAGCCTACAATCCAAGAATAGAACCAAACTCACCAAGTATGAAATCAAAATAAAACAATAGGAATGAACCACCAACTTCTCCACATGTCAAATCCAAATCACTCCAACATTCACAAAGCATCTTGTCAACCCCTAAATAGGTTAACCATAAGAGAATAGGTGTCACACTAACACAAGTTCCTTCAACAAAGAACTTCCTATGTGGTAGAAAAATGCAGCTAGCCATAAAGTCAACACTATAAGGTAAGGAAAAACACACTATACCTTGTCAACAGGTGCCTAACTACAACATGCACTTACCAAGTCACCACAAAACAAGGTCAAAATACTACAGACTTCCAACAAGATTTGGAATCATTAGGAATAGCCATTTCAAATTCCCAAGAACAATATCATGTGACACATAAGCATCCTTGAATCTATGTAAACACACCCTTTGAACATGAGGATGAGGGATCACTAACAAAATTGCACACTCCAAAAGGATACTCTCCACAACTTACCACCAAGCATAGGATCACTTAGTCTCTATGGTACAAAATGCTCAACTATCACTTGGACTAGGGTTACTTAACCCAGCTAGATAAGTTATCAAATCTCCACAAGGTTGCAAATATTTTCGTTAGTACACAAAATCATGTAATAAATTCATACCAACTCACAAGATGGTAACATGTGTCCAATGATATCATGTCCCTCCAGCAACATGCTGGGAATAATACACCCTACCTATCACTAAACTCAATCTTCACTCCTCAATTTGACCCTAAAAGAGTAACTTGATGGGGATAGCATCTTGAATATACAAGCTTAGGAAGAAAGAAACTATAGATAATTAGGATTGAGAGGGATTCTCTCTCAACCTCTACACTAATTCAGCCCAAAATGCGTTAGGGAAAGCTCACAATTTCACCAAACATCAAAATAATCATCCAACACTAATTGAGCTAGTCGCATAACCATGATAGCCTAATTTATCTAAAAATGAAAGGATAAGGATATTCACAAAATTCAACATCCAAAAGCTAGATTTAGACTCCTCAAAATGACTAAGTCACTCCTAAATGACCAAGGAAACATCTACCCCAAGCAAAGGAACACTCAGAGTCTACACTTCACCTCACAAAAGTGGACTGATGTTATAGGAAACACACAAACCCAAGCATTAATCCCAACTAAGTACCAAGTAGATTATGAAGGCTTTTAACTCATCCTTTAGTAAAAAACATGAAGAGTTAAACTTCTCTATCAGCCATAAATATGATCTGTCATGATTGAATTATCTCTACTCGATAAATGGTATTTGAAACATCAATTTTCATCTTTCAAAGCACAAAAAAGGTTCTTGTTGTTCCCTAGGTGACATTTTTTATTATTACACCCTCACACAAAGTTTCCCACAAAACTAGGCAAGATAATACAATTTCCTAGATGAGCAAATGTATGACAACTTGTTTACTCGCACAAAATTTCAAATTAGCACAAAACAATTATCTTCACTCCAAAGGCCATAACTTTCATGTCTAGACTCTAATTGAATCCATTCAAAATCACAACATGATGTATCTTAGAGAGTCCTAATACTTAAGTTTTTGAGTTGCCACTCAAGATAAAACAACATAGGAAAAATTAGATAGTCTCAGTTACCAAGACAAGCAAAAAGTGAACGTCTAAAATAACCAAAGAGAAGACATGCCCAAATTGACATAAGACATGAAATGAAAGATAAATCACACATTGAAACCATCATTACTTGTCTTTAATAATTTCATTAGTTAACCATAACACAAGCATTAGTGCATAATGGAACTAGAAGTTTTATGAAGCAAGGATTCAAGAATCACTTACCATAAAACAAGTACATAACTTTTCAAATTTCTTTCAAGAATAACATTATGTTTAATACTCATTTAAACCATTTGATTATATTTAAAAAATTACATCTATCACAACCACACTAAGATGTTCTATATGATATTATCCCTTGTATGTACTACCAAAGGTTCAAGATGAATATGATAGAGTTACAACACAAGATTGGCCAATAGTAGAAAACATGTAGAGTAGTCATTGTGAAACAAAATCAAAAGGTCCAAATGGGGGAATTTTCAACTCCAATAGTAAATCACCAAAGAGATCATTTCAACAATAAGTCAAGTTTGACAATAGCGACAAAGAGAGCAATAGAGAAATTTGATGACTAGTCCATGAAAGGAAAATGTTGAAAACCAATGCTAGTCCAACAACATGAGGAAAGTACCTCCAACCAAATAAGATAAAGCATCAATAAAATTACAAGAATAGTCACACAAGAGGGATATATCACCATACAATGTGAAGGAATACATTATCCTAGCAACACAAGAGAACACACTTACACACATCAAGAAGTATACCATTAATAACCTCATGCATATGCATACTACAATAATTCCCTTAATTATTTTCCATGCAATGTAAAATTTAGATATACAAGAATCCTACTAAAATTTCCATAATCTTAAAAAGAAAGCAAATTAGGGAGATAAGTCATTAGCTTAATTCATATAATGCAATACTTCTTTGCAATTATGCACAAAATATACTCATTTCTTAATAAAATGAAACATTTCATTACTACATTGACATAACACATAATCACAAATAAGGTTCATTTATTTACTTATAATAGGAGAATACAAGGAAAATAATGCACCTTATTCCACAATGAGAAAAAAAAGAGGCGCTCAAAGCCAACACATGGACATCAATAAGTGGCTCCATCTAATATAGTCACACAAGCAACCAGCCATGCTAAGGCACATCAATTCCATCTACAAAAAAAGGAAAGACACACTTCCTCCTCACACTGCTCTACTTGCATCTATTGGATAAGAAAGTTCATCCCAAGTAGGTACCCAAGCAACAAGAAATCACGAGCTCTCAAAGAGGCACTTGCACTCACATATTTGCAGCATCAACCATGTGAGAAACATATATGTAGAGATCGGACAATGTTCAACATTGGCTCTGATACCAAATGTAATGCCTTGCCCAAAGATCCTTGGAACAAGGAAAAATAGGAGACAATACATTTATTTTTAAAGGTATTGAGCATGGATACATGCAACATCAACATGCAACTGATCACAATGATCATAGTGGAAGACCCAACCAAATAGTCCAATCAACCAACAATCTCCAAATGCCACTACTACCAACACAACTAAACTAGCTAAGAAAGTTAATAAATGAGAAACACTTAATCATCAAATTTTCAAGACCTAAGAAGGGGCACAACCCAATAGGGTGTCCAAAAATCCCTTCAAAACTCATCTGACACATTTGAAAATGATTTTTGTTTTCCTAAGAAGGTATTCTCATAGAACCCATGTGATACTTTTCTAGTATCATACAATACTGTTCACTACTACCAGGCAATATCTTTCTAGTATCACACGATAGTTATTACTACTAGTGTGTGATACTTTCCAATATCATACAATATATTTTACTATTATCGTGCAATACTTTACCAATATCATACAATATACCTTTCTACTACCATGCTATACTTTCTAATATCATGCAATATTTCTCTCTATAGCCATGAAATACTTTTCTAGTATCACCCAGTACTGGACCAATATTGCCCAGGTTTACAAGGAAAAAATTTGATGAAAATTATTCAAGAAAGATATAGTTAGAACATCCACATCAAGAAGTACCATAACCAATTTAATTGAGGCACGAACACCTACAAGAAAAAAGGAGATAAAAAATTCTAAAATATAATCTCTAACATCTAAGCCATAACATCTAATGTAATCATGCGGAAAGCAACATCGCTATGAACATACATGAGCATAAATAAAATATCACAAGAAATGAAGCACCAAACTAAAAATAGCCATGCTTGTTTACTCCCAACCATAATGGCATCATGCGACCTCTAAGGCACTAGCCATCCTCACAGCATGTATCTCAAATTGCCAACAAAATACTTGGAGTTATTTTATGAGATCATTCTTACCAATAATCATCGAATAACATCATAAGCACGAGTCCATCCAACATGCTAAATTACCAATAGCATCACTAATCTAATGTAGTGGTAAGAAACATCATCTAGAAATATGATACAACATCATGATAAAGGAATTCATCCAGTAACAAACTAAACATGATCTAAACATGATATCAAATGCATCCAAAGTAAAACATAAATCACCAAAGAACATACTCTGAATACACCAAAGTACCAATTGAATATCTAATATCAACCTCAAACTTGAAATAGACCATCTCTATACACCAATCCCTAGCAGTGGTGTAGGTAAGTATGCCTCCTAACCATGTAGTACCCATAGGCCCACTCCTTCCATGATGATGGAGATAATGATTTGACCATAAATCCTCCATGACTAATACTCATGCCAAATAGTACAGAGGATTGAAACCAAGATCATGAGACAATGTAATACAATTGGTCTTGGTCAAATGCTCTATGGGTCTACTATTTAGGGACTTTGGTGGAGTATAGATCACTTGGCCTTGTAGAGCCCAAGCTAAACACCCAATAGAATCACTCCCTCAAGATGCCATAGTGTTATGTCCCTAGTTGAACTGCATGGACATTAGGCCCTCTGATAAACTAATGAGTACGTACCTTTGGATGAGTTGCACATGTACATAGATTTTCTTATCTGAGTTAATTACCCATGAATTCACTTAGTTATCTCTTATTATAAAATTTTTCACATATACCTTGATAGTCCAACACTAACCAAGGTTACGAGAGAAGCCCATCCACTAGTCTAACCTACATACCCATGTTAATCATATGATGAGTGCCCATAGGTAATGCAATCCCCCAACCCAACCATAATGAACATAACTCAACTAAAAGAAATTGAGAGTTAGGGTCTTACAAGAACCAGACAAGTGCATGGTCTCATGCTCGTGTGTGGGCACAACAACTACATGATGATCATAAATAAAAAGGGTTGGATGAGAAATAATTAAAATACCAAATAAAATAAGATCACTAAACTAGCCTATATCTAGGAGTATGGATTTTATATGAATCCCCATGAATCACCAAGCATAATGAACTCACTTAACTAGCCTAAATTTGAGAGTATGTATTCTACATGAATCCCAATGTCCATAAAGGGGAAACATAACATGTAAGGAAACATGGAATACAATCTATTTCCACCTTCCAAGGAAACAATGCCAAAACCCCAACAAAATATGGGTGACATGCAAAATGAGGCAAGAATAAAAAGCCTAAGTTCAAAGTTCTTAGATAACCATAAAACTCAAACCTCAATTAAAAATAGGGTCACAAGATCGAGGGTCCAATAAAATTAACCAATAGGAACAAATTCCCAATCTAGAATATCATGCAAAGGACACAAGTCCAAAAAATCCACTATGGAAACACAAGTTCAGATATTAAAAAAAAAAAAAAAATCTTGAATGTCCTATAATCATTTTGATTCCATAGTTCTAATCATTGAGGAAAGGGCTACAAAGTAAAAACTTTAAATAAGCCAAAGAAAGAAATGGACAAAAACCCCAATGACACACAAAAAGAGACAAAACAAAAACACCCAAAACTGAAACATCTTGGAATTCAATAGAATAAAGAACGTACTAATTAAATCTACCCAACAACACACTTTTCAAATAAAATCATGGACTTGGACACTTCACAGAAATCTAGTAGCATAACAATGCCTAAACTTGCATTTCTAATTTCCTATGAAATAGAAATGCTCAACCCTATCCAACTGAGTGATATGAATACATAAAAATAGAGGGGAACACTAGTTCTCCACTCCTTTACATTTGGGAACATGAAACAAAAGTTGAAACATAGTAAAACTATTAAAACCCAAAAGCCCTACTTGGTAGCCAAGAAGGAAAAATGAGAAATATCACCATAAAATAATAGGGATGCCAAATTGGATGAAACCATCGACATAGTTGAGAAATCCTAATACAAATCCAACAAGACTTAATTCACAATGATCTACGAAGCCAAACTCCCACAATGAGTAAAACATTGATTTCTCACAAGAGGGTTTGGAGTAATTTTCTCCAAAATCCTCAAATAACAAAGTGAGAAGTGAGAATAAGCTCACTTTTAGCCAATACATGCACTTTTGTGAAGTGACATATTAATTAGATTATTCCAAATTAAATCAAGTGATTCTAAGTGAATTTGAATCCAACTATGAAAAATTAGAAAGCAATGAAATAATGATTAAATCAAATAATTAAACAATTTAACCCATTAGATGTCATTATTTTAATCTATTGTGGAATCCTAAATGCACAAATACACTCACGAATCTAATCACATAACATTTGCATTATGACTTTAGATTTACCAATTAATGGAGGATTAAAATAACAATAAAGATGCATTGCCCTTATAGGGACAATATTGGCTCAACATGAAAGGTATGATCAATAACTCCATGTGCCACTACCGAGGATATTAGTCATGCACAATAGAAGAGCACAATCAAGTGTAGATGCACAATTATAATAGCCAAATTGATAACTATGTGAAATCACGTATTAAAGCATTTATTTAATTTTATTTAGATAATCATTTAAATAGCCCAATTTACATAAATTACTGAAATGAACAAGGTAAATATCTATAGCACATAACCAATTAATCCAAAATGGAAATTTTAATTATAATTATTTAAGCATTTAATAATGGAATTAATAATCATTGTTAAACCACATAAAAAGGCATTTAAAACACATAAGTGAACATGGTAAAATATATGACTAACCACAGCTACAATAACCTAGTCAAGGTGTAGGAAGATAATAATACATAGTGCAATATTTGCACACATCTTAGGGTAATCATGGAACAACATCATGATACCACATCAATCCTTGTAATCACTAAAACCAACCTTAGTGAAACCATCTAACACATCATAATCCCATAAATCGTCCATAAGCATAATTAAAGCAATTGATACAATAACATAAACCTAATCACTTAAAGGGTGTAGACAACTCATGGTCCCAATCATGATCACTCACAACAAAATATCATCAAGGTTTCATCAACCAGGATGACTTATAGAAATCAAATTGGAGAGGCACAACAATGTGCATGACATTTCAATGTAGCCTTCTACTCCTGACACAAATCCTACTCATGATAATGAAGGCACAAATCCTACACATGATGAAGGCCCTGATGTGGATCATAGTGATAGAGGTACCTATTCAATTTCTATTAAAAATTAATTATGTAATTTTTAATAAAATTTAACATCTTAAATTACTATTGGTGTCACCTTTATGTGATAATTTTTGAGTATGCAGAATGTCATGGTGATAGAGTTGAGCATGATGTTAGTGTTGAGCATGTTGAGGTTGGGGCTGAAAAAAATGTGATAGTAGATGATCTGGCAGTATTAGGTATAGAAAAATCCTTGTTACATTCTTTAGATTAATGAAATACTTATAATATTTTTAAAAATGTTTAAAATTATACCCATTTATTTCTTATTGCAGGGTGCATTAGCCTTGTGCTCAAAAAAATAAGAGGAAGCCTCATGTCATAAGATCAAAACCACAAGAGCCACAAAAGAATGCCAAAGATAGTCATGATGTGCCTATTATCCTTTATCTTTGTCAAAATAAAGAACAAAAGAAGAAATGAATCTTAAAAACCTTGTTTGATGATGAATGTGTTGATGAATTTTAATGAATGTTGCTTATTAATGAATTTTTTGGCATGTTATTGAATATTGTTATGTGATTATAATGATTGATGTGTTAACAAATTATTGATGAATGTTTATATTTATTAATAAATTATATGTCATGTTAATGAATGTTATGTGATTATAATGATTGATGTGTTCACAAATTATTGATGAATGTTTATACATATTAATGAATTGTATATCATGCTAATGAATTTTATATGATTATAATGATTCAACGATATAGTTCTTAAATGAATGAATGAATTAAATAATTACTTAGATGTTAATAGGGAATTTAGAGTGATTATGGGGGGGAGGCCAAATGAGCTTCCACCTTCACATAGTTGGCCCTGTTAAGTAGAGAATACAAAAGGATTTTTGAAACCAAATGAAGCTCAAACTAAATCTATCAAAATTAAACACCAATAAATGTTCCCATCATCGAGTGTTTGGAGAACTTCACCAAGTCACTAACGACTATCATTTCTTCCATGTTGATGTAGACATGTCTATGGTGTTCATTTCTATAGACTCCATATCAATTGCCACTATAGTTTCATTACATGTCTACACTATTGTTTATTATTGCTAAATTTACAAAATAAATCATTGTCATCTATTCTATGATAAATATTATCTATTGGTAAATAGACTTGTCACTTTGAAACTCCATACAATGTGTCCAATGGAACTATGAAAAACTAAATACAACTATAGGATAAACCACTTCATAGCATGATATTCCTTTGCATTTAGGAGGGGAAACTCCCTTTTATATGTTTTCATAATGAAACAAGAACATACAAACACATTACACTCTTGGTAATACTCTCAAAATATTCTTTGTATACTGATAATGTATTTGTCTTCTATTTCTATTTCATAGCTATCTAAAGTAATTGAAGCAACATTTAAACTCTTCATTGTATCTACATCAAACATTTTGTGTTGTATTTGTGAGTTGATCATGATAGTGAACATATTCAAGAGAAATTGGAAATTAATAAGTTGGATATCCTTTATTGTTTGTCTTTCAAAGAAAAATTAAAATATTATACTTGAGTGGACCAAATTAATGGTGATAGCAGTAGATGTTAACTATTTCAATCTCTTGGTTTTAGGCAATGCAAAAGGAAGCCCTATGTCAATATGAAATCTTAATTGGTATGCATAGGACATCAGGTGGAGCTGAAAAATGTAGCATGTTTGCAATTTTTTATAGAGGTCATTAATGTAATCATGGTGCATTTTTTCAGCTCCAAATGTTGATGCATGTGCATTCTCAATTCAGAGCAGTTGAATCTTCTTTTGGATGGGAGAGAGAGAAGCTAATGGATTCTTTAGTGGTGATAGACAATGATTTTTCACTATTTACATTGTAGTTAGATCATCAAGTTCCTTATTTTGACTATTGCTACATTCTACATTTTGGTGTTCTTAAAAGTAATGTTTTGTTTCCTTTGTTGAAATGTATCATGCCTTCTGTTGGTGTTTTATTTTGATGTTAACAGTACTAAAACTACTAAGCGACAAAAAGGCTTAGTACCTAGATATCAGTACATACACAACCTAAAGAATAGCCAATTCTCATTATCACTTGCATATGCAAAGTATTAGGGCCCAACTTCAACAAAACCTTAGACGGTTTTCTACTCTTTTGGCTCTGTAAAACCAGGGCGGGTGCACCCGAGGACGGTTCAAAGATGGAATAATTGTATGAGAATTATCCTTAGTTTCATTTTGATTCTCATCTCTAAATCCTCAAACATATAGGTAAATAATTGATAAATACATCCCTTGAACAGATATGGCCAAGAAATCTTCTATAGCTCGCAGATGTTTCCAACAACAATGGCTAAATGAAGCTAAAACAATCTAGGCAGGCAAGTGCTGGCCAACTTTGAAAATCTTACAAGAAAGATAAATGAAAATTGATTTTATGATGTATTTTGAAAAAAGCTAGTTATAATATACTTCTCCTTTGGGCTGAAATACTTTCGATCAGTGCCTAATCCATTGGGAATTTAGAGTCAAGTAAATTCTCAGATCTAATTTGTTGCCTTGCAACGAATTTTCATCAGCAATTCTTACCAGAATTTATCATTCAAAAATCCTTATTAACACCCAAGCAACCTCATCACATTCATCAAAGCCTTTACTTAATCCTTTGAATTAACAGCAACAACAAATGGATGTACAGTTCTTACTAAATTGCAATCAATTGCATAAGCTTTTACTCACACAACATCAAGGTAATTCAGTATTAAAAAGGAGACAAAATTCAGAGAAGAACAGATATGGGGACAGTTCATAATTTGTATTCATTTCCTTTGAAAATGGTATATCCTTTACAAAAGACCCAGAAAAACCTTCATAGAAGAAGCACAGTTCTTTCTACATTCATCCATATCTCAGAAATTTTGACAGAAAAAGTATACTATAAATTTCTTTTCCAAAATGTTTGGACCAAAAAAGAACTAAGCACAATACTTAGTGAAAACCAAATTCGGACCCGTCTTTAGCCTTGGGATCTCACTTAAATAACGTGAGATGCAACAAGCTTCAGGCTACAGTAGGTGACAGGTGTCCTTCTTTTGAAAAACAAAAAACAAGAATAACAGAAAGGTTGATTACAACAGCACTTCTTGGCGGGTCCCTTTCTGTTATGCTTCTTGGTTGTTATGATCTGCTCTCGCAATCATTCCTCATCTTCAGAGTACATACCCATAAGGTCTGCAAGTGATGTATCATCTTCTGTTACATGCAAAATCACTTTAACCTGGGGATTTTCTATGTCATCATTGCTGACTACAAGAGTAACTATTACTCTTACATCTTCCTCGTCATCTTCTCCTGACATCTGTTCACTAAACTGATCTTTCCATCTGTTGAAAGTATCATCATCTGGCCAATCAAAACTTAGGGTTTCTCTTTGTATCTTTATTAAAGAATTGGCATTTTCTTCTAAATCATCGAATTCTTTTCTTATATCAGCATAATACAATTGTATCTTTACCAGCTCTTCATTTGTCTTTGCCCAAAACCAATAGCCAGTCTCACTGATGATGTTTGTTATTCTGTTATCAAATAATTCATCCATTTCCTTTTTCCATTTGTCCTTTTCCTTTACTGTATCAACAGATTCTAAGGCACAAGGAAATAGGGTGAATTTTTTAGCAAGATATCTTGAAAAATAGAGTGTCAATTTCCTCTGTAAAGAATCTCTTTTATTTTCAAAATTATCTAACTGATTCAATAAATCAAAAATCCTCTCAACCTGATGGTAAGGCATTTGAACTGTAGATATACAAATAATTGTAACATCATTATTCCTCTGTCTCCACTTCTGTGCAAGAGGGTCTAGTCCATTCTTTTCTTTATTTAACTCATCTATGAGGGCTACAATCCTTGTCAACTGGTCATAAAAATTTGACCATTGTATTTTATCCCTCAAGTATGTCACACCCTGCCTCCATTTCTCTTCCTGCTGATTTCTAAATTCTATCTGCCACTCATGCAATTTGGTTTTTTCTGCTTCAAATTCCTCTGCAGTATAGAATTGGGGTCTTTCAGGGGTGTCAGGTATCTCAATAATAGGGGTTAATCCCACAGATGACTGTGGGGGATATGCAATTCTTAGTGTACTGGATTCTCCCACTTTTCTCTTTCCAAGTACCTTTTCCAATTGAGATACCCTGTTTTCTAACTCAATTCTCCTCTTTACCTCTTGATTATAGGCTTCCACCACTAGTTCATATTTATTATGCATATCCATCATTTCCCTCTCTTCTCTTTCCGCAATAGCCAGGGCAAATTTAGAATAATCCACATTCATGTGGGCTGCCTGTACATTTGAAGTGTCAGCAACTCTTCTTACAATGATACTCCCTGTCAATCCTGAATCATCAGGTTGTGATGAAGTAACTCTGGATCCTCTTCTCAAGGACCACATAACAAGGGCAGCTTGATCATTGCTGAATGCTATACCCAAGAATTCCTCTTTATTTGGGTCCTGGAGTCCTAAATTATTTGAAATAGAATTAAAAATTAATGCGTCAGCAATGTCCCAATTGGGTAATAATAAAACATTAGCATTTTTTACCATCTGTCTTCCCTCATCAGGGGTTATATTTTGGAACTCTTGAACCATTTGTTCCTTTATTAGATTTTGAATGGAAGTCTCATCCATTTCTGGATGTTCTGCTCTCATATTATTGCACCTTTGCTCAAAAATGTGCATGTTTACTCTCCACGCAAACTGATGGAAAGCCCTAGATCTTACAAAATTGTTATCAGACAAAAAATGCTGACTGGCTTGTTCCAAAATAGGGTCCAATTCCCTTCCTCTGAAATCTGCTGTAGTTAATTCAAAACTTGGTACAGGGGGTTCCTGAGGGTTCCCTTCATCAATCTCTGCTTGTGTAACAAAAATTTCTCCTTGTGACCCCATTTGTTCGAATTGCTCATTGGTGAGCTGTTCTTCCTCAACTCTTATTGGGGTTTGAGAAGGTGAGCCACTTTCATCAGGGGATTCTTCCTCCCTTATTATTCTTCTTCTTTTGGGGGAAGGTTCAGGGGGTCTTTCTTCTAGGACACCGGGCACCTGCTGTCGGACAATAGTATATCCTGTTTTCTTCCGTACCACCAGTGGACCTATTCCAATGTTAGGAGTGAAACCCAATTTTCTCATAATTTCTCTGGCTTTATCTGGAAAAGAATTAATAAAATACTGTTTCTTCTCATTCATTACCTCCATTATCTCAAAGAAATTACTCATGAGCTTATGTATTTTATCTGCATTGTTTGCAGCATTACTAAGAGGACTGAAATTTTTATCAAAACAATTAATGAATTCCAAAACTTTTAAATAGACTCTCCATTTTTCTTTCTTTATTTCTTGCTCATGGAGAGAATATTCATTTCTTATTATATCTTCAGGAAAATAGAATTCATGCTGAACTGGACGAAGCTTGATTCTCAATCTAAGAGCAGAGTTAAAGAAACCTTCTGTATCACAAAAACGAGAGTGAGACACTGCCATTTTGTATTGATCCAAAAATTTATGGAGAAAGACCCACCCTTCTTTAGTTATCACAAACTGGTGGGCTATAGTACAAGTAAGAAAAATTGATCCTGTCCCCCTTTTGTGCAAAAAGGCCTCCTCCACTCCTCCCAACTGCCACAAAAATTCAGCTATCCCTACCTTTAAAGGTACCTGATAGGGTAACACATGGGGTGTTCCTTTGAAACCATAGACCCTGATGACCGTTGAGACTGAATATGGGATAATATCTCCCCAATTATGTGAAACTTTTAGATTATGGGTTTTGTCCATAGGCCTGACAAGGTGCATTAATGCCTTAGGGATTCTGGGATTGTCATTCAATAAGAGGCACCTTAGTTTGGAGGCAAAGTGCCTATCAAATCTAACGAAGCTAGCATTTTCTGCTTCCCAGGTCATGTCTGCACTCCATAATTGGACTGGTAGTGCTTCCCCTTCTTGTTCCCTATTTAAAACCATTTCTTTACCAAAATAAGTGGCCCCTTTAAAAAGAAACATATGCATCAGTAAGGAATACTGACCCCAAACCTTTTCCACCTTGCCCTGTGCAATCCCCACCAATCCATGATGAATCTCATTTGCCAAGTAAGATGCAAAATCAAAAATTATTTCCACACCAAAAGAAGAGATTTGGGTGATCATATACATGAAGCTCACTGGAATAAAATCTTCTTCGCCCTCTCCGAAGACTTTGCACAGGGTCCTATATATCTCCACTGCCCTGGCATTAAAACATGATTTCTTGAAGGGCTCTTTAGAAGATGATGTTATGGTTGGGAGGCCTCCAATCCGGCCTATGTGGGCTTTCAGTGCACCCTGTCTAACTACATCCCTCTTGGATATATATTCTTTTTCTAAATCTATCAGATTAATGGGCACATGATACATGGTGAGGGGTCCCAGACTGAAAACCTTCCTAATCTCCTCAGGACTGATGGTAACTAAAGCCTCACCATCTATTCTCCTCACTACCTTAGTGGCTTGGTCATAGTTTTTTTCTATGGCTTCAAGAAGGTCAAAATCCATAAACACGTTGGGAACAACAAGCTTCCCAAGATCAAAATTCCAAATGTTGGCATGAGGGGCATATAACTTTCTCTCTGCAAACCATTTCTTGAATAAACTCAAACTAGTCTGAGTAGTTTGAGCATCCCGGACCCAATTACCCTTATCATACAATCCATCAGCTACCCTAAGCCTAGGATTGAGTGAGGTTAACCTCTTAACTTGCACCATTTCTACAGTGGACTCAGGAAGTAACTCAAGCAAATCATCATGCACATTTCTATCCAGGTAGTTTACTGCTCCTGTAAATCCCTTCTTAGGAGGCATCTTGGGCTATCCTCTTTAAAACTTAAAAGCTCACAAAGATGATGGCAGTTTTACTTACTTGAATTCTGTCTCAATTCTCCTTTGAATTCCTGCAAAATTTCAGCGAACAGATAACTTGACAATTCTTATCAACCTTGGCATGCTTTTCTTTCAGTAATAGCTTCTGCACAAGAATGGCTTCAAATCTTTTCTCGCGTGAAATGAAAATGATGCAATCTCTCTGTATTATACTCTATTTTTTCTCACGGACGAAGCTTTCTTGTCTAATTAATACAGAGAGTGGCACTACATTTTTTATTTAAAACTGCGCCGTTGATCTTCAAAGATCCTACGATCATGCGGTACAAAGAGAACAACTAGGAGTTATACTTGCCATGTCAGTTATATCACCCAATGAGAGCTTGCCACGTACATAATTCTTTCTTTTGATGGTGCTTACCTTTAGACCCACTGACGATGGAGAACACGTGTCAGCATGTCGCTACTTCGTTATGCATAAAGAACTAGCACCTTGCCATAACGAGGCGACGACAACCGTTGATCGGATCAAGAAATGATCGAAAGATATGCTACAGGACTTCTTAAGAAAGAAGGCGGTGGGCCCATCTCGCTATGTCACTGTAATTATCTTCCTTGCAACTCTTCATAACGATATAGCGAGCTCCGTTGATTCACTTCAAGCTGACGTTCCAGATTTCTCGTACATTTAGTCAGGTAGGTATTCATGAGAATCGGATCTCTGCATAGCTGGCACATGTCAAAATTATCACAGTCATCTATCATTACACGTCATCATAGATCTTGTCGATCTTTTGCCATTTTACGGGGCCTCGCTAACTTGCTAACGGTGAAACATCTCAATTTTCCGATAGCGAGGTAGCGAGCCTCGGCACTTTAAAGGATTCCGTGCCGAAAAACGTAAGGGGTACCCAGTAATTACTTCTGTTAATTAAAACTGATTCTGACAACGGTATTTATGACTGGTCATGCCACCTGGTGTAATTATGATACAAGCAAGATGCAATGTCATCATTTTAGATTTTCAGGTGGCCTCGCTACTTCGCTAACGGTGAAGTGCCTGAATTTTCCGATAGCGAGGTGGCGGAGCTTCTGAAAAAATCAACATTTCGGCTCTGATGTCAGATATTCTAGTGGGTCCTTCTCCCCCTTTTTATGGCGAATTGCAAAGTGTACCTGCATAATAAAGCAATTAATAAGCAAATCTCCGATCACCGCATCTTCACTTCATGGTCCCACCGCTTACAAACTCAACACTCGCTATCTCGCTATACTTAATGAGCATGCAACTTTCAATAGCGAGGTAACGCCAACGGTAGATCTAATCGGATCTAACGGTTGGGACAAATAGGAAAAAAGGTAACCCAGGAGAAAGGAAAAGGAATACGAAAGCATATTCGCTTCTTTTAAAATTTGAAAATTTTGCACCCAACCATTTATGAATAGGGATGAATATAGGGCTTATATGGCGAATATTTCTTACAGATGGTTTATCCAAAACCTTATACTTCACTTAGACATAGAACATCTGACTTTTCTATGGTTTAACTGAAAAATTTTTTACTGCAGAAAAAGTCAGACCAACACCTTCATTCACTAAAATTGATCTCTATTAATTGTAACCATTTAGTCTTCTTAATTTTTTTGTTATAACACTATGGATCCTAATATGCATATAGCACACTTAGCAATGCAAAAAACTAGAACATATCTTGAAACTTTTCAGCATCTTTTGTAATGTTGATTGATCATGATTTTGTTGTATTTGGTCAAGTAGGGTACAAAGCATAAAAAATGAATGATAAATTAAGGTTGTAGGGTAAAGAAAACATCTCTCCATCATTTGAGGGAAATTCTAGGTAAGGATTGAATCTATTTATGATTTGTATCTAGAAGGAAAGTATCAATGACAATGAATTTTTAAGATTCCTACATAATGTTGTTGTGTTACATGTTTGGTGTTGAATGAGGGACGTTATGTACATGTACCTCTCTTGCTCATTAATTTCTAATTTTGTAAATAATTTGTGTATTTCTTAACCATATCCCAACCATTCTCTTTTTAGAACATATACCTCTCTAGTGGTTAGTATACAAAGGTAATTGATATATAGCCTTTAGAACCTTTATTTTCTTTCCATAGTCATCATTTTAGGCTAGAAAAATACAAAAACATAGCTTTCATATCTTAGGGAGAGTTATTTTATAAATTAGAAGGAACATTTTTCATAGGTCATTCCTTTAGGGTCTGTTTGGTTTGTGGAATCTTTTCACTTCAAACTAACTGGACTTGTTAGGTTTTTCAATGTAATGCTCCTCCTGCAATTAAGAGACATTAGGTTAATTTCTTATCAATATTTTTGCTAATATCATTGTTAAGGCTTGATTTGATACAAGGATTCTAATTCATTCTATAAGAATTCTATAACTTATTCAAAGACCTTCTTGGTTGATGTCTTTTTCTAAGTAATCCCATCTATTTTCCATGTATTTTTCTTTACTCTAGTCTCCTAGGAATATCACCCATCTTTGCTAGGAAGATAAACCAAGAATAATCTTGAAGTTGACCTCTATGTCATTTATATCCACTATATTAGCATATAAAATATGTACAATTATTATAGAGTGAATGGTATAAGTTATAATATAATTTTAAACTTCATATAGTAGAAGTAAATTCTTTGAGACAACAATAATATTTTGGCAATGGTTTTATTATTATCACATTAGTATTCTCCATTTGCAGATTGTACATAATGTCTGGTTATTGAAGTCAAATTCTATTTACTCTCTAGAGGTACTTGATAAATCTGATCCCCTATTACATACTAGAGATGGTTGTTTCAATTCCTATTGAGTTCCTATACCTTTGGCTATAACATGTGTGACCTTATATGTGATGTTTGCTAACTACAATTTTCTCTATTTTTTGAGTATGAGGTATTCATTCTTCCAACATATAATCTTCTCATAAGAGATTTATATACAACTTAGGAAAGTCCCCAGAAGCATTTATATATTATAGAAAATATAATGATCAGCATCATTTATTATAAGTTGAAATGTATGTTTTTGCTCCCTCAAGTAGGGAGTCTTTTCATCTTCTCCCTGATCTCCTTCCAATTTGATGTCTATGAATGCTAGCTATCTATGTCAAATTATATTAGGACTAAGTCAGATTCAATCTCCTAATTGGTAATATGTTGGATTGAAGTCACTAATTTCTACTATGGTTCTGAGTTTAACTATGTTTGTCTACTCATCTCATTCGATATCTTTTCACTTACTACTGAGTTAGATGTGTGCACTCTAGATCTGTATTTCCACATATAGTGAGTGTAACCTTAGATCAATTTCAAAATAGTGACACTTACTTCCAACTCTTGCTGACTGGGATCATTTTTTGTGCCATTGTTCCAATCCTCCATAATTACCTTGGAACTTAGAATAATTCAAGAAGTCAATTGATGATCTTCTCCTTCTTATTCCATATGGATAGAATGTTATTAAGGCTTCTCTAATTGTAGTAATTTGTAAAGGATAATATTATAATATAAAAATATAGTGTTGATCTTCCCTTGAAAAGAGTTTGAATCCCATCTTATATCTTGCAAGGATGTGAAGAGATACACCCTTCCAATAATAGATTGGTTCATTATAAGTGGGAATTACATAAAATGTTAAAATAAGAATAAGATCTCAACTATTTGTAAGATATGACTTCTCACATCATTTACCCTTACCCATATCATTGTTCAATTTTATTTTTCAAATCCTTAAACATTAAGCACTCAAACTTTGATCAGTTCATCAGCTATTGATCATATTGCAAGGTTCAACTTATGTTCTTAATCATAGTTTTTTTATCGCGCTCTCATCATGAGACATCTTGTCTTTCCCTATGTCCACACCCTTGAGTTTTTCAAACACACTATTTTCCATCCTTCATGCCCATTGACAACTACCATCACTATCATCATGTAGACAAAAAAATGTAACTTTCCCTCTCTCCCAACCATCTCAAAATACATCTTTTCATTTATCCAATCCTTGGATCAACCCTTGACCCTTCAGTCCTTGACTCTCTTTAGGCCTAAGGATGTTACTTATGACATACCCTTCAACTAATATCTAATACTAAACCCCTAACAACATCCTTAACTTTTTCAAACTTATGACAACCAACTAAACATCTGGAACACTCACCTATCAAACTAGAAAATGTATTCCCCCACTCTTAAATCAATAGGGATACTTACTCCCCATAGACAGACAATTGCCTTACCATGGATCACCAAAAAAATAGGATTCCTACACTCCTAATGCTTCCAGCATGATAGTCAGCAATTACGTTGGATCACTAGACAAATAGGATTCTTATGATTTTATTTTGTTTACAAACAAGGACTATCATTGAAGTTTTGATAACCATTAGTCGATCTATTGATGGTAGTTTTTGTCAATTCAATGGAAATGTCATTAGAATCTCATAGGATTTTGGTGATATTTTTTTAATGTTTCGATAAGGCTTGTCATAGATGGCATGGCAAGTTTGTCGATAACCACTCCTAATCATCGAAGTTTTGATGTTTTCTAGTTATGGTATGACACTGCGTCCTAATAGAGATTGGGATAATTTCTAATAGGGATGTCCATCTATAAATAGATAGCCTTGGATTTTGTCAAAATTTTGAGGAAATTATACTGATGGAATGTTTTGATCATTGGCAGTTGAAATATTGACCAACCCTCATTGGAAAATAGGTGCAAATTTACTAGTGCAGGGATGAATTAGTATTCCACAGAATTTTGCCCAACTATGGATTGATTTTAAATGTTACTTTGTAACCATTGTAGCAGATTAAAATCCTTTCACAAGGTAGACTTAACAATCTATATATAAATCTCCTAACAGAGTACACACTTTATATAGTTTTGTAAAATCCTTGCACAAGGTAGATCCTTATAAATCTAATTTTATTACTCGTAGCAGAGTAAGTCACTTGAAGTAACACCCATTAAAGCCCTAGTAAGGCACACTCTTATTATAGTAGCGATAGATTTGTGGGTACCATATTTTTCCCTATAACCAAGGGTTTCTATGTGATCATATACTTGTATTATGTGTAATTAGTTTATGCTTTGTTTTCTCATGATTCATGCAAGTTAGCATAGATAAAGTTTTTTTTTTTCTTTTAAGTACTATATTTGATGATATGTGTTTACCACATTATGAAAAGTACAAGGGAGACAATTTTTTTTAAGGGTTAAAGATTTTAGAGGGTATTGATTCACCCCCTCTCTCTTAGCAATCTACCTTTCCATAATAATCTAACACTTTGAATGCCTTGCCTGTTGTTCAATAAGACATGATGTGACACCCTTTGAAAGTTTGAATGATGGACATAGTTAAATACTAGAAGAGGATGCTTCCATTACGAGAAGAAAAATAATTTAGTGGATGGAAATTAGAGATAAATCACTAGTTAGCATCATTTTTGGACCACCAAGACTAAGTTGGAGCCAAACTGATAGGAAGGTGACAACTTGACAATGCAGACCTCAATTCGACCTAGCTCCACAAAACATACAAGAAAATCCACAAAAAGAAACCTCTACTTAGAGTTCCAAAATTCAAAGCCAAATCATGGAAATTTAGGCTCTTGGAATCCCAAACCCACATCTTAAGAGGAAGCATAATAACCACATAGACTGTATAGAAAAATAAACCCTACAACTAACCAAAACAAAAGACCCAACACAAGAAAGAACATTAGATAGTGTTGAAGGCCCAAACTTTGAAGCCAAGAACCAACAAAAAAATAATGTGAACAACCAACCAAGGCCACATACCGTGATCGGATACATGAAGAAAGATTAAAAATAACTAGACAACGCTAATAACTCATCTTTGCAAATAAACACTCAACACCATGAAGATAGGCTAATAAAAAGGGGCCAAATTGATGATTTTGACTTAATATGTATAGAAGAATTATTCCTCATCTTCCAAAAAAGAGCATAACAAAAGATCCACCTTAGAAAGAACAAAATAGAAGACAACAAGGATTTAAAAACAAACAAAAAATTGAAGTAGAAACAAGGCAAAATGGATAATGATTAAACTCAAAAAAAAAGGCCAAAGGGTACCAACCTAGAAATATACTTGAAAATTGCATGACCTTGCAATGAAGGGGATCACCACTCTTAACATCTACAAACACCAATGCACAAGTACAAAGACAACTCTATATCACTCAAACTCAGTTACTCAAGTCACAATAAATGTAGAGGGAATTCAAAGCTAGATTACATAGCTCAAATGATAGCAAGGTGAAGTGAAACACTAGTAATAATTTCCTTTTATAGCCTTAATTAATTATATTTTTAATTAGACATTAATTAGGGTAATTTTTATTAATTTTATCTTAAATGTTATAAACGCTAGGTTCTGAGAGGCTCTTTCCTCTAATTTTAAGAAACATGGGAAGGTTCGTGTCTCTAAAAACACAAAGTCGGGATATTGCATTACAATTTTGAGGGACACCCCAAGGGTTGAGGGCCAAAGGTTACACTACTAATGCAAACCAAACAAGAAAGAGATGCAAGGATCCCTTAGATAAGGGACAATACACCCTAAGACCCAAAGTTGGGATACTATCTTACAATTTTGATAGTCATGCCAGGGGTCAAAGGCCAAAGGTTTGACTTCTTATACAAACTAAACAAGAAAGAGATGCAAGGATCCCTTGGATAACATGCAATAGACCTGAAGACCCAAAGTCTAGGGGACCACACAAAAGAAGGCTTGTCTAGATAGGGACAAGGAAAGGACAAAACTATTACTCCTCGACTAAAATTCAACAAAAAATAAAAACCACAAAAATGTTATCTTAAGATATCTCCTTATCAACAATATAATAACAAAGCTTACAAAATGGATATAATTATGAATTTTTTTTATGAAATTAAAAAAACCTTGATAAATTTGGTATGCAACTCATTTTATTTTTATGATAAATCACAAAGTATTCTATAAGTAATATATTCTTATCATTATTCATAGATGTTAAATTCTAGTCATATCTTTTGTTCTCATAATCTATTAAATAATCTATTAATTAAACTCAAAAAAGGTACAAACAACAAAAAAAAAAAATTGAAAATATTGTACCATTAATTACTTAGATTGTGATATCTCATATTCCACAATCTACTATTAAAAATGAAACTTACAAAATGGATATATTTATAACCTTTTTACAAATTCATTAATCTTTATGAAATTGATATATAACTGATTCTAATTCTATTTGATAAATCCAAAAATATTTTTAGGTTGTACAAAGTACTGAATTTTATTTCTATTCACTCTATTTATTTGCTTAATCTGTTAACTGCATAAACTAAAATCTAGTAAAAGACAGAAACAAAAATTTATATTGGTCGTTTTTACAATCAATAAATTGGCTTGTGATATCTCCTGTGAGATTTTTTATGAAGATGGCAAAAAGTAATATATGCATGATTTCTAATTTTAAATTTTGGATAACTCCTAAAGTAGTATTTTGTAAAATTGGTATTCTTTTCATTTTATTATTACGACGTACTGAAGTTTCTTCCATGTCATGGATTTAGAGATGGTGAAAGAAAATTTTTGGACAGAGACGTGTTAGAAAGTTGAATCTCACTTGCAGGAGCTGCAATGAATGATGTTGGATATGCCAAAAACATCAGAGTTGAGGGATATTACTTTGAGGACAGGTGGAACGTAAGAAACCAATATAATTCTTAATATCCACAAGAATACTATCTTGTTCTTCACAACAACAACAAAAAAATCATGCATTCTTCGTCGTACTATGTTGGCTTTTCTTTGCAACACATAAATCAATAATTTCAGTCATATTCTGCTGATCACAAAAAGTTAGAAGATAACACTAAGAATCCCCATTCACTTGACAAATGGACCGCTGAACTTTGAGGAAAAAATATGGTGGACAAACATCACAGTCCATATTTTCCTGAGAAAATTGATTTACATGAGGAGGACCAAATCCAATAGTGATACCAGAAAGGGAAGACAAAGATTACATGTGATGTATGGACCACAAGGAATTGAGAGGAGTGGACAAATATCATGAAATAATGAGGAGAGGAGGTAGAGAAATATCATGAAGATGATAAGGGGAGAGGGTGGTCAAATTTTTGGATATTTTAATGGGTAAGAATAATCTTAATAAAAATATAAATTGTTGTTTTTGGTTTTCAATTCTTTTTTGGATTGATTGAAAATAACATGATAATGAAATCATTGTGTTTTTGAAGTCGAAAGTTTATTGTTTTCTATTATAAATTTATGGACATGATTATTTAGTACGTACTACTTTCAATCAAGTAAGACATTTGATGTAAATTCTAAGGATTTGATTGATTAATGATAATAAGAAGAAAATGCTTATTACCATTAATATTGCATCCAATATATATTTCTATATGTTGTAATAATATTACATGGGCTAACAAATGAAATCGGACAAAGGATTAATATGGTAAGAAATGTTTTGAACCTCAAAACTTACAAATGTGAGAATGAAAAAGACAATTCTTATTTTTCAAAGAAGACATGACACAATTAAGATCAAACAATTAAAGTATAATGACAAAAATTGAAAATTTTCTACTAACTTCCTTCACGTTTTACTCACTTTCATTAAGCATTCATGTAATGCCTAGAGCATACTTGTTATAAATTAGTGTGAAAGATGAAAAATAACATGATTTCCCCCTAACTATATCCACACACATTTTAAAATATTAGACTTCGCTTCAGTTCATCCATTGCTAATGATGTTGAATACCTATGATTCTTTATTAAAAAATCAAAACCATGTTTATAAAACTCTTTACAATTAGATTGAGAAATCAAACTTTTTCATATATTTGTTTACTTACATTTTTCTCATAATAAGAATAATATTTTGAAAAATGAGTAAAATTGCATACTTCTATAATTAACATTATTAAATCATAATCTTTTTTAAAAAAACATTTCATTTTTCATTTTAAAACACTTTAATTGAATGAAAACAACATGATCATGAAATCATTGTTATTTTTAGCTTGAAATCTCATTGATTTTATTACACATTTATGTAAATAATTATTAATTACGTACTCCTAAGACATTTAGTGTACACATTTTTATATAAGGTTAAATTGCCAAGAATAAAATTTGTATCACCATAGATAATTTGTTTGGTCATGTGATGACTTGTAGCCACCATTGGTATAATGAATGTGTTGCCAGACATTTTGTTTCTTTTGCTTAGATAGGATATTAAAATATATTCACAAACTATCATTTCTATCTAAAACTTATTTATGTCAAAAGTTTCTCACAATCAAGGATATTTTCCATTTTTATACATGGTAAATACCTTTATTAATTATGGATATGTTGTAGGACTTTGGTTTCATTTGCTCCATGTCATGGTCTCTATAGTTGGGATTTTATGTAGTCTTGTGCATATAATATGAAGATGCTCTTAAAGGAAAATATTAAGGTCTAATTCTAGTTATAAGGTCTTTATAATTCTTATATTTTAATTTAAAAGTATAGACAATTTGTCTTATATAAAAATGTATATATTATTCAACCACTTAACAAAAGTGAAATCAAACAAATACTTATCAAAGAAGTAAAATATTTTGAACCCCAAAGTTAACAAATATGACACTAGAAAATATTAATTATATTTGAGAAAGAGGAAAATGACTCTATTAGTATAAAAAATTGATTTAAAATGATGTAAATTGTAATTTTAGGGCTTTCTATATTCAGTTTTAACTCACTTTGGAGGGGTATTCCTACAATGACTAGAGTATAGTTGTTATATTCTAGTATAATTGATGATATATGACATAATCTTCATCTTGTTGACATTCCAGTCATGTTTATTATTAGTGGCATACACTTGTTTAGATTGTAAGTTCACACCGAGCATATTGTATAGTTAACAGTGTTAACCAAGTATTTTAGTTGATACCAAGTTCTACAGTTGCTACCGAGTCCTTTGGACAGATTTCAGTTTGCACCAAGTAGTTACTACAAAGTTGATGATTAGTAGTGTAAACTGAGCATCTCAGCATATGCTAAGTTTACGAGTGCAAACTAAGTTGTATAGTGCTTATCGAGTTTTTAGTTGATGTGATGAGAGTCTACTGTTAATCGAGCTACTCAGTGTTAACCAAGTGACTAAGTTTATACCAAGCTATAGTTAACAGTGTTAACCAAGTAATTCAGTTGATATCAATTTCTATGGTTGCTATTGAGTCCTTTGGATAGATTTTAGTTTGTATCGAGTAGTTACTACAAAGTTTATGATTAGCAGTGTAAACCAAGCATCTCAATGTATGTCGAGTTTATGAGTGCAAACTGAGTTGTGCAGTGCTTACCAAGTTTGTAGTTGATGTGATGGAAGTCTAGTGTTAACTGAACTACTTAGTGTTAACCAAGTGACTCAGTTTATACCAAGCTATGCAGTGTGAATCAAGTGATTCATTTTATATGTCAAGTTTCATAGTATTCATCGAGTCTGTAATGCCCTACCATGGCGTCCAAAAGAACTAACCTAAAGTTTTACTTATTTTTTTAAATAAAAATAAATAAATCATTTACATCAAACACATAGTAGCATAAGAAATAACATACAATCAACTAAAAACATACATAATAGGTTACATTCCTTAGGGATCCCATGATGTTGAATTACATTTAAATTTAATTAATACTAAGTACATCAAATAGCACATCCATATGAAAGAATAATTATAAATTCCAATGTCCATTTAAATAATATACATTTGTTCCAAATGCCTTTTGGCAAATGAAATTTGAAATGCTCAATCATCCACCATACCTGTCACAGGGTATGAAAGGCTAAAAGAATATACATGTGTAGAAATAGAAATACATCCTCCTCCTCAGATCCATGATACAAGTACAATAAAATAAATGAAACCATCCACCATACATGATACATCCATCCATCATAAAAGATATAACATCCATCATGAAAAATAACCATCCATCATAATGATAAATAGAAAGAATGAAAGGAAATGCAGGCAAGGAAGCTCTAGCCACAATGACTACAGACATATCTCAATGGTAAAAGCGAAAAAGCACTACCGCCCAACTGCGTGGAACGTAAATGACCCACTCCCATTGTGCTGAGGACATAGTCTCAAGTTCCAAACATCAAAAATACTCTCTAAGTCCAGGAAATCCTAAAAGTATTCTAATTCAAAGGTTCCAAGATAGGTTGACATCTAATTCCTAAAGGTACACAAAACACGCAGGAAACCTACTATGTAAGCTGACAAGTTTCATTACACGAATCATGCTGGAGTTACCTTGGCAGTCTCTTGGGACCCCTAGGTCCCTAGTGATCGCTATGCAGCCACTAGTATCCTCTTGTACTGACAAGGCATACTACGAAATGCAAGGTCGCAATCAAGCATTCTCTCTACTCCCATCCTAGTCTATACTAGCACTCGAGGCATGGGCAAAAACATACAAAGACTCTTATTGTGTTCATTTTACTCTCATTTAGTGTAATGTATTCACTTATTAAACAACTTACAATGAGTTACCTTGGGAACCACTTAGGGCCCTAGCCCCCATTGCAAGCCACTTCTCGACACTACATATAGATTACCTACCCTAGGCTCATAAAAGCACAAATAAATAATCATATAAAATCACCTCAGTCCTGTACAAGCGACTGGAAAGCATCAAAAGATAATCATAATAATCACATCAGTTCTCCACGAGAAACTGGAAAGCATCCCAAGATAAATCACAATACCCATCAATTCTCAATGAGCAACCAGAAAGTATCCCAATAATACTAATCAACGACTCGAAATGGTTAAGTCAAACATTTCACAACATGATATCACCAAGATCAAGCAAACACTTCAATCCCATCAAGGTAACTAGAAAGTAACCCAAGTAGAACTAATTGAGGACTCAAAAATGGTTAAGTCAAGTAGGTCATACATTCACCTTAGCATCATACAAGAACATTGGAAAGCAATAATAAGAAATGCATCAAAACATCTCATAGAGCATACCAAACACATTACCATTGTTGGGTATAAAAGATCGAGATCAAAACAACATAGCATCACATTCACATAACTCCCAAGCCTCTGGTAACAACCTAAGGTTGGTCAAAGCTAAGTCAACCCAAACTCAAAACATAGAAATTATACAGATAACAAAGTGTAAGTATATTTTGAAAACACATGTTTGGATTAAATGTAAGGTTTTCAATTTTTTTTTTCCAGGTACATTTCAAGTAAAGGATTTCTAGTTAACCCTAAAGGTTGACCCATTCACTTGTTTGAATGAAATTTAGAATTAACCTCCCATTATATTTTAAATCAATTTTCTAAAAATAACTAAAGGATAATTATTTATTTAACTTATTAAAATAATAACTGTTGGTTTTTTTTTTTTAATAAGAAATTCTAGCTCAATTTAAATCAATACTATTAATAATAATAATAATATAAATCTACAATTTTATTAAACAATATTCATCATTAATTAAATTTAATTAAACTAATTTTAATTAAATTGATTAATAATTAACTAACTAAATACTTCTATTAATATTTCATTAATTATCAATTTATTAATATTTAACAAAACTGTTAATAAATTAATAATTACAAATAACTAGATTTAAATATATTTAATAATTTATTAATAATTAAATTAATAATTAATAATATTAATTACCAAAAAACTATTAATTATTTTTTTATTAATTTATAATTAAAATATTATAAAATACTATTAATAAATAAAAAATTTAAATAACATATAAAAATAATTAAAATAAATTGATTTTTTTTTAAAACACATTTCTTACCTGCTTCGACTTTTAAAAAAAATGGCGCTCTGCTCTGCACTTGCAAAAAAATCAAGCCTTTTCTGACCTGTAAAATCTCAAATGAAAACCCTGCAAAAACATATAGAGACAAGCGGCCTCAGGCCAATGTGGCAGTAGAAGAAACCACTAAGCACATTTGACAAGAGATACTCGGTTAATACAACAAACAGATTTGACATTTTTTGCGACGTAGAGGAACCTCGCGGCCAGCGATGTAGCAAGGGAAATAAAGATCGAGAGTTGTATGTTCAAAATCCCCCTTTGCAAAACTCTCAAATCCATTCTGAGGTACACCAAAATCCAAAATTCCAAATTTTTACAATAGATCAACTGGATAATCAGATCTGAATTTTCAATTTAACGAAATATGCTCACACGAAAAAATGCAAGGCTAGGGTTCTGGATACATATCAATTAGTTTTACCACTGACATGAAGTTTATCACCCTTTTCTATTCCCCCAAGTTCATACATCCTGCCCCATGGGAGAATCCATAATCCACATCACTCTATGAACCCTAGTTCATCTCCTTGGTCATCTTCGTGCTTTGCAAAAGATGAACCAGTCAGAATTTCAAACAAAGCTATTGAATCTTCATGGGACAAATGCATAAAAAGAGGCATCTTTGCTATTTGGAATGGGCCACAAGATGATTTCCCTTTGTTACTCGATTGGTTGGAGGAGTCCTGCAAGAACCAGGTAAGTATATTCACTTTCTCAGACAATGTACTTTTTTTACTATGTTTAGATGTGTCCATCAAGAAAGAATTTTTATTATGGTCTGAATGTTTCTTTAATGGTCACTGTGTTAAATTCATAGATTGGTCTCACAATTTTAGAATTGAAAATTTAGACTGCAAGTTGCCCTCCTAGTTTGTTCTGCCATCCCTCCCTCTGAAGCTTTGTCATGAAGATATTATTAAAGCCATAGGGTCAGAGGTAGGAGAGGTCAGAGATATTGATGCTTGTTTCTACTGCTGTAACAATGTCAAGGTGTTAATCAATGTGAAGATCAATCACCCTCTGTAATTTAACCAAAAATTTATAACCAATAAAGCTTCTTATGATATCAAGTATCAAACTTATAAAAATAGAATAGTTGATATTTTAAGATTTGATGAATTTCATAAAATCATGCCCAAGATTCTCCCCCTTACCTCAGATATCAGCAGTCAATTTTCTTGGTTGAAGGCAATGAAGAGTAAAAGACAAGAAGATCAGATCTCTCCAACAGGATTCCATAGTCAGGTCAATCAGAAAGAAAGAACAGTTGATGAAGCATCAGACAAGGTTTTACCTAATAAAAGAAGACTTAAATCAATCATAATTTATGTTCCTCAAAAGGACACAGACCTGGGATTGGATGATAGTCGTTCTAAAAGATAGAATAGAAAAAAAAAGAAAAAAATTGCAATGAAACAGGTCAATGAGAATTGTAAATCTAGTCCCTCTTCAAAACATTTTTTTAACAGAGATAAAGATGACCGTAAAAGGAACGTTACATTGCCAACAACTGTCATAAATCAAGATCCAAAACAAGATACAAAAACACATGAGGTTCCTGCAGAGCATAAAGGAAGCAATTTTATGATAGATGAAAAAATAGAAAGTCATTGGGAAACAAAAACTCTAAAGGGGTCATCAGCATACAAGTATCAGAAGGAGCTTGAAGAGAATAAGGAAAAGGCCTGACAAGGAGAGTTACAGAATAGAACTATAGATTCAGTGAATCATCAAGACATAGAGGAAGCAAAAAACAACATGCTTTTTTCTTCACCCAAGGATAGATTGGAAATAGCAATTTCAAAATCAGAACTACAGGAATCTCAACATTTGAATACGAATATTTTCCCTGAAGTAGAATTAACCACTCCAAAATTTGATGGAACTAGAGGAGCTTCAAAATTTTGGCAAACTCTGGATGGGCATCCTCTCTCGCCTTTCAGCCCAGTAGAGGCACAAATTTGGACTGATGGAAAAAGCCCAGAAGTCCCAATTGTAAAAGTCCTTTAGAATTTTTTTAATGAGGATCTAGAATTTACACAAGATACTGATCTATTAGAGTTTGAAGATAACGGTTTGGAATAGTTAATAGAGGAGCTCATTCAAGTCTTTGACTTTGAGAACCTAGATAAGAGTACTAACTCTCAAAAAGAGGAGTTGGTATAGAAAATAATAACCAATTAGGGAGGAAAAGATTATACAACTGAGGATCTCCAAAGGGATATCATAGGGATTCAGATGGAGGAAAGTGTAAGGAAAAAGGACAAACAAAGTGGAAATACACCAAAAGGTTATCAGGAAAATAACAGGACAAATATTGAAAAACTGATAGAAATAGAAAATAAAAGACTTGAGGAGGACAGTCTCGGGGCAGATCTGCAAGGAATTGGAAATGGAGGAGTTTGTAAGATTAGAGAAAGGATCTGCATCAGCAGATCAAGTAATGGATATATTTCAGCAAGAGCTTGGTATACAAATGAATCAGGAAGGTTTAATTTCTCCAAATTATGGCAAGACAAAAGGGAAAAGAGGTAGGAGATCATTGAAGGAATTACGTGAAAATGAAGGTCTAGCTAGAGAACAGAGAAAAATTGATGAGCTGCTTATCATGAGGAAGGGGAAGAGCCTTCCTAAGGCAAAATGAGAATAACATCTTGGAATGCTAGGGGTCTGAATGCCCCTAGCAAAAAAAGGTTATTTAAACAATATTAAAAAAAAATTAAATCAGATATAATATTAATTCAACAAACCAAACTTCATAAAGGCAAAGGTGCTAAACTTAGTAAGATGTTGGGGCTATGGGATTCTATCTTGATTAAGGAAATAGGTGCCTCGGGAGGCTTAGGAATTATTTGGAACCCTAGGAAAGTAAATTTAACTTATCTAACAAATAATAAAAATTGGTTGTGTGTGAATGTACAGAGTATAAAATTAGATATAAAATTCATTCTGATAAATGTGTATGGTCCTAACAACATTATAGGGAAAAAAATTGTTTGGGATGAATTAAGCTCGGTTATTATTGAATACAAAGAAAATCCGATTATATTAGGAGGAGATTTTAACACGATTCTAAGCTTAGATGAGAAAATAGGAGGTATTCAACATATGCCACTTTCGTCTATAGAATTCAAATTATGGATAGACAAACTTAGTTTACTAGAAATTCCATCAAGTAATGACATATTTACATGGAACAATAGAAGAAAGGATAATGATTATATTGCGGAGAAATTAGATAGATTCATCATGGGAGGTAATATTTTTTCCAATAATAAGGATTTTCAATCCTCCATTCCACCCTTTGCAGGATTGGATCATTTCCCTATTTGTTTGGAGATCTTTGAACCATCTAAACCTCCTAAAAATCCATTTAACTGTGAAAAGATGTGGTTCCAAGATCCGAGATTTCTTGAACTAATTAAGACATGGTGGACTCAAGCAAATTTTTTTGGGTCAAAAATGTTTATTTTCGTCTCCAAACTCAAATTGCTGAAAGAAAATATTTTGAGGTGGAACAAAGAACACTTCAATAATATTTTCAAAGAAAAAATAGAAGTTGAAGAAAAATTGGAAAACCTGAATCAGGAAATCATAAAATTTGGTATGAATTATGAGAAATATACATTAGAAAAAGAACTTCTCATGAAACAGGAAGATATCTTAGCTAAAGAAGAAATCTACTGGAGACAAAAATCTAGAGAGAAATGGTTGGATGAGGGAGATAGGAATACTAAGTTTTTTCACAATTCCACAATCCAGAACCAAGCTTTCAAGATAATTATTAGCATCTTGTTGCCACAGGGTACACATATAGAAAATCCACCAGAAATAGCAAAAACAATAGTTTCTCATTTCAATAATCTACTAAATAATTATGAAGGGTCTAATAGAGAGGCATAGTCTCGAATGCTCAAATTTATCCCAAAACTGGTCTCTATAGATGACAATAAAAATCTAAATACACCAATATCTTTGGAAGAGGTTAGATCAGTAGTCTTTAATATGAGTCCAAATAAATCCCCAGGCCCTGATGGGTTTCAAGCGTTCTTTTTTCAAAAATGTTGGGATATACTTGGGGAAGACTTATGGAAAGAAATTGAAGCCTCAAGGAATGGTGGATCTCTGTTAGCCAAAATTAACTATTCTTTCTTTACTCTTATCCCTAAAAAGGATTGTCCGGAACATCCTGGAGATTTCCACCCTATTGCTCTATGTAATATCATTTAAAAAATATTTTCAAAAGTCATAGTTAATAGACTCAAGGTAATTATGCCAAAATTGATCTCAGAAGAGCAGACAGGTTTTGTTTCAAGAAGATCGATTTTGGACGGCATACTCATAATTCAGGGAGTCATTCACTCTGTTACCATAGATAAAGAAGCATGTATGTTTATGAAGTTAGACATATAGAAGGCCTACGATATGGTTGATTGGCATTTTCTCTGTAAAGTTTTAGAAGCATTTGGTTTTTCTCATCAATGGATAAATCTAATATTTAAGTTCATTTCTACTCCAAAGATTTATGTTCTCATAAATGGAACGCCTGAGGGTTTTTTTGAAATATCCAGGGGTATTAGGCAGGGAGACCCACTATCTCCCTCCCTCTTTATTCTAATGGCTGAAGCCTTTGGGAGAGCAGTCTCCTGCACTTATCAAGAAAGAAAGATCTCTGGTATTACTGTCACCAAGAATTTTCCTAATATTACACATCAACAGTATGTAGATGATACCATTCTATCTGGTAAAAGTTCCATTCAAGAAGCCAAGGGGTTTAAAAGCATAATTTAGCATTATATGGATGCCTCAGGTCAGAAGGTTAATAAAGAAAAATTAGATATTTTCTTCTTAAACACACCTCTTGAAATGGAAAATAGGATATGTGGAATTATGGGATACAAAAAGGAAAAGTTCCCCTGCAAATATCTAGGCATTTCCCTAGAAAAGAAATTGAGGTTCACCAAAATTTGGATGGACATGATCGAAAAGGTGGATAAGAGGATTGAGAGTTGGAAAAATAAGTGGCTCTCTAAGGCTAGGAAGATTACCAAGATCCGAGCAGTCCTTTCAGCTACTCCAATTTTTCTCATGGCATGTCTTCCCCTCACTAACTAGATGTCCAAGAAATTTGAGACCAAACTTAGAAATTTCTTATGGAAGGATAAGGAACATGACAAGAAACTTTCTCTTATTAAATGGGATAACTTATGCAAACCCAAGGAATGTGGGGGTTTAGGAATAAAGAAGCCACAATGGTAGAACGAGGCTTTGGGAGCTAAACTTGTGTGGAGATTATACCAAGAAAATGAACACAAATGGGCCAAAATTCTATATTATAAATACCTTGATCCATCGGATCCGAAATCATTGTTTAGGATGGAAAGGCTTCCAAAAGGGTCAGAATGTTGGAATTTCATGTCAAGTTGCCAAGGTATTATTAGAAAATTTCTTTCTTGGGATGTCGGGGTCGGAAACAAAGCTTTGTTCTGGGAAGACTCATGGGATGGACTTCCTCCCATCTATTCCTCCCCCAATTTAGAGAACCTTATAACTAATTTGAAATCAGAATGGGGCTGCAGGGTCAAAGATTATAATGTTAAAGAGATGTTGGATGGGGAACTACGTTGGAGATAGCGATCCATCAATGAATTAGAATTGGCACCAAATTTAATCTCTGCTTATAATAAGATCATATCGAATAGGAAAATTAAACAATCTGAAAGGCTAGATAGTCTTATCTGGGCTGGATCAAAGGATGGAATCTACAATGTGAAGCTTGGGTATCTATCTATTATTCATTCGCAAAAGTGGAATTATGTAGAAATACCTTTAAAATTATGTTGGGATGTAGCCTGTCTACCTAAGGCGGGTTTCTTTTTATGGATCGTCCTTCAAAATAGAGCTCTGACGGCGGATAAACTATCTAGATTCGGTATTATGGGCCCCAACTAGTGTGTTATGTGTAAACAAAGCAATGAAGATGCAGACCATCTCTTCCTCAATTTCCCTTTTGCTCAAAATTACTGGGAATGGATTAAATCCCAACTTAAGTGGTCAACCCCCTTTCAAAATACACTTAAGGGGTTCCTCAATTCTTGGCCCACACAAGATGGGTGTACAGCAAAATTTGGAATATTTGTCCATCCCTAGTGGTATGGGAACTTTGGAAAGAAAGAAATCATCTGATTTTCAAAAATAAAGAGCGAAAATTAGTCAATTTTTTGTTAAAAATGGAAGTGGCAATCATTGAAGTTATGAATACCTATCTAAGGAAATCCTCCCATGAAGAAGGCTTTTTCTCTTTTTGGGATGGTACAATGAAGAAACAATGGGCTAATTTGATCAACCCCCCATGGTATATGTAGTCAGTAATAAAGTGGCAAGGGCTAATTGTAAATGGGTCCCTCCACCCCCAGGATGACATAAACTGAACTTCGATGGTGTAGCTAGAGGGAACCCCGGTATAGCTGGTGTAGGTTGTATCATTAATAATGAAGAGAGGCAGTGGATTGCTAAGCTAGCCTCTCCTCTCCCTCCTGTTTCTAATAATATGTCAGAATTTGAAACACTGGAGAAAGGTCTAAAATTATTCCATTATCTAGGTCTATCTAAAATCATCATCGAAGGTGACTCTCAAGTTGTTCTTAATGGCATTATGGTTAAAAAGACTCCTAATTGGATCCTAAACTCTAAACTCCAAGAAGTGTTTATTTTAATGGAAAAATTTGAAGACGTATTAATTAACCACATTTACTAAGAAGGTAATACTATGGCTGACAAGCTCACCAACAGGGGTGCTGATGGAGAATTGCTCCTGATATATAACTCAGAGTCTTCTCCTCCTCTAAAGAATTAGATAATATTCACCATTATTCCTTTTATATTAATATACTTACTCTTATATAAAAGCATATATATATATATATTCATATGCTAATATAATCATAAACATATATATGATTTATAGCTTATTAGATACATACTTGTACTAATTCCTATTACTGTTTTGTAATAATATACCTTAAACTCTATATTTAATTAATAGGAAGAAAGAGATTATATTATAGTATTATTTAGATATTTTTGATATTTTCGCAATTGTATCCGTATTGTCTGTCATTATGGGGGTTTTAGTATCATCAAATATTTATTGTTGATAGCTTTATTGTTATCTCCTAAGAAATATCCTTTTCTCTATTTTTGATCATGTTCGCATTGTTAATTTTGAGGTGTTATTTTGTTTTCCTTTATTTTAGTTCTCCTCAGGTATCTTCTTGATTCACTATCACTAAGATTATTTATATATGGACTTTTCCCTATAAGCAATATGTCTGACATAGCTACAACGATTAAAGAGATATTAACTCCTAGTAATTGTCTTGAGCCTAGATTTCCATTCACTTCCATCTTGCTTTTTGTGTTTTTCAGCTGGCCCCCAGTTGTAGATCGTGTCATGAGATATCATTACTTATTAAGGGTCTAGGAAGTTATCATTAGTAAATTTGAGTTGGAATAGGGGAGAGCGAGTTCCGGACTTGCCACTTGGCTCATGTGATAAAGGCTCTGGAAATGTGATCTAATACTCAATATTTAACTCGAGTAGATGAGGTCACTGCCTAACATAGATTCCAAATTTATATAAAGGGTACATAGGATAGATCATAATGATGGCTTTATCTGCTTTATGGAAATGAATTTTTAAGCAGAACACACAGAATTAGAGAGGTAGATTTCTCCTACTCCTGAGTGTTAGCTTGTTGCTAAGATGGAAACCAATGTGAGTGTCTTTCATATGACAGAAAACAGAACAATGGCCTTTCTCGGAAAGGTAATGCCAAAAAGATGGAACTGTCTTCTAAGAAATCTAGATGATATGTCACGTTTTTCCATTAATAGGGTGTTAGGGGAAGATATCTTTGATTATAAGGCGACCTGGAGAACCAACGGCTCAATAATTGGGACTTTCATTGGAGTGATGGTAAGGGCAAAGGCTGGAAAAGAAGAGATTTTTAGGCTTTGTGAAGATATTTTTAATCTTGTTTGGAGGTGATGGTTAGAGAAGGTGGTTCACAACATTGATGAAAAGGGCAGAATCCCTTACCCTAAAAAATATATGGGTCTTCCTCTAGGTGCGGAAGAGTTGAAAACTACCCCGTGTCAACAATGCCTTATGGTTAGGGAAAATTTGACCTTTTTTAGGGCTTGGCCTCAAATGGAAGCAAGTGTTAATTTCCTCCTATGTTGGCATGGGATTAGGGTAGAAGACAATCTGGACAGGGTGGTCAGATATATCAACATGTTTAAATGCTATGTGAGTCCGGGTGTAGTCTTTAATGATCTCAATGACTTGGAATTCTGCATTCTTAATGCTGAAAAATTGAGTAAACTCAGAGTTGGTTACATTCTCCCGCCAAATGTAGTCATGGATGATCTAGCCTCTATTCCAAAGGTGATTATGGTCTCATGGAAACAATACTATATGGTTTTAAGTTTTTGATATCTAGTAATAGAAGGCGGTTATGTACTCAGTTAGACTAAACTAGCATTAAAAGTCTTCTGGTAATTTTTGGGTTCCTCAACAATATTATATAGGATTTTGCGTCGATACTGGTTATAGTTTGACATAGTATAGCTTTGTATATCTCTAACTATATAATTTTGTAAGGTTATATTGGGTAATAGAACATATTTCCAAGTGGTTGGTGTTATGATGGATACAGTATTTGTGCCATGCTTTTGTTTTATTAAGTTAGCAATTTTAGTATTTTGTGGTGGTCGAATAAAATTTGGCTTTGTTGGTGACTATTTCGTCATATGATGGTATCATTTCCTTGAAATTAATCATGCGATTGGGTTGAATTAATTAAACAAAAATCTGAGAGTGTGTTTTTGACTTGTCCCAGAAGATCTAAGCTTATTTTGTCCATATTTATCTAATTTCCTCATTCATATCAGCAATTAAGAAAATAGTCATTCGGCTGGTTTGCAATTTTGTCTTAATATTATGAATTCTTGAGCTTCTTTCTTGGTTTGTATAGATAATCCGGGTCCTTAATGTGTAATCCTTAATTCACAGATCTCTTTTAGGTTTGGATAATGAATTTTTTAATTATGTCAAAAATTGAGCAGGTAGTATCCATAATTTCTTGATTACGATTCACAATTTAGAATGCATTAACTGATCCATGGGATAGACATTTAGATATGCCTTGTTTGATTTTGTTTACAATTTTAGATTTCTGTGACTTATTTGGTTACGTTGGAAACTGTTTTGCCATATGTTGGTATTGTTTCCTCTTTAAAATTGCAAATGGGATTAATTGATTGACCAAAATCTGAGGTTTGTTTCTGAATTTCTCTAGTATGTCTATGCCTCCTCTGTTTAGAGTTAGTTTTTTTCCCCATTCATACCTGGTATAAAGTTCATAAGTCATTCGAATGTTTTAAAATTTTAATTTGATTATTATAAATTCTTGGGCTTCTTTCTCGGTCTGAATTGTTTTCTCTAGGTCTTTCAATGTTCTATCCTTTTTTTTCACAAATCAAGGGATTTGAAGTTAGATCTCTCTTAGGTTTATATTTTGGAATCCTTTTATCGGTCAGGTTATTCGGCATCTATAGCTATGAGTCCTTGGTAATGAATCATAATTTAGATTAATTATCATGATCTATGGGATAGGCTTATTAGAATTTGTTGTCTCTCTATTTCTTTTCTCAGATAGTTTATTACCTTTGTCTTTTTCATATTATGTGCTCTTTGTTTTTTCCCCAGCCTTGTTTAGTATAGGTTTTATTTTAGGTTTATAATGGTTTATGGTCCTTATTAGATGTAATTAGTAGTCAGATTATTTATTTTTTTGGCCTTATTAGGCATATTTATTATTGGATTCTAAATGAAAGAGCAGATTGGAATTTGGAAAATATTCTTTAGGCTACTAACAATTTTATGTCTTGAAGAAAGAATTCCTTGACAGGTATCTTATTTTGGATTATTTACTCTTAGTTGGAAGGAAGTTATACTAAGTCAAATTTCCATGGGAATGCCCATATGTAACTTATGTAATTTGTTAACTTATGTAACTTTGAGTACCGGGGTATGCCCCGAGGGTAATGTAATAAGATAGGACATGAGTCCTGGGCAAGATTGGAGGTTTTCTTCTCCGTTCTTTCCTACCAGTGCCCGTTTGAATGGAGAAACTCTATGTATCTTTTATCCCTTTCTTTAATATATGATCCAAGGCCTTGGCCGTTTATCGATCAAAAATAAATAAATTAATTAATTAAATAAAAAATATATATATATTTAGCATTTATTTAAAAATGATCTCTAAATATATTATTATTAAATTAAATAAATATTATCACGCTCCAAATTTATACTTATAACTTTTATCTTCAAATTTAATTCTTCATATTTAATTAATTTCCCAGTTAATTAAATATAGTTAAATATTAAAATATCATAATAATTTTTCATTAAATTAAATCATTAATTTAATCTTTTAATTAGACTTAATTAATAGAAAATACAGCAAAGACTCATAAAGTAAAATACAAAAACCCATCATAGAAAAACATATACAAAATCAAACTAAAGGGTTATAATCATGAATTAACGTCATCCGATACATTCAAAGGGTACATAACTTGGATACTTGTCCTAATTATCTAGGAAAAATGGCCTAAAGGTTTGGAATTTGGACTTAAGAATTTATCTCCCCTCTCTTACCATTGAGATAATGTTATAGGGTATTCTCATCCTGGCAATTTAGGGAAGTTGATACCCAGTACCTGCAACCTACATAAAATCCACAGATGTATAGATACAATATTCTAAGCTAAATAGGCCATGGCAGGAAGTGGTGCATTGTGTAGATTCCAACTAACAGGTGACTACAACTCCCTTTCTTAACCACATCAAAAATACCATACATAAAGAAACCAAACACGTAGACCATACACATGTAGTATGCAGTAAGTATCCATAAGAAAACACATATGATAATCCAACTAAACATCATGCATACATGAAATATAGAGTACCAAGTGATTTCATCATATAATCAACTGAATGCAAAACAATATATGATCATCTCAAAATAATACTACTAGTAATCAAGCATAAAAATAGCCTAAAAGAGTTCAACAATGATAATATAAGTGCGAACTAGGGGTAGGCACTACAAAGTCATAGTATAGACTGAGTTCAATACTACTTGGAAGTGATTAGTATGGATCAAGATTCTACATCTACCAAGTGCATGATGATGCGGAGTATCAGAACCTCACTGAGTCAATCTTCAGAACTCGAGTTTCTACACTTTGGCCGACTTTGTAATATTTGTGTAAATGTGTATTGTGGTAGACTTTGTAATTATTTGTAATATTTGCGTAAATGTGTAATTGGATTGGTATATATGTAATGTATTGTATCATATCAAAATAATTAAAGAGAAGTAATGTAATCATCAGAGAAGAGCAGAAGAGTGCATTACAAAGGCTACAACAATATAAGGAGCAACAAAGATTTATCTATCACAACAAGGTGATTTGTACACTCAGAGGAATCTCATTTAGAAAACCAAGTTGTAGATCAGAGATTAGCTACTATTTTACCCTAAAAAGTGGATCAGTCAAATCCTTTAACAAGGTATACCTAACAGTCTTGTGTAAATCTCTTTACCAAGTGCATACTTCATTGTATGTTTGTAAATCCTTTTGCAAGGTGGAACTAGCATTCCTTATTGCTCTTAATAGGACAGATCATGAGAAGTGATCATTGTAAACCTTAATAGGCTAACTTTATACTACAGTACTAAAGCTTATGGGTATCATCCCCACCCTAGTTTTACTTTCTATTTGGAAGTTTTTTGGGTCATCAAATCTTGTGTTAAAGTGTTGTGTATGCTTTCATGTTTTTCAATTTCACATGCATGAAGTTAGATCAGAATTCATATAAAGGATTAATTGCTAATTGAGATAAAAGTTTTAGAAGTTACTGATTCACCCCTCCCCTCTTAGTAACATACTCTATCTTAATATTTCCAATAATTGGTATTAGAGAATTGTAGTTCACAGTGGAAATGTTAACATCTTGAGCAAAGATCAAAGGTAGTGGAGGTATTCAAACTTGACAAAGTTATTGACAATGAGAAGCTAGATTTGGAATTGGCCATTGGACAACTTAAGAAAACAAAAGAGCAACTCTCCCAATCCCTAAAAATAATAAAAGATCTTGCAATCTAGATGAATGATTCAGTCTACATTGAAGACATCATCTCAAACAATTTAGATGAAACTAATGAAGCAATCAAAGAATTATTGGAAAAGAATAGTACTCTTCAAGAAGAAGAAAACTAAGAAGAGTGAAAGAAATTTAGTCAATGAGATTGTGTGAAGTCATGGAAGAGAAAAACAAGATAAGATAAGAGATAGAAGGAAAGAACAATGAAATTCAACACCTATCCCTTCAGTAGTAGACTTCATTGATCAACTCACCAATGCAAATAAAGAAATCATGAACTTGAGATTAGAGAATGAAAGATTACAGTATGATCTAAACATTGAAAGGCAAACTAATGAAAGAATGAAGAAATCCCAAGAAGACGTAAATTAGTTGAATGAAAAAAGTCACTTTAGACAAAAGAGAAAAAGTAGGAATTGGATATATAGAAGAAGGTGAACCATCCAAGAAAGGAGCTCAAAGTAACCAAAAATCTACTTGTAGTCAATGCGGTAAGATAGGTTATACTTAAAACAAATGTTGGAGCAATGGAAAAGAAAAATTCAATGGAAAATGCAACAATTATAATCAGCATGGTCATAGAGAAAATGAATGCAATGAGAAACCAAGATTTGAAGGTAAATGTCACAAATGTAAGAAGCATGGGCACAAGTCATCAAAATGAAAAACCAAGATATTGAATCCAACAGAAAAATTTGTGGAAGCTATATTTGGTTGGAACTATAACACTTGGTGTAGATGTCATTACTGTGGAGAATTTGGACACATTGGAATGAATTGTGTAAAACATCACATGAGGAAAAAAGATACTACTAAAAGATGTTTTATCTATAGAGAACTTGGTCACCTTGCCAAGAACTATATGAATACCAGAAGAATAGAAGATGAAAAGAAGGCAAAAGATGATAACATTAGAAAACAAATGAGACAACAATGGGTTCCAAAGTCTACCAAGAATGAAAGTCCAAGCAATGATGTTCAAGTCACTCAAGAATTGGGTGACTCCACCATTTCCACTTGATTTCTCAAATGAGAACTAGAACTAGGCTACCAAAGAAGACATCTAAATAAGTTTTAGTTGACAAGACAAAGGATGCATATCAACATTCAATATGCAAAGGGATTACCTATTATAATTATTTAGAATAATTGAGAGGGGGGGTGAATCAGTTATCCAAGGTCCAATGATGTCCAATACAACTTTTTTTTTTAATCCTTAATGACACATAACTGAACTTATCATGCATGCAATTGAACATTAAACAATCATGAAAAGTAAACATGCATCACACCATAACACTAAGGATTTTGATGACTTAGAAACCCTCTAGGAATAAGAAGGTAAAACTAGGGTTGGAATGATGCCCACTGAATAACTGCGCAATTGATTTCAACCACTTCTGATGGTCTGCTCTATTAAAGGCTACAACACATTGTTAAATGTGACCTTGTTAAAGGACTTAAGAACATTCAACTTGGAATGTCACCCTATTAAACGATTTACACAGAGCTATTAGGCTGACCCAAGTCCATGGGATTTATAGTCACCTTCTCAAAAGAATCATTCATCCCTCTCTAAAGATCTCCTATCCTCCTCCTAAGGATCTCTTTATCCTTCTCCCAAGGATCTCTTTATCCTTTTCCTGAGGCTTATCCACCTAGCTATTAAGCTAACCTAGCAATGTAGGACTTTAATAACTAATACAATGGTAAGAAAGTATTAGAAGATTTTTGACTTGATATAGATTGAAACCCTAACTATGTAGATTTCATATCATTCTTCAGTTCTCTTCTTTGCTTGGCTTTCCTCCTTTGCAGTGCTGATAGCTTGTTCACCCTTCAAGATCTGTCTCCTTGAGTTCTTTCACTCATTATGCCAATACATTCTATGGTCACTTGATCAACTCAGATTCTTGATACTCTGTTCTTACTACTCTTGGCTTCTTTGCATGGTCACACTTATGACCAACTCCCTCTCATGCATATGCATTTGATCTCTGACCTATAACTCCTTATAAGAAGTTCTATTCTCGATTTCCCACTCAAATATTTTGAGAAAACAGCATTGTTTTCCCTCCACTTTGCTTCTTCTATAAACTTCATGATAAATCCATTAGCATTCACCTTGAATTGGTTTGCATGGTTTACATAAAATTCTGTGACATCTACTCATCATCCTTATCATCCAACTAATTTACAAAATTCGATCTAACAAACTTATCATAGTTGATCTGGAAAATCTTTAACTTTAACAAATAATGCAGAAACTTGGCATCATTGATTTACTGATGCTCTACTCCTTCTATGTTACTCAACTTCTATTGTTATTTTATTGGCACTCGGCACCTACAGTATTTCTGCTTTCCTCAGCACTTAAATATTACTCGGCACTTAAATATCACTTGGCTCATATTGTAGACACCTAAAAACCTTTAGAAAATAAAGTATTTTTAGTTTATGAAAAAAAATTTATGACATCATCATTTATTAATTAATTAATTTTTATGCCATTAAATCCCTTTTTCTTAATTAAAAATATTTAATTAAGGAATCCCTCCCAAAAATGTTTAAATCTTATTTAAACATTATTTCCTTATTTATTAATTATTTAATTAATAAATTGACCCAAAAACCCAAAATAAATAAAAAATTTATTTTTTGCCCAAAACTTGGCCAATTTCCTTAAGACCACTAACCTCTTCCAAAATCTTCTAATCCTTCTTTAATTTTAATTAAAGGCTAATCCCATCATTTCCTACCCCTAATCCCAACTCAAAATATTTAATTAAGATTAAATATTAATCCTCATGTTTATTTAAAAAGTTTTAATAAATATCTCCTCAACCCAAACCCTTGAAATAAATAAAACTTTATTTATTTCCTAAAAATCTAATTTATCCTCATCCTAAGAAGTTTTAGACTCTTCTAGAAAGTCTTCATCCTCATCCTAAGAAGTTCTAGACTATTCTAGAAAGTCTTTATCCTCATCCAAAGTCTAGACTCTTTTAGAAGATGTCTTTAAACCTAATCCTAATCCCCTCCTAACCTTGTCACATTCCCTAAACATGGGTTAAAACTTACTAACCCAAGCCAAAGTTAACAAATATCTCCTCCTTCACCCACCTCCATTAAATGCCATCCACTTGCCTATCCCTAAGCTAATCCTAAACCATCCGAATCCATCCTCTAATCATTTGCACAAGCCTAAACAAGCTTAAAACCTTCCTAATCAAGCCCAAGTCAAAATTCCTCTCATCTCCCTCAAAATATCCCAACCATAAAACTTTATGAATCCCACTAGGCCATAAATGACTCTTCCAAAGCCCTTTTATTGCTCTTACAAGCCATTATGAGGGTCTTTATGAAGATTTTATCCCTTGAGCCTCCTTTGTTGACTCATCTTTCCCCTTTCCTCCATCCTCTCACCCTATGACATGTGTCACTCCCTGATTGGTTGTAAGGAAGCACAATCCATGTGCTCTCCTCTCATGCAATATGAGCCCTCCATGAGCTTTTCCCCATCCTTGCATCTTAGCCCTCAAACCCGCAAGCCTCTTGCCTATAAATTGGATCCTTCCCCTTTGCAAAACAACACAATCCATGAAGTAAAGTCATAATGTCATTTTAAGAAGCCATTTTATATCAAAACCATACACTCACACCCAAATTCCAACTCCATTTGAAGCCCTTTTTGAAGCATAAAGCTTGAGCATACATCCTATCTATTTAGACAAAGCTACTCAACAAGAGAACTTCTCATTGAGAGAGCCCATTAATGGCTCATATTCTCAATTAAGAGCTCATCTTAGTCTATCTTGAATTTTATGAATTTTGTCTAGTTTGTAGAAGCTTTATTTAAATTTGGTTTCTATTAGCATACTAACATTTCTCATATACATTTTGGCACGCCCAGTGGGACCCCGCAAGGGTCATCTTCATTAGCTTTTTTAGTCAAGTTTTGTATGTCATTTGCTAATTTTGGCTAATTTTGCTTGTTTTTGTGATTGGTAGGATTGTATAAATTGGTTTTGTAGGTCCACATGAGCATGAAGAAGAAAAAGGAACTCATAGTCTATCTCATAGTATTTGCAGATTTTTCAAGCTTATAGGTGGACAAAGCACTTGGAATTCTTCTTCCTCTTCTTCTCTATGTTCTTCTTATTCCATCTACTTCTTCTTCTTCTTCTTGTGGGAGATCTTGGCCTTTTTTTTTAAGGAAGAAAAATCATACACACTTCTTTTTAGTGCTTAAAATGAACCCCCAAATCATACTTAAATCCATTAAAAAATTAAAAATTTGTAAAAAAGAAAAAATCTTTTAACAAGTGAAACTAAACCAATCCAATCATTTGCATCCTTGCAACATCAAGGTTTTATATGTATTCATGCAAAGTTAGGAACACTTAATTTTTGTAAATTTAAAAAGAACTTCAAGTTTCCATTTCAAAAGGTTCAAAATCAACACTAAGTGCACACTAAAATCTAAATCAAACTCAAAGCATCAATCAAGGATAAAATGAACCTCATTTGCAAATATTTTAAAGTTCTTTTAAAAATCTCATGAAAACTAAGAGTCCTAAATGGTTGCCAAAAATTTTCCTAGAAGCTTTTTTATTTGTTCCAAACAAATGTCTTGTTGCAAAATCTTGAATGTTTCTTAGGTTTTTCATGCATCAAAACAATCTAGGAATATCATTTTTGGGCTTAAAATATGCAAACTAGAACACAAAATCTTGAATGAAAACCAAAGTCCAAAGAGTCATTTTCACTTTTGAGTCCAAAACAATCTTGAATGATATAAGGTTAAAACAAAGCACTTCAAAGTTCTTAAAACAACACACAAAATCTCAATCTTGTATGCTCAAAGGAAAAAATTTGAATGTTTAATCACTTGTCTTTGAATGCATGTTGCTAAACACACTCTTGAATGCCATGGATTAAAATCAAATTTTTCTTGAATGCATGATTAAAACAAAAAATCCAATCTTGAATGCCAAGGATCAATTAACCATTGCAATATCAAACACTTCATTTGGAGCTTTTAAAATTGAACAAAACAAATCTCTTTTCCACATTCAATTTAGGAAAAGTTTGATTTTTGGACATTTAAGAAACTTCATTAAGTTAAATAAAAATTTGTAAAAATCAATTTGAGTAGTTCCTTGGACTCACCTCTTTTCTAATCACCCATCAATTCAACCATTGGTTGCAATCTCAGTGCCATCTATGGGGATGGGTCTACTTGAAAAAGGTGTTAAATGTTCCACAATCTAACTCACTCACTTGGTCTTTGAATGTTTTCTTTAACTTTATCAAAATTCTTAAATGGCCAAAACTCTAGACTAAATCAATCACACTTCAAGTTTGGGCACTAAAATTGAACAACTATTGACGTGGAGGGCCTCCGGGCGTGTGCTTGAAATTGAATCTCACACATCTTTGTTTTGGGATTAAAAACAAAATCACACCAACTCTTGAATGCCTTAAAGAAAATTAATCGATACTTGACGTGGAGGGCCGTCGGGCGTGCGGGTTTACTTTTTTGTTGACCCTAACTCTTCTTCTTGTATTCATTCTTTGCTCGATTTTGCTTTGTTGGCACATTTCAAAGTTGGAATTGAACATTGTCTCTTAAACATGAGTGCTTGCAAAGTCTAGATCAGCACACATAAGAGTCAATTGGTAAAAAGAACAAGCGTGTTTTTTAGCCCAAGTTCATCCAAGTCTTCTCTCCCCTTGTCATCTTTCGAGGCCATCTTGGGTGCATAAGATTAGGATCGAAAACCTTGTTTTTTTTAGGAGGCCTGCTTGGGGATTTCATCACCCCTTGGATGACCTCAACTCCAATGTTTTGGTGGAGTATAAGAACCGGGAGGTGAATCGAAATACACCTCTCTTGGGATCAAGATTTTGTCACTCGGGCTAAGCCTCAAAGAATTTTATACCCTTGAGAAGTGAAAGAGGAGAAGTGGGTTACTGCTCCTCTCAGCTGTGTGACATATTTTTGGTTTCATCTACAGATTTGGGCCTCACGTACCTTGGGTATATCGAGGACTCCCTAGCTAAACCAACTGTCAGCCTTGCAGACAACCATCTAGGATGTTAATGTGTTTTAAGTAACTAATCAAAACATTTGTAGAACACACACACTCCTTGGCACAAATATCACATTTTGGGAATCAAAACTTCTATCTGGCTATTTCTATCTATTGCTTGGTCTTTTACTTATTGAATGCATGTTTTCCAAACTTAGTCAATCCTAGCTTAGGGCACACTTAGCGTAGTCACTGCCTATTCCAAAAGTTGAACAAGTTGAAGCAAAACAACTGAGATCTCTCAAAGCGCAGATTCAAGAATTCATGTCAGAACAACCCAAACCCAAACAAAAGTTCCACAAAGTTAAACTCAAGCCATCTCAGGCATACCAAGAACTTTCAGCCAAGAGAAAGGAACTAACACCAAGTCCTCAAATTGCCAAACTCCAAAAAGCAGAGGACAAAGTTGCTGACGAAGCCCTTCAAGACGCTTGGTTAGATCGCACCATCCAATTTAACCAACATCCAGGAGTTAACAATGCTTATGCCTTACCAACTAGGCATGATTTCTATGATTAGACCCCCTTGTTTCTCCACATCTTCTTCCATAAGCTTCACTTTTGCATTAAAGTCATCTTTGTAGGAAAGCCAGCCATCTTTAGTCTTCCCCTTAAGCATTTTAGCTCATCCATCTCATTTAGAATCAAACCATCTAGCCAGCAATCCAAAATCTTCACATCCAGGCCTTCAAAATTGTTGTCACTTTTGCCAAAATTTTGTCATTCCTAACATCTTCCACATCCATCAATCTCACCAAGGTTATCCCTTTGACAGAGCTTTTTCTAGGGTAATCTAGCTTTGTCACTTGTCATCCCTCATCACCTTGAGCTAAAGGTTTGGATCCACAAGTGGTCAATCTCATGTTCTTCCTAAAGGATCATTAGTCTATCCTTAAGTTGACACAATCACCACCAAGTTTGCACATTGGAAAGAAGACCTTTCGTGCTTTGGCAACATATCTTTGAAGTTAGCATTCCCAAGCCAATCCTCCTTAGGTTTTGTCATATAGCTTTGCCTCAACCTAGGAAATCATTTGCATAGAAAAGCCTTCCTCTTTTGCATCCATCAGCATTGTTGCATCTCATCCCTAGGAAACATTATGCATTTTCATGCCATCTGTCACTCGCTTAGGCAAGAAAAAGAAAGAAACAATGGAGCCCTATCATTTAGATCCAATAGCATCACTCCCTTTGAGCACTCAACCATCCTTCAGCCCAGAGAATGCTATACCATCACCTACTGACATTGAAGCCTTCATGAACCAACCAGGAAATGCAGTATTGGTGAATGCCATTATAGACAAAAACAAGGAAACCATCATGGCTAACTTTCGAAGGGACAACATTGGAGCCTTCGACTTTGGAAGACCTCCCCCCTTATCAGATCCATTGCACCCCTTGTTTGAGAAACTTCCACCACCCATAGGCTCTTATGATTCAAATTATCCTCAATATATGCTAAAAGAAGAGCCTCAACCCACCCCATATGATCCAATAGACCCAAACATACCAGCCTCCACTCAAGTTGAAATCTCCCTTCCAAAAGCCAATCCAACCACCACACTCGAGCATTGGTCCATACCACTCCATCCCAAACCCCCTTTGCCCAAAAAACCTCACCATTCACTCCCTTCACTATTGTTGTTGCTGCTCTCCAACCTAGCCTTCCAAATCCACCCATCTCCCAAATCAGTGCTAGCATCTTTGGCCAACCTCAACAATATACAATAGGGATGCCACCCATGGGGCCAAGTAATCAACCCTTCATCACCCCTAGCTTGTTTACCTCAGCTCAAAACACAATTCCATCATTTCCACTAGGTCCTTGGAGCTCAGTGCCATCAACCACAAATTCACAAGCTACTACCCTCACTCAACAAAGCTATCAAACCCCACCAGCTACTACCAATGTTTTGCCCAGCTCTCAAGTGACCCAAGCTCCTGCCACCACTCTACCAAGCTTTCAAATCTAGCCACCAAGCTATCAAACCCCATCAATTCCATTTCCTAGCTTTCAATTCCCACCACCTCCACCACCAACTAATCCATTACCTCCTATTACCAACTATTTTTCTATGCCACTTCTAGGAGGAAATCCACCACCACCAACCACCAATTACTTGGCCTCTTTTTCCATGCAAACACCTTCCCAGATGGGGGCACAGCCCACATATATTGGTCAAAATCTTCAAATCCATAGCCAAGTTCCACAAGCTCCCCAATCCTTTCCCCAAGCTTCACAACCATCTTATACCTTACCTCCACAAAGCAATCCATTTATCCCACAGCCAGCCTACATCCCTCAATCCCAACCTCAAATCCAATATCAGCAACAAACCTCGCAACACATGCAAAAATATGTGCCACCTTCGCCTCAGCAAACCATCATCCACCATTTAGTTGCCCAAGCCATGTACAATCCCTACCAGTCCATACCTCAAAGCCATCCATATTCCATTACCCCATCTAGCACATACCTACCTCAGGGCACTCCTGCATTGGGGGCACCCCAGCCATCACCCATTAATTTAGAATGGGAAGCTATGAAAATAGCTTTGAAGAACATCCAAGAGGGAAATGATCCAAAAACCCTGAAGTTTGAGAATGTGTGTCCTTACCCATTTGACAAAGCCATTACCATTACACCATTTCCCAAGCATTTTGAGACACCCAAATTTGATAAATTTAGAGGAAAAGGAGACCCTGTCACACATATCAAAGAATTTTACATGCACTACCAAGAAGTGGCATACGATGATGTCTTCCTCTTGCGTCTCTTTCCCAAAAGCTTGGCTAGACCATCTCTTGAATGGTTTTATAGAATACCATATGGTACAATTAAAAACCTTGTTAAATTGTCTGAGGCATTTGTAGCCCAATATGCCGATCTTGTTGAAATAGAGCTATCAGCAGTTGATCTTGTCCACACTAAGCAAAAAGGTTGAGAAAGCCTTCCTAAATATCTGCAAAGATGGCAAACCCTTACCACCCGCATATCTTGCACCTTGCCAGAGTGCCATTTGGTGAAAATGTTTATTGATAATGCCCATCCCAGCTTGGCTCACCACATGACTATGAACTGTTTGCAGACCTACAAAGACATCAAAGAGAAAGGAATGGTCCTTGAGCAAGGACTCATTAAAGATGGTGTGGTCAAGATTTACAAGGAAGCCAACCAAAATCAATCACATTCCAATGACAAGTCTAGGTATTGGAACAAAAACAAGCATGTTGCAACAGATGGCATCACTGACACCAGACATGTGAATATTGTTGGTCCTTCTCAAAACCAGTCCAACCCACCATATCAACCAAACAATCAACAAGCTATCAACTACCAATAGCAGAACCACCAAAGCTATCAAAACCACAATCCAAGACCCAACTTTCATGGGTCTAGCAATCAAGCTAATGCCATCAATGTAGCTGCAGGACAAAAGCCCAGATTCCAACCTACACCTAGGAACTATACACCCCTTGGTGAGCCATTGGATGTCATTTTTGAGAAATTAGTCAAGGAAAACCTCATCAAATTTCCTCCTACCCAGCAAATCAACCCAAGTCAATCTAAAGCTGCATGGCACAACGATAATGAGTACTGCAAATTTCATAGGGTAAAAGGTCACACTACCCTCAGATGCATGAAATTGAAGGAATATGTGGAGGACCTCATTGATAAAAAAGAAATCACCGTTGGTGCCCAAACCTCTCCCAATGCAGGCTTACATATCTATCAAAATGCTTTTCCTCCACACAACAACAAAAATCCTGGAAAAGCACCTATCCAAGCCAACAACAACAACACCAACAACCACCAGCCAAAACAACAACATGGGAAGAACAATGACCACACTTCATCCTATATAGACTATGGTAGCCTTATAGGTTGTATATCTGAGAAAGAGCCTTCTATCAATGTTATCAATATCCAAGGACCAAACAATGAGTGTGCAGTCACCACTCAAAGAGCACGATTTAACATCGCAGGCCCACCAGTTTCACCAGCACCATCAGCTCCATCAAAAAGCCAGTACAATATCTTGGAACACCTTGGGAACATGCCAGCCCAAATCTCCATTTTAGACCTTCTCCTCACTAGTCCTGTCTATAGAAACATCCTTGTTAGTGCTCTCATAGAATCTCATGTCCCTTCAGATATCAACGCTACTAATTTTTGTAATCTCGTTGGACACCTATCCTCCTCATGTGCCCTATCATTCAAACCCACTGACATATCCATGGTTGAGCCAAATCACACCCTTCCGCTTCGCATAGCCATCATGGTATCCAATTTTGCCATGAAAAGAGTAATGATAGATAATGGATCAGCCTTGAATATTTGCACCCTAAAATTCATAAAACAAGCTGGGTATACTGAGGTAGATATCATCAGTGAGGTTATCACCATCAAAGCTTATGACAACTTGGAAAGAACCACAGAAGGAACTATTTTGCTACCAATCAAGGTTGGGCCAGTCATCTAAGAAACACTCTGCGATGTTATTGATCTAAACCTACTATTCAACATCCTCCTCGATCGCCCATGGATTCATGTCATGAAAGCCATTCCATCCACTTACCATCAGTGCGTCAAATTTTTGCATCAAGGCACTGAGGTAACCATCCATGCCGATCCAAAACCCTTTGCTTACTGCAATGCGGTTGAAGCTTCATATACAAACCATTGCCCTAGAATTGATATCGGCACAGCCATCGCCAGCTCATCCCACACTTGTAATGACCCAAAAACCATCCTCGCCTCCACCCTATCGATCATAAAGATCAATAACAAAGGTTGTGGAGAGTATAGTTTGTCAGATGCATTTGTGTTTGGGGCACTCCCACTTGATCCAAATTCCCATGGACGACCAACATATCACAAAGCTAAGGAGATTCCACCTCCTCGATATAAACAGTTTGGCCCAACAACCTTTGTATCCTCAAAAATCCCTCTTCATGAGGAGCTCACTCCAGATATCAACAATTGGTTACATAAGGATGTACCTTAAAGAAATCAAGTACACCTTGATCACTTCAGCCAGAAGTATCCCCAAGAACATAAGCTCATCACTGACAAATGGAACTATCAAGGTGGTGGTCTAGGACCAGAAGAAAGAGGCATGCAGTGCCCCATTGACGCACACAAGTGGGAATCAAAGTCAGGTCTTGGCTTTGGCATACCCACAACTGAGGGCACCAATACAGATGGTCATGCTTTTTCAAACATTCACCGTGACCTTGTCAAAATTGAAGACATTCTTGAGGAAGTTGAAAAGAAAGCCTACGACGATATCCTAGACCAAATCTCCCTCGGAGACTCTGTTCTCCAAGAACTATCCATCCACCTCATTGACCTACCACTCGCCCATCCATAACTCATAGATTGGGACCAACCAAGCATCATACACATTGATGAGTTCACATCAGAGGAAGCGCTTCTAAGATTCATTGGAGCTGAAACACCTCACAAGAAAACAAAGCCAGATTCTGCCTATATCTACAAGCTAGATCCCAAGGGGTATTTTGGAGAAAATCCCCAACCTAGTTCTGATACACCCAAAACTGGAACTAAGGTGAATCTAAGACTAGCTAAGGTAGCGAAGAGAACCCCTCAGCAAGAACATCTAGAGCCACAAGCAAAACATGAAGATTTAGCATTGCCTCCTCAAGATAATCGACCAGAGGTGTCTTCTATTCTAATTGAGGATACTCGAGAAGTCAACATTGGTTCTTCAGAGATCCCCAGACTTGTTCGCATTGCTGCATCCCTATCACAAGACCAAGCTGACCTCCTCTTTTAGGTCTTAAGATATAACATTGGCCAATTTGCATGGTCATATCAAGACATGCCAGGACTTGATCCAAAGCTTGTAGTTCATCATCTTGCAGTTGATCCAAAGATCAAGCCCATCAGACAAAAGCTTAGAAAAATGCACCCAAAGATGGCATTATTGGTCAAAGCTGAATTAGAAAGAATGTTAGCTGCTAAGGTTATCCAACCTATCGACTACTCAGAGTGGATCTCCAACATGGTCCCCGTCACTAAACCTTCCAGTGACATCAGAATCTACACTGATTTCAGAGATCTTAACAAAGCTTGTCCAAAAGATGATTTTCCCTTGCCCAACATAGATATGATTGTAGATCTTACAGCTGGACATGAAATTTTGTCCCTCATGGATGGATTTTCTGGGTATAATCAAATCAAGATTGCATAAGAGGATCAGCATAAGATAGCATTCACTACCCCTTGGGGAACCTTTTGCTACAACATGATGCCTTTTGGCCTAAAGAATGCTGGGGCTACCTATCAAAGAGCTATGACAGCCATTTTTCATGATCTCATCCATAGCATTTTGGAGGATTATGTGGATGATATCTTGGTCAAGTCTCATACCTTTATGGATCATCTTGCTGACCTAGAGAAAGTCTTTGATAGGTTAGCCAAATATCATCTCATGCTAAATCCAAAGAAATGTGTCTTTGGGGTCAGATTTGGCAAGCTTCTAGGCTTTATAGTTTCTAAACGAGGTATAGAGATCGACCCCAAGAAGGTCAAAGCTATCTTAGACATGCCTCCTCCCCAAACACTATGATAGCTTCATTCTCTTCAGGGAAAGCTTCAATCTAGTCAGCGCTTCATCTCCCAGCTTGCAAATAAGTGTACACCATTTTCACATTTAGTGAAGAAGGATGAGAACTTCAAGTGGGATCCTTTATGTCAGCACAGCTTCGACCATCTCAAGCAGTATCTCATCAATCCCCCTATCTTGGTTCCACCAGTTCCTGGTTGTCCCCTGATTTTGTACATATCAGCAACACCTACTGCTCTAGGGGCACTTCTAGCATAGCTCGATGACTACAGTAGAGAAAGAGCCATCTACTACATCAGTAGAACCCTAGTTGGTTATGAACTCAATTACACTCCTATGGAAAGAGCTTGTTTGGCAGTTGTTTTCTCAACTCAAAAGCTTCGCCACTACATGCTAAGTCATACCATCCAACTAGTCTCCAAGATTGACAATCTTAAGTATATGCTCTCCAGAACTGCACTTACAAGCTATTTGGCCAAATGGGTTATGCTCCTTAGCGAATTTGACATCCAGTATGTGGACAGAAAGGCAATCAAAGGGAAAGCTATAGAAAATCACCTAGCTAATGCACCTTTAATAGATGCATATCCTTTGATCACAGAATTTCTAGATGAGCATATTTGCCTAATTGAAGAACAACCCCCATGGAAGCTTTATTTTGATGGTTCATACACATCTCGTGGATCAGGGGCAGGGATATTGTTGGTCACACCTCAAGGATATTACATTCCAAAAGCTTTTAAGCTACAATTCCCTAGCACCAACAATATAACTGAATATGAGGCTCTCATAGCAGGATTAAAGATAGCTGCAGAATGGAACATTACTAAGCTACAAATCTTTGGTGATTCTCAGCTCATCATCAAGCAAGCCCTAAATGAATATCAAACCAAAGATGAAAAGCTATTACCCTACAAAGAGCTAGTTGATCAGCTAACCCAGCATTTTACAAAGCTTCAGTTTACACAAGTGCCTCGAATACAGAACAAAGCAGCAGATGCTATGGCTACTATAGGCTCACTCTTGGAAATTCCCCAAGTAGCTACATAGTATGAGTTTTTAGTTGAGCAGCTCCTCACACCCACCTATGCGAATGAGGATTCAAATCGTGTTTGTATCTTGGTTGGTCCCCAATCTCCTTGGTACCATGAGATTCACGCTTACCTTAACAATGGTATCATATCCCCTCACCTCACACATACCCAATGCCAGAACCTCATCCAAAAATCATCCCTCTATGTTATCATAGCTAATAATCTATATCATCAGGGTTATCACGATACTCTCTCTCGATGTTTAGACCAAAACGAGGCCGCGATGGTGTTAAAAGAAGTACACTTTGGACTTTGTGGTGCACACACGAGTGGTATTTTCCTAGCACAACAAATCCTTAGAGTAGGCTACTATTGGCCTACCATTGAAGAAGACTCCTGTGACTTTGTCAAAAAGTGTCTCCCATGTCGGCAACATGCAAATCTCATGCATGCTCTAGCATAGGATCTATAGCCTATTGCACCACCTTGGCCTTTCGCTTGTTGGGGCCTTGATCTAGTTGGAACTATCACACCTCTCTCATCTAATGGACATAAATGGATAATAACCGCTATAGACTATTTCACTAAGTGGGTGGAAGCAGTCCCCCTAGTCTCAGCTATAGGAGTTTAGGTCTCCAAGTTTATCTTGTACAACATTGTTTGCCACTTCGGCATCCCGTCCAGTATCTTCACCCACCACGGAGGAAACTTTGAAAATATCAACATGGAAGAATTATGCACTTCCCTCCACATCCATCACCACTTTTCTAGCCCATATTTCCCACAAGGTAACGGCCAAGCAGAGGCAACTAACAAAACCCTCCTCAAAATCCTAAATAAAGTTGTCAATGATTCCGACGACCATGATTGGCACCTACAAATAAATCCAGTCCTATGGGCCTATCGAACTTCCTTTCGTACATCCATAGGCACAAATCCATACTCCCTAGTCTATGGTGCCGAAGTAGTCCTACCTATAGAGGTTGAACTTCCCTCCTTGTGCATATCTTTGTAAGGGCAAATATCAGATGAAGAATACAAAGTAGCTCGGCTCACCCAGCTAGATCTCTTAGAGGAGAAGCAACAACAAGCCTATGATCATCTCATAGTCTACCAAACTCGTCTCAAAAAGAATTTCAACAAGAAGGTTCTTCCACGACACTTTCAGCCAGGTGACATGGTCCTCAAAGAAAACATGAAAGTCCAAGCAGATCGAGAAAAGAAAGGCAAGTTTGAACCTACATGGCTTGGTCCTTATGTTGTCACTACATCCTTTGGCTTTGGAGCCTATCAGCTATCTACACCAGAAGGAGAACTCTTGAATGATCCTACTAACATCATTCACCTCAAGAGGTTCTATGCTTTAAGATCCTTGGTATACCCAGCTTTTCAAAAATACAAAAAAAATAGTAAAGAGAAATAAGCGTCCAATGGTGAAAACTTGGCAATTCAAGTGCCTTGGATAGGTACCTTGGTGAAAACCTGGTAATTTAGGCACCTTGTGTACTAAGACTAATCCATTATCTATCACTATCCTATCCTTCATCCATTCACCCACCATCCCATAAAACACCTACTTGTTCCCTTGGTGTTCCAACCAAATATCCAAAATCTATTGGAGCTTGTAAATACCTCCTATACAACTTGTAAATCTTGTACCTTAGCTTGTAAATCTTATACCTTAGCTTGTAAATCTTGTATCATCCCTTGTATCATACCTTGTATATCTGAATCTTGTCCAAAGCTTGTACCATATTCCAGCTTGTAAATAATCTTGTATCCTAGCTTGTATCCTATCACATGCACACAAAGAATTCCATTTTCCTTAAGCTTTTCGCAAACCATCTACCTATCTACCTATCAACTATTGCAGACATCCCACCCTTCACAAACATTTCCATGTCACAAAACGCAAACATGAACAACCTTATACATTTGTAACATATCTTGGTCTGTCAGCTTGTACAACCTCTTTAGCTTAGTACCATTGTATCTATCCAATTTTCGTGTCAGTTCCTCCTTGATCAGCATCTTGCACACATCGCACAACCCTTGGTTAGCTATTCCAATACATCCTTTAGCTAGATCTCTTGTCACCAAAGTGTTATCCTTCTTAGTTCAGCTTGCCAGACGCATCATCCAGATCCATCAGCTTAGGTTCTCTCTGATAGATCCTTGTAGGATACAGCTTTCCTCATGTCTGATCTTGGTCCGTGAGTACCTTGTCCTACCCATCTCGTTGGCAAAAGGTTCTCTTTTGGATTTTCACTTTCTTTTAATTTGGAATCTTCCCTTTTGGGTCTTGAAGTGTCTTTTCCAAGAAATCTTTTTGTTCCCTCCTCAAGGTTGCCATGATCTTCCATATCACGGTATGTTGCGAATGGGGCAATCTGAGCATAAGGTCTTAATCATGTCTTTTGCTTATTTTTCTTTTCTGCTTGTGGGTTACCCAGTGTCGGTTCCATGCTGCTTCCTCTGGGATTCATGTGTGATGCTGGGGCAATCCTTGCGTGTTTGTTTTTAGTCAATCTATCAGTCCTCTGGATGGTTGGTGAAAAGGCCTTGATGTTCTTGGTAACCTTGGCAATTAATAAATAGTCCTATAGCAAATCTAGTGCTCAACTACATGGTGGTACTTCTCTTTGAAGTATCCCCCCCGCTCAAAAAGCTTCAATGGTTTTCTTTCATCTCCATTATCCCCCATCCATATCCAACATCTATCTCTCCTACCCTAGCTTATGCATCAGTATCTCTTTGAATGACTCCTCACCTTTAGCTTTAGGGATCCACAATCCTAGTCTTACAGATCCACCAATCCGAATCAATCCACCAAGCCTCATCTTTCAAGATCCACAATCCTAGTCCTAGGGATCTCTGAAACCCATCTTCCGCCAATCTGACTCTTTGAAATCCTATTGCATTAGCTTTTTAATCCCCTCATCCATCTCCCCATCCTAACTTCCTTTTATAGCGCTCTGCTCCTTCATCCTCTGCAATCCCTGAGATCTTAAGCTTGCTTCCTCTTCTACCTCTAATTCTCCCTTTATCATTCTCCCGCAGTGAGAGTTTGTGCTAACTAAACCTCTTCTCTTAAGCCAATCTGAGTCTTCTTGCTCATCTCAGATTCTTGTACTTTTGAAGAAGTCATCGAGCCTCGCTTTCTCTCCCCACCACCTTCTTGAGGGGGCATCTTGCAGTCCATTCTCTCCTCTTCTGCTATAGCCTTGGGCATCTTATTTTCTTATCTTTGATGCCATGCCACTGGCGGCATCACATCAAAGAGGGGCAAAATGTAGACACCTAAAAACCTTTAGAAAATAAAGTATTTTTATCTTATGAAAAATTCCTGATGACATCATCATTTATTAATTAATTAATTATTTAATTTATTTATTTATTTTTATGCCATTAAATCTCTTTATCTTAATTAAAAATATTTAATTAAGGAATCCCTCCCAAAAATGTTTAAATCTTATTTAAACATTATTTCCTTATTTACTAATTATTTAATTAATAAATTGACCAAAAAACCCAAGATAAATTTTTTAAAAAAAATTTGCCCAAAACTTGGCCAATTTCCTTAAGACCACTAACCTCTTCCAAAATCTTCTAATCCTTCTTTAATTTTGATTAAAGGCTAATCCCATCAATTCCTACCCCTAATCCCAACTCAAAATATTTAATTAAGATTAAATATTAATCCTCATGTTTATTAAAAAAGTTTTAATAAATATCTCCTCAACCCAAACCCTTGAAATAAATAAAACTTTATTTATTTCCTAAAAATCTAATTTATCCTCATCCTAAGAAGTTCTAGACTCTTCTAGAAAGTCTTCATCCTTATCCTAAGAAGTTCTAGACTATTCTAGAAAGTCTTTATCCTCATCCAAAGTCTAGACTCTTCTAGAAGATGTCTTTAAACCTAATCCTAATCCCCTCCTAACCTTGTCACATTCCCTAAACATGGGTTAAAACTTACTAACCCAAGCCAAAGTTAACAAATATCTCCTCCTTCACCCACCCTCGTTAAATGCCATCCACTTGCCTATCCCTAAGTTAATCCTAAACCATCCTAATCCATCCTCTAATCATTTTCACAAGCCTAAGCAAGCTTAAAACCTTCCTAATCAAGCCCAAGTCAAAATTCCTCTCATCTCCCTCAAAATATCCCAACCATAAAACTTTATGAATCCCACTAGGCCATAAATGACTCTTCCAAAGCCCTTTTATTGCTCTTACAAGCTATTATGAGGGCCTTTATGAAGATTTTATCCCTTGAGCCTCCTTTGTTGACTCATCCTTCCCTTTTCCTCCATCCTCTCACCCTGTGACATGTGTCACTCCTTGATTGCCTATAAGGAAGCACAATCCATGTGCTCTCCTCTCATGCAATCTGAGCCCTCCATGAGCTTTTCCCCAACCTTGCATCTTAGCCCTCAAACCCTCAAGCCTCTTGCCTATAAATTGGATCCTTCCCCTTTGCAAAAGAACACAATCCATGAAGTAAAGTCATAATGCCATTTTAAGAATCCATTTTACATCAAAACCATACACTCACACCCAAATTCCAACTCCATTTGAAGCCCTTTTTGAAGCATAAAGCTTGAGCATACATCCTATCTATTTAGACAAAGCTACTCAACAAGAGAGCTTCTCATTGAGAGAGCTCATTAATGGCTCATATTCTCAATTAAGAGCTCATCTTAGTCTATCTTGAAGTTTATGAATTTTGTTTAGTTTGTAGAAGCTTTATTTAAATTTGGTTTCTATTAGCATACTAACATTGCTCATATACACCTATGTCTTGCTCCGCACTTGATCTTCACTTAGCACCTAAAGATCACTTGGCACATACTAAAGTTGAACTTTCTCGACTTCAACTGAGAATCTGTTCGGCTCTAACTAGCTAGCTCAACTCTCTACAATGAACTTAGTTAATCCTTACATCGATGTGTTTGTGTGTCCATCCTCTGTATCTTAGAGTATGTTATCAATACACTATTTCATCAATGGCTTAGCTAATCCTTATACTTCATTACAACATCATAACTCCAACCTTTTTCTAGGTACTCTAGTTACATCTTATTGATTGCTACCTCCTTATCAATCAACCAATTAATAGTATTTGGATCACTTAAGTAATTACCATTCCTACAAGTAGAAAGTTTGACATCAATGAAAAAACAATGATTGAAACATTCTTTACCAGTTCCATTTCTCTTCATTCACGATCTTTTCAATCATTTCCAACAATCTCCCTCTTTGGCATTGATGGCAAACCAAACTGATCAAATGATTAAGCTGATCAACTTAGTTACCACCAAAATTAACATAACTCCTTCTTTTGCTAATACAAACTAAATCTGCGTCTCCCTCTAGACGGTTGCATCCTTACTTTGTATTCCTGATCCTTCATAGTTGTTTGTTGATTATTATCTCTTCTAAATCTCCCTTTTTCATATACATCTCTCATCTATATATCTCCCTCTTATTTTCAATTGATCAGTTTCTCATATATCTCCTTCTTTGACATAAATGCCAAAGATGTAGCATCTTCAACATGCTAAATATAAGCTTTGCATCTTATGTTTTCTCCCTTTGTCACCATGCTTGTGATTGATCTAGATTTTTTGCTCTTGTTGTCATCCTTTGCATCCTTCTTCTGATATTTCAATGATCTACTCATGTTGATGCAGGGCAGCTTCTTTGTTGCTTTAGACTGCTTGAGTTAGGGGAATTACCGCCAACTTGTCTCTAAGATATTCATAAGCATCCTTGGGCAATGGTTTGGTGAAGATATCTATAGTTTGTTCCTTTGTGTGAATGTATTCCATCTTCACTTGTTTGTCTTCCACCAATTCTCTGACATAGTGATACTTGATTGCAATATGCTTGGTTTTTGCATGCATTATTGGATTCTTGGATATGTTTATAGCACTTGTATTATCACAATATAGTATCACAAGTTTGGTTACCTCTTCTTTCATTCCTTTCAATAGATATTTGAGCCACACAATGTTTGTGCAATTGACTGCTACTGCTACATATTCTAATTCTGCAGTGGACTGAGATGTCATGCTTGTTTCTTGCTAGTCCAAGTAACTAGCCTTTTACCTAAGAATAATGCTCCTCCACTTGTGCTTTTTCTGTCATCAATGTTGCCTCCACAATCTATGTTTGTGTATGCATTGAGCTCAAACTTCTCATTCTTTTTGTAATATAGGCCAAAATCATCAATTCCTTTGAGACACCTCATTATCCTTTTTACTGCCATGAGATGATTTTCTCTAGGATTATCAGAGAATCTAGCCACTATTCTAACTGCTAATGCTATGTTTGGTCTGCTATGTACAACATATTGTAGTTTTCCAATCATGGATTTTTACATTGTTTGACTTCAGTTGATTCATCATTTTTAGATAGCTTATGTCATGTTTCCATTGGTGTGCTTATAGGTTTGGAGTCTTCCAATCCAAATTTCTTGAGTATGTCCTTGATGTATTTTGATTGTATCACAAATATGTCATGTTTTAGTTGATGTACTTGCAATCTTACAAAGAACTTGATTTCTCCAAACATAGACATCTCAAACTCATGTTTCATTTTGTCAGAAAAACTTTTGCAAAGTGCTTCCTTTCCTCCAAATACTATGTCATCCACAAATATTTTAGATACAAGAATATCCTTACCTTCTTCTGATTTGATATACATGTTGTTGTTGTCATCAGTTCTTTCAAATCCTATTTGCACTAGATACTTGTGAATTCTCTCATACCAAGCTCTAGCATCTTGCCTTAATCCATATAGAGCCTTATGTAATTTGTACACCTTATTTTTGCTCTTTTCATCAACAAAACCTTATGGTTGCTCTATGTAGACTTCCTCTTCAAGTATACCATTTAGAAATATGGACTTTACATCCATTTGATAGACTTTAAATCCTTTGAAGTCTGCATATGCTAGTAAGGTCCTTACCCTTTCCATTTTGGTAACTGGAGCAAAATTTTCTCCATAGTCTAGTCCTTTTTCTTGTGCATATCCTTTACAAACTAGTCTTGCCTTGTTTCTTGTGATTTCACCATTATCATCTAACTTTTTTTGGAACACCCACTTGGTTCCAATTACATTCTTGTCAGCTGGTCTTGAGACTAAGGTCCATGTCTTATTCTTCTCAATTTATTGTATTTCTTCTTTCATATCGTTGTACCAGTCATCATCTGTTATGGCTTCACTTACTATTCTTGGTTCCATTTTGCTGATCAGGCATGTCCCACTTCTGATTCTATTCCTTGTCATTGGTCATGCCTCTTTGTTTCCAATAATTTGATCTGCAAGATGATTTCTTCTTACATACTTTTCCAATACTGGTTCTTTCCTTGCTTGCATATTGTGTCTTTCAAAATCTAAATCTTCATGTATATTTTCATCAAGCATTTGTTCAATTCCTTCTTGTTGGCTATTCTCAGAATCTAAATAAACATTCTCTGTATTCTGTAGCTCAGCTTCTGAATGTGTCTATTGTTCGGCATTCACTATCTATGATTCAGTAGATACTGGATTTTGTTGTTGATTGTCATTTTGAGTTACAACTTCACTATTATTAGGTATATCTTCATAAAAGTATACAAAGGTCTTTTATTCTTTTACTTTCTTGGTGTTTTCAACACTTTGGGCTTCTGCAAGCTCATCAAATTTCACATTTGTGCTTTCTACTACTTTGTTAGTGTTAACATTCAAGCACTTATAAGCTTTGCTTCTAGTAGAATAACCAAGAAATGTGCCTTCCTCACTCTTTGCATCAAACTTTCCATTTCTAGACTCTTTATATATATATAGCATTTGCATCCAAATATTTTGAAATGTTTTACATTAGGAGAATGCCAATACCATAATTCAAAAGGTGTTGCATTTGTACCTTTCTTGACTTGAACTCTGTTGAGTGTGTAGACTACAGTGCTCACAGCTTCTCTCTAGTACTTGAGTGCAACATTTTTCTCCATCATTAAGGTCCTGGCACAGTCAATAACTGATCTAGTCCTTCTCTCTGCTATACCATTCTAAGGTGGAGTCCTAGTTGCTAATGTCTGCCTCTTGATTCCTCTTTCATTGCAAAATTCTTCAAATTCTCTTGATGTGAATTCACCTCCTCCATTAGATATGAGACATTTTAGGCTCTTCCCAGTCTCTTTCTCCACTCTAGCCAAGTACCATTTGAACATTTGAAATGCATCTGATTTTAATTTCAGGAACATGACTATCATCATCCTTGAATAGTCATCTACAAATAGTATTATGTATCTATCACCTTTGTAGCTTTGTACTTCAATAGGACCACACAAGTCAGTATGAAATAACTCTAATACTTCATTAGAAGTATAAACCTTGCTTTTGAAAGTTGACTTGGTCATCTTTCCTAGTTGGCATTGTTTGCACATGGTGTTATCAGGTTTCTTCAACTTTGGTAGACCTCTGACTTTCTTCATCTTGCTGATGCTTATTAGATTGTCAAAATTTACATGACATAGCCTCTTGTGCCATATCCATATATCATCAGTTTGAAAAATGAGACAAGAAGCATCTTCCATGTCTAGATAAAACAAATTACTCCTAGTCTAATCACCTTTTCCTATTAGACTTCCTTGAGAATCATAGATTTTGGCAATTCCATTTCCAAATTCAACCTTGTATCCTATGTTGCTTAACTGTGAGACACTTAACAAGTTATAATTTAGGCCTTCAACTTAGTATGCATTATCACATGATATCCTTTCATTAAGCTTGATACTACCTTTCCCTTTGATCTGACATGGTGCATTGTTACCAAATCTAACACTATTTCCTTCATATTGAGTAAAGGTAATGAACTTACTTTTGTCTCTGGTCATGTGATGAGAGCATCTACTGTCTATGATCCATTTGTCATTTTTGTTCATGCAGGTTACCAGGGCAGTTGCTTCATCTTCATCTGAATCATCTTTCATAGCCACATAGACTACTTCATCATCATTCTCATCAGAGTCTTCTTCAACAATGTAGCATCTTTTGCCTTTACCTCTGTAGTCCTTGTTTTCCTCTTTCTTGTTTTTCAAGTTGCCTCCATCATTGTGATTTTTCCTTTGTGTGCATCTGGCTGCAATGTGACCAACTTCATTACAATTTTAAAAAATGATTGGTATCTTACCTTTGAATTTGCCTCTTCCTCTGTGAAATCTTCTTGCTAGTGATGCCTCTAGTTGGTCCACATCATCTTCATTAGTGCTACTGTCACTAGCTACATACTTTCCTTTTCCATTCTTTTTCTTTGTTTGCACCTCATCATTGTCTTTTATTGTCATCTTGACTTTGAATGTAGATTCAAAGTTTTTTGGCTTGTAGTTGTCAAAGTTGGATAGCTCAAAGGAAATGAGTCTTCCAATTATTCCTTCAAATGACAATGTGTTTCCTGGTACACATCTTAGCTCCTGGATGGTTGATACTCTTATAACATAGATAGGAAGCAAATTTCTCAAGTATTTGCTACATACTATTTCTTCTGCTTCTAGACTTCTTATGGCATTGACTACTTCCTTCATTCTTGCACCATATTGAGCAGTATTCTCTCCTTCTTCCATTTTCATATCATCAAACTTTCCTCTTAGGCTCTCTCTTTTGGCTCTCTTGACATTATCATCTCCTCCATAGATTCCTGATAATGTTTCCCACATCTGATGTGAAGTATCACATCCTTTGATATCATCATACTTGGCATAGCTTAGTGCTAAAGCAATATCCAACATTGCTTGATTGTGCTTCTTCATCTTGCTCATGTCATCTGTAGTGAGGGGTCTTGTAGGGTCTACATGATCAACTATTATTGAGGTCTATGCATAGTCTCCTATTGATTCGAGGTGTAGCTTCATCCGAATTTTCCATGCAACAAAGTTGTCTTTGTTTAGCTTTGGAACTTCTCTCTCGAATATCTTGATCTTTCTACTGCTAGTACCTTGAAACAAATCAGCAGTGAGCTCTGATACCAATTGTTACAATTATTTAGAATAACTGAGAGGGGAGGTGAATCAGTTATCCAAGGTCCAATGAACTTATCATGCATGCAATTTAACATTAAACAATCATGAAAATTAAATATGCATCACACCATAACACTAAGGATTTTGATGACCCAAAAACCCTCTAGGAATAAGAAGGTAAAACTAGGGTGGGGATGATGCCCACTGAATAACTGCGCAATTGATTTCAACCTCCTCTGATGGTCTGCCCTGTTAAAGGCTACAAAACATTGTTAAATGTGACCTTGTTCAAGGATTTAAGAACATTCAACTTGGAATGTCACCCTGTTAAAGGATTTACATAGAGCTATTAGGCTCACCCAAGTCCATGGGGTTTATAGTCACCTTCTCAAAAGAATCTTTCATCACTCTCTACGGATCTCCTATACTCCTCCTAAGGATCTCAAATCCATGGGATTTATAGTCACCTTCTCAAAAGAATATTTCATCACTCTCTAAGCATCTCCTATCCTTCTCCTAAGGATCTCTTTATCCTTCTCCTGAGGATCTCTTTATCCTTCTCTTGAGGATCTCTTTATCCTTTTCTTGAGGCTTATCTGCCTAGCTGTTAAGCCAACCTAGCAATGTAGGATTTCAATATCTAATACAATGGTAAGAAAGTATTAGAAGGGTTTTGACCTGATACAAATTGCAACCCTAACTATGCAGATTTCAGATCACTCTCCAATTCTCTTCTTTGCTTGGCTTTCCTCCTTTGCAGTGCCGATAGCTTGTTCACCCTTCAAGATCTGTCTCCTTGAGTTCTTTCACTCGTTATGCCAATGCATTCTACAGTCACTTGATCAACTCAGAGTCTTGATACTCTATTCTTACTCCTCTTGGCTTCTTCGCATGATCACACTTATGACAAACTCCCTCTCATGCATATGCATTTGATCTCTGACCTATAACTTCTTATAAAGAAGTTATGTTCTCGATTTTTCGCTGAAATCTTTTGAGAAAATGGCATTGTTTTCCCTCCAATTTTCTTCTTCTAGAAACTTCAAGATAAATCCATTAGCATTCACCTTGAATTAGTTTGCATGGTTTACATAAAATTCTGTGACATCTACTCATCATCCTTATCATCCAACTAATTCACAAAATTTGATGTAACAAACTTATCGCTACTAATCTGGCAAATCTTTGACTTTAACAAATAATGCAACAACTCGACATCATTGATTTTTTGATGCTCAGCTCCTTCTATGCTACTCGACTTCTATTGTTATTTTATTGGCACTCAGCACCTACAGTATTTTTGCTTTCCTTAGCACTTAAATATTACTTGGTACTTAAATATCACTCATCTCCTGTATCTTGCTTGGCACTTGATCTTCACTCGGCACCTGAAGGCTACTCGGCACCTGAAGATCACTCGGCACATACTAAAGTTAAACTTGCTCAGCTTCAACTAAGAATCTATTTGGCTCTAACTAGCTAGCTCAGCTCTCTCCAATGAACTTAGTTAATCCTTACATCTTTGATGTCTCCCAGTGTGTCCATCCTCTATATCTTAGAGTGTGTCATCAATACACTATTTCATCAATAGCTTAGCTGATCCTTATACTTCATTTCAACATCATAACTTCAACCTTTCTCTAGCTACTCTAGTTACATCTTATTGATTGCCACCTCCTTGTCAATCAACCAATTAATAGTATTTGGATCACTTAAGCAATTGTCATTCCTGCAACTAGCAAGTTTGACATCAATGACAAAACAATGATTGGAACATTCTTTACCAGTTCCATTTCTCTTCATTCATGATCTTTTCAATCATTTCCAACATTACCAAGTATGAGGTACTAGTTACTACTAAGTAACCTTCCTTACCAAGTGAAGTTGGGTCACAGACTCTACCGAGTGAGGTTGGGAGTAACTAAGTTTTATATGGTTATCGAATGATGGAAGACTCTACCGAGTAATCAATGCAAGAAAAGTGGATGATAGTCTATCAATTTGATTTAACATTCATACCAGTCATTTATGGTGAAATTTGATAAAAAGGAATGAAGTTGAGGTCATTTTTAATGTGAATTTTTGAGAGAAAACTATGTAGAGCAGTCTTCAAGAGCATTCAAGCGATTTGAGCAAATTGTTATCAAAGTTTTTGAATTCTCTCAAACCCTACCAAGTGAAGATGGTAGCCACCAGTAGGAAAGTGAAATGAGGATTAGACATGTTGGTTCGTGGTGTAGAATGGAAGACACAAGATTTTAAGGTCACTCCTACAATCACAAAAACCCTAGATCCAAGTGGAGCATAGTTGTAAACCCCTCCCAAGGTACTATTGATCAACGATATTCATTCTCATTTTAAATGTGCAATTTAGGATATTGGTACTCTAGAAATGGATGAATGTTTAAAGGAGTTATGTGTAGATGGTGTTTTGAAACCTAAGCATCAACATCTCAAGGCTAAAGGTTCAACCCATATTCCTCACATGCCCTGTGATTTCCAAGTGAAATGGATTAGGTTTATCCTCAATCATGTCCACAATGGATAGTTGTGGTTGGAGCAACCAATTTTGATTACCAAGAAGATGATCCATAGAATCATTGGTCTCCTAATGTTGGCAAAAGCTAAAATGACTAAAACCCTAGGTCGGGTTGAACTGGAGAAGAAAACCCTAGCCAAGTGGCATGGTAAGGGAATGAAAATTAGTGTCATTGACATTGAATTGAAGTTTGGTATTCAAGTCATTACACGCAAGATCTACAGTTTGTGTAGGTTAAATAGTGTGTCTTGCGAAGCCATAGACCTAGCATACAAGGTAGTCAAGAATAACCTATCTCTTGACCTTGCCGAGCTAATGTTGAATCAATTCAACAAAAAAATGGAGAGCATCAGGACATCGAAGAATAATTTGTGTAATTTTGGCTCTCTATTGACATGTTTGTTCTTTTATATTGAGAAATTCTTTCCATCAAAAGGTACTGTTGTTTGGAGGAAAGATGTTCTAGTACTCTATCAAATTAATGAGTACATTGTTGAGATGGGAGAAAATTACACTAGTATCATGGATAATTATTTTGGTGCATTCAAGGAGAAAATGAATAAAAAAACTAGATCCCCAAGAAACTAGTTAAGGATTATAAGGACGATGTATTTTTTATGGTGGATAGTGATAGGGTATACATTTAGGTAGTTAGGCCTAGAATTGCATGGGTGAAACCTCTAGGATATAAGGTAAACATTGATGAAACAAAAGATATAATTGAAGCACTAATAAATGAACTAGTTGACCCCAAGGCTACATATTTTGGTACATGTGATGAGGCTACGGCCTACATAGAATTGGAGATCAAGCTCCCTCAAAAGGTTAACAAAGGTAAGAAAAGGATTGCCAAGTTGAAAACAAGTTCTACTCTCTTGTTGATTGAGGCCAAAGGTGAAGATGAAGCAGAGGATGAAGAATCAAAGGAAGACGAGCCACAGAAGAAAAAGGGCAAGGTACTCATTATTAAGCCTACCAAAACAACCACTATTGTATTCACTAGGAGATCCTCTAGGAAGAAAGTAGACAAAGAAGGGGGAGACATAATCTTCAAGAAGTCTCCACCCACATTTGAAGAGAGGATGAAATTACTCAAGGCATTAAAGTATGAGACCAGAAAAACTCATGAGAAGAAGCAAATTGAAGACATGTTAATATCTAAGATGGGAAAATGAAAATACTCATAAGATCAAGCCAAGATGGGAACAAGAAATGAAAACTGGAAAAGATATTCATGAGTAGACCCTAAGGCAACTTATGCCAAATCTGACTGACAAGGAAGTGAAAGAATTTTTAAAGAAAAATGAAGAAAAATTAACTTTGAGATTCAATACTTGTCTTATTTTGTTGAATGAAATAGAGCATGTTGTGAAGAATGCAATAAATACATGGAAGAATCTCTATCTTCTTCAAAAACTGAGTGATTTTCTAGTTAGTATTAGTGAAAAGGATGATGATGATCAAGAGAAGGATGAAGAAAAAGATGATGAACAAGTAACACATTTTGATAATATTGATGATGAAGAGGAACAAGAGCAAGAGGCTACTGAGGAAGGTACATAGGATGTCAAGGAAATTGACCTAGTTAATATTTTTGCAATGATTATTGCCTCGCTTCCTCACTCTCCAAGAAAAACATACAACACCAAGCATAGAGACAGTCTCAATAGAATTGATTGTGTCTATCATTACAAGCACAAGAATTCAATCAATCTTTGCACTAGTTTAGCTTAGCACATCATTGACTAAAGTGCCAAATACTTCATCTACTGAGTTGTAGACTCTTCCCTCTTCAACAATTTTGGATACATCAATTTTGGCTACAACAAGTATTTCTACAATAAGTGTAGTATCAATTTTTGCTGCAAGTCCTACTATTTCTACTATTTTTTCCATTCCAAGAACACATGCAATAAGTGAAAGGATAGTCAAGACTAGGCCTCAACCGAGCACAAAATTTTTGGTTAAAGGTAAAGAAAAGGAGGACATAGATTAGGATGAGGAGATTATCATTCCAAATTGGGACATCTCCAATCTTACGCTAGATCAGATGCAGCTTTTGGAGAAATTCTTCAAAAGAAAGCCAAGTAGTAAAGGCTAAGAGAAGAAAGGAATAAGGAGTTCAAGATCATTAAGGATGCAAAGAACATTCTCACAGAAGCTATAATAGGTATAGAGGTTGATACTTCTCAAACAATTTTGTATCAATTGGAAGAGGTAGTCTAGAAATACAATGAAGATTTGAATGGACAAGATAAATTATTGTAGAGAGCAGAGAAAAATTTTGAGAATAAGGTGTTAGAACTTATTGCTCAAAATATTTTCATTCTCCAAGTAGAGTTATCTACTATTTTGAGTTCTCTAGAAACTTCTTATATTAATGTATCATTACTTTTTGGGAAGCTATGTGACACATCAATTTTAAAAAAAGAAATAAAGGATAAATTGTCTAAGATTGATGAATATCTGAAGGGAAGTGCACAATAGTTGTAGCTTGACCCGAGTTCTAGCTCTATGCACTTCAAAAAAAAAATAGATTTTTAATAGATATGTAGGCACAACTACTCAGAGAAGAGGCCAGAATTAAATCCACTTTGATAGATATCTAGAATATGATTCTCCCTAACATGGATGCACTACAAAAGCATATTGCATATTCAAAAACCCTCATCCATGATAATAATTTTTCTATTGCAAACCACATGATTGAACTATCAGCAAAAGTGTAGGTGGCATTGCACACATGTAGGGTCTTGCAAGAGAACTGGGACAAGACCTTGACATTCATACTAAATGTGCATTCAGACTTCTTGTCTCATTTTGGCATTACTATGTAAATACATATAGTATAAATCTTTGGCATTAATATCAAAAAGGGGGAGAAAATATAGAAGTTATAAGGAGAAGCTTTAAAGAAAATAGAAAAAAGATGTAAAAAGGTAGGGGGAGAAGATTGTAAAAAGAGTGTAAAGAAAAGATATATCTAGATGTATATTGTATGTATAGTATACTATATATTATACCATGGAGAAGCATTACCATATATAGAAATGTATCCTTTACAAAACCAATTTTGAAAAATCTCAAAAATAGTATACTCTACCAAGTTGGATACATAAGGTGATGGATAATTCAGCTTTAACTGATAAGTGTTTTTATCACTCATGCCAAAGGGAGAGATTTTTGACATTCTAGTCATGTTTGTTATTAGTGACATAAACTTATACAAATTGTGAGTTCATACCAAACATATTGTACAGTTAACAGTATTAATCAAGTATTTCAGTTGCTACTGAGTCCTACTTACTACCAAGTCCTATGGATAGATTTTAGTTTGAACTGAGCAATTACTATAGAGTTGATGAACAATAGTGTAAACTAAGCATCTCAGTGGATGCTGAGTTTACGAGTGTAAACTGAGTTGTACAATGTTTATCAAGTTTGTAGTTGATGTGATGTAAGTCTAGTGTTAACTAAGCTACCCAGTGTTAACCAAGAGACTCAGTTTATACCAAGCTTGAGATGGTAGTGTTTATTGATGTAGTGCTTGACCCTAAGTTACACTTTTTCTATCATTGCCAAACTCTTTTATTCTAGTTTTATGTTTGATGATTAGTAGCATTATCTTGAGATCATTAGATATTGTTTCAGACTCAGTTGATATATGATGAGACTACTTGGTATTCTATACTTCATGTGTGCATGATGATTATTATAGTGTTGTTTTTTTATTGATGATGTTTAGTTAGATGTATTATCATATGTGTTTTCTTATGGATACTTACCCCATACTGCATGTGTATGGTGTGCATGTTTCTTTTCTTTATGTATGGCATTTTTGATGTGATTAAGGAAGGGAATCATAGTCACTAGCTAGTCGAGATCTACACGATGCACCACTTCCTACCATTACTTGTTTAGTTTAGTATATATTGTGTATGTACGTGTGTGGATTTTATGCAGGTTGCAGGTACTTGGTATCGACTTCCCTAAATTGCCAAGATGAGCGTAACCTATCACATTATCTCAATGGTAAGCGAGGGGAGATAAATTCTTAAGTCCAAATCGTAAACCCTTAAGCCATTTGTCCTAATTGATAATTAGGACAAGTATCTGAGTTGTGTACCCTCCGAATGTGTTAGATGACATTAATTGGTGATTATAATGCTTCAGTTTTATTTTGTATGTATTTTTCTATGATGGGTTTTTGCATGATGTTTTATGACTCTTGGTAAATTTTCTATTAATTAAGTCTAATTAAAAGATTACATTAATGATTTAATTTAATGGAAAATTATTATGATATTTTAATATTTAATTATAATTAATTAATTGAGAAATTAATTAAATAAAAGAATTAAATTTGAAGATAAAGGTTATAGTATGAATTTGGAATGTGATAATATTTATTTAATTTAGTAATAATATATTTAGAGTTCATTTTTAATAAATGCTAAATAATATTATTATTTAAATTAATAAATAGTTATCAAATTTAATGGCCAAAAATAAATTTAGAAGTGGGAAAAGAAATTAATTAATTAAAGTTTCATGATTGCATGATACATGCATGGGATTAAATTCAACAAATTAATTTAAAAAGAAGTCAAGTAAAAATTAAATTAAGCAATTTAATTAATTGATGAATGTGCATGAAAAAGATAAAATAAAGATAAATAAAAGTTAATAATGAGTTAAGGGTTGTGAGCAAGGAGTTCTCTGAGGTGAACACACAATTAGTGCCCTGATTTTTGGGAGAGAACTCCATATCACAACTTGGGGGTTTATTTTTGAAGGACCAAAAATTTTGGGGAAGGAAGAAATTTTCGGAAAGGAGAAGGTTCTAAGAGGAGAAATTTTCTCTACAGATTCCTAACGCATAGCGATTAGCATCAGTGTCTAGGTAGATGCTTGTGATTTTTGCATGTTTTAATATGCTATTTCTTTTCTATCTTCATCATGTCTGTATAATGGATGCCTAGATAATTTTTGTGATGAAATTTATCATATGATATTTCTCTGGTGCTTGTGTTAAATCTTCTATGCATGGGAAGTTTTAAATGTTCAATATATTATTTCTTTTCATAGATCTTGAATTTGGAAAAACAATAGGATAGGGCTGTGTGATAAAATTGAAGATCTTATTCAAAGTTTGAATGTTCTAAATTGATCAATAAAATCTCTCTTTCAATGGATTTAAAATTGAGAATTAAATAGGAAAAGGGTTTTTCCTTGAAATTAAAAATTTAAATAGAAAATTTGATCAGTTTGTCATATTTTCCCTATTAGAGTTATGCTAGAATTTTTATTTAAAAAAATATATTCAAAAGTTTTTATTGATATGGTCGGGGGTTTGTTTGTTTATTTTACAAAATAATAATTTTTCAATTTTTTTATTTTTATTTTTTTAATTACATATATATATATATATATATGGAGGGGCAGGTTTTACCCACCCCCTACCCTCCTCTTACCTCCACATTGGCGGCTTGGCTGTTGCCCCAGCAATAACTGCTACTATGGCAGCAATATGTTATGGTAGGTTGCCACAGGTTTTTAAAGGGCTATGGCCAGCAGGAAAGCTGGTGAGCTTAAAACATTATTTAAAATTTTATTTATTTATTTTTTTTAAAGTTTTAAATGTTATTTAATTTAATTTAATTAAAGTATTTTAATATTTGTTTTCATTTATATTATTATTTTTTATAAAGTTTATTAAAAGATTTTAATTTATAATAATTAATAAATGATATTTAATATGGTTATCAATTAAATTTAATTAAAATTTAATTAAAAGATAATTTTAATGAAAGTTTTTATTCATATAATTATTAATGAATTTATTTATCATTAAGAATTTAAAAAGGGTTATTAGTAAACATAGTTATTGAGCATTTAATTTAATCAGTTTAGTTATGAATTGATTATTTGCCATTAGAACATCATAAATTGGTATGGGGAAATTCTCTATTCAAAATTTAATCATATTAAATAGTATCGATGAATTATTTAATAGTTATTATTTAAAATTTTAACAAAAATCTTTATAGAGAGTATGTTCTCTTTAAGAGCTTAGGGTAATAAGACATTTGTATTCAAACAAACGAATGGGTTAATGTGTAAGATAAACCAAGAATTCTTATATAATAGAAACATGTACTGAAACAAAAATTGAAACCTTGTATTTAACCCAACCATGTGAATCAAAAACAAATCCAAACATGTACTCGCATCTTGTTTCTATATGTTGTTTGTATTTTGGGATTTGGGGTTTGACTAGATTGTTGACCAATTATAGGACGTCTACCAGAGCATGCTAACTCGATCTTGATTACTTTTACTTAACCATGATATGTGATGGTATGCTCTATGTTGAGTGTGTTTATATTGCTAGTTACTATGTTTCAGTGTTTTGTGGGATAGCAAGATTTATGCTATGAGATACCTGATTTAAGCATTTTGAGTCATTGATCAGTATTGTTGGGATACTTTCTAGTTGCTTGTTGAGAATCGATGGATATTGTGATTTATCTTTGATGCTTTCCAGTTGCTCACAGAGAACTGATGTGATTATTATGATTATCTTTATGATGCTTTCTAGTCACTTGTATAGGGCTGAGGTGATTTTACTATGATTCTATGATTTGTGATTTCATGAGCCTAGGGTAGATAATCTATATGTAATGTCGAGAAGTGGCTTGCAATGGGGGCCAGGGCCCCAAGTGGCTACCAGGGTAACTCATTGTAAGTTGTTTAATAAGTGAAAATATTACACTAGATGAGAGTAAAATGAACCTATTAAGAGTCTTTGTATGTTCTCACCCATGCCTCAAGTGCTAGTACAAACTAAGATGGGAGTAGAGAGAATGCTTGGTTGTGACCTTGCATTCTGTAGTATGCCTTGTTAGTACAAGAGGATACTAGTGGCCGCAGTGGGATCACTAGGGACTTGGGAGTCCTAAGGGAATGCTCAAGTAACTCCGAGCATGATTCATGTGATGACACTTGCCCGCTTACATAGTAGGTTTCTGACATGTCTTGTGTGCCTCTAGGTATAGATGTCAACTTGTCTTGGAACCCTTTGAGTTAGATTACTTTTAGGATATCCTAAACTTAGAGTGTACTTTTGATATGTGGATTGATACCCTGTTTAGGACTTGAGACTATCTTCTTAGTGCAGTGGCAGTGGGCCATTTAGGTTCCATGTGGTCGGGTGGTAGTGCTTTTTCACTCTTACCATTGAAATCCATCTGTAGTCACTATGGTTGGAGCATTCCTTGTCTACCTTTACTTTCATTCTTTCCATGTATCATTTGATGGATGGTTATACTTTACAATGGATGGTTATATTTCATGATGGATGTTATATCTTTTATGATGGATGGATGTATCATGTATGGTGGATGGTTTATTTATTTTATTTTATTTTGAATCATGGATCCAAGGAGGATGTAATTCTATTTCTATATATGTATATTCTTTTAAGTCTTTCATACCCTATGACATGTGCAGTGGATGATTGAGCATTCCAAATTAATTTTCCAAGAGACATTCAGAACAAATGTATATTAAATGGACATTGGACTTTATGATTATTCTTTCATATAGATGTGGTATTTGATGGACTTAGTATTAGATTAAGTTTATATGTAGTTCAATGTCATGGGATCATTAAGAAATGTAAACTATTATGTATGTTTTAGTTGATTGTATGATATTGCTTCCGCTACTATATGTTTGATGTGCATGTTATTCTTTCTTCAAAAAAAAATGTTACCAAACTTAGTAAAAATTTAGGTCATTTCTTTTGGGTCCCTTGGTGGGGCATTATAATTGAGCTATATAGTAAGAATCAAGTGATTTAGTTTATATGCCAAGTTTCATAATATTTTTCGAGTTACTAGTGTAGACTGAGTTCAAGACTACTTGGAAGTGATTAGTATGGACTGAGCTTCTACATCTATCAAGTACATGACGATGTCAAGCATTGACAGTGGATGTTGAATAAAAACCTCACTAAGTCTGTCTTCAAAGCCTGAGTTTCTACACTTTGGCTAGCTTTATAATATTTTTGTAAACTTGTATTGTGGCCAACTTTGTGATTATGTAATTGGATTGATATATATGTAATGTATTTTATCACATCCAAATACATGTAAGGAAGTAATGTAGTCATTAGAAAAGAGTAGAAGATTGAATTACAAAGGCTACAATAGTATAAGGAGCAGCAAAGATTCATCTATCACAACAAGGTGACTTGTACACTCAGAGGAATCTCATTCAACAACCAAGTTGTAGATCAGAGATTAGCTACTATTTTATCTTAACAGGTGGATCAATCAAATCCATTAACAAGGTAGACCTAATAGTCTTGTGTAAATCTCTTTACCGAGTGCATACTTCATTGTATGTTTGTAAATCCTTTTGCAAAGTGGACCTAGCAATCCTTATTGCTCTTAATAGGGAAGATCATCAAAAGTGATCATTGTAAACCTTAACGTGCCAACTTTATACTATGGTACTAAAGCTTGTGGGTATCATCCCCACCCCAATTTTACTTTCTATTTGGAAGGTTTTTGGGTCATCAAATCTTGTGTTAAAGTTATGTGTATGCTTTCATGTTTTTCAGTTTCACATGCATGAAGTTAGACTAGTATTCATATAAAGGATTAATTGCTAATTGGGATAAAAGTTTTAGAAGTTACTAATTCACCCCTCCCCTCTGAGTAACATAGCCCATCTTAATATTTCCAACACTGAGAGTTATCTAGAAGCATAACATGTTTATTTGCAAGAAAGGTCTTCAAGACCACTTCATAAGATTTTACCATATGTGTGTAAACATGTTTTTTCTTAGAAGATTTTTTAGTTTTATCAATTTTTTGAGACTTCGAAGTCTCTTGTTGTTTTGCAACATATATAGAAGTGAAAAGGTTAAAGGCTAACTCCTTGGTCTTAAGAGTGTCCACTAGTCCATTGTTGAGAACATATTTGTTCTTATTCAAAGCCTTATTTTTGTCTTTGCCATTCTCATTGCCCTTTTTGTCCTTATTCAACACAATCTCACCTTTACTAATAGCAACATCCTTAATGTGGTATGCGCTTTCAACAATATCATTAAAGGATGTGAATAGTTGTTTCCTAAGATCAATGTAGAGTTTGGGTACAAGTTTAATGACAAAAATGTAAATATTCTTTGTCTCATGAACCTTTTGAGGGTACATAGAGTGTAAAGATTTCCATTGCTGGAGGTACTATGCAAAGGGTGAACACCTTATTTCTATTTCATGTTAAACAAGTCAAACATAGTAATAGGATGCTGAATAGTATAATAATATTGTTGGATGAAGCATTGTGCAAGTTTTTCAAACATCTTGCAAGGAGGTGATAGTTTCATAAAACATTCCATGGCTTGGCCCTTCAAGATCCTAGGAAACAATGTCATGAGGTAAGGGTCTTCGTGCATTTAATCCATGCTAAGAGCATAAAAGTTTCTTAAATGATAATGAGGATTTCCATTTTCATCATGTTTATCATATTTGAGAATCTCTTTATCCCTAGGAAATGGGATCATGTAAAAAATCCTATAAAAAGGAAGAACACATATTGATTAAACAAAAGAGATCTTAGGTTTTTCCTTGCAAACTTGCAATTAAGTGAGTTGATTTTTGAGTTCTTACATTTCCTCTCTCAAGATCTCAACTTTAGTAGGTTCTATTTATTGGATTATTCTTTGCACATCAAAATCCTGAGGTAGTTTCCATCCCTTAGCTGTCATGTGTTGAAAATATTGGTCCCCATTTTGTTCCAAGGCTTTGAGCATTAGCCTTTGGGTGACCTCATTTTTTTGAAATCTCATAAGTTCTTCACTAGTGATTTCATCATTGTTCTCACTTTTGTGATGTAATTGAGAGTTTCTAGGTGGTGATGGATACCCTCCATCATTTATTCTAGGAGTTCTAAGAGTTCTATTGTTTCCATAATTGCCACCAAGAGGGATATTATCAAAAAGATTTCTATGATAACCTTTCCTATTTTCAACATTACATGTATAAGCATCAACCTTAGCTTGATGATAGGCTCCCTCTCTAGTGGCCATGCATAAGGTCTCTTTGATTCTTTCCTTTTCTATACGTGCTCATTCTTCTAAGAGGTGTTTCCTCTCCTCAAGATGCATGCTAAGCGATATGTTGTCTTTAGCCCTAGGTCTATCAAAGGGCATACCAAATGGAGTTCTCAAAGCTATAGGGTGATTTATTCTAATTATTAGCTTCTTGTCATTTATTAGAGGCAAGATTCTCCACTCAAGGTTTTCCTTGAGGATGCCTAGTTGAAGTTTACATTTATTCAAAGGTGAAAGAAGGATGACTCCCTTTATCAACTTGGATCCTAACTACAACTAACATGTAGGGGTATGTCTTCATCTAATGGAATTAGAAAAAGGAGTTTCAGATTTCAAGATTATAGGATTAAGAACGATCACTTATCAAAGATAAAAGATAAGTAATTCACTTGCCAAAAGTCCTCAAGAATTTAAAACACCAATGACTCCAGTCGAGAGAGTGAGTAAGACGCTTGATAGAACATAGCTAGCATAGATTTAAGCTAACCAAATTTTGACAAGTGACCATTAGTGATATTTTAAGCTTACATCTGATAAAATAGACCCATCTTTTTAATTTAGACAATACCTAACATGGAGATTTTAGACAAGGCTTGGGTAGGTTGAAGGGATTACACCCCTAAATAAACTAAGACACAACCTTGAATTTGTTTTGGAAGCAATAGAAAACAAATGATATTTCTCATAGAACCAAGTGATATTTTATCAACACAAAATGTTGTACAATAGAGTTTGAAATAGTAGGGTGATATTTTTATTCTAGGCAGTAGATTTCCTCAAACAGGGCAATAAAACACACTAATACTAGGTGATATAAATAGTTAAGAAATACTTTGATAGAGGTAAAATGTCATATGATAATTCTCAAAAGGCCATGTGATAGAGTGATAGTAAACTATTATAAATGCACTTATGAGCCTAAAGACCTTGTGTTTCAAGTTAATTTTTAAACATTTTCAAACTAGAATTGACGTAGACAGTATATGACCTCAATTTACAGCAAAGAAAACCATGGTTTGAAAATAGTAAGGCTAATTAACATGTCTCAAATAGTTTGACAAGGAACAAAGCAACCTTTCCAACACACAATTGAGATATTAAAGAAAATTTCTACAAATGCTAAAGAGATGTTTGACTTGCAATAACATTTACACAGGTCTATTCACATTCAAAGACATCTACTAGAAGCAAGATCTATCTAAGAGTCACAATTCATCACTCAATAATTTAGCCCATGGTTGATGTCCCTTTGCCTCACACCAAGTGGTTTTCTACAAGAGATATTAGCTTTGTCATGGAGATACCATTGACACAACTAAGGGGACACAAATGATGAGTTTTATATCTTGGGGTGATCCAAGTAATCCACTAGGATCAATGCTTGCACTAAGATGTTGAGTAGAAAAATAAGGTAGCTTCTAACCTAAGATGTTTAGAAAGGGCCTCCATTTATAGCACTTATCTTGCAACCAATTACAAGAAACCTTGCCTTATGGAAAGTAATAGACCTCATAATCACAAGAATATCTTAAGCATTCTTTCTTAGCATTTTCCTCATGGTCCCAATCCCACAAGTACTCACACTAAGAAAAGACAAGCACTACATCTACCAAGGTTTTGTGTCCTTGATAGCCTTGCATTTAGAGTGGTTCAAAATAGCTGATTTCACTTGTCTCCACCCAGGTCATTCCTCTTTATTTCTTAAGAGTAGGCCCTCTAAAGGATTCATAACTTAAATAGATTGGATCCACTCTTGGGGGTCAAGTTTTCTGATTCATCACTAGGGTGAAGGGCATAATCTCCTATCCCAATCTCTTCTCCAAAACTCATCAAAAAAGTTCAATTAACCCTCCTTTCAAAATCTAAAGGTGGTTCAATATTTTAAATTCACCACAAGGGTGAAGAGCATACTTTCCTACCACTGAGAGATCCCAATCAGAAGTCTAATATGCCTATGAAAGATAAACAACTTGTAATATTGTCACACACAAAGATAAGGAAAATACAAGATTTAATTTTTTATTATGCTTTTAGACAGCCCTACAAATAACTATTAGTAGCCTTTTTTAATTTGAAGCTTTCACATGCATTATTTTTATAGAAATTTTGCAAGCATTTAGGGAAACCCTACAAGAAAAAATGTTATTCCAACAAAGGTTAGTCCAAATTACAAGGTAAAACTTGCAAAAAACCTTGAAAAACAATGAATGACCTGATGAACTTGAAAAATAAAGTGCCAAGGAACAAAACCTGACTAAAGAATTCAAATAACAACCAATTATAGGATAGCTAATAGTTTTCCATTGACAAAATGTTATATGATACTTCTCAATATATATGTATGATACTTTTGTTGGTGGGATATTTTGTACTATACATGAGTAATATAACTCGATATACTAGTGTGATAGCTCTTTGTATGTGTGTGTGATACTAATACTAGAAGAGTATTGTACAATAATACTGAGAACTATCATACAATACTGAGAAAGTATTGTATGATAATTATGACTACAGAAAATAAAAAGACAACATAACAAGTGAACAATGCAAGATAAAATTATAGATTAAGAGGCAAAACCATAATGTTTTACCCCATGGTATGCACCAAAAATGTACACCAAGAAATTGCACTTCTCTAAACCCTTCTATCCAAGATATCCCATGAATTGGAACACTCAAATTTCAGCTTAGAGCTCCCTATCTATTAAATGCAAATGTGTGTTTTTGGGCATATGAAGAGCTCTTAGTTGAGCCTTAGAGACACAACCCTTTCTAGTAAACCATGAAATTGGAGGTTCTTGATACAAGATCAAGAATGCAAGTGTCCAAAAGAAATCTCAATCATGCAATGCAAGAAATGAGCTAAGCTAGAATGAAATGCACAATGCAACTAAATTGAGCAAGATGAGCATATTACAACCATTGCTAATTATATTATGCCAAAGAAAATTAAGTTATTCTAAATGAATCTAAGATAAGATGGAGCATGCAAGAATGAGACATGAAGCAATAAGTTCTCCACAAGTGCTCTCAAGAAAACCTCTCAAGAAACCTACAAAATAACAATAATAAAAAATTGGATCCTCTGATAAGGAGGGAGATCTCTCTTTTAAAGATAGATAGATGATTTAGATCAAGATCAAGAAGTGGAAAATCAAGTGTGGGAGTTGAATTTTGGCATGACCCATATGCAAGATCAAGTCAACCAATGAGAAGGGGTTGACTTTTCACGTGAGACAAAGTCTTTTCTTTTAATTTGTAAATAGGAAAAAGATATATGTGTGCACATTGAGTGGGTTAGAAGAATGAGGTATTTTATTTAATTATAAGGGGACACGTTCTTTTAATCAGATATGGACTTAGGATAATATAGTCAAACTATAGGTTAAAATAAAACTTAATTAATTTTTAGCATTTTGTCTGAGGAAAATGATTAAATAATTTAGCCAAAATTTTGAGAAGGGGGTTAATAGTCTAAATTACCATTTTTGGGTGATTAAATCATCATAACTTCATTTATTTTTTAAAATAATACAATATGCTCACATTTCTCCTAGAGATACCCTTAATGCTTTTACATAGCTTTTCAATTCATGATACACATACATATGATCTTTTACTTTCTTCAAGAGTTTACATTATAATATTATATAGAATTCTTCCAAAGAGATGCAAAATATAGAATTCAAGAATTAATCTTTAACAACTAATCGATAAGGATCCATATAATCCATCCATGAAAACTCAAAAGATACCTCAACATTTTTTTGCCACCTAACCATGTGGAGCCATAACTAGTCCACTCCCCTGAGTTAGGAGATAAGATCATGATTCACATAGGTTCTAAGGTAATCTAATGTTTATACTCCAAAATAAAAGTATAAATGTAACATAAGGCCACATAAAGAAGAATGCCTAAAATGAAATCATAAACCAAATGGACAACCAGAGGCAAAAGTAGAGTTAGGGGTTCAACCAAATCTAGGTAAGTGTCATCATACATTCCTCTTAGTTGGGATCATTCACATGAGAAAAAGACCATTCTTCTACATATAACATCTCCACCCTAAGTACTCCAATAGGATATATATAGACCAACAATGTTGGGATCATTCACATGAGTCAAGGACTAATGGCCTACATAGGATGTCCCCTCTCTGAGTACTCTAATACTACATCTTTCTTAGTCTTGATTAATGTGAATTCTCAAAACCCCCATAACCCATTAATTTTATTAATATTTCTACTTGTTTACATAAAATCACATGTAGAGTCAATCTACCCATGGCTCTGATCTCTAACACATAGGATCCTCTAGCAGCCACTTTTAGGACCCAACACCTATCATGAGCCACTCACCTAGGGAATATACCCTACTCACAAATACAAAACCAAAATCATAGAAGAGTTTAGGGAACAATATTTCTAGGGTCCCATACCTATAGTTTAAACAAGGCTCTAACTCATTATATAAGCATCACAATATCTACAAATATCATAAGGCACAAAGACTATAAGCATAAATCATCAAGTTTATATATCACATTTCAAGTTTACATGCTTCTAGTGTCTTAAACAAATAATGGGAGCATTAAAATCCAAGTATGAGGTCAAATGGTTAAGAAATCCTTAAATAAAGAACATATAATTCCAAAATTTATAATAAAAACATGTAGAATGGAAAAGAAAGCATAGATAAGAACACATGGAAGATATCATAATAAAATATTCCTTCCTCTAGCTAACAACATCCCTCTAAAAAAAGGTAATATATATCCAAAAATTAGTAGCTAAATACCACAAGAAAACACATATCTATTTTCACAAAAAAGATCTCAAAACCTTTAAATAATTATAGGAATTACATATACAAATATAATACAACATGAGAAAATATAAGTAGACATATTTTTATCAAATAAATAATAAAATCAATGAGTTCAATCCATACCTCAAGTCCTATGAAGATTCAACAGAAACTAGAGAAAGGACACAAATAGAGTAAAATAAATCTACTCAAGATGCATAATTCAAACCCACCCCAATTTCATAGACATCTATGGTTGAATGAGGATCAATTCCAAAAAAATAAGTCCCTCTCTTAGCTCTTTAAAATCTCCAATATAACTCTCTCTTCATAAGGAAATAAATTTACAAATTCGTAAATAATTATACTCATAAACCCCCCCTCACATATCATTAATTTTTTCCACAAAAATATTCATAAATATTACAACCAATCTCTCTTCTAGTTTTAACCCCTCCTCCCCTTCACATTTACATTTTACACCACATATACATGTTCTTGAATAACTTTTATACCCCTTTAGGACAAAACACACCACCCTTTTAAATAGAAATAATTCCAAAATCTAAAATTGCCTTAGTTTATGTAATTAACTACCATTTAACAAGTTGCTTAGTCATATTAGGGGTAAATTAAGACTATTTTAGGGATATATAACACATAAATAGTTCAAAAATGATGTAAATATCCTCTTTGGTGCTGTGTAACCCATTTTATTTATGTTTGTCATTATATTTATGTTTTGATGTCATATTCTTCCACATGGGTAACACAAATTACCTTTTTTTTTTTTAAATCTTGAATGCATGTTATAACTCCTCTTCTAAATATTGATTTTTTATTTTATTTTATCCCTTTTAATTTTTTTATTTCTTTACTCTAACAAATTTCCCTTTTTATCTAAGTGTACTACAATACAAATTTCTTTACTAAATAATTTAATATTTTTAAACAACATCAAAGTAACAATGTAGAAGCAATATACACAAACACAACATTTAGACAAATGCAATTACAATACAAATTTCTTTCCTAAAAGGTTCCTTTGCATTGAATCACGTTTAATATTTTTTTATAAATGAGTTTAATTCTTAATTACAATGTCCGTAATCATAAAATGAATAAACACATACATAAGAAAAAATGATACGATAAAGTACATTTAGATAATATCACCCACTACACATGTCATAGGATATGCAAATAAGAAATACAATATACATGATAACATATATACATCAACTGAATAGAAGTATCAAAGATAAGAATAAGAATGATAATGGTACAATTGTATCAATAAGAATCCAACATTTGTCAATCTAAGTGGGACCCAAATGGTAAGAAGTCACCACCTCCCGACCACATGGTCACCTAATCAAGCTCTCGCTCCCACCATGTAGGAGGGACAATGTACAATCCACACATATAATCAAATCATTAAATAATCCTAGGAAAGGAACTGGAGCCAAATCTATCTCAAGGGTAACTCAAACTACTGATAAAGAAAAGATAACCAAAGTTGAAAAGACACTCATCCAAACCAACATCACATACCAAAATCAACAACAAATACCAACTGCAAATCAAATATCAAAACCAAAAAGATACAACCACCTCCAAATAAATGTCAAGTGTTACTAGCACAATAAATAATATATAAAAAAAATTCATTAATAAAAGTAAACCACCAATCACTAAGTCCAACATTTAAAGCACCACCAATGAATAATTGACACTCATCAACAAAAGACAACTATCAATGATAGCTGACATCCAATCAATAAGTAATAACTCACAATAAATATTTCATCAAAAGTAATATCCAACAAGTACACCACCAGAGGAAAATATTAAAAAAACATGAAAAAGACTCGGGCTAACATGTGGAGTGTCATCACATGAGCCAACTCTAAGGTTACCCTTGCAGTCACTCAAAACTCTAGGCCTCTAGTGACTCTATGTAGAACCAAAAAGGCCTCTTATGAAGATGGAGAAACTAGTCATACCTCTCAAGGTATCATCTCATTCCCATCTTTAGCCTATACAAGCACTCAAGGCATAGATGCGGAAGAATCCCTAACTTATCTTTTTAATTTATCTCAAGGCATGTGGGGAGGAAAGTATTTCAATTACTATGTTATCACTTGTTACACAACCTACAATGAGTTACCTTGGCAACCACTTTGGGTCCTATCCCCCATTGCAAACCACTCCCATAGGAAGCAACTAGACTACCTTCCCAAAAATGCATAAACCACAGCTGCATCCCATACCACAAAATTAATATTGATCGAGTTTGGTTCCTTAATAGGCAACCCCAAATAATATTGGTTCTCAAAACTCAAGTTCTCATAAATTCTCATCAAAATAAATCTTAATTTAAATCATAAAATACATCATGACATCCAATCAAATAATCATAAAAGAAATCTCAAAAAAATTTGCTAGTGCACATCGTAACTTGGCCAACTAAACAACCCATGAAGAAAATCATCACAAAAATAAACATCACGAGACTATAAATAAAATATTTAAGAAAATACATAATTTTCAATGATATGATTTAATTCCATCATTTTATCTTGTTTAGATTGAGCCATAAAGATGTTCTTAGAAATTTAATAAGGATATACATGTTAATTTAAATTTGTTATGCTAATATACTTATTTAAATGAATAAGTATTTATATGTCAAATCTCTTTGTGCATATAAGATATCATACAATATTATCATTTTATTAATTTAAATAATCTTAAATCATAAATGATTTAATTAATAACATAAATGTATATTATTGGATTTAAATATTAATAATAATTTCATTTCTAAACTATTGATTTGGCTTATATTTAAGTCCAATATTAATAATTACTTTTCCTTTAATTCATAATGCAACTACAAGTAATTCAAGCTTAAAATTATAATTATAATTAAGTTATCTACAAATTCTCTCATAATATTAACTATTCATAAGTAGATGATTATATAGTGAACTCCAATATAACTTGTCTTAAAATATAACTATGACACACATATATTTATTGGATTATAACTCCACTTGCATTTAATAAATATATAACATGTTATAACCCACTAATAATTTAAAAAAGAAAGAAAATAAGTAGTATTTATTTATTTAATTTTCAAAAAAATAAATTTAAATAAATTTAATAATATTTTTAAGTTGTGAAATTAATAATTAATCATATTTTTTTGTTTGTTTTTACATTTTTTTTAAATAAATAAATCCTAAAATTATATTATATTTTTATAAAATAAAAATAAACATGCAATTAGTATTTTTGCATGCCTTCTATCTCTTAAATCATGCAACCATAATATACTTAGTATCATATCTTTAGTATATTTATTTTCATGCATATATAAGTTTAGTTACAACATGATCTTTTGTTTTTCCAATAAATTTTTGCAACCAAATTATTTTAGATATTACAAGAATATTTATCTTTATTTAAAAAATTCATGATAATCACATGATTCTATTGGCAAATTTAAAGTTAAAAACCTTGTTGCTCAATTTGTTGTTTTCTTCCAATTTTCTATAATCAAATTTTATTTATATTGGAAAGGATTTTAAAACAATGCAGTCATAATAACTTTTTAATTTTTTCTATAGTTTTCATTAGTCATGTTTTTGTGATTAATAAGTCTTCCTTTTCAAAATCTACAACATAATTCTTTATCCAAAAATCAATATAATAAATTAATAAGCATTATGCAAGCACCCAAGAAGATACGAAGTAGATAGATATTTTAATAAAACTCTACAATGAGTTTTCAAACCCTACCTCAAAATCTTAGCTAGTATTTGAGACAATCTATGAATGCATGCAAATCGAAACCCTCTAAAACTTACAGCAATTTGTTTGCTCTAGTTCTAAGTTTTTCTCTCCAAACCATAGCTAAAATTTGAGACAATTCGTGAATGCATGGAAATCCAAACCATTAAAAACTTTCAACAATTCTTTTGCTCCAATTCCAAATTTTGCTCCCCAAAACCCATGGGTCCCTAAAATGAACTACAAACCCTCTAATAAATAACCATAACCCTAACTAGTGTTTTTGTTCTCCAATTACTTAAAGCCACCAACTTTATTGAAAATATCAATTGTTTAATTGTTTAATCCTTTCATGTACACTCAAAGAATTATTTAATTAAAATATTCTTTTATTTTATTTTCCTCAACTTTTTTAATTGGAGCAAGCACTATTTAAAGTGTAGATTATTATTTAAATTAATAATTATTATTAAAGTTCACTATTTAAATACAACTCTAATTTAACTATTATTAATTAAATAATTATAATATAAAAATATTAAATCTTTAATGTTTTTATATTTAATTATCTTTTTATCCAACTTCTTTAATTAGACTTTTAAATTAAATATTTAGTCACATATTTAGTAGCATATTTGGTAGTGTATTTGGTTATAATAGGGCATGATGGAATAAAACCACCATCCTCCTTCTTATAAAAGAGGTGCTCTTTCATTTAGCTAGCACCCTTTAAAGAATACATAATAAATTATTATTTGTTTCTTTTTATTAATACTATCTTTGATTTTTCTTCATATAATATCAAACTCTTTCTATTATCCCTAAATTGTGTCACTATTATGTTTAAAGCCATCATGAAATTGAAAATATTTATATGATGAAGTTGGTTAGGCATGCCAAAATTGTATAGCTATTTTAAGTCATGGAATGAAATACTAAAATCTATTTCATTATGGAATGTTTTATAGGTATTAACAATGTTCCTTGAGGAATCCACACTTTATCCTTCTCACCTTAGGTATACTATAAAAAAAATTTCACATGCTTTGTCATCTTGATTATTCATATCCTTTTCCTAATATACAACATTAACCTATTCTTATCGTGCAGAAAAAACATAATAATTCTTATCCTTGTTAATACCTTATTTCTTTGATGCCATAAAGAAAGAGTAATATGGATCGTGATCAATCAACCTTACCAAGAATTTTGATCACAAAGGAAAAGTTCCATGTGAAGTCCATATTCCTAATACCATACATTCCTCATGCAATAATACTCCTCTTACCAAGTTATATGATTTCATTTCCTACATTCTCTAGTTTGAATTATTTAATAAGCCTAGTCTTATTTGCACAAAAGAACTAATTCATCATAAGTACCTATAAATCATAACCCTATTAAATAAAACATATTATCCACAAAATATAATCTCAATTGGAAACTTTATATGTTATCATAAAAAAGGTCCTTCAAGAAGGAAATGAATTACTAACACCTTTTACAACCCAAATTCTTAATGACTACATGAACAACTCTCCAAAAGGCTCATAGATTCAACCACCAAACTGATAGTCTACACTCAACAGTTACACCTGCCAACATTATATAATTCATATTATTTCTCTACACATGAAAAAATATGGATGGTGTACTATCTTGTCCAAGTTATGAAGAAAAACCCTCCAATCATTCCAATACAATCATCCTTATGGCTAGTAATCTAGCATTTGAACCCACTAAAGTATCTTCCTTCACATAGTTACCCTAGAAATTGAGTTCTTACTACAACTTAATACTCATTGATAGATTAATGGATGCTTCTTATTTGAAACATTAATTTCCATCTTGACCTCTTCATGTTCACTAAGAAAGGCTTGTCCAATAAGGATTTCATCACTATTTGGATTGTGTTTTGAATTTTTCTTGCTCATTCTTGGAATCCTTTCTTGTTCTTGAGCTCCTTCTTGCATTTAAATCATAGAAATCCTCATAGGATATTCAATAATTTTTTTTTGAATCAAAGCATTGATTTTTGTAGGGTACCCTCCCAATTTTTCCTTTGATCAAAGTGATGATGGTGGCTTCTCCTACAGTTCCTTTTGCAAAAATTTCAGTCTAACTATCTTTGTAGGAAGATTGATTGAAACTATCTAATTAATTTAATTTCTTCCCTTAGCCCTCTTCCAAATTGGTCTAGAGGCATTCAATTCATGATTAATTTTTCTTGAGTTCTAAATTATTTCTACTCTTAAGGATTGATAGTCTCTATCTCTCAATTTACTCTGCTAATGATATCTAGATGATTTTTCATTAAGAGGCACAAGATGAGGACTAGGTTCAAACCAAGGATGAAATTCTAAATTAGAGAATTTTAGGAATCAAAATGAATTTAAAATTATTATTTAATACATGTGTGAAATTTTTTTTAGAACTGTGTTTTAGTTTTCATTAAGATCCTATGTGTGGTGGCAAAGACAAGGTGACATCTATATAAGAATACCTTTCCTTTAGCCACCTAGGATATGCTTTTATGTCTATTTTGGATTGTTTGTTTAGTTATTAGTAATTTTGAATCAGTATTTAGGTGTGTGTACATGTACAAGGTTGGAAAAATCCATGAAGGACTAGTTTTCAAATTATATTAAGAAGTTGCTAAAATTGGGAAAAAAAGCATGAGTACAACTTTGGGAAACTTGTCAAAAAATCTCTTTTCTTGTCCAAGCTTTCTTGGACCTAGTAAATATTTGATGTAGATACATTTTTGGAAATTTCATAAAGTGATCCTTCAAAAAGGATGGAATCCCTAGTGTTAAAATGCAAGATAAAAGGAAAAAAGATCAATTTCTCGCAACTTTAAACTATTTTTTGCTATATTCTATTATTTTATGGATTTTTATAGACTCACCAGTATAATCCAAAGGTTGTGTGATATAGAGGAGTCTTTTAGCTTTCATTTGGTTATTTTTTGAAGTTTAGAAACCTCCTTGTTTGAAAGTTATAAGATTTTTTGTAACTGCAAGTTTGAAACCGTACATGTACTAAGGGTTTGGCTTCAAATGGACATTTCTTGAAGATCCCCCACTAATTTTCTATGACCTTTGTGGTATCTTTTTTGTCATATATATAAATTGATATCATGCATCTATCAGTTTCTTATTTGTAGGCACGTGCAAGAAATTGGAGGCCCTAGAGCAACTCTATGTCATCAACTGGGAAGAATGTAGAGACAACAATGCATCTTTTTTTGTAGAGTTTCTTGAAGGCCAATAATTTAGATTTTGTGTTTTCCTAATGTCAAATAAATGTTCCTTAATGTTAGGAGACATTTTTCTATGTTTTAACTATAGTTCATTCCTTCATTAATAAAGCAAAAATTGGCCTCTTGGAGTACATCAAAGTTGTGGTAACTATCATACTAAACTATGGTTTGGGAAAGTAAAAATTTGAGGGCCCTATGGAACTCGAAAAAGGGTACTCCAATCATCCATTTATTTGTAAATTTCAATGAGAAACTATTACAAGCGTGAGTTTTTGTTGTACTAAAAGATTGACATGTTAATGCCCAATACAACCACTAGACTTATAGAACAATGAGGTGGTTAAACCATGTCATTAATCCTAAAGGGGAAGGTTGGTAGTTAGTCCAAAAATTCTCCCCCTCAGTGTTACCTAAGGAGATTCCAACCTCTGACCAAGCTCTGATACCACTTGTTACAAGCTAGAGTTGTTGTTGCACCAAAATATTGACTTGTTAATGCCCGATACAACCACTAGACTTATAGAAAACAAGAGAAGGTTAAACCATGTCATGAATCCCAAAGGGGAAGGCTGGTAGTTATTCCAATAGAAACTTGGGAGAAAGATTGATAAAATAGTGAAGGTAGGGCTAATTGAGTATTAGACCTAAAAAATGTGAGGTTGCTAATCCATTGTGCTCGGATCTTGATGCTTAAAAATATTAAAGAAGTATAAAAATGGGTACTCAAAACTACCATTAGTTTCCCTAAATACTTCTTTGATCAATAGTTATAGGTACAATAACAATTTCATAAGGCTATTAACAAACTAGGCAACTAGAAAGTCATTTATGCATTTACAAAGTTGTGGGCCTGTACTAATGACTCTAACATGTTTCTATGATGTCCGTATTTACATATCTCAGCTTACTCCATCAATTCAAAATATTTCCTAGGTTTTTCCCATGTGAGTAGAATTCAACCTATAGGATCATCCTGGATGTGCCAAGTCTAAAGTCACCATGGATGTAATTAGAAATCAATGGGTTGTGTGAATTCCAATTGAGACAAAAAAAAAGGGATCCAGAGGATTACTAGTTCAAGATATTCACCTTAACAGGTGTATTGGTCCCTTGATCTATCTCAACTAAGTGAGTTAGCCTCCTGAGATTTTCAAGGTTTCACCTCTGCATCATTTTTTGTATTAAAGCACAAGGAAGTAGATCTTTTCAGTATGGTTCTATAAAAAATCCATGTTATGTGTGAGAAAATGAAAGGCTGAGATATACAAGATCTTAGCCATAACTCTTTTAAGTATTGACAAATCTAATGTAAACAATAACCTTTTCAATGCAACAACATAAAGGTTTATTGCAATAATTAGGATAGTGTGATGAGATCCATGTGTTACAAGATAATCATACATGAAGTGTGCATGAAATAGTTGACAAGTTTGCGGATTGAGAGAGGATAGAGCACGATTTAAGTTTGCTCAAAATGGGAACACCTAATACAATATAGAGGAAGGAAGGTAATATGATGAAAGGTATGATGAGCAGTTGGATTGACTTTTTGGAGATTCATGCTATGATTTTGATTCCAATTATTGAAAATTAAAATATTAATTTGGTTTGATCTAAAATATTTGATGTGTTGGTACTGAGAAATATAAGAATATGATATCTGTGGGTAAGAGAAATGTATGCCCTTAGACATAGTTTGTTGCAAAAGGATTGAGTATTTCATGACAAAAATTAGAGTGGGATGATATAATTTTCTTTTTGGATTAGTTGTTGACCCATTCATGGTTCCAAAGATTATGAAGTATGAAATAATGTTTTATTGCTTTTAGATTGTTGAGATGTTAAATTTATGAAGTGTATGTGGAACCTAATGGAGCTCTTATTTTTATAAAATTAAGGCCTCCATTTATATGCTATATTTTCACTCAACCTTATCTACCTTATCTTTTGAATTGTTATCATGTTTTCATTGGGATGAATTCTTTATATTTGATTAATTGTCATAATCTTTTTTTTAGTTTCAGACTTCATAATACCATTTCATACAATTGTAATGATATAACCATGCAATATTGAAATTATATGTTTTCTATAGAAGAAAATGTTACATCTTGAGGTAGAAACCTTTGATCATTCCAAGGACATTATATTCAAAGTAACATCCTCCCTATTTCCTTCAATGGAATGGATAAACTTTAAAGATGATGATTCAACCTATCTATGATCTATTTAGCCAATCTCCAAAAGGTCAATTTCATAATTGTGCCTCCTTTGTCTAGAGAGGAGTATGGTGATTGTATTATTGTAAAGATGCAACTATAAAGTTTTTTTCTTCAGCATAAAGCTTAAGGAATCACCTAAAATAAAAAGTTAGCACTAGATATAATAGATGCACCTTAAGGAAAAGAAACATACTTGGCTGCTCTAATAAAAGGTATAGGAGTTGTTGTTGGAAATATAAGAGGAGTAACTATGAGTGGAGGGGTGAATTAGTTATCACTAAAATAAATCCTAGATCTTTTAGATTTCAATACAAAACATAAACTCTATTGAACTTGTTTTTACTCGATTAACAAATAGGCACTTGGTTAACACTAACAATATCTTGTAACTTGGCAAGCACTATAATATCAACTATTACTTGGAAAATATTCAACATGTAGATATAAAGATATTAAATATGATTAACCTTAATTAACTTAGTTACATAAGCATAAAAAAAATAGCATGAACACAAGTGACACCAAGATTTAACATGGAAACACAATTTTGGAAAAACTGCCAATTGAAAGTAGTTATTATTTCACTCTTCTAAAGTGAGCCCTATTAGGAGTCAGCCCTGTTATAGTTTACAAAACACACTATTAGGTGTGACCCTATTAGAGGATTCAATCACCCTATTAGGAGTGGCCTTGTTAGAGGTCTTTAGAAACTTCAATCTAGAAATGCCACCTTGTTAGAGTATTTGTCAAATAGCTATTAAGACAACTTAGTTAAGAGATTTGATACACTGCTACAATGGTTAGAGAGTAACAATGATATGACCTAATTATTGATGCAACTATATTGCTAATTTCATATCTCAATTCTAGCTTGAATACTTGATCCTTCCTAATCAAATTAATCTTTTCCACCCAACAAGGAGATTCTTCTTATCCTTCCAATTTGCTTCCTCTAAGCATCTTCTTATCTTCTACATATTCTCACACATTCAATCCTCCACTTGAAATTATACTTACATTATATACATTGTCAATTTGGCTTGAATACAACTTATAATAATTAATATTCATGTCCTCAGTTGGCTAAAACCAACAAACAAATCCCTTAAACTCAATATGAAAAATAGGAAAAACCCTTTGTTAGCTAACCCTACTTGGTAGACACTAAAACTAAAATGATTTTCCTATATTAACCAAGTGAACTTAGTTAACTCTACATCTTCAAAAATTCCTCTGGTAACAAAGTGAGTTTGGTTAACACTGGTTTGATCAAACTTTCCTTTGTTACCCAAGTGAGTTTGGTTAGCACTCAACCTTTGTAAAATTGGCAAAAATTGTCTTCTAAACTTTTCATGCAATGGAATGCTTAGAAAACACAAGAAACTATATTGATTTCCTGGGTGAGCTCGACATACACTAACTAGTAAAGATATGACATTTTTTATAACATCAAAAATAATATAAAATGGATTAATTGTTTTCAATAATCTCCCTCTTTGGCATTGATGGCAACACACCATGTCATAATATAATGAAATTTTAGAGAAAAATAAAGTAAGGAAAATATCCTTAGTTTCATTTTGATTCTCATTCATGAGAACTCCCTCTATCAGTATGAAATCCCTCTAACTTTAGTTTCACCCTTTGTCAACAAACTCTATCTTCAACATCTTCTTCTGATAGAAAACTCTCCCTCTTTGATATCATACCAAGTTCTTCCTCTTTGACATCTTCAATCTAAACTTTTGTTATATGACACAATTCTCCCTCTTTCACATCTTATGCCAAAGACAATATACAGTGAAAATCCATGTACCTAATGTACAGATTCACATGCAATCTACACTTTCAATACTACATCAACTTGACTAATCTTCAACATGCACTAGTTGATGCATAACTAAACTTCATTTAGTGACCTTCAGATAATAGAATAACCCCTAACTTACTTCTTGGATACAAGAATGCATCCTTAGGTAATGGCTTAGTGAATATGTTTGCAATTTTTTCTTTAGTATTCACATATTCCAATCTCACCTCTTTGTCTTGCACCAATTCTCTTAGAAAATGATATTTCATTGCAATGTGTTTAGTCTTGGTATGCATTACAAGATTCTTTGATATATTAATTGCACTTGTGTTATCATAGAAGATAACCACTTGATCCTTGGTTTCTACCTTCACACCAGCCAATAGTTGCTTGAACCAAACAACATTGGAACAATTAAATATTGCTACAACATACTATACCTCTACTATAGACCAAGAAATGAAATTAGTCTTCTTACTTGTCCAAGACACTAGTCTCTTACCAAGAAAGAATTCTCTACCACTAGTGCTCATCCTGTCATCAACACTTCCTGCCCAATTTGCATCAGTAAAGGCTTTCAAATCCAAATTGCCTCCTTTCTTGTACCATAACCCATAGTCTTCAATACTCTTCAGATACCTCATGATTATTTTCATTTCCATCATGTTATTTTCATTAGGATTAGCTAAGAATCTTGCCACCATACCAATTACAAGAGCAATATCAGGCCTAGTATGCACAACATATTGAAGTTTTTCAATCATCGACTTCTATGTGGTTTGATCTACCTCCTTGGAATCATCATTTTTGGAAAGATTATGTCCAATAGACATAGGTGTTACAACTAGTCTTGAGTCCTCTATTCCAATTTTTTTTAATATCTCCTTGATATACTTAGATTGAGTAATGTAGATATCATCTTTCTTCTATTGAATATGGAAGCCAACAAAGAATTTCATTTCTCCAAACATTAACATCTCAAATTCCTTACTCATTTCCTTTGAAAAAGCTTTGCACAAATCATCATTTCTAGTAAATAATGTGTCGCCCACAAATATTTCCACCAACATAATCTTCTTGTTTGATCCTTCTTTGATGTAAAGGTTGCTGTTATCATTTGTTCTTTGAAAACCAATCTTCATCAATTAATTATGAAGTCTTTCATATCAAGCTTCAGGAGCTTTCTTGAGACCATACAAGATAAAAGGAAAGAACAATGAAATTCAACACCTATCCCTTCAACAAGCAGACTTCATTGATCAACTCACCAATGAAAATGAAGAAATTGTGAATCTAAGATCAAAAAATGAAAGATTGTAGAATGATCTAAGCATTGAAAGTCAAACCAATGAAAGGATATGAAATCCCAAGTAGACATGAACCAGTTGAATGAGTAAATTCATTATAGACAAAAAGAAAAAGTAGGAATTGGATATACAGAAGAAGGTGAATCATCCAAGCAGGGAGCTCAAAAGAATAAACCTACTTGCAATCACTATGGTAAGATAGGTCATACATGAAACAAATGTTGGAGCAATGAGAAAGCAAAATTCAATGGAAAAAGCTACAATTGTAATCAGCATGGTCATAGGGAAAATGAATGCAAAAAAAAACCAAGATTTGAAGGCAAATGTCACAAATGTAAGAAGTATGGACACTGGTCATTAGAATGCAAAACAAAGATATTGAATCTAGTAGAGAAAAATGTAAAAGCTATATTAGGTTGGGACTACAACACTTGGTGTAGATGTCATTACTGTGGAGAATTTGGACACATTGGAATGAATTGTGAACATCACTTGAGGAAAAGAGATACTAACACAATATGTTATATTTGTACAGAACTTGGTCACCTAGCCAAAAACTACATGGATCCTAGAAGAATAGATGATGAAAAGAAGGAAAAAGTTGATAACATCAGAAAGAAAATGAGACAATAATGGGTTCCAAAGTCTATTGAGAATGCAAGTCTAAGTAATGATGATCAAGGCACTCAAGAATTGGGTGACTCCACCATTTTCACTTGATTTCTCAAAGGAGAATTGGAACTAGGATACTGAAGAAGACATCTAATATCAGTTCCAGTTGACAAGATGAAAGATCCAAATCAGCATTCAAGATGCAAAGGGATCACTGAGTAAGAGGTATTAATTACTACGAAGTTACCTTCCTTACTGAGAAAGGTCGAAAAGTAACTAAATTTTATGTAGTTATTGAATCATAGAAGACTCTAGGGTAAGTGCACCAAGTTGTGGTGCCAAAAGGGGGGTATAAGTGGACACCTTATTCTTGAAAACAACAATTTTTTAACTTCAACAAGAATTTGAAGATAGTTATGCTCAAATTTTTAAGATATGACAAAAAAAAAAAGTCATAGTCCTTTGAATCTAGTTTCTAAACTACTAAATTTTTTTCAAAATGGTTTAGTTTTAGGTCCTCAAAAAAGGGCGCCACAGAAAGTGGTACTATTTATTCCAAAAAAACATAACACAGTACAAAGTGTGGCCCCCCTAAAATTTTAACTTTTTTTTTTGAAATTTTTTAATCTCTAGTCAAAAGTTACTTAACACTATGTAGTTTATCCCATATTTTTTGGGGTAATTTTATAATGTTTTTTTTTTTTCAATGAATTTTTAACTAGACACATCCCAAAAACATGAAATATCTGTGTGCTCCCCCTAGAAATAATTGAAAACTAATCTAAAATCAAATTTTATTTTTTTCTAAGTGTGTAGAATGGAGTCTAGTTTCTAAAAAACAAAGTTATTGCAAAATTTGATGAATGAGCTAAAATCTACAGCCCAATTAGTACATGGTGGTTTTTGACAAAAAATGAACATACATTCAAAAGAAATTATACATGAAAGGCTTGAAATAGTTCAAATTAAAAATAAATTATATGGTTATATAGCTAACATAGAGAGCTACAATGTCATGTAGCCTGATCTTATTGATTCCCAACCACGAGGAATCTTGAAGGAGAGAACACAAGAAAATCAATCATTTTTTGTATGTTTGCAGCAAAACACGTCTCAGACCTATTTATAAACTTCAAACCTTTGGATTGAATCTATAAGGCAAAACAAAGCCTTAGGCTTGGTTTTAATGCAAAGGTTTGAATAGCATGTACGCCCTATAACATGTACATGCTATAGCACGCACGCGCTATTTAAAGCTTTTGAATTTGGGTCTCAATAGCATGTCGCACTATTGAGACCTAAATAATGCATAGAGAAGGAAGAAGAGATGCAAAGCAAGAGCAAGAGAGAGGGGGGGATGGCTGTGTGTGTGTGTGTGTGTGTGTGTGTGTGTGTGTGTGTGAGAGAGAGAGAGAGAGATAGAGAGAAAGTAGGGGATGGGAGAGAGAGTAGGGGTGGTAGAGAGAGTACAAGATGGGAGAGAGAGGAAGTATGAGAGAGAGTAGGGGTGGCAAAGAGAGAGTACAGGATGGGGGAGAGATATTGACAGTAGGGGATGGGAGAGAGAGGAAGTGTGAGAGAGTGATTAGGGGTGGCAGAGAGAGTACGGGATGGCAGAGAGAGATTAGGTAGTGGGAGAGGGACCAAGAGAGGGAGAGAGAGAGGAGGATGGGAGTGTGTGTGTGTGTGTGTGCGTGTGTGTGTGTGAGAGAGAGAGAGAGAGTAGGGCATGGAAGAGAGTGTGAGAGAGAGTAGGGGTGGCAGAGAGAGAAAGTAGGGGATGGGAGAGGGGAGAGAGACAGAGTAGGGGATGAGGGAGAGAGTGAGTGAGAGAGATAGTAGGCAGTAGAAGAGGGAGTGGCAGAGGGAGAGAGAGGGGAGATGGGAGTGTGTATGAGAGATCTAGAGAGAGGGGGGATGGGATTGTGTGGTGTGTGTGAAAGAGAGAGAGTAGGAGATGGGAGAGGGGAGAGAGAGAGAGTAGGGGATGGGAGAGAGAGAGTAGGTGGTGGGAGAGGGAGAGAGAGGGGGAAATGGGAATGTATGTAAGAGAGAGAGAGTAGGGGATGGGAGATAGAGGAAATGTGAGAGAGTAGGGGTGGTAGAGAGAGAGTACAAGATGGGAGAGAGAGATTGAGAGTAGGGGATGGGGAGAGAGAGTACAAGATGGGAGAGAGAGATTGAGACTAGGGGATGGGGAAGAGAGAGAGAGAGAGAGAGAGAGAGAGAGAGAGTGAAAATGTGAGAGAGAGTAGGGGGTGGCAGAGAGAGAGTAGAGAGGGAGAGAGAGAGAGTAGGTGGTGGGAGAGGGAGAGGGAGAGGGAGAGCAAGTGAGAGATAGAGTAGAGGATGGGAGAGGAGAGAGAGGGGGGATGGGTGTGTGTGAGAAAGAGAGAGAGTAAGGAATGGGAGAGGGGAGAGAGAGATAGAGAGAGAGTAGGGGATGTGAGAGAAAGAAAGTAGGTATTGGGAGAGGGAGAGAGAGGGGGGATGGGAGTGTGTGTAAAAGAGAGAGTAAGATATGGGAGAGAGTGTGAGAGAGAGTAGGGGTGGTAGAGCGAGTGAGAGTAGGGCATGGGAGAGAATAGAGAGGGAGAGAGTGAGAGAGAGATAGTAGGTGGTGGGAGAGGGGTTGGGAGGGAGAGAGAGAGGGGGAATGGGAGTGTGTGTAAGAGAGATAGAGTAGGGGATTGGAGAGAGAGAGAAGGTGATGGGAGAGGGAGTTGGAGAGGGAGAGAGAGGGGGGAATGGGAATGTGTGTAAGAGAGAGAGTAGAGGATGGGAGAGAGGCGAAGTGTGAGAGAGAGTAGGGGTGGCAAAGAGAAAGTACTAGGTGGGAGAGAGAGAGAGAGTACAGGATGGGAGAGAGAGATTAAGAGTAGGGGATGGGGGAGGGAGAGAGTAGGTGATGGGAGACAGAGTGGGAGAGGGAGAGCGAGAGAGGAGGATGGGAGTACATGTGTGTGAAAGAGAGAGAGTAGGGAATAGGAGAGGGGGGAGAGAGAGTAGCTCAAGAGAGAGTAGGGGATGGGAAAGAGAGAGTAGGTGATGGGAGAGGGAGAGAGAGGGTAGATGGAAATGTGTGTAAGAGAGAGAGAGAGAGAGAGATTAGGGGATGGGAGAGAGTGTGAAAATATGAGAGAGAGAGAAAGAGAGAGAGAGAGAGAGTAGAGAGGGAGAGAGTGAGTGAGAGAGAGAGAGTGAGTGAGTGAGTGAGTGAGTGAGAGAGAGAGAGAGAGACAGATTAGGTGGTGGGAGAGGTAGTGGGAGAGGGAGAGCAAGTGAGAGATAGAGTAGGGGATGGGAGAGGAGAGAGAGGGGGGATGGGTGTGTGTGTGAAAGAGAGAGAGTAGGGAATGGGAGAGGGGAGAGAGAGATAGAGAGAGAGAGAGTAGGGGATGGGAGAGAAAGAGAGTAGGCAATGGGAGAGGGAGTGGAAAAGGAGAGAGGGGGGATGGGAGTGTGTGTAAGAGAGAGAGTAGGGGATGGGAGAGAGTGTGAGAGAGAGTAGGGGTGGCAGAGAGAGTTAATGGAAGAGAGAGTAGAGAGGGAGAGAGTGAGTGAGAGAGAGAGAGAGAGAGAGAGAGAGAGAGAGAGAGAGAGAGATAGTAGGTAGTGGGAGAGGGAGTGGGAGGGAGAGAGAGGGGGAATAAGAGTGTGTGTAAGAGAGACAGAGTAGGGGATGGGCTATAGTAGGAAATGGGAGAGGGAGTGGGAGAGGGAGAGAGAGGGGGGGATGGGAGTGTGTGTGAGAGATCTAGAGAGTAGGGGATGGGAGAGGAGAGAGGGTGAGAGAGAGTAGGCAGTGGGAGAGGGAGAGAGAGAGAGTAGGCAGTGGGAGAGGGAGAGTGAGATAGAGAGAGAGTAGGGGATGGGGGAGGAAAGAGAGAGAGAGAGAGAGAGAGTAGCCTAAGAGAGAGGGGGGGATGGGAGTGTGTGAGATAGAGAGAGTAGGGGATGGGAGAGGATAAAGAGTGAGAGAGTAGGGTATGAGAGAGAGAGAGAGAGTAGGCAATGGGAGAGGGAGTAGGAGAGGGAGACTGAGAGAGAGTAGGAAATGGGAGAGGGAGTAGGAGAGGGAGAGTGAGAGAGAGAGTAGGGGATGGGAGAGGAGAGAGAGAGAGACTGAGAGAGAGTAGGGGATGGGAGAGGAGAGAGAGTAGGGAGAGAGAGAGAGAGAGAGAGAGAGAGAGAGAGAGAGAGAGTAGGGGATGGGGGATGGTGGGATAGGGAGAGATGTGTTTTGACATAGTGCATACGTGCTTTATAGTGCATATGCACTATGTCAAATCACCCAAAAATAGTCAAAAAGCAAGTTTGGGTCCCATTTCATCCAGTCTCTTCTTTTTGTCTATTGTGTTGTCATGCCAAAAATACGAGAGCAAAAATACAATTTTTTTTATTTTTTTATTTTTTATTTTTTATTTTTTTTATTTTCAAGATATAAGAAAACTTGAAAGTTTGCCAAATTGAACATCATCATTTCATCTTTTTTTTTTTGATGTGCATCCAAATAACCAAAAATTACAAAGAAATCTCATGAGAAGCAATAATACTCAACAATTATTTTATTAACAAACTTGATTCAAAGGCTTAGCCGGAAAAGAACCAGGAAGAAAACCTGGCATTGTTTCCATTACAACAAAGTGATAAATACAATTTTCATAGGATTTTAATCTCAAATTTTCAACAATAAAATAATTTCCTTCATGTCCCTCATCAAGGGATCCATATCATTTTCTATAATACATTACTAGGATCATGGAGAGAACAAAATCTGATCAGGTGTCAAACAAGCATGACCGAGAGACAAAATCAAACATGCATATTCATACTAGGTTTTCACAATAGGATTCACAATGAATCAAAAAAAAAAAATTGTGTTTTTACCCTCCTGTTTTGGGCATGACATGTGCATTATGTTGTTCCGACAGAAAACACAGGTTTCAACATAGAAAACACTATTTGAAGACTTTTTGAAGCTAGTAAACACCAAATTCAATCATTTGATATGCAATTTGAAGACATTGAATATTCTTTGTATAGAAAAGGTTAGTGCAATCCTTTTGAAATATTGTTTGTTGATATATAGATACAAATTTGATTATAATTTGACATGTTGTTTAATATATAGTGAATTCATTGAAATTTTTATGTTTGAATGAAATGGTTAGAAATTTAACAAGTTGTTTGATATATATTGTGTATTCATTCAAATAATTGTAATTTTTATATGTATTTGAATGATTTGTAATTTACACATTGTAAGTAATTCAAATATTTGAATAATTTGACATGTAGAAATCATCATCATGCCAAGGAAGAAACCAAAAACTCAAACAAATGAAGATAGGGAGAGAGATTTGGCAATTAAAAGAGATAAAATGAAACTACTACATGAACAAAGAAAATTGCAAAGTAATAATGAAGAATTGATTTTCAAATAGGATCAAGAACCACTGATACAAAGAAATAAAGAGGAAGAATTGGAAAGACAAAAAGAACAAATGAGACTGTTACACTCAAGAAGACAATTGAATTGTGAAGCTACACCATCTTCCAATGTCAGAGTCATATCATCCTTTCATGTTGAAGAGACACTAATTTGTAGATCCAACGATGTACACACTCCATCATGTCATGTTGAAGACACAACATCAACACATCAAGTAGGTGATATTCCATCTTTTGCATCTTATTGCCAAGGCACATCATCTTCGGTTCAAGGTATGTGTGAAGCCTCGCCCCGACCCATCGTAGCATAGTTGATACATTATTATTTTGGTACTCATGACTCGATATGTCGAGACACTACCAGATACACTGAACATATTATATTATTTCATGTTGTGTGATGTTTTACCTTCAGATATTTTATTTCATCATTTAATGCTTTATGAACATGTAAACTGATGAAGTAAGTGAATGTAGAATTAACACTTTGATTATGCAATTTTAATGATTGAGAATATGAGTAGAATGATATAAACAACTAATTATTAGAAAGATGGATGTTTTAAATTTATGTGATTTTTCTAATACGTGATATACATATATGCATGTGGTTTCTTGAATTACTAATATGTGCAATGAGTGTACAAGATATTTTAGTCAGGAAACCTAATGGAGAGACGGAACTGAACCCCTTGCTAATTTGTGCTTAATTTGCATTGTCTTTCTTTGAAGGTTGTGAAATAGTCTTAATATTCTCCTAGCTTTTGATAGGTCCCTATTAAGTCCATAAAGCCTTTAAACATGAAATTTAATTACCCAAAGGGTATGGGTATGGGTTGGGGGCATTTTCTACCCCCTTAGCCCCTTTTTTTGGTTTTTATGGTCACTCAAAAAGTCTATGTTTTCTTTAGTGCAAAAATTGAATGTTTTTACCTTGGGTTGAATGACCTTAACTCCACTTAGAGGTTAGCCTTAGGTTTAGTTGAGTTAGAAGCCTCTAGAATTTTGGGCAAGTGGGGGAAGTTATTACATTTTAGTGGTAGTTGAGTTTTGATCTTATTTAGAGGCATTTTTTAGAGGGTTTTGGTGGTTACCCAATCTCTAGTTTGAGAGAGAAGTTTTGGAAGATTGAAGGCAAGGAAGGAAAAGCTCTCCTTGACTTGTTCATTTTACCATAACCTTATTGTGAAGGTAGGAGTTCTTCATCTCCTTTTTTCATGTTGTTCATATTTCTTATGTTGTTTCATGCTTGGTTCATGCTTTTGTTATTGTGTTGTTCATTGATATGCTTCTATGTATGTTAGGTATGTTTGGGAGGGATTGAAAAATGTTTTCTTGAATGCTTTTCCTTCATGTTTTTCTTGAATTTCAAAGGGATTTTGTGGGTTGTTTTTGCATTACTCACTCTTGGATAGGGAAGAAGTGGCCATGTACGGGGGAAGGGCTTTAGTTGGACCCCAATAGTGTAGAGTCTCTTCTCATGACGAGAAGAGGGAAAGAGGGTAAGGTGTTATGGGCCCCTACTTGTCATCACATACCATGTTTTGAAATTTTGAAAATTTAAGAAATGGAAGAATGAAAATCTTTGTAATATTGGCCTCGAAAGCGCATTTGTGGAAGAACAAAAGTTCTTAAATTTTTAGTCTCGAAAGGGCTATGTTGTGGTATAGTGATCAACGTCTCCTATTGGGAAAATTCACCTCCTCCCTAGTCTGGTTCAATGTTGGACCTATTGTGCAAAATAGGATGGGAGCACATGCTTGATTTGTGCTTCATGATATGCTTGATTTATCTCTAGTTCATTTCTTGTCTTCTCCATGATCACCATGATGTATTGAAGCTTTTGGAAAGGATCCCTTGTTAAGGACATAGAAGAGAATTCTAATTGTATTGTAATATTATGTAAAAAGGTATTTAAATTTTTGATGTAGTGGCAAGGATCTCGAGTTTTCTTATTGGTTCTTTCCCGACGGAGCCTTGAACCAGGTTGATTAATAGAAGAGAAAAGATTGAGAAACTTTCTTGCATTATATCTTATGTTATTTAGATCTTGCATATGTGCGTTGATAGATAGATTAAATGGTGATGATCAATTATGCAATTTTCAAGTTCAAATTTATATTAAAGAGAAATCGTAATTGGATGAGAACTATTTTTGTATTGCTACAAATCAATATTAGGAATAAATTCATAATATTGTCTTTATTTAATTTGATATTTTGAGTATAAATCTTATTAGAAAAAGAATGGATAGACAAACCCATTGCAAAAAAAATAAGTTGCAAAAAATATATATATATGACACTTAACAATATTTGTATTCCAAAGAAAATACAACACTTTAAAAAAAATTATAGACTTCAAAAAAAATATTCACCCTCTTGTTAAAAAAATGATTTGCCAAAAAAAGTTTACACTTAGAAAAAAAAAAACATAAAACCAAGAGTGAAAACTCTCTGTTTGTATGGAGAAAATTAAAATTCTCCTTTTAAGATAGAGAATCTTAAAGATTCTCTCAAATATCTTTAAACTTATTAAATATTATATTTTTAGATATATAAATAAAAGAAAAGAAAAAAAAAAAAAAAAAAACAACACATGTTAAAACAAATATCTAAATCCTTACGTAATTGACTTTTACAAACTTATTACCCCTGCTTCAACGTACTCCCCATGCTTTTTCATCCATCTTGACTTGACATGGGGATAAGGCATTAAAGAGGGTGGTTTGTAAACTTTAAAAATTTAAAACTATTTTTTTTTAAAAGATCTTTTGCCCAACTTACCTACGTACTTCCTCCTTGCATGCGTGCAGAAATAGAGTTTGATGTGAGTGGAAGGTAACGTGGGATGGGAAGAGTATTAGGTAGGTTTATTTTTTTTGTTTTGTCTTTTTAAAAATTTTAATTTAGTTAGTTCTCATTTAAGTTAATGTTAATTTTAGTAAGTTTTAAATTAAGTTAGTTTAAGTTTTTTTTAATTTAAGTTAGTTTTAAATTTAAGTAAGTTTTATTAAGTTAGTTTGAATTTGACTTAGTTTAAATTTAATTTAGTTTAAGTGTTAATTAACATTAGTATTATTTTAAAAATGGTAGTATTTATTTTTGTTCTTAGTTAAGTTTTATGTATAATTAAATTAAATTATATGTGTTTTTTTATTATCATTTAAATTCGTATAAATTAGTATTCTTTTTAAATGTTAAACAATTAGAATCTTTAAAAAAAATTGTAGTTAGAGTAAAAGTATATTAATTTAGTGTTAAGTGAAGTGATTATTACTTTTAATGTCAAATTAGTAGAAAATGTATTTCTACTTTATTTTATTATCTAGTTGTCTTTAATTTAAGATATATTGATATTATCTTTAGAAATGTTTTATTTCTAATAGAATTAAAGATTTAAATAAAATTGTGATTAGAATAAATTTTAAATAAAGTTTAATTATGGATGAAATTTTATTTTAATTAGAAGTTTTTTTTTTTCAAATGTTTCAAAATATTTAGATTGGTATTTATTTAAATGGCTATCTGAATTATCTAAATATTTTGAAAGTACATAAAAGTGATAATGAGTTAAACCTTGTAACTTACTGAAATTAGATTGTTTAATTAATTATTCATTTTAATAATGGAAGTTTCATGAAGCGAGCTGTTCTTGCATGTTGTGTTTAAAGATCTAAGAGGGAGACTTATGTTTTGTTGGGGAAACAATTTTCTACTTTGCAACATCCACATAGTTTGAAATCTAGTAAATCAAACTTAGTAAACTTTTTTTTTTTTTTAAATGTATGTGTGCTTTTGCCCCGTATTTTTGGGCATGACAATATGCAATACACTCAACCTTAAGTTGATGTTCAAAATGTTGATGGAATGGAAGAGATTATAACACCTTCTAGAATTCGTTTTAGAAGACCAAAATATTTGATTGATATTGATACTAACATTTTGAAATCAATGCGTGACAAGATTAGCAAGTGTACTTGTCAAAGAAAAGTTAATCATATGTGGAGATTATTTTTTGAAGAATTAAATATTACAGGTCAATGCCAATTATTTCTTGAAATGATGACAAATTTAAAATTTAGGCCTATCATGAAGATTCTTGGGCTAAGAACGATGGACAATTCAAATAAAAAAAGCATTGTAAATAGTCTAATGAGTGCTTATGACAAAGTGAGTTCTAAATCGCACACCAAAGATAGTAATATCACAAGATGAGTACTTACGTCGACAATAGTAAGTAGCCAAATGAAGAAAGCTCAACTCATGAGAAAGACAAGAAAAATATTAAAAATTAGTAGAGGTACTCTAAGGAGAGCCATGCTAAGGTGTGAGAAATTGGAAGATCCAACAAAAAATGAGTTATGGACATTTAGCAATAGACTACCGTGAAAGGATAAAAAAATTAGGGAAGCTTTGAAATCATTGATGGAAGATTTTTGGAAAAATAACACACATGTTTCCCCTAATCAAAGAGATGTTGTAAGAAGGAGGATTGGTAGCCAAAAGCGTGACCCACATGGGAAACATTTTTTGGACTTAACTCAAACACATTTTTTTGCAAAATTTATTGGTATGTATCCTCAAATTCGAATAAGTCAAAGATTTTTTGAGATGGTTAAAACTTTTTATGTGAAGATAAATCACAAATGCACAACTTGTTGTTGTAGGATACATATTGAATTTTCTAACCATTTTGATGTTTTTAGGCATATATGTGTGTTTTTGCATTCTGATTTTGTTTTGCAGGATTATGACATGAATGAGCCACCAAGATCTTCAAGAGAATTCATATCCAATATTTTATGTGAAATAGGGGATGGCGAACAATTTTACAAGACATCATGCTTGGATGGTACATGCTTATTTTGTGGTTATTTGCAACTTTTATCCACTTGTCAACATATGGATAGTACACATGCAATTGGAAATAAAATAGTAGATTATGAAAAATTTAAGACAGTGACATATGCTTTAAAAGATGGGAAACAAGGTAAAAGATGTGATTTAGTCATTGAAAAGATTCCAGTGTATGAGTTCATGAAGATTTTTTGTGAAAATATTATTTACGAGTATGCAAGGCATACACATAGAGCTCGATGGCTGGATTTGCAATTTAAGTTGTGCAATGATACATTTCCACTGGATACCATTGTTTTAGTTGTAGATTTCACAAATAACTACACACTACAACTACAAAATAAGGTGCAAGCTAAGTATTATACTTCTCAACAAGTTTCCATATTTGTTCACATAACATTCATGCATTCACCTACAAGTACAGAGAATGACAGGAAGATTTTGAGGGAGTACCATTTTTACATCAACGATGATCGATCATATTCTATAGATTTCATACATGGTTGTTTTCAACTATTTTATGGAGATTTGGCTAACAGGGGCATAACATATCATCGGCACATTATTTGGTTAGACAATTGCGCATCTTAATTCAAGAATGCATTGATGTTCTATTGGTTGAGCAGGATGCACAAGTTGTGTAGAATTCAATATATGTGAAATTTTATAAAGGCTGGTCATGGAAAGAGAGAGCACGATGGTGTAGGCGCATACATCAAAAGAGCCTTAGCTCGTGAAGAACTAAAGTACAAAGATGGAGCAATATTGATATATGCAAAATCCATCATCCTGTGGTGTAATGCTACAATGGGTTTAGGTAAGGAAGGTGAGTCTATGGTTCATAGATTTTTTTGGTTGATAGGTAATACTAACATTGCACCATATGAAGATTTTTGCACACTAATAGGATCTAGTGAGTTGCACTTTTTTTAGAAGCTTTAATGCAGGTTCATGGAGTATCCACACACAAAAAATGGCATGCTATTGTCCATCATGTGTAGAGGAAAAATGGGATGACTATGAGTCAACTAAATGGGTGGACAAATGGGATATATAGGTTTTGGACCCAACTGACACCTATCATCCCCCACAAGCACTGAAAATGGTAGAGATGGATTCATCTGTTGACTTTGATTGCTTGTCTGATCTAGTGCAACCTGGTTATATAACTAGGTTGTACTAGATCAGACAAGCAATCAAAGTCAATAGATGAATCCATCTCTACCATTTTCAGTGCTTGTGGGGGATGATAGGTGTCAGTTGGGTCCAAAACCTATATATATATATATATATATATATTTCAATATGTAACTTTATAACTTTTACCTAAGTATTTTTCTAAATTAATGTCTACATTTTGTGCATTTGTCACTGCAAGCCATGTTTTTGGTATTATTGCACCTAAAGACAATGAAGAAGGGATAGATTATTATTTGTGTCATTGTTTCCAAGCCAAACAAAAATTGGATCACTCACTTATAGATGGTGAAGGTTTAGAATACCATGTCAGCACGGTGGTTGTAACTGGCACATGGCTTGGATGATATTCTATGAAGAACCCTAACTTGTGGTTATTCAAGGATTGGCAAATAGAGAGGAAGATTCTTCATTATTCAAACCTTGTTGTTGCATCAAATGTCCACTTGATAAAATATGGTGGAAAACCACATAATAAGATTCTTTGGAAAGTCTACAAGTCAAACCATGAGGCAATACTTGAGACATTAAAATGTAGAGCAGATCGAGTTGGATCATTAGATTGAATTGAATCCAAACACAATGTTGCAACCTCTCCCCCAAGACTGTCCACATGACAAGGTGGGTATTGTTATTATCTGTAAGTGATGAGATAAGTTTAAATCATAGATTTTATGTTTTGATTTGTTTAAAATTTAGAAACATTATTTGAATTTATATTAGATTCTTTAATAGGACCCATTTTTAGATTAGTCATTTGAATAAATGAAAGTGTAGAATTTTTTATTTAGATCAAAATGTAATGAAAGAACATGAAAATTGTTAGAATGTGAATCTTTGTGATGTAAAGTCATGATTGTGTGCATGTAACTAGAAACTTCAAACTGGCGAAAGCAAGGATACAATGGGAGAAGTTTCCAATACTCATCAAGCAAGGGTTATCACACAATTCAGAAAGTAAGGATTTGTACAAATGGATAATTCTTAATGACAAGTTAGATTCAATTTTTGTCATTCTCTCATTTTAGTGGATTAATCTTATCTTAGATTTTTTATTGTGCTAATTCTTCATTTGCAAGTCACAAAAGAAGAGGGCTAATAAAGTCAAAGCACCAATGATAAAGGGTGAGACACCAAAATCATCTCCAAAATCGTATTATCAATTCACATCCTCAATGTTTATTAGTGCTTTTTGTTCAAGTACCATTGTGTGTTAATCATCTTATTCCTAGGATTGTATAGGATCAAAATCATCAAAAAGTAAGAAGGAAAATAGATCTCAATCTGATGATAATTGGGTAGTTATAGATATATTTCTCTCTAAGGATAATGTTTTTTAGCCGATGTATAAGTTGAGAGAACCAAAAGACTATTTAGGTCTACTGAAAACAAATGGAAGTTTTGATATTTTAGGATATAAAATGTTTATTGATGGATTTGACAAGAATTAAAAGTATACAAATAATCAATTTAATCTTCCATAAAATGGTTCCTATGTTAACATCTTTTATTGTATTTCTTATTTTGTTCTAGCATTTAATGTGATGGTAATATTTGTTTGTAACTAAAGGAGGACAAAGCAAAAAGAGTAAACAAGTTGCATCTGCAAACATGACTACAAATGAAAGTGGAAGAAAATCTAAGGGAGCTAAGGAAGTGAAAACTATAATAGATTAGGACTAAATAGGGATATCATTAGATACATGTGCAAGGAGTTAAAATGATGAACCTTTGGTATGTAAACTCCAAAATATGGTTTTGGTTTTAAACTAAACTTGAGTATGCATTTGACTTATTTATCCTGAAAATGCAGAATGAATGAAGATCACGTGCATGCACTAATTAGTAGACTTTGGGAGTTGGGCTTCACTTCAAAAATATATGAAGAACATGCATAGGTATTGGAAAATTCTCAAATTTCTTAACATACCCGTCTTCTTTAAAAATAGTTTCTACAAAGACAATACAAGGCATTTCACAAGACATTGCAATGATCCTTCATAGCACTACCTTCCTAAGTGGCTCATGATGGAGGTTATAATGTTTTAGAATGTTAGGACTATTTTCAAGTTGATATTAGCCTATTTGTAAAGGCTTGAGACTCATTAGTGTTTCTATAAACCTTGAGTCCTTAAGACCTATAGGGCATTTAGTATCTAGGGAAATAGGTAGAAATACCTTAAATAAGGATAATTTAGGTCCTAGGGTCCTTAGAATAAACTAGTCTTTTTAATAGGTTAATAAGTCCATTTAAATGATTTGGTAAAGTTTCATCACTTAGCAATTTCAAAAATTCAAAAGTTACAAAGTTATAAATTTGAATTTTCAAATTATAATGTTCATGGACATTTAGGAGGGAATTAGTTTCTTTATTTTTTTAAGCCAAATTAAACCATCCAACCAATTTGGATCAATTGGGGTAGTTGATAGGAGTTTATTAAATGTATCAAAAATCTATTGTATGGGTAGAGAATCCATGGTACGGACTACTACAGAGAATTGAATTAAAAAAATCTAATTTCTTGCAAAGTTAAAGGGTTTTTTGGTATGATTCAAAGTTCTTATTGATTGGTATACCTTGGACAATTTTTTGATCATTCATATTTCATCTCTTTGAATTCTTTCATGTTCTAAAGACCCTACTATAGCCACCATTAATCATTTTGGTACTGTTCAATCTTTGGAAAATATGATTTTAAGATAGTTTTGTGTAGATTTCAGACTAAATGAATGTCATTCTATGAATGTAGCACTATGATTCTCATAGAATGGAATATTATTGACATAAGTAATATCAATTTAACATGTATAGTATCTTACTAATCTTGGAAATGCAAGTTTGATTAATTTATGTGGTGATCACCATAAAGAAGACTAAGAAACTAAGTAAATTTGGAGGATAGGCTGAAGATTAGAGAGTTTTGGCCAAACAAGTGCACTATTTTATGATGGAATGTGTATAGAAATTTTGTATACAATGTGTTTCAACCTTTATTTATTGTAGGAAAATTTGGGAAGTGTGACATTGAGGAAGCACTAAATTTAAGGGTTTCAAGGGCAGAATTTGGGGCTTTGGTACCTAGAAACCTCTTGGAGTCAAATTGACTTCATATTAATTTTATTTGGACCTATTTATGACACTATGAAAAGATTTGGAGCCTAGGAATTGGAATGGTTAGCACTTCCTTTGTAAATGCATGAGAATTAGGCCTTAAAAATCTTAGAAACAGTGAAAAATGTCACATACCTTCCAAAAAAAACCTACCTAATCCTTTTGGTATGTTAAATTAATCCATAAAGGGTACTCAAATATATAATTTATTTTCCTAGTGTTTTGGAAAAAGTTGAAGAAAAATCCTTGTGAGTGTTGTTGCAGGGCTACAAGGCATGCTATTAGGCCTAGTTTGAGAAATATTGAAGTTTTGGAGTCTAAACCATTGAAGAAAGTCTAAAACCTATTCAAGTACCTTGGATTGCATAATTTAGGGCTATCACATCACATCATAAGACTTTTTGGTGGATAATTTACCATTTCACTTATTGAAGGCACTTTTGGTCACTAGATTTAATTGTGCATTTGATTGAGTTTGTATTTGGATCTTGGATCCACCATATTCCCTTGACACCTCTGCATCATAGACCCCATCTTCTCCCACAAACCCAAAGCATGAAAGGGAAGCATGAAATTGTCAAATTTGTAATACATTGCGAAGAATGGGCAAACATAGGCCAAAATGGCACACATGAGGTTTAAGGAGTTAAAAGTCATTGAATGTTAATGTCATAGTCAAATGTAATGTATTTGGTTCATCAAAGTCATAGTATGGAGGAGTAATAGGTCATTCAAGGTTAATATAAAAAATATGCTTAAATGCTACACAAAAAGATGTAAATTATAAAATATTGTCAATATAGCCACAAATGGCTAAAGGATTGGATTAGGGAGTAGAAGTAAGAAATTAGTAAAGGTTGTCTTTAAACCTTATTAGAGTCTTTAGATTAGTTAGAAATGTTGAGTTGTCAATTTGATAACTTTGTTGTCAACTTGACAACATTTTCATATGTTAAGTTAGTACATTGTTGCAGATAGTTAGAGATAGTTAGGAAGTAGTTACTATCATTTTCTTGATGTTTAGAGTCTATTTGGGGAAGAGAAACACGGGAATGAAGAGGGAATCCTTAGGGATAAGCACTGATATGAATTTTCAATGGTTTGCAGCAATAAAAATTTAATTCTCTACATTTCATAGTGTTCATTGTCCCATGATAGTCACTGCAACAAAAAGTTGTATTTTGGATTGAATGTAATTTGTATTATTTAATGTTGTAAGTGCATTTCTTGGGGTCATTAAGACATTTCCTTTGGTGTTGTGTTATCTTGATTTCTTTTTATTGATTTAAAGCAAGGGATTGTTGTGTTAGTGACTATTAGATTCATGTTAGTTTGGACCTAAATAGACCCTTTCCATGCTTGGAAGTCACCCCTAGTCCTTATTTGTATTTGTGGAGTTTTGTGTCAAATAAGCCTTGTGATGCCCTTAAGAGTAACTAGTGATTAGTTATCTTTGTGATAGGTTTTCCTTGTGATTGAAGATTCCTAGGAGTGGTTGGGTTGTGATAAACATACCATCTTATCAGGCACTTTTGATAGGTTTTTTTAGGTTGATTGGATTAACAACGACATTCATTATTCCTTAACCTTCAGTGAAGAGGATTCTAGGAACTTTTTCCATTCCCACTATTGGATACAATTGTTCAAATTGTGTGTTTTCTTTGATGTCACACAAATGTCATATTAGTCATCAGATAGTTTCTACTGAGCTCAGAAGGTTAGCAAGTCAAAGAATAGTGTCTACCGAGCTCAGAAGGTCAGCAAGGCAAAGGATAGTATCTACCAAGCTCAGAAGGTCAGCAAGGCAAAAGATAGTGTTTATCAAGCTCAGATGGTCAACAAGGAAAAAGGACATAATCTACCAAGCTCACTCGATCATCAAAGGAAATGTGGTAGAAACAATTCTTACCAAGCTCACTCGGTCATCAAAGGGAATGTGGCAGAAGCAATTCTTACCGAGCTCTCATGAAGGATTTCAGTTCTTACCGAGTAAACTCGACAACCAAAAGATTTTAAAAATATTGCAATATTAACCGAGTCAAGAAGGTTAACTCAAGAAATTTTTGGAAGCAGTATTTACCGAGTAGGGTTGGCCAGTAAAGGATTTCATTATTTTATGAAATAATGTTTATTTGTTTAGAGTAATATCTATAGCCGATTGATGTATAATTTATTGGTAAATGTAACATGTAAATGGGCCGACTTGAAAATCTAAATGGTATAAGTAAGAGATCAAGTTGCACATTTTAAGTGTGTGGAACTATGTGGAATTAATATGATATGAAGACTAATTATTGTGGAAGAAAATTTGAAGGATGATCAAAGATCATTGAGGAGCAACAGAGCCATATTTGATCAAGGAGGATCTAATGATACTAAACAAAGACTTGTAGCCAACAAATTCAATTGCATCTTGTTCAGGTCAATTCATTGTTTCTTTCTAACCATTGTAGCAATGATTTCAAATCTCTTAACAGAGTTGGTTTAACAACCATTTTGTAAATCCTCTAGCAAGGTGACAGTTTAGTTGGATTGTTCTAAAGACCTCTAGCAAGGCCACTCCTAACAAGGTGATTAAATCTTCTAATAGGGTCACACCTAACAGTGTGTATTGTAACTTTTAATAGGGTTGGCTCGTAATAGGGCTCACTTCAAAAGAGTGAAAAAATGGTGACTAGTTACTTGGTGGTTTTTCCCATATTGGGTTTCCACATTAAAACTGGTGTCTCTTGTGTTCATTCTATTTTCAATTGCATGCATGAATGCTTGAAGATAAGTAATAGTTTAATTTATCAAGTTATAACATTTATTTACCGAGTATCAGCAGTAACTAGATCTTTAAGACATCTAAGGGATCTATGGATTAATTTTTGTGAGTAACTAATTCACCCTCTCTCTCAGTTACTCTACCTTTAATTCCAACAATTGGTATCAAAGATTTTGGTGCTTACAGGAAAATATTTCAAGAATCTAAGCTAAAGATCAGGATGTCTTACAAAAGGGAAATTTTAAAACTTAACAGGGACAACTTCTCAACATGGCAAGGATTGATGAGGCTTTGTCTGACTTCTATTGGTGATACAGGGTTGAAGTACCTTGATGAAAAATATGAAGAACCTTCTGGTACATTATCTGTCAATGATATCATTGAAAAGAAGACTCACAACAATATGATGATAGATATAGCATCTGCTCTGAGTTATTCAAAATTTGATGACATCAAGGATTGCAAAATTTCCTTTGAAATGTGGAAAAAGCTGAAAGAGATCTATGGAGGAGATGATAATGTAAGAAGAGCCAAAGTAGAAAGTTTGAGAGGACAATTTGATCAAATGAGGATGAGAGAGGATGAAAATATTGCAAAGTATGTTGAAAGAGTTAAAGCATGTGTTAGTGCAATCAAAGCATCTAGAGGAGACATCAATGAGGAGACAATTATAAGTAAAGTTCTTAGAACTCTACTTTCCATTTATGCAATCAGAGTCTCTACAATTCAAGAAAGAAGATGTGAGGCAAATCATAAAATAAATTTAGAGGCCATAGTTGGAAGATTAATTGCATTTGAGCTAGACAACTATGACAATTATGTTCCAGCTGCCAAGAACGTTGAATCAGCATTTGAAGCCAAGCTTTCACTCAAAGAAAAAGGAAAAAAGATGAAGGATCCACAATCAGACAGTAATGAATAATCAGAACAAAGTTTAGACAGTGATCTTGAAGTGGTTGAGGCTCTACTAGCAAGAAAATATTCAAGAGGCAAAGGAAAATACAAAGGTAAGGTTCCTCTAATCTACTTTTCTTGTGAAGAAATTGGATATATTGCAACTAGGTGCCCAAATAAGCATAACAAAGATTAGAAGAAAGGTCACAAGTACAATGGCAAGAAAGACTTCAAATCATTCAAGGATAAAGGTAAGAAAACATGTTTTATGGCTAAAGATTCTAATGATTCTGATGATGAAGAAGAAGATGAAATTATCTACATTGTTCTGAAAGATGAATCTAATAATGATGAGGAAATGGCACTTATTTCTCATATGAGCAGAAATGATACATGGATCATAGATAGTGGTTGTTCTCATCACATGACTGGTGATAAAACTAAGTTTGAATACTTTGAAGACTATGATGGTGGTAGTGTAAGATTTGGTAACAATGAACTTTGTTGTATAAAAGGAAAAGGAAGAATCTCACTAACCAAGGAACTTGTGTATGATAATGCATATTGGGTAGAAGGACTAAAGCATAATTTGTTGAGTGTGGCATAGCTACTCAATAATGGATTCAAAGTAGAATTTATGCATGGAAAAGCAAGATTGCTGGATGGCAAAGAAAATCTCATTGGATCAAGCACTCAAACAAAAGGTAACTTATTTTATCTTGAACTTGGTGAATGTTCATGTTTCATTGTTCAAATCAAAGAAAGTTGGTTGTGGCATAGGAGGTTATGTCATGTAAACTTTGACAACTTAATAAAGATTAGTAAATTCAGAAAATTAAGAGGTATTCCTAACATAAAGAAACCTGAGGTTGGTCTATGCAAGAATTGTCAAATTGGTAAAATGGAAAATACTAGTTTTAAAAGCAAGAACTTTCAAACTAAAGAAGTTTTAGAAATTGTGCATATTGATTTGTGTGGACCTATTGGCATTGAAAGTTATACGAGTGAAAAATTATTTATTCTTTTTGTTGATGATTATTCAAGAATGATGGATGTCATGTACCTCAGAGAGAAATTAGAAGCATTTGAAAAGTTCAAATGGTATTTAGCCAAAGTAGAAAAGGAAACAGGCAAAAGACTAAAATGATTAAGATCTAACAGAGGTGGTGAATTCATTTCACATGAGTTTAAAAACTTTTGCATTGAAAGGGGAATCAAAAGATAGGTTTTAGCACCTAGAACTCCAAAACAAAATGGAATAGTAGAAAGAAGGAACAGATCTATGATGGATTATGCAAGAACTTTAATGATTAAGAAAGGAATTGCTATCAAATACTGGAAAGAAGCTATCAACACTATAGTTCATACCTTGAACTGAGTATAGCTAAAAAAGGACTCATTCAAAACACCCTATGAGTTTTGGTATGGCTACAAACTCAATGTAAGTTATCTAAAAGTATTTGGAAGCAAATGTTACATTTTGAAAGAATTTAGAAAAGGTAAATTAGATGTAAAAAGTGATGAAGGAATATTTTTGGGATACTCTTGCAAAAGAAAAGCATATAGATGTTTGAACTTATCTACTCACAAAGTCATAGAAAGTGCACATGTGAAATTTGATGAGTTTTCAGAAAGAATAGAAGAAGAAAGCAAAAAGAAACCTGAAGACTACAGAAGATTTGTTTACATTGAACCTGATACAATGCCAAGTATACCTATTAATCAAGAATTCTCAACTCTAGAGTCTTCGTTAACAAAGTCACAAGAAGTTCAAACTGAGTCAGGACCTTTTGAGCTTCAAGAACCTGAGTTGCAAATAGAAGCTACTGAGTTAGCATCTACCAAGCCTGAGCAGCCAGAATCAAAACCAAAAGTTAAAACATAGAAGGATAACAGTGCAAGTCATTCAAAAGGAAAGGAGCCCATGTTAGCCAAGTATGTTAGAAGGAATCATGCACCAAATCATATCATTGGAGATAAATCAGAAGGAACAATGACAAGAAGTAAGTTGAAAGGCACTTATTTACTTGCTAATTTTGAACCTAGAAATGTCAAAGATGCATTAGACAATGAAAGTTGGATTGAAACTATGAATGAAGAGATAGAAAAGATAGAGAAAAATAAAACATGAACTCTTGTACCTAGACCCAAAGACAAAAATGTGATTGGAACAAAGTGGGTATTTAGAAACAAACTAAATGAAGATAGTAGGGTATCAAGGAACAAAGCTAGACTAGTATGCAAATGATACTCTCAAGAAGAAGATGTAGACTATGGAGAAACTTTTGCTCCTATTGCAAGATTGGAAGGTGTCAAAACCTTACTTGCATATGCTACATTCAAAGGATTCAAAGTTTATCAGATAGATGTTAAGTCAGTATTTCTAAATGGAATATTAGATGAAGAGGTTTACATTGAACAACCTGAAGGTTTTGTTGATCCAAACAAGAAGGACATGGTCTGCAAATTTCATAAAGCATTATATAGTCTAAAACAAGCCCCTAGAGCATGGTATGAAAGATTGCATAACTATCTTATTCAGATTGGTTTTCAAAAAACTAATGACAATAGTAGTTTGTACATAAAGGAAGGACTAGATAATAAGATTGTTTTGGCAGAAATATTTGTAGATGATACTTTGTTCATAGGAAATGATGATCTTTGCAAAGAATTTTTAGAACAAATGAACAAGGAATTTGAAATGTCAATGTTTGGTGAAATCAAATTCTTTGTTGGTCTTCAAATTTAATAGAGTAAGAATGACATCTATATCACTCAATCTAAATACGTCAAAGAGATATTGAAAAAGTTTGGTATGGAAGACTGAAAACCACTTGGGACTCCTATGTGTACTGGATTAAAACTAACCAAGGATGATGAATCAAAGGAAGTGGATCAGACATTGTATAGATCCATGATTGGAAAGTTGCAATATGTAGTGCACACAAGACCAGAAATTTCCCTTGCAGTAGGAATTGTAGCAAGATTCTCAGCAAAACCAAAAGAAAATCACATGATGGCAATCAAAAAGATCATGAGATACTTAAAAGGAACTAAAGAATATGGATTATGGTATAAACTTAGAGGAAAACTAGATTTAAAGGTGTTCACTGATGCAGATTGGACAGAAAATATTGATGACAAAAAGAGCACAAGTGGACGAGATTTCATTTTTGGAAAAGGGTTGGTTTCTTGAACAAGAAATAAACAGAATTGTGCATCTCAATCCACAGCAGAGGTTGAACATGTTGCAGTAGCAGTAAATTGCTCAAACATTGTGTGGTTTAAACAATTATTGGAAGGTATGAAGCAAAAAATCAAAGAACTTGTTGTTATGTTTTGTGATAACACAAGTGCAATTAACATCTCCAAGAATCCAGTGATGCATTCATAAACTAAGCATATTGCCATAAAGTATGACTTTGTTAGAGAATTGGTACAAGAAAAAGAAATAAGATTGGAATATGTCCATACAAAGGAACAAATTGCTGACATATTCACAACGCCTTACCTAAAGATGCATTCTTGTATCTAAGAGGTAAGTTAGGGATCATTCCCCTATCTGAAGATCACTAAAATATAGTTCTAGTGATGCATCAAAAGGAATAAAATTGAAGAACTATCAGTTGATGCAGCAAACAATTGAAGACATTGCATATGAATCAGTACATCAGATACAATGTTATTCAGCTATTTTGAGTTGTCTTTGGCATGTGTTGTCAAAGAGGGAGAGTATAGTGTCATATCTTTATGAAATTTGCAAAAAAAAATTTAAAAATAAAAATAAATAAAATAAAATAAAATAAGAGTTTGTATAAGAGGGAGAGATTATTATGAAAGAGGGAGTTTGTTGTATTTGAAAAAGAAAGTGAAGTATTCTTTCAGTAAAAGACTTGTTTTCAAATTTCATTCTACTATGAAATGTTGTGTTGCCATCAATGCCAAAGAGGGAGATTGTTGGATACAATTGTTCAAATTGTGTGTTCTCTTTGATGTCACACAAATGTCATATCATTCATCTAATAGTGTCTACTAAGCTCAGAAGGTTAGCAAGGCAAAGGATAGTGTCTACCGAGCTTAGAAGGTTAGCAAGGCAAAGGATAGTGTCTACCAAGATCAGAAGGTTAGCAAGGCAAAAGACAGTTTTTATCGAGCTCAGATGGTTAGCAAGGCAAAAGGACAGAATCTACTAAGCTCACTTGGTCATCAAAGGAGATGTGGCAAAAACAGTTCTTATCAAGCTCACTCGGTCGTCAAAGGGAATGTGGCAGAAGCAGTTATTACCGAGCTCTCATGAAGGAATTCAGTTCTTATTGAGTAAACTTGGTAGCCAAAGGATTTTACAAATATTACAATATTAACTGAGTCAAGAAGGTTAACTCAAGAAATTTTTGGAAGCATTATTTACCAAGTAGGGTCGGCCAGTAAAGGATTTCATTATTTTATGAAATAACATTTATTTGTTTAGAGTAATATCTGTAACCGACTGATGTATGGTTTATTGGTAAATGTAACATGTAAATGGGTTGACTTAACAATCTGAATGGTATAAGTAAGAGGTCAAGTTTTGAATTCTAAGTGTGTGGAAGTGTGTGGAATTAATGTGATATGAAGACTAATTATTGTGGAAGCAAATTTGAAGGATGATCAGAGATCATTGAAGAGCAATAGAGCCATATTTGATCAAGGAAGATCTAATGATACTGAACAAAGACCTATAGCCAGCAAATTTAGTTACATCTTGTTCATGTCAATTCATTGTTTCTTTCTAACCATTGTAGTAGTGATTTCAAATCTCTTAGTAGAGTTGGTTTAACAACCATTTTATAAATCCTCTAACAAGCTGACAGTTTAGTTGGATTGTTCTAAAGACCTCTAGCAAGGCCACTCCTAATAGGGTGATTAAATCCTCTAATAGGGTCACACCTAATAGTGTGTATTGTAACCTTTAGCAAGGTTGGCTCCTAACAGGGCTCACTTCAGAAGAGTGAAAAATTGGTGACTAGTTACTTGGTGGTTTTTTTCATATTGGATTTCCACGTTAAAACTGGTGTCTCTTGTGTTCATTCTGTTTTCAATTGCATGCATGAATGCTTGAAGATAAATAATAGTTTAATTTACCAAGTTACAGCATTTTTTTTACTGAGTATCAACAGTAACTAGATCTTTAAGACATCTAAGGGATCTATGGATTAATTTTTATGAGTAACTGATTCACCCCCCCTCTCAGTTACTCTACCTTTAATTCCAATAGCCACTACCCATTCCATTATATCAAAGTGGTATCAGAGCCATGTCTCTTACTAAAGAGGAAGAAATAGCTTTAAGGAGGAGCACTCTGAGGCTATAGACCTTGATCCATTTGTGATGATGTAAAAAGATACAAAAATGCATAAAATGTTGTCCTTTTTGCATTTTTCTCCACATTTTTCCATAGCATTAAGAAAATAAATTGAAGATTAGGATACCCATTTCTCTCCTCTATAACATATCAAAAGATGAGGTATAGTTATTTTGGACTAAGTCTCTGTTATTACACTATGGGCCACTTTTTAGGCATAAAAATGAGAATTATAGGTGATTTTTCAAGGAAAAAAAGATTTTTATGTTTCTTAGAAGGTTATAAAGGTCCTTGGGGCATTAGGTTAAGTTTTGGGCATCTAGGAGTTAAGATGTCAAAAATTGCAAAAAATTGCAAAAATGCTGACAACTTTGTAGGAGTTTGGGAATTGGTGAAGGGCTGAGAATTTTGAAATAAGTTATTTTACTATTTTTGAACCTTTTCCAAGTTTTAGAATTGGAATCAAGTGAAAAATGTAAAAATTGTACTTTTTGTGCAAAGTTGTGTTGTTAAAAGTTGTAAAAGTTGCTCAAATTTGCAACTTAGTGAAAAAAGGGTTGTGGGATTGAACTGTCTATTATGTTAGCTCTAGGTGGCTAGGTAAACCCTATTCCCAACCTTTTCTCATCCCATTTAGCACTCAAATGTTCTCGGGCACACCAAACCAAAATGTCCCTAAGGGTCACTAAATGCCATAGGTTTGTGATCTTTGACAGGGTATATCTCAGAGCTCATGTAAGGTATGGATGCAATTCTAGTTCCTATAGGACCATTTTATGGAGACCTAAAATAACCTCTCTCAATTTTTGGAGATCATACTTTTTTTTTATTTTACGACACCATCTCAAGTGATGCTGAAACTTGTAGTGTTGGCCAGTACAGAGTTGCCAACAACCAAATCTCTCTCACCTTTCATCATGGGATCAAACTATCTACTCTATTAGCTTCGAGTGGCTGGGTAAATCCTATTCCCATCCTCATCCCATCCCATTCTATGCTTGAATGTTCTCAGGCATGTCAAACTAAAACATCCCTAAGGGTCACTAAATGCCATAGGGCTGCAATCTTTGACGGGGCATATCTTGGAGCTCATGTGAGGTATGGATGAAATTTTAGTTCCTATAGGACCATGTTGTAGATACTTACAATAACCTCTCTCTCTTTTTAGAGATCATACTCTATTTTGATTTTGCGATGCCATCTTGGGTGATGTTGAAACTTGTAGTGTTGGCTAGTACAAAGTTGCCAACTACCAAATCTCTATCACCTTTCATCATGAGATCGAATTGTATACTCCATTATCTTTAGGTGGCTGAGTAAACCCTATCCCCAACCTCATCCTATCTCATTCAGTGCTCAAACATTCTTGGGCATGCCAAATTGGAACATCCCTAAGGGTCACTAAATGCCATAAGGCTACGATCTTTGTCAGGGCATATCTCGGATCTCGTGCAAGGTATGGATGCAATTCTAGTTCCTATAGGACCATTTTGTGAAGACCTAAAATAACCTCTCTCACTTTTTAGAGATCATACTCTATTTTGATTTTGTGATGCCATGTCGGGTGATGCTGAAACTTGTAGTGTTGGCAAGTACAAAGTTGCCAATTGCCAAATCTCTCTCACCTTTCATCGTGAGATCAAATTGTCTACTCTATTAGTTCTAGGTAGTCTAGTAAACCCTATCCCCAACCTTGTCTCATCATGTTCAGTACTTGAATGTTCTTGGGCACACTGAACCGAAACATCCCTAAGGGTCACTAAATGCCATAGAGTTGCAATATTTGATAGGGCATATCTTAGAGCTCGTGTGAGGTATGGATGCGATTCAAATTCCCATAGGACCATTTTGTGGAGACCTATAGTAACCTCTCTCACTTTTTAGAGATCTTACTCCATTTTGATTTTGCGATGCCATCTCAGGTGATGTTGAAACTTGTAGTGTTGGCCAATACAAAGTTGCCAACTATAAAATCTCTCTCACCTTTCCTCCTGGGATCAAACTGTCTATTTTGTTAGCTCTAGGTGGCTAGGTAAACACTAGCCCCAACCTCTTCCCATCCCATTAAGTGCTCAAACGTTCTTGGGCATGCAAACCAAAATGTCCCTAACAAAGATAATGACACATTAAGGGGCTTACAAGAGTTCATAAGTTTCTATATATCTCCCCCACATTGAAAATATCATAGAGAAAACATGGTGTGATGTGTAGAAGGATAAGATTATAAAGGGCTCATAACTCTTCCTCCTCATCATAACTCATGATCTTAAGGGTTTATTAGAGGTAGGCTTAATATGACACATATTCTAATGTGCCATAGGTTTATAAGATTGTGTAAAAACTATTAAAGGAATGATGGAGATCACTATTTTGCATCATTATGAGAGTTTATGAAGGAATAATCAATGCATCACTATTTTTCATCACTATAGAGACAACGGTAATGATAATCAATGCATTAGGTAAGGGCATTATGAAGGAATGAGATCAAAGGAAAATATTCAAGGCAACAATAGTGAGTGTGATGAACAACTTTTTAGACCTTTGTAGTAGTTAGATCTTTGCTTCATTAATGTTTCCTTAAATCTTGAGAATCCTATTATGTACACCCTATTTTTCAAAGTGCTAGGATCAACATAAGTGTAGCATTAAAAATATTCATCCAATTTTTGGGTGGAAATTGGGGAATTTTGTGGGAGCATGTTTGTCCAATTCTCATAAAAAATGTGATGTCATCTTTTCCACTAACATTAGGGCTAAAGGTGGGTTGTATTTAGCATAGGTGAAATGCCAAGATAGTCTAGATTCAAAGAACTAGGAACTAGTTGCATCATAATTGTCTCAACATGATGCCATAAAAGTATTCCTCTTCAAAGTTATTCTCCTCCTTAATTGCAACAAGTCTAAGTCCACAAGTTGCTATGGGATGGATCATATTGTTGTTTCTGGGATAATATTTTGATATGCCCAAACATATTGAATGAATGATAATAGCTCTTTACATTTAGATAGGGAATTAGAAGTTAAATTTCTCTGTCTTGCCTTTAAGTAGTTCAAAATTGATTTCATTTGTTTCTATTGTTTTTGTGGCACATTTGAATTGTGGTTAACTTTTTCAAAGGTAATTCTTACCATTTGGCAACACATATAAATGCTTTACAATTCTCAAAAAAAATGATGAAAAACTATTGATGACTAGACCTACCATATAAATTTTATATATTATTTTGTTAACAACAAGGAATTATTTTCTTTAATGTTTCATCCTAAGAAGTTGTTTTAGAAATCACATATTGTTGAATTTATTGCTTTATTATTTGTTTCACTAGCAATACTGTACAAAAAGTTAGTATCAATACTAAATAGAATAAAACTAAAAAAATACTTGTGTGTAATTTTAATCATTTTATAATCATAAGAAAGTGTTACTTATATATATTTAGTTGGTCAAATTCATTTGGATTGGTTAATGGATTCATGTCGGGCTTCCAATTGTTGACCAATAGCCATTAAATGAGACCAAGATGGTTAAAAGTTTGTTGGGGATACTTTTGGAGGACTTTATGACATTATTGACACTCCCATCCCCAACCCATAAATAAGGAAAAATATGGAAAAGATGACATGATCTTGAGTTGAAGTAAAATCTCAAGAAGTGATGCACTCAATGAGCCATAAGAAACCTATGTGTGCATTCCCCAACTTATAATGAATGGTTGGATATAAAGGCTCCATACGCTAGCCCAAAAATGGAAGCCAAGGATGTAATCGTACATGTATTGGCACAATCTCCCTATGAGGATCCCAAGTATCTACTGTTGTTATTAATTTGGGCATCATTGTATGATCCAGAATGTTATGAAGTACTGAAGCATGTAGTAACTTCTCCTATGTCTCCAGAAAATGCTATAAGATTAACTTCAATGAAGAGTTGAGTGTAAGAAGTTGAAGAAGCGAGTTTTGCTTCTATGTAAATGCCAAAATCATGAGGCTTGTTCCCTTGGATAAGCCTTTGCCACAATGGCATTACCTCTAAACCATGCAAATGATGTTGAAGTGGTTTTCAACCTTGAAACACTCTTGTAAACAATGTCAGAGCTAAACATTATGCATGATAGAGAACATCTTATCTAGTGTAGTACAAGATTGACTAATTCTACCTATAAAATTCTATCTTCTATAAGGTACAACATTGACCAATTGTGCATATAAGGAAATACATGCATTAGAATACATGTGAGTTCCCATTACAATTGGTATTCTATGATGGTAGATCTAACATATGGAATTAATGAAACCTTGAGAATCCTATTAGGCTCTACATAATAACTAAACCTTGGAATTAATGTAATGTATTGTTTTTAGTTTCATATTTGTTATATATTTGCAATAATAATTTATGATAAATTTTTAGATGCATAACATAGAAGGCAAGCTTTAAACATGAACAAGAAGATCATAAATCAATAGGACAATGACATAAATTGTAAATGATAGATTTTTTGCTTTAACACTGATAAAGTTTATTGCTAATCAATATTGTATCAAAAATTCAAACTGATTAGGTATTGAATTAAGCTTGATAAACAAATGACAGAGAGAGAAAACTTTAAACATGAATAAGATCATAAATCATATGACGATGACATATTGGAAATGATAAACTTATGCTTAAATAGTGATAAAGTTTATTGTTAATCAATATGCTATCAAAGTTTCGAACTGATTAGGTATTGAATTTAATGTCATACATGAACATATCTAATTTAATGTCATACACAAACATATCTAATTTAATGCCATACATGAACAAACATATAATATAAAATGATAACCAATAATGTCATGTACATTAACAAACACATAATATATTATGATAACCAATACTGTCATACATGAAAAAACATATCATATATTAACCAATAATTTCATAAGTCTAATAATGTCATGCATCAAATAAATATCATACATCAAATATAAAATGTCATATATACATCAAATGTATATCGAATATGTCCACTGACATAAAATCGAACATATATGTTTGCTAATGCCTATACGTGTACATGTCTATCAACTATATCTTCTCCTTCCCATGAGGGGAAGGAAACAAATCTCTAGAGGGCTTTGATCATTATGTGGAGGAAGATAGTGGCAATGATGGGGTCTTCCTCACACGCTCACTTGCCCTCTTGTTGAGGCTCTTCTCTAACTTGAGTTGATACAAAAAAAGTAGATATGAATCAATAATTATTATACATTGAAATCAAATATACATACACAAAAAATTAATTATTTTCTTACCACCATCATATAGTCACTCTGCAAGTCCACCTTGAAGACTCGTGGATGATCAGGTGTGACAAGACCCTACAACAATTGAATCAATATAATCACTTATAAATAACATTAGAAATTTCAATACTAACTATTATAAACAACAACTAAAACCAAGAAAATTCTTTCATACCTTAGTCAATGCCTATGAACTAGCCATAGCTACAGTCACTCCATGATCAACAGACTACTGAAGATGAGGAGGAGTCTCTGAAGTCAACAGTTGCATGATATACAATACACATTAAATGTAACATGAAACATGAAACAAATATAATCAAATGAATTAAATTAACATGAAAAAAATGTACCTCTATGAAGCTCATGTCATGTCTAGGCTCGGAGTCTATAGTGAATGTCAACGGTCATTTAAAGAACTGATGCACATGCATAAATTTTTTTGTCAATCCTTCATATGATTACTTAATAAATATATGTATTCGTTTAAATGATTAAATTGATACATACATCTAGACTCATCGAGGGAATGAAAAATGGGGTCAGGGGATCGCTACTAGGGTTGCCAATACTTTGATCTTGAATTTTGAACAATTTCAATACATGCTAATTAATTAGGCATTCACTATACATATAAAATCTGAACAAATTAGTTTATTATAACTTTAATTTACCTATGTGTCAATGCCAAATGTCTCATTCAAAAACTAATTAGTCACTAGCCCATCATCTGCACCATCTTTAGCATGACTGCCAAATGTGCATAAGGATCCACATGATGTGCACATGTGATAGTGACGTGTAGAAGGCTCCTCCTCAACTAATGGACTTGTGCAATGAATTATGGCCTATGTCAAAGCTCCAATAGTCCCTAGAGCATTGGCCTCTACATGTTCCTTCACAATTGAAGGAATAGTCACATGCTCACCCTATGGCTTGAACACAGGTGTCCTAACTACATTAGGGTCGTGACGTGCCCCTAGCCTCTCAAATAATGACCCCCTACCTCTACCCTAAGAGTCTAATATATCAAAATAATTGGGGATCTCCCCAAGGACAAACTCACAATACAATTTCTTTAAGAAATACATGGGGACCTCATGATTATTGCAAGGAGGGGCATCAAAAACCATCCACCATCTATCCCAAAGATTATTTCTAATAGCATCATGTATGCACCAATGGATGGAAAACCATTTAATACCCTCTCTAATAGTATCTTGTTCACCAGGTTTTCTAAATAATGCACATATTCTACCTTTTGGTATATCTTTTTTTTAAACATCTTGATATGATAATTTATTTGCATAATATCTTTTTTATTCTTCCCTCTTAACTTGCCAAACATCTAATTGACCACTAACAAAAGCTATGTGGGTCTTAATGGATTCGAGGGACGATGCCAATTGAGCTCTCATTGGATTGGTTTATCCACATTGTTTCAACTGACCAATGAGTCCTTCTAATTTAGTTTTGCCTCTTTCTATTTCATTTATTATAATTTTTTGTGTGCTAGGAGGAGGTCTTGCAACTAGTTCAGGTTGCGGAATTTGTTGTTCTTCTTGTGGAGGGTTTTGGTTTTGATCTTCTTGAGGGTTTTGGTTTTAACCTTCTTGGGGATTTTCTGGTTCATTATTGACATTTCCTGATAAGAAATCAATTGAAATCTAAATAAATAAACAATTTTTTTTAAAAAAATTGAAGAAAACCTACAAAAAAATATTAAGAACATATCAAACAATGCAGAAAGAAAGTTAGATAGCATATGGCGTGCTTGTGATCTCAAACTTTGACAGTGAGGAGGCATATTGGTAAGGCGGGTGGTAGAAAACTTGTTTTGTTGCAATTCGCATACACACTGTAGCGAGGAGAAGTAACAAAAAAGAGTTAAAATGAATGGACTGTGGGTATGCAACCAATTTATAAAAATTAGGTTTTTTTTGAAGCGCATGCATGCTATTGAAAAATAGAAAAAATTAAAATGGTGTCACCTTTTTTGTACCACAACTTGGTGCACTTACCCTCTACCAAGTATTCAATGCTAGTGAAGTGGATGACATTTTGTCATTTGATCTAACATTTGTACTAGGCATTTATGGAAAATTTTGATAAAAAGAGTGAAAATAAAGTTATTTCTCACCATGAATTTTTTAGAGCTATTTGTGCAGAGTGATTTTTGAGCATTCAAGTAATTTGACCTTCAAACCCTATCGAGCAAAGATGGTAGCTACCAGTGGTAAGGTGAAGAAATGTTCAGATATGTTTCTTTGAGGTGTGGAATAGAAGGCACCAAATTTCAAGCTTACTCCTACTATTACAGAAACCCTAGATTTGACTGGAGCAGAATCTCAAATTCCACCAAAGGTACTCGTAATCAACAACATATTTTCTCATTTCAAACATGCAATTTAGGATATTGGTGCTTTGAAAATGGATGAAACCCTAGAGAAACTGTGTGTTAATGACATGTTGAAACTGGAACACCAACATCTAAAAGCTAAAGGTTTAACACATATTCCACACATACCGCAAGATTTTCAAATTGAGTGGATAAGATACATCCTCAGTCATGTGCATAATGGTCAGTTGTGGTTGGAGCAACCAATTTTGATCACAAAGAAGATGATCCATAGGATCATCAGTCTCCCCATGTTAATAGAAGCCAAAATGACCAAAACCCTAAATTGAGTGAACTGAAGAAGAAAACCCTTGCCAAGTGGGATGGAAGGGGAATAAAAATAAGTAGTTTGACTAACATGGAACCAAAGTTTGGCATTCACATCATCACACACAAGTTATGCAGCTCTAGCAAGTTAAACAATGTGTCATGTGAAGTTGTGGACTTGGCTTACAAGGTAGTCAAGAATAACCTATCTCTTGAACTTGTCAGTTACTATTGAATCAATTCAACAAAAACATGGAGAGCATCAAGACTTCCAAAAAAATCCATGTAAGTTTGGTTCACTCTTGACATGTTTATTTTTCTATGTTCAGAAATTCTTTCCATCAAAAGGTATTTTTGTTTGGAGAAAAGATGTGCTAGCCCTTTATGAGATTAATGGGTACATTGCTGGAATGGGAGAGAACTATGAAAGTATCATGGACAACTATTTTGATGCATTTAAGGAGAAAATGAATAACAGATTCTAGATTCCAAGGAAATTAGTTGAGGATTATAAAGATGATGTTTATTTCATGGTAGATAGTGACAAGGTGTATATTCAGATAGTTAGGCCAAGAATTGCATGGATAAAACCTTTAGGATATGAGGTGAAAATTGATGAAACTAAGGACATAATTGAGGCATTCATAAATGAGCCAGTTGATCCTAAGGCTGCTTAGTTTGGGACATCTGATGAGGCAAAGGCTAGGATAGAACTAGAAATTAAACTTTCTCAGGCAATTAACAAAGGCAAGAAGAGGATTGCCAAACTAAAAACAAGTTCTACTCTTTTGTTAACTAAAGGAAAAGGTGACAATGAAGAAAAATTAGAAGAAGAAGAGCCACTAAAAAATAAGTGTAAGGTAATCATTAGCGAGCCTATCAAGACATCCACTATTGTATTCACAAGAACATCATCCTGGAAGAAAGTAGATAAAGGAGGAGACATAATTTTCAAGAGATCTCCACCCACATTTGTGGAATGAATGAAAGAGTTAGAATTAGGTTCTAGAATTACAAATTTCAAGGCATTAAAATATGAGACCAAGATTGCTGATGAGCAGAAGCAAATAGAAGACATATTGATATCCAAGATGGGTAATTGGAAATACACACCTAACCAACTTACTCAACAGATTCCTAATGCATTGATGGAAAAAATTAAACCAAGATGGAAGAATGCAATGCAAACTACACAAGATATATATGAGTAGACACTAAGACAACTTATGCCAAATTTTCCTGACAAGGAGGTGAAAGAATCTTTCAAGAAATATAAAGAAAAGTTAACTTTAAGATTCAACCCCTGTCTTATTCTATTCAAAGATATTGAGCATGTTGTGAAGAACACTACAAATACATGGAAGAATGCATATCTTCTTCATAAACTAAGTGATTTTTTTGTAAGTGTAAGTGATAAGGATGATGATGATGATTAGGAGGAGAAAGATGAAGAGAAAGATGATGAAGAGGTGACTCATTTTGATAATATAGATGACAAAGAGGAATAGGGGCAGAAAGCTACCGAGGAAGATGTGTAAGATACTAAGGAGATCGACATAGTGAAGATTGTTGTAGTGGTCATAGCCTTACTTCCTCATTCTCCTAGCAAAAAATTGATAACATCAAGCTTGGAGATAGCCTCAGAAGGATTGAAAGCACAAGCTCTCAATCAATCTCTGCACCAGTCTAGCTTAGTACTTCATTGATAGTAGTGCCAAGCACTTCATCTACTAAGCTGCAAAATCTCCCCTCTACATCAATTTTGTCTACACTAGGTATTCCTACTTCTAGTATTTCAATGAGTTCAATATTCATTTTTACAGCAAGTCCCACCATTTCCATTATTGTTTCCCTTCCTAGTATGCAAGCAATAAGTGCAAGGACAGTTGAGACCAAGCCTCAACTAAGTGCAAAATTTTTGGGTAAAGACAAAGAAAAGGAGGAGGATGTAGCTCTTGATGAGGAGATTGTCATTCCTAAATGGAACATCTCAAATCTAAGTCCTGATCAAATGTAAATTTTTGGTGAACTACTTCAAAGGAAAGCCAAGTAGCAAAGGCTAAGAGAGGAAAGAAACAAGGAGTATAAAATCATTGAGGATGCTAAGAAAATTCTAGCAGAGGCTCTAGGCATGGAGGTTGATACTTCTCAACCAATTTTGTATTAGTTGGCAAAGGCAATCTAGAAATATAATGAAGATTTGGATGGATAGGATAAATTATTGCAAAAAGCCGAGAAATTTTTTGAGAATAAAGTTTTAGAACTTATTGCTCAACAACTTGGCATTCATCAAGTAGAATTGTCTGCTATTTTAGGCTCTCTAAAGAACTCTTGCATTAATGTATATTTTCTTTGTGTAAAACTATGTGATACATCAATTTTTACAAAAGAGATAAGAGATAAATTATCAAAAATTAATGAAGATCTAAAGGCAAGTGCACAACAATTGTAGCTTGACCTGAGTTCTAGCTTTGCTCACTTCAATAAGATCAAATTTTTGACAGATATGTAGACATAATTTCTCAAAGAAGAGGCAGGAATTAGATCTACATTGACAGATATTTAGAATATGATTCATCCTAACATGGATGCATTGTAGAAGCACATTGCAAATTCAAAAATGTTCATCCATGACAATAATTTCTCCATTGCAAACCACATGATTCAATTATTAGTAGAAGTGTAAGTTGCATTACACACATGCAAGGTCTTGCAAGAGAATTGGGACAAGAATTTGGTGCTTATTTTGAAGGTACACTCAAATTTTTTGTCACATTTTGGCATTACTATGTAAATAAATTTATAGCATAAATCTTTGGCATTAATGTCAAAAAGGGGGAGAAGCTATAAGAAGATATAAAGTGGGAGAAAATTGGATAAGATGTAAAAAGAGAAAGGGGGGGGAAATTGAATAAGATGTAAAAATAGAAAGGGGGAGAAAATTGAAAGAAGATTGTAGAGAAAATGTATATTGTACGTATAGTATATTGTATATTATGTATGGGGGAGCATTACCATGTATAGAAAAATATCTCTTACAAAACCAATTCTGAAAAATCTCAAAAATAGTATACTCTACTGAGTTGGAGACATAAGGTGATGGATAAAGATTTTTTTGAATTTAGTTTTGACTAATAAGTGTTTTTGTCACTAATGCCAAATGGGGAGATTGTTGACATTCCAGTCATGTTTGTTATGAGTGACATACACTTATTCAAATTGTAAGTTCATACCGAGCATATTGTTATAGTTAACAGTGTTAACCAAGCATTTCAGTTGATATTGAGTCCTTTGGTTAGATTTTTGTTTGCACCGAGTAGTTACTACAAAGTTGATGATCAACAGTGTAAATTGAGCATCTTAGTGTATGTCGAGTTTACTAGTGCAAACTGAGTTGTGTAGTGCTTACCGAGTTCATTGTTGATGTGATGGGAGTCTAGTGTTAACCAAGCTACTCAATGTTAACCAAGTGACTCAATTTATATTGAGCTCATAGTGATAGCATTGACTAAGCTATGTAGTGTGAATAAGTGATTTAGTTTATATGCCAAGTTTTATAGTATTTGCCAAGTCACCAGTGCAAACCAAGTTCAAGACTACTTGGAAGTGATCAGTATGGATCGAGCTTCTATGTCTACTAAGTGCATGATGATGTTGAGCATTGATAGTGGATGTCAATTATCATAACCTCATTGAGTTAGTCTTCAGAACCCAAGTTTCTACACTTTGGCCAACATTGAAATATTTGTGTAAACTTGTATTATGGTTGAGTTTGTAATTGTGTAATTGGATTGGTATATATGTAATGTATTGTATCACATCCAAATAATTTAAGAGAAGTAATGTAATCATCAAAGAAGAGCAGAAGAGAAAATTACAAAGGCTACAGTAGTATAAGGAGTAGCAAAGATTTATCTATCATAGCAAGGTGATTTGTACACTCAAAGGAATCTCATTCAACAAACCAAGTTGTAGATTAGATATCAACTGCCACTTCATCCTAATAGGTGGATCAGTCAAATCCTTTAACAAGGTAGATCTAACAATCTTATGTAAATCTATTTATTGAGTGCATAATTCATTGTATGCTTGTAAATATTTTTACAAGGTATACCTAGTAGTCCTTATTGCTCCTAATAGAGAAGATCATCAGAAGTGATCATTGTAAGCCTTAATAGGCCAACTTTATACTGTAGTACTAAAGCTTGTGGGTATCATCCTCACCCCAATTTTACTTTCTATTTGGAAGGTTTCTAGGTCATCGAATCTTGTCTGTTAAAGTGTTGTGTATTCTTTCATGTTTTCAATTTCTCATGCATGCAGTTAGATTAGAATATACATGAAGGATTAATTGCTAATTAGGGATAAATTTTTATAGGTTACTAATTCACCCCTCCCCTCTTAGTAACTTAGCCTATCATAATATTTTCAACACATCTAATTCCATTTACACACATTTAAAGATATTGAATAGGATCTTAATTTCATTCATTGCTAATGTTGTCACATCCCTATGATGGTTTATTTAAAAATCAAACCCACATTTTTACAACCCTATATAGTTAGGTTGACAAAATGACATTTTCCCATGCTTTTAATTACATATATTTTTCCCTTTTTTATATCAATTTTATTTTTTTTAAAGTACAATTAAATAAATTACTATTAGAAATATGATATTTTCTTGATATGAATACATATGTGTATTATTGTATTTCATGTTTAATAATTTGTTGATTTATTGAAGACTACATGATAATCAAATCATTATGTTTCTAATGTTTAATGATGATAAATGTTGATCACAATGTTTTTGGAATAATTGTTAAATTATGTACAATTCTTCTAATCAAATTATACATTTGATCTACTCTTATGGATTTAATTTACTATCAACAAGTAAATTTATGTCGATATAGTTCTTGTATGAAATATTATTTTTCTATGTTTTAACATAATGTGAGAAGGGAAGAAATGAAAATAGGAATGTTGCTTCTCTTTTTAAAAGTTGCACATTCATAAAAAAAGATGTCCAGTAGTCTAGAAGGGTCACAAGTATGAAATCATTCAATGATACTACATTAAGTGTGTAACATTGAAACAAGAAATGATAATGAGGTAATAAATTCTAATATGGAAGACTTAGATGCACTTACAATCAAAATTGGAAGTATTATACTTTATGTTTAAATATAAAACAAATAGAATCTTCAAAATATCTGAAACTATTGGTCTAAGATCTCAAATTTATAACCTATATGCCTATCAAATTCAAGCTAGATCTAGAGGGTACAAAGTCCATGATTCATCATATACCTAGGTACAAAACCTAAAATATTATAGTACATGGTATTTTTATGCTCTAACTATTCCTAATATATTAATAAAAGTTTTGGTAGCTCTATAATATATTCCTGTACATATAAAAATGGGTCAAAAGAAGGTTGGATAAAGGGTTTTTCCTTGGTCAAACCTATGTTTAGGAATCATCCTTTAAAAAAAATGAGATCAAGGAAATTTAAATGTCATGTAGGAGATGGTATATTTAATAAATTGAGTAATCATATCTTGGCAAAAAAAAATCTTCTTTGATTATGCTTAAATGTGTTGGTCCAATAACTTTGACTTAACACAAAAACTCAAAAGTAAATCATGAAAGGAAAAAGAACTCATAGAATTTGATGTTGGCAGTCACCATAATATTTGATTAACATGAAAGAAAATACTTGAATAGGTGAATTTATCTCCTTCCTTGGTAGAAAAATAATTTTCTTAACCTCTAATGGGGAATTTATATTTAAGATCTAGGCAGAGAAATACCTTGAATTATTGTGAAGAATGTCAGATATTGAATACTTAGGCTTGACTAGATTCCTTGCACTTGATATCTCGATTATGAATAACTCATAAAAATAATAGAGGACTATTGAGAATGGATATGAAAAAAATGAATTACCAAAATGAGAAGAAGTAGGGTGTTTATATACCTTTAGAAACATTTTGATTGTCAAATCTCAATGAAGCCAAAATTAAGTCCCAATCCTCTGTTGCATTGTTGAGATAGAGATGCAATTCATATTTAGGCTCAATATTTGGGGTATAGGGAGTTGAAATACCCTATACCCCAAGCATAGAAATTGTTTTCTTTTTAAGGAAAAAATGGCAAGCCACTGTAATATATTTATATTAAAAAACTAATTCAAAATAAGTCAACTGGGAAAAAATCAAGAAGAAAATCGAGCATCATTGCTTATGTACCAAAGCATAGAAATTATTATCCATTATGTACCCACCAATCAGAGCCTAAATTAGGACCATGGGTGTAAACAATGAGAGGATACATAGGAAGTTAAGGTATAGCCCATTCCAAGGTTATGAGAGAATATAAATGCCATAAATAATAATATAAAGCTTAGGTTATGAAAAAAATTATGGGGTTGAAGGAAAAAAATAGGGAACACTTGTGCATAAGGGCTAAGCACCTTAGTACTAAATAATGTTGAAAAGAGAGATAATCCATATTTGAATTTAGGTATCCATTAAATATCTTATTAGGTCTTGTACTACAATCTACACTTATCATTTGTTTGAGATAGAAAGATCAATACTATAGTTTTCATATATATATATATATATATATATAGACACACACACACACACAAACACACACACACACACACACACACACACACACACACACACACACACACACACACACACACACACACACACACACACACACATAGACACACACACATATGTATAGATATATATACACATACATATACGTGTGTGTGTGTGTGTGTGTGTGTGTGTCTTATTAATATAATAACTTTATGGAAGGCTCATATATCAAGGCATATAAACCCTAATCCCCATCACCAAATAGTTGTTGAAACCAATTCATATATTTAAATGAATTTTTTTCTATAATTAATTATACAAATAAATTAATTCCACATATTTTAAAGGGTCATTTTGGTTCAACTTAAATTATGATACACATCCTTATAATTTCTAAAGTTACTTCATTTAATCTAGAAAATATTTTACTTAGAAATATTATTTTCTTTATTAGTTTTGCAAATATTATGTTGCTAGACTTTCAATATATACCTTTCAAGCTCCTACCTTAAGGACTATGCAATGAAAATGTATGTGAGTCCTTGACTAGTCAGCCCTAGGTGACTCTCTTCTCATCAAACATCCCAAGGGTTTTACCATTTTTCATTTTTTGGGACTTCTCTTCTTTGTTTCCTACCTACACCTCTGTGGAGGATTCTTGTGATTCTTATGCGCCTTTGGTCTTAGGTGATCTATGGTAGGGTATGTTTCTATTTGAGCATCTTCCCAATGAGAAGAAAGTCATAATTGCTTCTACAAAAATTCCTATCTCCAAGAATGTGTTCTCCTTAGATTCTAGCCCTTTTTATTATCTTTTCATTAGTGGAAAGCTTCATCAAACTAGATTCCAAATATTAGAGTGATAAAGGCATCTGTAGGTGTATTTTCATGTGGATTATGGTGAGATGATCAGGAAAGCATGATTTTAAGGCTATGGAACTCTTAGAGAAAAACTATGAACTCAAAATCTTGATTCTATTTAGAAAAATGGATTTCTATCTATTTGATTGCTCCTTTGGAATAAAAACCCTTAAAATATCTTTATGAAGAATTAGAAAGAAGAATTCAAGGTTAGCAGTTGCTTTGACATTATAAAGAAATAAATCTACTATCAACAATCCATGTTAAGGCTCAAAAGGAAAAGCAACCAAAGTGATGGAAATTTTTCTAATTGTCGAGTCCTTTGGAAAGTATAAGTTCCCATGGTGTCTTTTTTCCTAAAGAGGTATCTGCAAATCTTGTCTTCCAGAGTTTAAGAAGATGAAGATTTTCAAAGCTGCATCATCTCAAATGTGAATTATATTCTTCGAAGATGCTAATATAATCCCATGTGTTGGAGTAGTTGGCCATACCCAAGCCCAATGCAAAGGAAATGTTTCACTAAAATATAAAGTAGAAAGGTTGTATCATGGCTTCTACAAGTCATTGTGATAAAGTGAAAGAAAAGCCTTGCAAAGGAAAGAAACAAATGAAGTCTCCCAAGTACTAAAGGAGAATCTCACATGATGAATTGAAGGAAATCCATACTAAGCTAGGCTTGTGGAGAGATAATATCAGTCTCCTTTCCTTTGCTTAATGAGTTTAATGAGGATTAATGCTCTAGATTTTGTAATAAAAGAAGTATCTTTCGAAAAGCTTAACTATAAAAGGGCTCGAAAAGGAAATAATCTCGCTACCCTAGAAGATTAAAGTAAGTTATTTATTCATATTTGTAAATCATCATCTAAGTAGGATTAATGTTACTTTCAGGGATGTTTATCCACCTAATTAAATGAAAATCCAACTGTTATGCCATTAGATATGAGTTATGTCAATTGTGTGGCACCAACATTTGAATTCCCCAAACTATATGATTGAATTTCAGCCAAATGAAGTTCCTCATTTATTAATGGCTATTTTTTACAAATTTGTCAAGTCTTTGATATCTCTATGTGAAATATAAGAAAATGATAGTCAAATAAGCTAGGTATTATCATCTAGTTAGACTACAAAGTGAGATTAAGAACTACTCTGATATGTCTCAAATTATTTCATCTTGGTGATCTACATACAAGATTGAATGCTCAATACATCCATCAAGAAATCGCACAAAAGCTAAAGGAGAGAGGATTAGTTTAATCTATTGGGTTTCCCATGACTGTGCAAGTGCTAGAATTAGTGAAGGAATGCGTCGAGAGGTATCATCAGAAGACAAAGTAGATTTTGTTGCCTGATCAATCTATTCTTATTTTAGTGAATAGAGAATTGTTGCAATCCACCTTTACAATTCCAGTGAAGGATGAATATTGTGATATTGATTTGGCTCCTCTGCATCAATGTTTAATGAGAAGAAAACTCAAAGGAGAGGAGATGTACAAAGTACATGGTTCTAGACTCCTTAATGTAAGAAGATAAAAATATTGAGGACTCTTTTTAGAACTAATCTGAGGAGGGAAATTGTGGATATCTTGGCTCTATTGCTAAGAATAAAATGAAAAGAGGAGGTCCTAGATTTCATAGAGCACCAATTGTACTTGGTTCAAGCCATTTGTGCTAATGAATTACAAATTGATTGGGCTTAGATAATTTGTGATGAGATTTCCTCATGGCTAAATTCAGCAAGGGCATTTTTAAAATGTTTTATGTATTCCTATCTTACATATGCCTTAGCTACACATCATCTATGGCCTACTTTCCCTTGTATTGAAGATTTCAATGAGAATACCAAGGTGTATGAATTATATCCATCTTTAAAATTGGAGAAGATCTTTGGGGCATATGTGAAGGTGAATGATGCCTTTACCATGAGGCTATGTCATGAATTACAAGGATGTCTTGAGCGGAGGTTTTCACTTGAAACCATGTCAATGGTAAGCCAATTTAGATGTTTTTTTATTAAATTTCCATCTTTCTCCTACAATAGGATTGGTGCATTCGATTGATTTTTGAAGAGACTCCCCAGGTATCTAGAAGATAAGGTCCTTCTTGTTTAATTTTGTAGACAAATATTAGATGTTAACACCTTATTTTCTAATGTGAAGAAGATGGCCATTATTTCTTTTCCAATTGTACTAGGGCCCTATTCTTGTGCCTCTAGGTTTGATGCCCAAAATTTAGTCAAGGACTTTGAGAATATAATTAAACTAATAGATTATGAAATTATAAGGTGTCAATACAATCTCGTTACCTTTGTAAAAGATCATCTTAAGCTTGGTTATGCTTATAGGCATGTCCCAAATATCGAAGACTGTTGGGCTAGATGTCACAATTAATACCAAACTAGAGAAAAATACTGGTTTAGATTGATAATTGATGAGATTAAAATGTATAATGATAATGTTGATGTTAGTGATATCATAAATGATGGTTCCTACATGAGACCCACTACCTATGATAAGATTAAGGACACTCCCATGGTTTCAATTCCACTTGATGTCCTATGATTGATAAAATGGAAGTCTTGATGGATTGAATCATGAAGAGGACTGAAAAATGGGTAGAATGGATCAAAGAAAGGAAAAAGAGAAGTGGAACCACAACTCCAGCTAGTGAAGTAGCATCTATAGCAGCTTAGTTCCCATCAACAACTACTTCTACTACTGCAATAACATCAACATCAATTGGACCATCACAATCTGTTGGCAAAGGAGACCAAACCCCTAAGTAGAACATTTAAGTCCCTCCAACCTATGGAGGAGGATCTCTACCATATACTAAAATTTTTGGAGATGAAGATGCAGAGAAAGATAAGCAAGAGAAGAATGAGAAATCAGCAACTAAGGCCTCCTCCCTAATGCCAATCATCAATTTTGATGGTGACAATTATCCTTTGAATGGTCAAGAGAAAGAACCATCTGAGAAAGGTAAGATATTAGCCTTATCCATTACTAAGAAAACTACCCTTCCATTTGCTAGCAGGAGTAAGGTGACACCCCCTATTGCAAGGAAGCTCTTTGATCCATCATCCCTGCAATCAACACTTAATGCCCTTTCAACTGAATCTTGGTTGGAATAGACTATTGATAGAAAGAAGATGAGATGTGAGGAAATTTCTCCATGTAAGATCTAATTGCACAAGAATCCCAACCCCAACCAATGTCGAAGAAGGAAAAGAAATAGAAGAACCTAGGAACATTGTCAACTAGTGCAACTATTGGACACATGTTGATGACGGGCCACACCACCCATACCAACTCACAACCAAAAATGCAATAATATGGAGACAAGAGAGATGACAAAATGCTTCATAAAACTTCCATTAATACTTGAAATTCATTAGAATATTATCCAAATGGAAAAACTCCAAATTCTTACAATATAAGAGAGATTTCTTGCTAAGAGCTTCTACAAGAAATTACATCCGAAGAGCTTCTACTTGAAGAGCTTGTCTTGAAGAGCTTCTATTTCTCCAACTTCCATTAGAAGAGCTTCCATTTCTTCAACTTCCATTAGAAGAGCTTCCATTTCTTCAACTTCCATTAGAAGAGCTTCCATTTCTTGAACTTGATTACAAATGATAATAGGCCTTTCTTAAATAGGCACTTCTAACCCAAGACATTACAAACACAACCAATGTGGGATAAAAGGTAAATAAAACTACCTTTAAATAAATATTAAATTCCCACCCAAATACAACTAAGCACCCAACAAATATTAAATGCATGATTTAAGGAACTTTCCACAAACTTCTAAGATGCCACCTACACACCTCGATTAATGGAATGACAACTATTTTTATTATTTTCTATTTATGCCACCCATGCATTTATGCCACCCATGCACCTTGAAAATAGAAATTCCTCTTTTCTCCATTTTTCCTATTTTTCTATTTTTTATTATTTTCCTTCCATTTTCGTCACTTTCTCTCTCCTCCACAATTTTTTATTTTTATTTTTTTTTTAATCTTTTTTTTTTCCTCTTTTTTTTTTTTTTTTCCTAATAATTTAATTTTCCCATGCAAGATGTTCCTGCATCAGACTCCCTTGGTAGATAGAAAAGCGTGTCCCACACTTTGATGTCAAAAGAAAGATATAGAACCATCTTCATCTTCACCACAAGCTTCCACCTCAACAGGACAAGAAAACCAACATGCAAATCTTCCACATTTTTTTTGTTGATGCATGATGCTCCTGCATCCGACTCCCATGGTAGGAAAAATTTTGTGAATATGGATTCACAAAATGAAGTAGGCACTGTTGACATTTTTTTTTTTTCTCTTCCTCCAACACATAGCTGGAACAAATATCCGATGCCAATATATTTCCTTCTTTCTTCTTTTCCAACACCTGGCTGGAACAAGTGTTTGCTGCTGAAAATACTCCTTCGCAATGAACTCTATCCAAGTATAACTCTCATCCTCATCCAATCTTATTGAATTAATCACACCTGTAATAAACCCAACAACACCATACCAATCTTCCTTTGCATACCACACATCACTAACAAGATCCTCATGCAAACCATCATCAATATCTTTTAAACTCATCTCAAATTCAGCATCATATAATGCATAAGAATTTACCTCTTTAACATATTCATCTTTGCTTGCTTCTTTCATGTTGTCAACAATGCATGTAACTACTCCACTTGCTTGATCTCCAACGAAGGCACTACATGTTTCCTCCATTGCTACAATCTTCAAATCATCTTGATCTATTTTAGGTTCATAAATCTTGTCATCTTCATGCTCTTCCTCTTCTCATTCATCTTCTTCAACTTTAGGTTCGCAAATGATTTCCTCTTCATCCGCTTGCTCTTCCACTAGATCATCTTTCTTTTCCACATCCAAGGAATTATCAACATCTCTTTGCTGGTAATGTGCTCTTCTCTTCTGCAACTCAACTTCTAATTCATTCACTTGCTTCTGCAAATCAACTAGCAATGCCTCTTGATTTCTTGCCCTAATTTTCTCAAGTCGAGGAATCCTCAGAATCCATCCAATCACTAAAGTCATCTTCTTCTTTCTCTTCTCCATAATCAAGTCTTTAGAAGAAAAATCTCATGCAACACAAAAACCTCGTGCAAACTGCCTCACAGTCGGTGATCTGTCTACACAATCAAGAACTTCTTGACAAACTTCACCCAACTCAAGGTCCTGGTGCAAACTGCCTCACATTCGGCGATCTGTCTACACACTCAGGAACTCCTGCTCTAATACCACTGATGACGGGCCACACCACCCATACAAACTCACAGCCAAAAATGCAATAATATGGAGACAAGAGAGATGACAAAATGCTTCATAAAACTTCCATTAATACTTGAAATTCATTAGAATATTATCCAAATGGAAAAACTCCAAATTCTTACAATATAAGAGAGATTTCTTGCTAAGAGCTTCTACAAGAAATTACATCCGAAGAGCTTCTACTTGAAGAGCTTGTCTTGAAGAGCTTCTATTTCTCCAACTTCCATTAGAAGAGCTTCCATTTCTTCAACTTCCATTAGAAGAGCTTCCATTTCTTCAACTTCCATTAGAAGAGCTTCCATTTCTTGAACTTGATTACAAATGATAATAGGCCTTTCTTAAATAGGCACTTCTAACCCAAGACATTACAAACACAACCAATGTGGGATAAAAGGTAAATAAAACTACCTTTAAATAAATATTAAATTCCCACCCAAATACAACTAAGCACCCAATAAATATTAAATGCATGATTTAAGGAACTTTCCACAAACTTCTAAGATGCCACCTACACACCTCGATTAATGGAATGACAACTATTTTTATTATTTTCTATTTATTCCAAAAGGAGGATAGGTTTCATGAGTTAACTCCAAATGATTTTGAAATTAGAACTATATATATAGGGGTACACTAGTACATGATTCTATTTTCAACATCTAGAAATCAACAAATGTGAACATTGAAGATATGTTAAAGGAATTAAGGATAGAGAAATAGGTACTAAAATCCTCAAACAAAGAATTAATGAATTATATTAGAGAAACACTTGGAGATATATCTGTTAGTACCTTTGACCCAATTGCAAAGGAGAATAAAAATCTATTGACTATGCTACAACAAGAAAGAAAATTTGATTAACTTGGCTGAGCTTGGATTGAAGAAAAATGAAGACCCAAGATCCCCCTCTCATAGTGAACCTTGGAAACTCATTGTTAGATACAGATAAATTGAGAGAGGTAGTGCTAAGTCACCTAACCTCAATGAAGAAATAATCAACAAGCTTAACAGATAAATTGACCTTATTACAAGAGGTCATTTGATATGAAGACTAATGTTGCTATGACACATGGGATCCTTAAGTTAGGTCAAGAACCATTGCTTCGATGGAAGCAATCTATAGAGTTTAAAGCTGAAAACTTAATGAAGTCAGAAGAAGAATTAAAGGGTGTCTAGGATTCAATAAAGAAAGGTGAGGAAAAAATATTTGAATATCTAAAGGATCTACATACTAAATCATATGTCATGCTAGAATAATAACCAGCTAGTAAACATTGAGAAAATGAAGTCTAGGTTTTTGGAATTCATTGAAGAAACTACTAATCCAACACCTCCAAGTGGTGAAAATTTTGGAACTCATAGCAGTTGATTGCATCCTCAAGCATGCAATAGAGAAGCTTCAATCAAAGGTCTCTAGAGTTGAAGAATTGATAGAAATGCATGGTTATTGGGTTGTCAAAGCTGACAACATCCTTATCCCAAGTGTCAAGGAGATAAAGAATGTAATTGATTCCATGAAGGCACACAAAACTAAAGTTGTAACTCCAAAGAAGATTTGATGCTCTGTTGGAGGCATTATATTCTACCCAGAATGAATCTATTGCAAAATGTGACAAGTGTCCTCTCTCTCTCTCTCTCTCTCTCTCTCTCTCTCTCTCTCTCTCTCTCTCTCTCTCTCTCTCTCTCTCTCTCTCTCTCTCTCTCTCTCTCTCTCTATTTTTGTATCCCAATCTAGCATTCTCTATGTAGGCTGCATAAGCTTTGTAATGGATGACGTGCTAGTCAACCTATTTTTAGATACAGCTTCTCAAAGATGCATTATATTGTAATCATGAAATGTAACTAGCCATTATCTAAGGGACTATAAATGTAACTTTTGAAGAAGCGAATAAGATTAGAAAACTTTGGTCTAGACAAACCCCTATAGCTTTGACTATTGTGTGAGAATAAGCATCTACATTTTAATTATGTTATTCATGTTAGCATAGTATAGTTCCATATAGTTCTTTGGAATGAATCATGTTCCTGATGAAAGCTTTGGGATTGAAAATAAACCTTGTGTTATTGCTTTCCTTATAGAGGTTTTATGTAGTCTTACTATCATTCATAGTATTATTCCATTTCCTCTTTTCCATGCAAATTAGTTTCGCGTACATTTTCATTACTATGTGAGAGGTTCTAGATATGGTTGATGTGTGTTATTGAATTAGAAGCAATCTATTGGTATGGAATCTCATCAATTTGGGAAATCTTTGGATTGCTTAGTTAATCACATTTTCTCTTCTTATGCAGTATGCATTAGTAGTTCAATAGTTAAGCTTGCATAGTTGCATCATGCATTTAGTAGCCAAATTAGATTGCATGTCAGGAGTAAGAAGAACTTCAAAGTGACTCATATACATTCATTCTCATGGAGGTTGTGGGTTACCATTAAAAATTCACCTGGATTGCCTGAATTAATGAGCAATCTGGTTATATCTTCTTTTTTTGTTTGGTTAAGAGCATACCCCTAAATTATTTAATCAACCAAAAACATTATTCATTGCAAAATTTTGCACATAAGGGAGTTGTACCTTTCAATTTAGGGGTCCTTGATAGAAAACCTACATGGACCCATTTTATTGGTTTCAACTTATTCTTCCACTACATTAGATACTTTAGAGTCAAGGCATAAACCAAAATCAAGGGAGAAAAACTGTTAACCAACATATTATTAAAAAAAAAGGTAAGGTACCCATTGCATATTATACTAAAAAAGAGTACAATAGAAATGGTTGCATTCATGAAAGAAATTAGGGATATTTACAACATAATGCCCCAAAGCTTGCACATAACAGACTAAACATAGAGATAGGGGTAAGAATATGGTTGCACTCATGAAATAGATTAGTGTTGTCTATATACATAATGACCCAAGACATTACACAAAATAGAGAAAACATAGAGGTGGGGGCAAGAATTTCAAGAAGGGATCAACAATCCTAACTCTAAGTAAAATAGATGACAAAAGTTAGTGACTGGTTATTTTTATTTCAAATGTTGTTTAAATTTTATTTTACTATATTTAAAAAAAATGTCAACAATATTTTTTATTCAATTACATGATTATGACAACAATCCATGGCTTCTTCTTAATATATGAATTTGACAAAATACATGAGTTTGTGAGACAATTGATGTGCTTGGATAAAAATATATAGAACCTCGTATGAATTTAGCTTCTTTAGTGGTGTATTTTCTTTCTCTTCTAGGGTTGGAAAAAGATGGCTTTGCTAATTAAACAAAACTTTTTGATAAGATTCATCATTTAGTGTGACGCAACTGCCATCTAAAATGAGTCAAAATCTATAATGTGGTGTTCAAACCAAAACTTGTTCATTAAGTTTGTCATTCTTAATTACAAGATTATCAAGCATGACACATAGGAGAGAAGATTATTTATTATTATGTAATAAAGTAGCTCTATTACATGACAATGACATGACAATATATCCATTGCTTCTTATGTAGAAGGCCTATAACATAGTGAATAATTAAATAAAGTGACATGTAAACTTATGTAGACAGTTTAAATAAAGTCACAACAATTTTGTAATTAACCATAAGACTAGCAGCAATGAAATTTACTTTAGTTTGAAGACAAGAATGAAAATAACAGTAATAAAAATAATATTTGGTAAACATGCTCTCTATTGAGATAAAAAGGCACCAATCAAAATTCTCAATAACTATCCATTGATAATTTCTAGTAGGGTTGTTCTATTAGTGTAATTTTAAATAAGTCACATCAGAAAATCAAAGTTTAGAGTTTGTTCATTGAGCCAATATGCACTGAGTGCTCGTCCTTAAAGAAGATCTATACTAATCAATTTTTATTTATTTTTACAGTAACCTTGTTTCTTTCCCATTGCTATCATATTAGCATAGTGTCAATTGTGATGATTTTGTATGTATCTTTAAGGTTGGAGGAAGCTAGTTTGTCGAAATCACTTGAACTTTTAATGAATGAATTATAAAATAATTGACATGCAATTTCATTTAGAAAGTTTAAATCATGGTAGAATAATTTATAATCAATCATAATGCTACAAACAATGAAAATTCACTGAAAAACATAGTTGAATTACAAATATTTTCACATAAGGAAGCTTAATACTGAGTAACTGCCAAATGATGAACCCATCTATTAAAGTGATTTTAAATAAGCCATGTGAGCATAAAAGTATTGCTTAGGGGATTAAAAATAGTTAATAATTGACTGCCAATTGATAGATCTCTACTAAGAACCACTTATTATAGTGATTTTTAATGAGCCACGTTAGCTTAGTAGTATTGTTTAAGCCAAAATATACTCAATAATTGTCCTTGCAAGATGAATGAAAATAGAGAAGACAAAAATTTACAGTAGTCTCATGTAGCTTTCCTTAATGTTCATGCTTAGCCTAGGAAAGTGTTCGTAGAAGTGCTCCTATTTGGCTTTTTATGTATTGCAGGAAGGTGGCTCATTTTGAAGCCATATACTACCTTCTCTTGTAGGACCCCTTCCCCTCTATTACTCTAATTTAAGATTACACAATTACGTGCAATCCTTTATAGAGGGTTCAATAAAGTAACAGTAGTTTCTTAATCAACCATTAGACCAGCAGCAAAGAGAATTGGCTCCATTTCAAAGATAAGAATATATATAACAAAAGGTGAAAATGCTTTGACTTGTGATATTAATGTTCTTAGATGATTGATACTAATAGTGTTAGAAGAAGAATAAAGATAAACTGTACATAACTTTATATGATTCTTCCTTTTGGGAAAAAAATATTTCTAAATAGTGGTTTTGTTTGTTGGACTAGAATCACACCCGCTATTGCAAGGAAGCTCTTTGATCCATCATCCTTGCAATTAGCACTTAATGCCCTTTCAACTGAATCTTGGTTGGAATAGACTATTGATAGAAAGAAGATGAGATGTGAGGAAATTTCTCCATGTAAGATCTAATTGCACAAGAATCCCAACCCCAACCAATGTCGAAGAAGGAAAAGAAATAGAAGAACCTAGGAACATTGTCAACTAGTGCAACTATTGGACACATGCTTGTGGAGATTGCAAAACCTCAAAAGGAGGATAGCTTTCATGAGTTAACTCTGAATGATTTTGAAATTAGAACTATATATACAGGGGTACACTAGTACATGATTCTATTTTCAACATCTAGAAATCAACAAATGTGAAGATTGAAGATATGTTGGAGGAATTAAGGATAGAGAAAGAGGTACTAAAATCCGCAAACAAAGAATTAATGAATTATATTAGAGAAACACTTGGAGATATATATGTTAGTACCTTTGACCCAATTGCAAAGGAGAATAAAAATCTATTGACTATGCTACAACAAGAAAGAAAATTTGATCAACTTGGATGAGCTTGGATTGAAGAAAAATGAAGACCCAAGATCCCCCTCTCATAGTGAACCTTGGAAACTCATTGTTAGATATAGATAAATTGAGAGAGGTAGTGCTAAGTCACCTAACCTCAATGATGAAATAATCAACAAGCTTAACAGATAAATTGACCTTATTACAAGAGGTCATTTGATATGAAGACTAATGTTGCTATGACACATGGGATCCTTAAGTTAGGTCAAGAACCATTGCTTCGATGGAAGCAATCTATAGAGTTTAAAGTTGAAAACTTAATGAAGTCAGAAGAAGAATTAAAGGGTGTCTAGGATTCAATAAAGAAAGGTGAGGAAAAAATATTTGAATATCTAAAGGATCTACATACTAGATCATATGTCATGCTAGAATAATAACCAGCTAGTAAACATTGAGAAAATGAAGTCTAGGTTTTTGGAATTCATTGAAGAAACTACTAATCCAACACCTCCAAGTGGTGAAGATTTTGGAACTCATAGCAGTTGATTGTGTCCTCAAGCATGCAATAGAGAAGCTTCAATCAAAGGTCTCTAGAGTTGAAGAATTGATAGAAATGCATGGTTATTGGGTTGTCAAAGCTGACAACATCCTTATCCCAAGTGTCAAGGAGATAAAGAATGTAATTAATTCCATGAAGGCACACAAAACTAAAGTTGTAACTCCAAAGAAGAGTTGATGCTCTGTTGGAGGCATTATATTCTACCCAGAATGAATCTATTGCAAAATGTGACAAGTGTTCCCTCCTTCTCTCTCTCTCTCTCTCTCTCTCTCTCTCTCTCTCTCTCTCTCTCTCTCTCTCTCTCTATTTTTGTATCCCAATCTAGCATTCTCTATGTAGGCTACATAAGCTTTGTAATGGATGACGTGCTAGTCAACCTATTTTTAGATACAGCTTCTCAAAGATGCATTATATTGTAATCATGAAATGTAACTGGCCATTATCTAAGGGTCTATAAATGTAACTTTTGAAGAAGCGAATAAGATTAGAAAACTTTGGTGTGGACAAACCCCTATAGCTTTGACTATTGTGTGAGAATAAGCATCTACATTTTAATTATGTTATTCATGTTAGCATAGTTTAGTTCCGTATAGTTCTTTGGAATGAATCATGTTCCTAATGAAAGCTTTGGGATTGAAAATAAACTTTTTGTTATTGCTTTCCTTATAGAGGTTTTATGTAGTCTTACTATCATTCATAGTATTATTCCATTTCCTCTTTTCCATGCAAATTAGTTTCATGTGAATTTTCAAATTACTATGTGAGAGGTTCTAGATATGGTTGATGTGCGTTATTGAATTAGAAGCAATCTATTGGTATGGAATCTCATCAATTTGGGAAATCTTTGGATTGCTTAGTTAATCACATTTTCTCTTCTTATGCATTATGCATTAGTAGTTCAATAGTTAAGCTTGCATAGTTGCATCATGCATTTAGTAGCCAGATTAGATTGCATGTCAAGAGTAAGAAGAACTTCAAAGTGACTCATATACATTCATTCTCATGGAGGTTGTGGGTTACCATTAAAAATTCACCTGGATTGTCTGAAGTAATGAGCAATCTGGTTATATCTTCTTTTTTTGTTTGGTTAAGAGCATGCCCCTAAATTATTTAATCAACCAAAAACATTATTCATTGCAAAATTTTGCACATAAGGGAGTTGTACCTTCAATTTAGGGGTCCTTGATAGAAAACCTACATGGACCCATTTGATTGGTTTCAACTTATTCTTCCACTACATTAGATACTTTAGAGTCAAGGTATAAACCAAATTCAAGGGAGAAAAATTGTTAACCAACATATTATTAAAAAAAAAAGGTAAGGTACCCATTGCATATTATACTGAAAAAGAGTACAATAGAAATGGTTGCACTCATGAAAGAAATTAGGGATATTTACAACATAATGCCCCAAAGCTTGCACATAACAGACTAAACATAGAGATAGGGGTAAGAATATGGTTGCACTCATGAAATAGATTAGTGTTGTCTATATACACAATGACCCAAGACATTACACAAAATAGAGTAAACATAGAGGTGGGGGCAAGAATTTCAAGAAGGGATCAACAATCCTAACTCTAAGTAAAATAGATGACAAAAGTTAGTGACTGATTATTTTTATTTCAAATGTTGTTTAAATTTTATTTTACTATATTTAAAAAAAATGTCAACAATATTTTTTATTCAATTACATGATTATGACAACAATCCATGGCTTCTTCTTAATATATGAATTTGACAAAATACATGAGTTTGTGAGACAATTGATGTGCTTGGATAAAAATATATAGAACCTCGTATGAATTTAGCTTCTTTAGTGGTGTATTTTCTTTCTCTTCTAGGGTTGGAAAAAGATGGCTTTGCTAATTAAACAAAACTTTTTGATAAGATTCATCATTTAGTGTGATGCAACTGCCATCTAAAATGAGTCAAAATCTATAATGTGGTGTTTAAACCAAAACTTGTTCATTAAGTTTGTCATTTTTAATTACAAGATTATCATGCATGACACATAGGAGAGAAGATTATTTATTATTATGTAATAAAGTAGCTCTATTACATGACAATGACATGACAATATATCCATTGCTTCTTATGTAGAAGGCCTATAACATAGTGAATACTTAAATAAAGTGACATGTAAACTTATGTAGACAGTTTAAATAAAGTCACAACAATTTTGTAATTAACCATAAGACTAGCAGCAATGAAATTTACTTTAGTTCAAAGACAAGAATGAAAATAACAGTAATAAAAATAATATTTGGTAAACATGCTCTCTATTGAGATAAAAAGGCACCAATCAAAATTCTCAATAACTATCCATTGATAATTTCTAGTAGGGTTGTTCTATTAGTGTAATTTTCAATAAGTCACATCAGAAAATCAAAGTTTAGAGTTTGTTAATTGAGCCAATATGCACTCAGTGCTCGTCCTTAAAGAAGATCTATACTAATCAATTTTTATTTATTTTTACAGTAACCTTGCGTCTTTCCCATTGCTATCATATTAGCACAGTGTCAATTGTGGTGATATTGTATGTATCTTTAAGGTTGGAGGAAGCTAGTTTGTCGGAAATCACTTGAACTTTTAATGAATGAATTATAAAATAATTGACATGCAATTTCATTTAGAAAGTTTAAATCATGCTAGAATAATTTATAATCAATCATAATGCTACAAACAATGAAAATTCACTGAAAAACACAGTTGAAATACAAATATTTTCACATAAGGAAGCTTAATACTGAGTAACTGCCAAATGATGAACCCATCTATTAAAGTGATTTTAAATAAGCCACGTGAGCATAAAAGTATTGCTTAGGGGATTAAAAATAGTTAATAATTGACTGCCAATTGATAGATCTCTACTAAGAACCACTTATTATAGTGATTTTAAATGAGCCACGTTAGCTTAGTAGTATTGTTTAAGCCAAAATATACTCAATAATTGTCCTTGCAAGATGAATGAAAATAGAGAAGACAAAAATTTACAGTAGTCTCATGTAGCTTTCCTTAATGTTCGTGCTTAGCCTAGGAAACTGTTCGTAGAAGTGCTCCTATTTGGCTTTTTATGGCTCGTTTTGAAGCCATATACCACCTTCTCTTGTAGGACCCCTTCCCCTCTATTACTCTAATTTAAGATTACACAATTACGTGCAATCCTTTATAGAGGGTTCAATAAAGTAACAGTAGTTTCTTAATCAACCATTAGACCAGCAGCAAAGAGAATTGGCTCCATTTCAAAGATAAGAATATATATAACAACAGGTGAAAATGCTTTGACTTGTGATATTAATGTTCTTAGATGATTGATACTAATAGTGTTAGAAGAAGAATAAAGATAAACTGTACATAACTTTATATGATTCTTCCTTTTGGGAAAAAAATATTTTTAAGTAGTGGTTTTGTTTGTTGAACTAGAATCACACTAAGTTTTTTAAATGAAAAATCTATTTATTACCCTGATTTCAAATGACATTCTTGAATCCTTTACATAAAGTATGTTAATTTTAAAATGAAAAATCAAACAATGTACTTGAATAAAATATTATATGATTAATGTTTATTGTGTTTTTTTAGATAGATTGTATTTCTGTTTATTCATTGAAGTTTCAGATCACACTCTATAATTCATTAACAGAAACACAGTCTAACTATTATCTTGTATCATATAATCAATAAATCTAAGAAAAATGTCCTTTCTAATCATAAGATTACGTTAAATAGAAAGATAATAAAAAGCACTAACTAATGAACCATCAAAATCCAAACCACACGGCTCAAGATAATGTGACCCAGTAAAAAAATTAAATAGATAGTTTTTAAAACTGTAGAGTCTGTCCAGTACTGAAAGACCATAATAGAAAGAATTTGAGAGAGAAAAATGACCTGTATTCTTATTACTCTCTGCCGACAGACAGGTTACTTCATAGAAACATTGTGTACCCAACATCATATCAAATCAAGAAAGAACTTTTTTTTTTTTTTTGGTTCAAATTCATCTTTATTGAAGAGTTATTAGGAAAGATTCTTAATGGAAATTTAAACATATCTTCGTACACCTTTTGTTTTGCTGTTTTCTGGTTTTATTGGTTAAGGACAAATTGGTGGAGATAAAAACTCTCATCTCATTTCATTTTCAAAGGGCAGGACAAATTCTTACATTCTATCAGACATCAAGTGCATTTTGGTTGGTCTTTTGGGTTGATCATGGTGTCTTCCAAGTGCAAGTTCCTCGAATCATATGGATTCCAAGTAATTCCAAACCTGCAAAAGTTTCAGTACAAGTCAAATCATGCATGATTGTGCCTTTAGTTATATTCAAAGTGTCCTTATGAGCCTTCTTTTGGTTCTCAGATAATACATATAATATTATTATATGGAAAAGTAGTGTAGATAAAAGGATCTATGGTGTTCCCATTAGAGAAATTGTTGTTTTAATGTAAATTATTGGTATAACGTTGTAAATAATGCGCTGGGTGGTTGATATTGGATAAATAGTCTATTTGTGGAGGATCTTTTGGATATAAATTTGTATTTTTAATGTAAATTATTAGTGCGTGACACAAATAATTTGTTGGCTAATTGATGCAAATCAAATTATTTATATCGTGTTAGTTATTTTCATTTCAATATAGAATTGTTGTGATTTGCTAAAAATGTTTTATATAGGATTGTATGTTAATAGTTATGTTAAATACTTTGTTATGTCAAAGAAGTTTTACATTAGCAACAAGAAATAGATTGTTAACAGTATAATCACATCAATAGAAATTAAAAGTCAATTGATGTAAAAAAAATTAAATTATAGAACAATTCTAAGGAAATCTATAATTGTAATCTTCTTTTTTTGCTTGACATGTTAGTCTTTATCTCCATGTTTTGTATAATGAGATTTTACAAGAAAGTCATTTATCATTATTAGATTTTCACAATCCATTTGAACTGTAAGAAATTTATTTTCTGATTCCATTGTGTGAGTTTTTTATTCTTACATTTTCTCATGCTGAATTAAAATTTATACAAGTCATTTACCATATATTTGTTTTTAGTATAATATATATGAATATCTCTAGTTCTTCGCTAAATTAAATAAATTCCAGGTAAATAAATTAAATGTAAACTGATATCTTTGTTGTCTTTTAATATCATAAAGATGGGTATGAACATATTCATGTTATTGAAGTAAAATAAAATGACCCATCAAAATATTTAAAATATATTAGTTGAATATAAAAGTGACAACCTGAATATATCAATCAAGAATATTTAATTAATTATTAAATAAGGATAGTTATATAAATTTAATTATATGTCTGTTACCCAAACATTTTACGAAAAGTTTTAATGTTTTAATTAAATTAATTAATTAGAGAGAGAGATTAGTCATAAAGAAAAATTAAACTTTCTTTCTCCCTGTACTTTTCTCTCTCCACGTACTAAAACTTTTAGAGAGAAGTACGGGTTAAGGTTTCAAGTTTGAGTTTCACTTTTTCTCTCTCCACGTACTTTCCATACTCTCTCTCCCCGTACTCCAACTTTTTAACCTAATTCTAACCCGAACCTCCCAATCCAAACTCCAACCTTAAAATAACTCCTGGCTGGAAATAAACTTCACAGGTCAACTAGAATGAATTTAAAGGTGACAGTGAGAAAAGAAAGCCCGAGTTAGAGCAACATGAACTATGGTTTCAAGGTGCCATATTATTTTGAATATATGTTACTCAGCCATCCATACGAATCAAGATTTGCAGTTAGATAAATATACCAGCAAATGGTTTGTTTGAAGAGGTGATAGCACGAGAAATGTGTCAGAAAACTTAAATGGTAATGGTGTGAACAAAGGCACGTGCATTGTTTTCTTTGTAATTTGTGGCCTGGTTAGATCTCGGACAAAGCTTCCCACTCTTGTTGGCAGCCATGGGCATAGAAAGAATAAAAACCATTTAACTAAATGCCTTAACAAAGTGTGTGAGATGCTTGATTGAATGCATCTAAATCGCAACTCATATAGTCTACATGGCATTTAAAAATGGGGTACTCAACGTGGACCTGTAGACTTGGAGATAGCTTGACCCCCAAACGAGCCTTTGATCACATTGCACCTTTGCCTGAGCTGAGAGAACAGCAGTATTTAAAACATGCTTCAATTTAATGTGTGGTGACAGCAGAAGTCAGTAATCTTCCCATTCTTCATCACTGTCACTCTGAGCTAATACAACCAATTCAATCTTTTGCTCTCCCAGATAGAATTACAACCACACATATGAATTATTTGATTCATAATTTGTAAGAGGGCAATGCGTAGATAGTTGTTTGACCATTGATCATATTCTTATATTATTTAGAAAAGCCAGTTGGAGAGTCAATCTCAATACATCTCAAATGTGAAGCTCCGAGATGTGTCTAACCATTTGTCGAAATGCCAAGTCTAGGGACATCTACATTCATAAAACAAAGCTACTGAATTGTTTGACAAAATACCTCTATTGCATATAAGACGGGTGCATTGTATAGAAAAAGTGAAACAAATGGCATTGATAATGGATTGAAAAACATCTCATGAACTCTCAAGGCAATGATGAAGTCATATTTTTAGCAATACAAGCGTCTATCTGAGTATAAGAGATGGAGAGGTCAGATGGAAATGCATATTGGGAAAATTTGAAATAGTCTATAGCCGGAAAAAGTCCACTGAAAATATAAATGCATGTAAACTATTCGACAAAATGCCAAGTCAAAGGTGTGCTCATATTGTTTGACGAAATGCCTTTTGTGCATCTAAAAGTTGGATTCTCAAAGTGAAGTAAAGATTTTGGTGAAGTTTTATAATTGAAGAAGATTTAACATTAAGTTTGATATAAAGAAAAGTGGCTATTGACTCCGCACTATTGCCAGGATAGCCTATGACAGGTGACAATATGAGGTATCAATTTCAAGGTAAAGAACCTCTTGCAATACTGAAAAGCACGCTTCCCGAAATATCAGACACAAAGATGGGGCATTTAGAAGTTGTTGACTTTTAGAAAATGATGAGCAAAGAAGATAAATCACCACTGGCACATCGAATGCTAGAAAATTTTCTAGCCCGTGCAGGAGTACATCCACTCGTAGTTCAATGTGTGGAATTGGAAGGCAGACTTGACTTAGTTGCTGGCAGCACCTACAGATCATGGAACAAGTGTAGAGAATTAAAAGTTAGAAGTATTTCTATCTAAATTTGTCTTAGAATTTTATTGATGTAATTTGTAAAAAGGTCAACTTTAGAATTGACTCTAGTTTTCATTTTTCTAACCGTAGTTAAGCTTCAAGGGTTAGAGTTGGTTATGAATCATCTTCAAGTAGTCCAAACTCTAACTTTTTGGGTAGTTATGAACCTGAAAAGTTGGTTATTCTAGATTGGCTATAAATTCCTAGAGATCAATGTAATAAGGGACTTTTTGGACTTGGATATAGGGGAACACTTATGCTCTGATCATAAAGCAATTTTTGGAAAGCGTTTACAATTGTTGTTTTGTGTAATCAGTTATTTCTTTCTTTCTTGGTGCAAGAAATAAAAGGAAGTACATTTAGCATTCTCTCTCTAAGGAATCTGGATTGTTAAAGTGTTGATTCATCTATGATTACTTTCATGGTATGATGTGATTATTTGTGGATGGTTGAATTAGCATTGTGTTGGTGAAAGTTCTCAAGCGTAGTCCTTGATAGCTCTCATTAATAGTTTACATCATTTTTTTATGAAAACGTTGAAGGCGTGTGGTACATTCGCTATCAATGGTTTTCCTTCCTATTTTCTAAGTTCTTCTTATCTTTATTGAAAAATCTAAAATTTCATCTTACGAGGGAGCTGCCCCTCTAAACGCAGAGGAAGGCCAGATATCAAGGGCCTATCCAACTGTTGTGAACGATTTGCCACATACACTCCGTTGGGAAATTTTTTTAGTGACAAATCTGTTTACCAACAGATTTTTGGCGACTCCGCTGGGGAGATTGAACAAAAATATTGACATTCGCCTGTAATGAAGCACAATGGTGCTTCCACATGAGAACATTTTTCTTGTTCTCCAACCAAACCTCAGCTTTCAAGACACCCAGGAGGATATCATCTTAGACTTGAGCGCTCTAGCCTGGAGGTGTAGATGAAGTGCACAACAATACAATCAAGTAAACCAAGTTCTTGAAGAAGAAGAAGAGTTTGGGGAAATCTTGCGAAGGGCTCCTATTGGTCTAAACATTGTAGTTGTTGAAAGGATAGTGGTCATTCCAAGAAGGAACAGGCAAAATCTTGGTCACACCCAAGGTCAAGTAAATGATAATCACTAACTCGGCTGATGAAGGTACCTTCCCTTGAATGAAGGTTGGCGACTCTATTTAGAAGATTGAATATTGGTGACTCTATCTGAGGTTTGAATTTAAAGCATGGTTTGGTACAAAGGGAAAGTGGAAAGTGATAGTGATAGTGACTCTGATGAGGAATATTTTTCCTATCCAAAGAAACCAATTCCTAATGAGCCTTTACAGGTAGATTTCTTGAAGAATTTTTATGGTGGCAGAAAGCTAGATCCAAGAATGGTTCATCCTTACTTGCTGCAAATTTTTCAAAAGATCGAAGAAGATGATAGAAAAGAATATGGGTTTCTTTCTCATTATCAAGAATCCTTCTTGGAAAGAGATTCAGCATATAAAGATAAAGAAGGCCTTGCTGAAAAATGTGCTTCATCTAAATCGGCAATGAAAAATAATGGGAATGTCTCTCATTCACCTGTCTCCCAACAAAATCAGATTTTCATTGATCCTAAGCAGGCTAGCTTCTTGAAGAGTTTCTATGGTGGGCAAAAACTAGATCCGAAAAAGATCCATCCATCTTTGTTCCAAACTTTGCAAAAGATAGAAGAAGAAGATGGTAAAGATTATAAGTTTTTCTCTCACAAGACAAATTCACCTTTAGAAAGAAGTTCCATACGTGAGCATAACGAAGAACTTGATCAGAAAAATAATTCATGTGAATCGAGAATGTATAATGGTTGTCGAAAGAGTAGCCCAAAGCTTGCCCCTATTGCTTATCGAAATCATGCTTCCATTGATCCTAATCAAGTTGAGTTTTTAAAAAGCTTCTACAACAATGCATGCTTGGATCCTGACAAAGTATATCCTTATTTACTTCAAAAACTGCGAGAACTTGAGAAAGAAGACCCATGCAAGAATTATTTTCTTTATGAGAGAACATCACTAGATCCAAATGTCTCAGTTGAATCTTCATGTGTGAAAGAAGATGAGGATTCTATGTCTAATCGAGGAAATGGTCAAGAAATGGTGTCTATGGGAGAAGGGTCTAGTAATGTAAAACAAGAGAACATATTCAATCATCTCAATCCTAATGAGAAGGGAAAAGAAATATCAAATATTTCTCAAGGAATTACAGAAGATATGATTAAAGATGGGGGAAATGCGGATCAAGGTGAATTTCATACTACTTTTATTCCTACTTGGTGCCTAAATGCTTCAGATGATGACTTTCTCTGTGGAGAAGACCTTCCTATTAATTCACCCCTAATCATTAATGATGAGGACTCTATTGATGAAGTCAACTCTTTAGAATATTTTGCACAATCTTCTACCACCAGTAGTGAAGAAATAACCTCAAGTGAAATCTTGCAGACATCTCCATTAACTCCTGAGATTGAAGTCTTTACTTTTGCGGATGTTGAGGAGTTTTTAGAAAGTGGAATGATCATCAGAAGAGTAGAAGATCATTTTCAAGAGAAAGATGATGAGTTGTCAAGAGATCCCCTTCCAAGTTACATGCAAGTGGAATATGAAGTTTTCCCATTTTGTGAAGACGGTCATCAAGAAAAATTAATGCACCAAGCTTGCGTAAACATTGATGAATATTTAATGACAAGTACAATAGACATGGAAATAAAAGATAAGCTTCAAGTAAGAGGAGATGCCACATCAAAATCTCACTCTTCCTCATGCATGAAACCTAAATTCGAAGCATTCAAGTTCACAAGTGGAGACTATATTGAAGGAAACATTGTGATGGTATCTCGCACTAGAGAAGTGCTTAGCCTTGAAGAAATATGTTGTGATCTAATGATTGAAAAATGTGGAGACAACGGTATAGATGATGATGCTCTTTTAAAAGAATTTCCCTTACATCAATATCAATTGATGATCAATTCGCCTAATCGGATAGATTCATTAGAGCATGTGTGCACCAAAATGGAAAAGATGATTGTTTCTCCTATGAGCAATCTAATGGGAGAAAAGGAAGAAATACATCATGGGAAGATTCAATACAATAAAGATGTGCATTCATATTGGAGTAATTTCATAGAGAATACAAACAAAATCATTCCCATGGAAAAGAAAGAGTGTCTAGTGCCTGAAATAAGTTCAGGAATTCATGATGACCAATCACTAGAATTTCAAGTACAAGGCTTGTCAAATAGAGAAAAAGATCATAAATGCATTCAAGAACTGGAGAGCCTTATCCTTCAATTCTTTCAAAATGAAGTCATCAATGACATGCAATATGAAACTAAGTTGATTCCAAAGTTAGAGATTTTTGATGAGACGTGGTTATTTGGATACATTCCTTTATCAAGTAATGTGAAGCATGCTAGGAGTCTCAGAATTGGAATTCAAAGAGAGAACTTATACTTGAGTCTACAGGAACTTGAAAGTTGCCACATATTAGCACGCCATGGTATCTATTTTCCCCAGCCAATGAATGGATTTGCATGATTATACTTTGAGTCACTAGAGGAAGGGAAACCTGCCTTGTACATATCTTAGCTAAGAGTTTTTGTTGTGCCTTCTTTTCTTTTCAATTCGGTTGTGTTCCCATTTTTGTTGTGCTTAGTCCCTTTTTCCTGGATTTACCTCCTTTTAGTGTGACTCTATGCCCTTGTGATAAAGCACCATCATTTCTTAACTCTGGGTTCATTTAGCATCCTGCATAGTCCTTGTCCCCAGATAGAGCCAGCTATTACCTAGACATTTTACGAAAAGTTTTAATGTTTTAATTAAATTAATTAATTGGAGAGAGAGAGAGATTAGTCATAAAGAAAAATTAAACTTTCTCTCTCTCGTACTTTTCTCTCTCCACGTACTAAAACTTTTAGAGAGAAGTACGAGTTAAGGTTTCAACTTTGAGTTTCACTTTTTCTCTCTCCACTTACTTTCCATACTCTTTCTCCCCGTACTCCAACTTTTTAACCTAATTCTAACCCGAACCTCCCAATCCAAACTCCAACCTTAAAATAACTCCTAGCTGGAAATAAACTTCATAGGTCAACTAGAATGAATTTAAAGGTGATAGTGAGAAAAGAAAGCCTGAGTTCGAGCAACATGAACTATGGTTTCAAGGTGCCATATTATTTTGAATATATGTTACTCAGCCATCCATGCGAGTCAAGATTTGTAGTTAGATAAATATACCAGAAAATGGGTTGTTTGAAGAGGTGATAGCACGAGAAATGTGTCAGAAAAATTAAATGGTAATGGTGTGAACAAAGGCACGTGCATTTTTTTCTTTGTAATTTGTGGCCTGGTTAGATCTCAGACAAAGCTTCCCACTCTTGTTGGTAGTCGTAGGCATAGAAAGAATAAAAACCATTTAACTGAACGCCTTAACAAAGTGTGTGAGATGCTTGATTGAATGCATCTAAATCGCAACTCATATAGTCTGCATGGCATTTAAAAAGGGGGTACTCAACGTGGACCTGCAGACTGAGAGATAGCTTGACTCGCAAAGGAGCCTTTGATCACATTGCACCTTTGCCTGAGCTGAGAGAAGAGCTGTATTTAAAACATGCTTCAATTTAATGTGTGGTGACAGTAGAAGTCAGTAATCTTCCCATTCTTCATCGCTGTCACTGCGAGCTAATACAACCAATTCGATCTTTTGCTCTCCCAAATAGAATTACAGACACACATATGAATGATTTGATTCATAATTTGTAAGAGGGAAATGCATAGATAGTTGTTTGACCATTGATCATATTCTTATATTATTTAGAAAAGCCAGTTGGAGAGTCAATCTCAATACATCTCAAATGTGAAGCTCCGAGATGTGTCTAACCGTTTGAAGAAATGCCAAGTCTAGGGACATCTACATTCATAAAATAGAGCTACTAAATTGTTTGACAAAATACCTCTATCGCATATAAGACGGGTGCATTGTATAGAAAAAGTGAAACAAATGGCATTGATAATGGATTGAAAAACATCTCATGAACGCTCAAGGCAATGATGAAGTCATATTTTTAGCAATACAAGCGTCTATCTGAGTATAAGAGATGGAGAGGTCAGATGGAAATGCATAGTGGGAAAATTTGAAATAGTCTATAGCCGGCAAAAGTCCACTAGAAATATAAATGCATGTAAACTATTCGACAAAATGCCAAGTCAAAGGTGTGCTCATATTGTTTGACGAAATGCCTTTTGTGCATCTAAAAGTTGGATTCTCAAAGTGAAGTAAAGATTTTGGTGAAGTTTTATAATTGAAGAAGATTTAACATCAAGTTTGATATAAAGAAAAGTGGCTATTGACTTCGCACTATTTCCAGGACAGCTCGTGACAGGTGACAATATTAGGTATCAATTTCAAGGTAAAGAACCTCCTGCAATACTTAAAAGCACGCTTCCCGAAATATCGAACACAAAGATGGGGCATTTAGAAGTTGCAAACTTTTAGAAAATGATGAGCAAAGAAGATAAATCACCACTAGCACATCGAATGCTAGAAAATTTTCTAGCCCATGCAGGAGTACATCCGCTCGCAGTTCAATGTGTGGAATTGGAAGGCAGACTTGACTCAGTTGCTGGCAGCACCTATAGATCATGGAACGAGTTCAGAGAATTAAAAGTTAGAAGTATTTCTATCTAAAGTTGTCTTAGAATTTTATTGATGTAATTTGTAAAATGGTCAACTTTAGAATTGACTCTAGTTTTCATTTTTCTAACCGTAGTTAAGCTTCAAGGGTTAGAGTTGGTTATGAATCGTCTTCAAGTAGTCCAAACTCTAACTTTTTGGGTAGTTATGAACCTGAAAAGTTGGTTATTCTAGATTGGCTATAAATTCCTAGAGATCAATGTAATAAGGGACTTTTTGGACTTGGATACAGGGGAACACTTATGCTCTGATCATAAAGCAATTTTTGGGAAGCGTTTACAATTGTTGTTTTGTGTAATCAGTTATTTCTTTCTTTCTTGGTGCAAGAAATAAAAGTAAGTACATTTAGCGTTCTCTCTTCAAGGAATATGGATTGTTAAAGTGTTGATTCATCTATGATTACTTTCATGGTATGATGTGAGTATTTGTGGATGGTTGAATTAGCATTGTGTTGGTGAAAGTTCTCAAGCGTAGTCCTTGATAGCTCTCATTAATAGTTTACATCATTTTGTTAAGAAAATGTTGAAGGCGTGTGGTGCATTCGCTGTCAATGGTTTTCCTTCCTATTTTCTAAGTTCTTCTTATATTTATTGAAAAATCTAAAATTTCATCTTACGAGGGAGTTGCCCCTCTAAACGCAAAGGAAGGCCGGATATCAAGGGCCTATCCAACTATTGTGAACGATTTGCCACATACACTCCGTTGGGCAATTTCTTTAGTGACAAATCTGTTTACCAACAATGTCCATCAAAATAGAAAGCTAGAATTAGATTTCTCATCAAAATATCTTTATGATTTAAGTGCACCTATATAATACAATACTCAAATAACAATATAGAAGAAAACATAGAAAATGTAATGATAGTTGGAACACCATAAACTTTTTATATGAAAAATAATCATGTCAATTTAAAAAAGCTAACTTAATAAAAACAACAATGTTGTTTGATAGTTAAAAACTTCTTGATTTAACATCAAAGTAATTGTTGTAAGGATAAATAAGATAGAATTTGTGTAACTAAGTATCTAAGACACAATCATGACAGTCAAAAGATATCTGATTTAAATACAACACCAATCATTGTAGGTGCCACTATAGAAGAGAAGACTCAATAATTCAGCATTGTTTCAATAGATGTAATAGTATTTACAGATTTAGTGTCCATTATTTCGAAGAATAATTGTGACTTGAGAATTACTAGTGTACATTATGAATACCAATACTTAAATGAAATGTTTTCCACAGATATAAAAAGCGACAAATTATGTCATGCTTTAAATAATAGCATAACTAGAGGACTGGCTGAGTAAGCTCTTATAAAAAGTTAAGACTGATTTGAAATTGTGTGTGAAGAACATAAAATTAAGATGCTCAATCAGTAGATTTTATCCTGTATTGTATAAGATTTTCTGAATTCTATTTTTATAATATGTATCATCTTCTTAGATGTTAATCTTTTATTTTTGTTTTATTCAAATTCAAATCACAATTACACAAACCATAATATTGATCTTCTTATCCTTAAGGCATTATCCTGGTCAATGTTTTGTGTGTGAATGAAATGGACTATTTAGTCATTGAAACGTGGGATATTTGAATAGTGTAAACCATGAAATAGTACAAGGTACTTTTAAGCTATTCCTCTTGATTATATAAGGAATGGTTAAGGGAGGGTGCAGACCAGAATCACTGTAATTATGTCAGCCATGAAAGTTTTCTACAAAGTGGCGTTGAAATCCATTGAGAGCAAAGATTGAAAACGTGATTGAGCAGCTTTGGCTCATGCTCTCTCATTTTGTCATCTTAATCTGCCAAACCGACAAAGCACATTTAGGCATTTTTTTCTTAATCTGCCAAACCGACAAGGCAATTGTACAAAATATATCTTCTAACCATTATTGTTTAAAGTGACTCATCTCATAAAAAATGGTTTGGTCTTTTAAAAGAAAAAGAACTCTTAGGATATTATTTTCTCATAAAGTTTTCATATTGTTTATTATTTAGATTAAAAGATAATGATTGAGAGATATCTATTTTGTTACAATTGTTAAGGATGTGATGCTTGAATCAATCTTATAATCATAGAAAACTAAAAGTATACTATCAATTTCTATATATGAAAAATAAAAAATTAGATAAAGTCATATTTAATTTTATTTTTTAAATTTTTAATCCCAGTGCACTATAAACTCAACTACTGAAAAAATAATCAAAGAGTTATTATTTTTTTTTTAACGAAAGGCATAAAGAGCCTATAAATTAATTAATATTAAAGAAGTGTTTACATCATAATTCATAATAGCTATCAAACATTTACACTTTAGTCTAGAACACCAATCAATCACTATGACTGACCATGAGTGGCATTTCATAGAGATGAGCATACAGCTGATTAATCACATAGAGTTGCCAAACTGTCAATACCAAGATGCACCAAAAGTCAACCCAAAGTAGAAGTATATAAACAGCCTTGTCATGCTAAGATGGATGAATGATGAAGTAAAGAGGTGTCTTCCTGATCAACAATGTGAAAAAGAGTAGAGAATAAAACTCGATTTCTAGGATTAGGAACAATATTCACCAGACCTTTATCAATTGTCATATTTGCAATGAAGTCAGTTAATCTATTACCTTCTTTATATGTGTGGGAGATCACATAAGAGAAAAAATTGTCCAACAACGACCAACACTTTTGAAGAATATAATGTAATTTCTAGTTTTGACATGATCTTTGTTGAATAGCTTGAATTATGAGTTAAGAATACCCCTCAATATGGATCTCCAAAAAACCCAGCTGAATTGCCATTGCAATACCATAAAGAAGAGTGACTACTTCAGCTTGATTATTAGTGCCTAACCCAATTGGAAAAGCATTAGCCTGAATTAACTTTCCTTGAAAGCTCCTAAAACATATTCCTGATAGGCCTGGACTACCCCTTGAATCCCCATCAAAATTCAATTTAACCAATGGAAATGTAGGAGTGTGCCACCTGACCTCCTTTCTATTCACTTTTACCTTATTAGCAGTATGGTGAAATGGTTGTATTCTTAGTCCAGAACATAGTTTAAGGATGTCATTATCCCAAGATGAGAATTGAGAAGAACTTGAGGAAAATTTGGAAGAAAATGAATTTAGTGATTTCACAATTAAAGAAAACAATCTTTTCTGAAACACATAGATAGTAGAGGCAGTTTTTCTAAAAATCCTTTTATTTCTCTCCCACCAAATATACCAAATGATAATGGCTGGAATAATGACCCATAGATTAGCAAAGAGGGAGTCTATGTAAAGAGTCGGCCAAAATTGCAAAAAATCCCAAAGCTTAGAGGGGATGGGAGAGTAATAGTGTAATTTATAAAAAATACAGCACCATCAATCATATGCAAAGAAGCAAAGTAAGAATAAATGATCAACATCCTTGAGAGCATCCCCACAAAAACACACATTTAATGTGATCAGAAATTTTTAGTTTCTGTAACCTATCACCTGTTAATGCGCGATGCTTTGATGCCAACCAAGTAAATGTGTCAGCCCTTGATGGAATTTTGTTACACCAACAGAACTTATAAGCCCTTTGTAGACAACGTTGGTGATCACAAGCTTGGAGAGCTTGATAACCAAATTTGACTAAATATTGGCTAGATTTAGCAAGAAGCCAAACAACTCTAGATCTAATTGTGTTGAAAGGAAAATAGTTCTATTATTCAAAGTTCTTTTGAGTAAAGATTTAGAAACATGATCAATGGGAAGGAGATCAGAATCCTTCCAATAAACCTTACATGAAATAATATCCACATGATCAATATAATGAATTAATTTAGTGCCCCAGATTTTGAAAACTAATTCATGAATCTCAAGGAATCGATTATCATGAATTAATGGAACAAATCCATTCCAAGAATCCACCTAGAACAATACATCCTCACCATTATGCACTTCCCACGATACGTAGTCTATAATTAGGTGACGGGAAGACATCATGAGCTCCCACATCTCAGACACTTTTGGAGGATTGGCAACTGTGAACACTCTAATGGAGTCCATGGAATCCAAATACTTAGCACACATCATTTTACACAAGGGCAGATCCAGTTTACTATATAGTTGCCACACCAATTTAGCACCAAATGCCAAATTTTTTTTTGCAATATCATGAAGCCCTAATCTCCCACAGTACTTATTAAGAGCCATCCCAGGTAGAGATATTAATGGAATTTGTTTTTTACCATCCAAATTGTTGTTCCAAAGAAAGTTTCTAAAAACCTTTTCAATGTGTCTTATGATTGATTTAGGTGCCTTGAAAACAACAAAGAAATAATTTGGGATGGATGTAAGAACTAATTTAATCAGAATTAGTCTCCCAACAAATGATAACCATCTGAATTTCTAAGTAGAGATTCTTGTATTTAATCTTGAAATAATTCCAAACCAACATTGCTTCTTATTAGGACCCTGAAATAGAGGTATGCCTAAATATGAGCCGGGTAATTTAGCATCATTGAACTCAATACATTTTAATATTGCCTCCTTGACTTTGGGGTTTGTATTGAAGAAAAAGATTGAAGATTTTTGGGGGTTGACTTGTTGATGTATATACTAATATGTTAGCAAGAAACACTAATCTATTAAATGAACAAAGCATTAACTAACAAAGATTAATATAAACTTTAAGAGAGACTAAGATGAAACAAAACTCAAATGAGAATGTGAGCCATTAAGGGGCTATCTCAATGAGATTTGTTCTCTTGATTTAGGGATGAGTCTATTATGTATATGTGGGATGTATGCTCAAGATACTCAAACTATGCCCCAATGGAAATGGAAAATGGAAAATTGGTAGCTTTGTCAGCTCTCAATTTTGCATCATAAGGGTATGGTTAAGGGCTTTGGTTTCTCAAACTAGCATTATAACTTTAACTCAAGGATTGTGATGAAATGGCTTGGGAGGAGATTCAATTTATAGGCTAAGGGCTTGAGGGTTTGAGGGCTAAGATGCAAGGATGGGGAAAATCTTATGGAGGGCTCAGATTGAATGAGAGGAGAGCACATGGATTGTGCTTGTAGAACCAGAATCAGTGTGCAAAGAACATTAACAAATAAAGTAAACATTCACAAACCAAAAACTAAATTCACATATATGCTTAGACAAAGAAAGCAAACAAGAAGTGCAAACCTCACAAGAGAAAACAATCCATGCTTTCTTGATTCTGTAGATGTGTCCTTTTGCTGTGGATGTATGCTCAAGATGCTCAAAAGTTGCTTCAATGGAGATGGGTAATGGCAAATTGGTAGCTTTGTGAGCTCTCAATTTGGCATTATAAGGGTAATATTGATGGCTTTGGTTCTCAAAAGAGCATGGTAACTTTAGCTCAAAGATTGTTGATGAAATGGCTTGGGATGGGATTCAATTTATAGGCTAAGGGGTAGAGAGATGGAGGGCTTAGATGCAAGGATGGATGAAGGCTTAAGGAGGGCTAAGATGCACTCAAAGGGGAGCACATGGATTGTGCTTGTTTAGCACCAATGGGAAGGTGACACTTGTCACAAGGAGGATGAGTGTGAGAGGGTAGGGTAAAGGGTTGGTTAAAGTCATGATGAGTGGGGTTGAGTATGTAAGAGGGATGTAAGAGGAATGAGTGTGGAAGAGGGAAGAGTGTCGAAGATGGGTGTAAGAGTCATGAGTGAACTTGTAAGAGTCTTTATGTTTTGTAAGAGCACTCATGACTTAGTGGTTGGGTTTTTTTGAGGGGAGACTTTGGTTTGGATTAGGAAATTCTTAAACTTGTTTAAGGAATGTGACAACATTAGGGGGTGGATTAGACTTGGGTTTAGGATTAGATTAGGGATGTTAGAGATGTGCAAGTGGATGGCATTAATGAGGGTGGGTGAGTTAGTGGCTAAGCTTGGTTAGTATGGGTGGATGGGGTGGATTAGGCTAAATGGAGGATTAGAGATAGGTTAGGGGTTTTTGAATTTGAGGATTAAATAGATTTATTTAATAAATGGGGATTTTTGGAATTAGATAGAAGAATAGGATTTAATTGATAAATAATAGATTATTTGATTTATCAATTAGGACTATAGATGATTAATTAAATTAATCAACTAGGGGATGAAAAAGGATTAATTAAATAGAAATTTAATTAATAATGCCCTTTTTAGATAACTAAATAGGATTACTAAAATAGTGTAATCAAATTTAGGTGTCTACAGTGCTTCCTTACAGCCAATCAGGGAGTGACACATGTCACAGGGTGAGAGGATGAAGGAAAGGGCAAGGATGAGTCAACAAAAGAGGCTCAAGGGATAATATCTTCATAAAGACCCTTCATAATGGCTTGTAAGAGAAATGAATGGGCTTGTAAGAGTCTTTATGGCCTTGTAAGAGCATTGAAGGCTTAGTGGTTGGGATATTTTGGAGGGAGTTGAGATTGTTGACTTTGCTTGGTTTAGGAAAGTCTTAAGCTTGCTTAGGGAATGTGACAAGGTTAGGGGTGGGATTAGAGGTGATTTAGGATTAGATTAGGGATGTTAGAGATATGCAAGTGGATGGCATTTAATGAAGGTGGGTGAGTTAGTGGCTAAGCTTGGTTAGTATGGGTGGATGGGGTGGATTAGGCTAAATGGAGGATTTAGGATATTTTAGGGGTTACTAGATTTGAGGGCTTTATTTATCAAATAGATTTATTTAATAAATTAGGTTTTTGGAATTACATAGGAGAATAGGATTAATTGATAAATAATGGGTTATTTGATTTATCAATTAGGACTATAGATGATTAATTAAATTAATCGGCTAGGGGATGGCAAAAGGATTAATTAAATAGGAATTTAATTAATGATGCCTTTAGAGATAGCTAAATAAGAATACTGAAGCAGTGTAATTAGATTTAAGTGTCTATAGTTGATTTGAGACAAATTCATAAAGAAAAAGCACCTTTTTGACTTGATGAATCTCCTCAATGGAAGCTTTACAAAAAGGAAGTGTGTCATCAGCAAAGAGGGAGTGTGTAGCTGCAATACCTGAGTTTGGTAATGAAATGCCCTACCATAATCGGCATTGATTAAGAGCTAAAATATTCCTACTCAAAGTTTCAACCATGATGATAAATAAAAATGGGGAGAGTGGATCCCCCTGTCTAACACCTTGAGATGCCTTAAATTTTCCACACAAAGAACTATTGAGGAGAACTGAAAAATTAGCTCCTTTTAACATTGCAAGAACCCACTTACACCATTTCTTGGAAAAGCCAAATTTAAGCATGACCTTAGATAAAAAATCTCTAGCTAACCCTATTATACACTTTCAACATATCAAGTTTAATAACATAAGCTAGAAGCTTATGAATTTTGATAGAATGTAATATCTCAAGGGAAATCAAGGCACCATCCGTAGTTTCTCTACTCATAATAAACCCTCCTTGTTGAGCAGAAATAATACTTGGTATAAAACCTTGAACTCAAAGGAAGAGGGGTTTGGAGAATATTTTGTAAATCACATTACAAAGCGAGATTGGATGAAAATCTAAAAATGTCTTCACGGCTTGCACCTTAGGAATCAGTGTAATAATTGTATTGTTAAAATGAGATAAGAAAGAACCACTCTTTTTAGATTCCTCCAAAGCCAAAAGTAAATCAGGTCCTATGAAATCTCATGTCTAATCTCCTCAAGAGAAAAAGGTTTTAAAAAACTATAATTATCTTCATTTTTTATCAGTGTAGGAATGTTGGCCAATAAAAACTCCTCAACCTCAATCAAAGAATTTTGAAGTTGTCTTTTAAGTTAAAAGATACACAAATAAACAAAACTTTACTAATAAAAATAGAATGTGTTAACTTTTAAGAAGTAACAGTGCTATATTATTCAAAAAATCATCATAGCCCCACTCCAAAATAAACATCTCAACAAGATGTGAATTTTGTCAGTTTGACATTACCTTAGCTTAGTCTTTTATATCACCTACAAGATTTTTTTTGTTATTTAATATGGTTGATTCTTTGTCACTTAACTTAGAATTGAGTGGTATTTTTTTGCAAAATCATTGAAGAGACCCTGCCCTTTTATCCCATGTAATTGATATTTCTAAGGAGTATTTGTTTTCTATTTTAATCTAAAACTCATCTCCTATGTATTACACTCTCATGAATAATAGCCTAAGAAGATACCATCATTTTCACCATTTATATTAAACTAATATTTACCTATACAACCATATATTCAATATTAATTATATACCATTTGACAAAAATATTTGGTAAGAGCTTAGATTTTTGCTTTTAAAAGAAATTGTCCCCAAGAATTACAAGCTCTTCATTTAAAAAAATATGGAGCCTTTTCTTTTTCACTTTTTCCCATCTTATATAAACTCTATTTGTAAGAATTATTGATTGTTGAAACAATTTCAAGTTTAAAAGTGAGATAAATTACTTTTCTTTTTTTATTTAGACAATTCTTTGTAAAAAAATTATAAAAGAAATGAAATAGAACAGATTACAATATTTTGACTATAAAAAAAGAATGTATTCAGTTTTAGTAATTACATATGAGAGTTTTATATTATTCAAAAAAATATTTTTTATTTATTTTTATTTGAAATTTAAGAATTGAGTATTTATTATTTTGTCAAAGTTACTTGTGACATTATCTTAGATTGGTTCTTGTATGGTCTAGAAGATTCATTTTCGTATACAAAAAGAATAATGCTTTTTCAGTTGATACAATTGCTCATAATGTGATGCCTCATTCCTTATCTCACTCACACGATTTATTTTTTCTGTCTTATACAAGTAATATTTCTTAGAATTATTTATTTTATCAGTTATCTAATATAATCCAAAATTTGCCTCATCTCTGATATCATATACAAGATTATTTTTCTGTTTTCTACCTTATTAGTAATTCTAAAGAAAATTTAATTTACAAATTATCTAATATAATCTAAAATTCATCTCTAGCATATTGTATTTTCATAAATTCTGAATTTTAATAAATAATATAATACAACTATATCATCATTCTCATCTTTTATATAGCACTACCGGTCACGTTAAAAAGTTTACCAGGTGCATTGTAGTTTATGGAGGGCAGTGTTGCACCTGATTCCTGCAATCTAATCAAAAAAAAAATTTTAAAAATAACAACTAATTTTAATTATAAATAAAGTTTAAGGGTTTTTTCTTTATCATTACTTATCCCATTGTTGAGAGCGGTACTTTTCCAGAGCATGGATTGAATTTTTGCTTTGAATTTCGTTTCCCTGAAGGAACTAGACTTTTTATAACGGGGGTCCCATTATCATATAGTATCTATCTCATTTTAATGCATAGTAACCTGGCTTTCACTAGATAATATTAGTTCAGTGTAGAATAATAGTATCGTTTGCTATGTGCCAAACAGTATAATCCAGTAGGACAGTTCATTGATTATGACCATATATCAAGGGATAAATAAATTTATAAAGCACCACTATGAAGATTTTTATTTTCAGATGATGGTATTCATGGAAATTCACGGTTAATCTGAATCTTTATTTTTTCGAGTTTGATTTCTTCAGTCCATTTGACTATTACCGAGACAGTGAAATTCATTTGAGGACATTCTTATTAGTTTCACTATTTTCTGAATGAGGCCAATCTATTCATTTTGTTTTTATTAAACCTTTGAAATTATAGATCACCAGTGATTTCAAACTTATTATCAAAATTGCTTGTACCTACATTTCAAATGAAAGAACATTATTCTAAATCTAAACTCTTTATAATAATTTTAAATATAGAAAGATAAATTTACTAAGCTGCTAGTGGAGAGGCTTATAATGTGGTCTATAAAATCATTACTAAGTTCCTAGCAGAGAGGCTTAAAGTTTGGCTTCCCATGGCTATCTCTGAGGAACGAGGTGGTTTTGTGGCTAGAAAACAAATTTTGGATGGGGTAGTTATTTCTTTTGAAGCCATTCACTATATGTGTACTTCTACAAAATGCACCATGTTCATCAAGCTTGATATGGCTAAGGCTTATGACAAAGTCAATTGGGGTTTCTTGTGGAAAGAATGGGTTAGATGGATTTTGAGTTGTATTACTACTCCTTCCTTCTTGGTCCTTCTTAATGGTGAACTGTAAGAGCTTTTTGGGGCATCTAGGGTTCTTCGCCAGGGAGATCCACTTTCTCCTTATTTGTTTATCATTATGGCTGAGGGACTTGGTAGACTTATCAAGTCTCATGTTTCCCAAAATTTTATTTAGGGTTGGCAATGGGGAAATGGTCTACCCATTCTTTCCCACCTCCAATTTGTTGATGATACAGCCTTTGCTGGGAGAGCTCAGATTCGGGAAGCTAAAGCCTTTCGGTTCACCTTGGATACTTATCTAGCTACCTCTAGTCAAAAAATCAATGATGACAAGTCCTCTATTTTTTCTTCAACACTCCTGGGCCTATCCAGCGGAGGATTGCTAATATCCTAAGATTTTGGATTCAGTCTCTCCCTCTAACTTACTTGGGGTCCTTATTGTGGTGTGAAGATAGCCCAAGCTTTTTTGGCAAAGCTTTCTCGACAAGCTTCAATAAAAAGTCAATCATTGGACTCATAGGTAGCTCTCTACTACTAGCAAGGTGACTCCCCCACAATCTATGATACAAGCCCTTCCCATATATAGAAGCATGGTTTAGGCTGCCCCAATGTATTTTCTTAAAGAATTTGATGCTCTTTCTCACCAATTTCTTTGGAGTGGCAATTTGCAAAATACTAAAGGGAGCCTCATCAATTGGGATATTGTTTGCAGGTGAAAAAAAGAAGGAGGCCTCAGCCTTCATTCTGCTATCTTGTGCAATCAAGCTCTTACTGCCAAGCTCTACTAGCATTGGTGTTCTAGTCAGTCTCAGCTTTCGGCCCATATCCTGTCACACAAGTATTTACCCAACATTGAACCTTCAAATGTTTTCAAGTTTCCTCTTGAGGGAAGAGGCTCTATGGTGTGGAATACTCTCAAGATTGGTGCTCACCTGGTGAAGAGAAGTCTATTTTGGATCTATAATAGAGGCACTAAGGCTCTATTTTGGAGTGATTCTTGGAATGGGTATCCTCCTTCCTTGTCCTCCCATCCGCACTTACAGCCTCTTTGTGAATCTTCCCTTTCTACTAAATGGAATAAGGTGGCTCATTATAAAGAGGCTCATAACCTGGGCCTTAATATTGGTTACAAGTGGAAGAAATCTTTTGATTGGTCACCAAGTGGCTCTCTAGGGGATCAGTTGGAGCTTTCTCAGATCTTGGCTTCTAAGGAGTGTAGCTCTCTGCAAAAACCTAATGTTTTGGCTTGGGGAGGTGCTTCTTCGAGCAAGTGTTCTATTTCTTTAGGGTACCTTGTGTTGACTAGGAAATTTTTTGGCGAGGTGGAGGTCTCTTGGTGGAAGAAATCTTGGAATAGATTTTCTTGGCCTAAGTGTAACTTTTTTCTCTAGATTCTGGTTTATAATCGTTATCTTACTTGTGAAAATCTTTGGAAGAGAGGCTTCTAGGGGCCTTCCATCTATGTCTAATGTCATAATTTAGTGAAGAGAATATTTCTCACCTTTTTTTCTAGTGTCCCTTCATCAAACAGATTTGGCACTTTTGGTGGAGTGTGTAGGGGTGCATATGCTAGCATGTCTCCTCCTTGTTTGAGTTTTGGGACCATCTGGGCCATCCCCCTTCCAAGACCTCTTTGCTTTAGGTTACTTGGACTATTGGCCCTTCCCTTATTTTATGAAATGTTTAGACTGAGAGGACTAGGAGGATCTTTCATTATGTGCAGCTAGGGATCAAGCACCTATGGGGGAAAATTGCTAATTCTCTTCATGAAATACTCTTGGCTAAATGTGACTTTGGTGGAGATTTGGACCCTAGAGATGCTGCTGTTTATTCATGCCTTTCATTTCCTCTTCAAGGAGGCACTCCCTCTTTCCCACACAAGTGCTCTAGGAATAGAGCTAGGCAGTTCTCTCAACATGTTAATCATGAGGGGCATTGGACTCCTCCCCAACATGGAGTTCTTAAAATCAATACTGATGGCTCTTCTTAGGGAAATCCTAGCTGACAGCTCTAGTGATATTCATTTTCTATTTTCTATCTACAAGGGTTACCATACAAATAACCTCATGGAAGCCCTTTCTATCTTGGTTGTAGTGGAATAGTGTTGTCAATGTGGCTGAAGAAGAATTTCCTATGAGACTAACTCACAGGTAGTTGTGAATTTATTGAATAGATGGAACCTTATGGATGTGGATTGGTATTTGGTTTTGGTTATTCAATAGATCACTAAGTTATGTAATTCTCAGATATTTTATGTTCTTATGAAGTAAAATTATAAAGGAGAATCAAATTTTTCCTGCAGAATATATTTGGCTTCTGGCTTGCATATTTTTGTTTCAATGTTTTACATTTGCAGGTCCATTTTTGAAGACTATATTTTCTCTAATAGATTTCTTAAATGAAATAGACTCTAAAAGCATTTTGTTGTGTGTGTGTGGAATAAATCTTTGTGCCTAGGCATCAAGTCTGTTTGGTAGCGTTGGTTTTGTTGAATATAACTATGGCCCCTGCTCATAGGCTCACCATATGTAATCGCCTAAATGTGGTGTAATGTGGGTAGGAAGAATGTATATTATATCTTTCATGGCCATCTGTAGGAACGACCTGTTGGTTGAAGAACCACATATGTGATAAGGCACATCTCTATGTGCTTGCCGTGAATGAATGGATGGATTCTAGTTGTAGGGTGTTGTGTGAAAGTTGCAGGGACTGTCATTAATTGTATGACATTGTGGTAATTCTCCTTCTCATTTCTCAAACCATCTATCTTTGTAACTGCGGCAAGATTACTTTTGAGGTCTCATCATAAGTTTGATTAATAAATGAAATATTTAAATATATTTTTTAAAAAATTGTCTAAAATAATTTCTAACTGACAATAATATAAAGTGAAATAAAATAATTTGTTTTCAAATTTATCTAAATCTCATAAATAATTTTTTTTTTAAAATAATTTATAATCTTTGCTCAATTTGATTAAATTGGTAATTAATATTTATTAGAAAATTAATATTATAAAATAATACAAATATTTAGAAATACTAATTGTATTAGAGAGACATAAGTTTTTTTAAATTACAATCTTAAATTTATAAATACCTATTTAAAACAGTCACAATTTCTAACTACAAAGAAAAAATTGCAACTTCTAATATAATTGACAAAATGTTAAGTTTCTGACAATAAACATATTTAAACTAAAACAAAAAATAATAAAACTATTCAGAAAATAAATAAATTTAGCCATCATTTTTGCTCATAATTAAGAAAAGAAAAAAACTTCACACAAAATGTCACCATATAATAACAATTAATAGCTTTCTATTACTCAAATATCTTAAAAGATGCTAGGGTAGCATACATACAAGAAACAACTTTTGAGAGGCTTGTGAAGCCAAATCTTTTTTCTGGCTGAAGATAATTCCTCTTGATAAAGTTGGCTTCTCTTTGCAACAGACAAATTAATAATTTTCAGTCATATTCTGCTGATCACAAAAAGTCAGAAGAATCCACATTCACTTGACAAATAGACCGCTGAATTTTGAGGAAAAAATATGGTGGACAAACATCACAATCCATATTTTCAAGAAAATTGATTTACATGAGGAGGACCAAATCCAATAGATTACATGTGATGTATGGACCACAAGGAATTGAGAGGAGTGGACAAATATCATGAAATAATGAGGAGAGGAGGTAGAGAAATATCATGAAGATGATAAGGGGAGAGGTTGGTCAAATTTTTGGATTTTTTAATGGGTAAGAATAATCTTAATAAAAATATTTAAATTTTTAGTTTGAGTTTTCAAATTTTTTTTGGTTTGATTGAAAATAACATGATAATGAAATCGTTGTCTTTTTGAAGTTGAAAGTTTATTGTTTTCTATTATAAGTTTATGGACATGATTATTTAGTACGCACTACTTCAAATCAAATAAGATATTTGATGTAAATTCTAAGGATTTGATTGATTAATGATAATAAGAAGAAAATTCTTATTACCATTAATATTACATCTAATATATATTTCTATATGTCGTAATAATATTACATGGGCTAACAAATGAAATCAAACAAAGGATTACTAAGGTAGGAAATGTTTTCAACCTCAAAACTTACAAATTTGAGAATGACAAAAATTAAAGTATAAAGACAAAAATTGAAAATTTTCTACTAACCTCCTTCACGGTTTACTCTCTTTCATTAAGCATTCATGTAATGCCTAGAGCATACTTGTTATAAATTAGTGTGAAAGATGAAAAATAACATGATTTCCCCCTAATTATATCCACACACATTTTAAAATATTAGACTTCACTTCAGTTCATCCATTGTTAATGACATTGAACACCTGTGATTCTTTATTAAAAAATGAAAACCATGTTTATAAAACTCTTTACAATTAGATTGAGAAATCAAACTTTTTCATATATTTATTTACTTACATTTTTTCCATAATAAGAAAAATATTTTGAAAAATGAGTAAAATTACATACTTCTATAATTAGCATTATTTAATCATCATCTTTCAAATTTTTAAAAAAAAATTATCATTTTTCATTTTTAAACACCTTTTAATTGAATGAAAACAACTTGATCATGAAATCATTGGTATTTTTAGCTTGAAATCTCATTGATTTTATTACACATTTATGTAAGTAATTATTTATTACATAGTTCTAAGACATTTAGCATATACACTATTATATAAGGTTAAATTGTCAAGAATAAAATTTCTATCACCATAGATATTTTTGTTTGGTCATGTACTGATTTGTAGCTACCATTGGTATAATGAATGTGTTGCTAGACATTTTGTTTCTTATGCTTAGATGGGATATTAAAATATATTCACAAACTGTCATTTCTATCTAGGACACATTTATGTCAAAAGTTTGTCACAATCATGATTATTTACTCTTTTTATATATAGTAAATAGCTTTATTGATTATGTATATGTTGTAGGTTTCGTTTGCTCCATGTGATGGCCTTTATAGTTGGGATTTTATGTAGTCTTGTGCATATAATATGAAGAAGAGGCTCTTAAAGGACAATATTAAAGTCTAATTCTAGTTATAAGGCCTTTATAATTATTATATTTTAATTTAAATGTATAAACAACTTGTCTTATATTAAAAATATATATATGTATTATTCAACCACTTAACAAAAGTGAAATAAAAAAAATACTTATCAAAGAAGTAAAATATTTTGAACTCCAAAGCTAACAAATATGACACTACAAAACATTAATTGTATTTGACAAAGAGGAAAATGACTCTATTGATATAAAAATTTGAATTAAAATGATGTATATTTTAATTTTAGGACTTTCTATATTCATTTTTAACTCACTTTGGAGGGGTATTCCTACAATGACTAGAGTATAGTTGTTATATTCTAGTATAGTTGATGATATATGACATAATCTCCATCTTATTCCATTTACACACATTTAAAGATATTGAACATGATTTTAATTTCATTCATTGCTAATGTTGTCACATCTCTATGATGTTTTATTAAAAAATCAACCCCACATTTTTACAACCCTATATAGTTGGGTTGAAAAAATGACATTTTTCTATGCTTTTAATTATATATATTTTCCTTGTTTAGATCAATTTTAAATATTTTTAAAGCACAATTGGATATATTATTATTAGAAATATTAAATTTTTTCTTGATATGAATACATATGTATATTATTGTCTTTCATGTTTGATAATTTGTTGATTTATTGAAGACTACATGATAATCAAATCATTATGTTTCTAAAGTTTAATAATGATAAATTTTGATCACAATGTTTTTGGAATAATTGTTAAATTATGTACAATTCTTCTAATCAAATTATGCATTTGATCTATTCTTATGGATTTAATTTACTATCAACATGAAAATTCTTGTCGATATAGATCTTGCATAAAATATTATGTTTCTATGTTCTAACATAATGTGAGAAGGGAAGCAATGAAAAGAGGAATGTTACTTCTCTTTTTTAAAGTTGCACATTCATAGGAAGATGTCTAGTAGTCTAGAAGGATCACAAGTACCAAATCATTTAATGATACTACACTAAATATGTAACATTGAAACAAGAACTGATAATGAGGTAATAAATTCTAATATGGAAGACTTAGATGCACTTAGAATCAAAATTGGAAATATTCCACTTTAGGTTTAAATATCAAATAAATAGAATCTTCGAAAAATTTGAAACTATTCTTCTTCAATATTTTAACCTATATGGTTATCAAATTTATGCTAGATCTAGAGGGTACAAAGTGCATGATTCTTCCTATACCTAGTTACAAAAACCTAAAATATTATATTACATGGTATTTTGATGCTCTAACTATTCCTAAAATATTTATAAAAGTTTTGGTGGCTCTATAATATATTCCTGTACATATAAAAATAGGTCAAAAGAAGGTTGGATAAAGGGGTTTTCCTTGGCCATACCTATGTTTAGGAATCATCCTTTAAAAAAATAAGATTAAGGAAATTTAAATGTTATGTAGGAGATGGTATATTTAGTAAATGGAGTAATCATATCTTGGCAAAAAAAATCTTCTTTGACTATGATTAAATGTGTTGGTCCAATAACTTTGACTTAACACAAAAACTCAAAAGTAAATCATGAAAGGAAAAAGAACTCATTGAATTTGATGTTGTCATTCACCACAATATTTGATTGAGATGAAAGAAAACACTTGAATAGATGGATTTATTATTGACCTCAGATTGGTTTTGACAAGTGAGTTCCTACACATTTAAGTCATTTATTTAGTTCATGTCAAACAAGTAGTACATGTTGAGCACAACTATATATAATAGAGCATTTTGAGTCCATAGCGAGTGCCAAGCCACTTATGTGCCAAGAAAATAGTGCATGCCGAGTGATACAAGAGCCAAATAAGAAGAACATGCCGAGTGATACAGATGTCGAGTCACAGTATAAAGATCAGTATATATGCTAAGCATCAAAGACTTCAAATGCCAAGTAAGATAGTTTTGTCATAATTGTTTGTAATGGCACAAACAATTGTGCAAACCATTTTTTTATCTAACTTAAGGATTGAATTTTGATATTTTGGAGATAAGGATGAATCTTAAGTTAGATTCCCAATGCATTACATGCAGCCAACCAAAAAAAGGGAAGGATTAAGCGACAAAATTGATGAATCACAATCATTGATTCATACCTAACCCTAAGTCGCTTATGTCTTCTTAAGGTGGACAAACCCTAAACTCTCAAGTGTGCATGTAAGTTGTATGAAGAAGCAAAGAGAGAAGTTTGCATGCGATAATAGAGCATTCATGGTGGCCAAAGAGTTATGATCTAAGAGTACATTGTAAAATCAATTAAATGAGAATAGAGGAAAAGAAAAGTATACAACAGTGAGACATATGATAAAAAAGGATCACTTAGGATACATCTATTTAGAGGTGATCTATCATTAGGAAATAAAGTGCTAACCACAAGATCATTGTTGAATCATTCTAGTAGGTGAATCAGTCAAATATATCAACAGAGTAATCCTAATAGGTTGTATTGAGATCCTCTAACAAGGTGCTTACTTAATTATGAGTTGAATTCCTTTAACAAGGACTTCTAACATGGTGTTGAAATCCTTTAACAGGGTGAGACCTAATAGTCTTTGGAAGCCTTTAACAGGGTAGACCTTTCATAGGGTAGATCATGTCTCATGATTAAACCATTGTAACCTTCATTGGATACACTTGATTACTATAGTAGTGAAGATTTGTGGGTGTCATCCCCACCCTAGTTTTACCTTCTCATTGGAGGGTTTCTGGGTAATCATATCTGGTGTCATATATGTCTGAATGTTTACTTGATTACATGTTCTAGATGTACATGGTTTACATAGTATTTCAATTTACTTAGTGAATATATGAGATGGATGTATGATGAAATTTTTTATGGGTCCAAGTTTAAACTACTGATTCACACCCCCCCCTCCTTAGAATTTTATCTTTCCTATTGTAATTCCAACAATCGGTATCAGAGCCTTGTTCTCTAAATGAGAAGATTTGTAGCGTTGAGGAAAGATCTTGAAATGGAAGTCTACAAGTTGGGAAAGATCTTTGAGAATTAAAGAATTCAAATACAACTAATTCTACATCAACTGGATGAAGCAAGTGAAGAACCAAAGAAATCTTTGGAGAGAGGAAGGAAATTTCTATTGAGGAAAATGACACACAATTCAAAGAGATGGACACTACTAAGCTATTTGATAATGGAGACTCCAATGAATTTGATGCATTAGTTGTAGATCTAATGGAAAATAATAGAGCGCAAGCTAAATAAATTAGGAATCTCAAGATAGAGCAAGAATCACAAGCCATACTACTATGTGAGGTGACTGAATAGAAGAAGAAAGCTATGGAAGACAAAGTCATGATTGAAGAAGACAAGAATTTTGAGCAACACACTGGAAGAGAAATCATTAGAGCTAATGAAGATTTCCAACATGTAAATTGGATATTCTAAGATAAATGATGAATGCCAACTATCAATTGAACATCAAGGATATTGAGATAACAACATTGAAGTTGCAGAATGAGTAATTGCAAAGTCACCTAAAAAGGGAAAATAAATTTTTTGAAAGTTTCAATAAACCTAATGAAGCCATCAAATACTTTGAGCAATTATTGAGATCTCTTAGATCCACTAATGATATGTCTAGACTTGGATACACAAGCATTGAAGAAGGAAAGTCATCCAAAAGTGTAGGAGAAAGGGAAAAAAAAAGGTAAGAACTCCAGACATATTTGTCATAATTGTGGTAAAAAGGACAAATTGCTAATGCATATAGGAGCAAGACTATAAACTAGAATGTTAAGCATAAGAGCACAATTCACTGCTATAGGTGCAACAAACAAGGTCATCAAGCACATGAATGTAGAACCAAGACCATGCACACACAAACATTTGAAGGACATTGCTACAATTGTCAAGAGAATGGACATAAAGTTTTTGAGTACAGATCCAAACCCATGTGGTCATCAAACAAGCAAACAAAGGTAAGGAAAAATGACAACTTTTATAACTGGGATTACAATACAAGATATAGTTGTCATTACTATCAAAAATATGGACATGTTCCTCAAAATTTTATTAGAACACACTTTAGAAGTGACTACAAAATGTGGTTGAGTCAAACCACATGTTTTAGCTATTTGAAGATTGGTCACGTTAGTTGATATTGTCAAAAAAGATCAAAGGCACCAAGCTATGAATTTGATAAAGGCAAAGGCAAAGAAAATGTTGAAAATATCAAAGATGAGTTGAACAAGACATGGAAGAAAAAGGATGGTTGCAGTACATCAAAAAAAGAAGGGATCACTTCGCCTAATGGGTCAGGTGACCACACCTCATCAAACTAACTAATCAAGAGGTATGTGGGATTGATATTTAAAGATTATATCATAAAACAGTTCAATAAGGACTTAGTACTATAATATTTACATAAGAATGAAAAAATATGCAACATGTTATTAGGAATCCAAGAAAAATCTCTAAGTTTTTCATGTCATTGCTAAGCATGAGAAGTTTCCTATTAGTGCCAACTAAAAATGCTAGAGAATGCCGAGTTGACAAACTGGCTAGCTGATGCCGAGCTCATAATGGTTTTTGAGTGAATAAAATTTTGATGGATGCTGAGTGAACTTGAAATTGGTTAATGCCAAGCTTACAACTATGTAAGCACTCAACATTAATTGCAAGGTTTCAAAAGGTTATTTGATCAATTTTCAAGTCATTTTTCATCATTTCAAAATTGAGAAAGAGCAAGAAGAGTAGAAGGTGATCAAGAAATCCATTCAAAGTGATTACAAAAGATTTAAACAATGATTCTACACCATATTTTTGGATCTTTCAAGGTATATATCAAGAGCAGAGCTACGCTGTTTATATTTTCCTAAACCCTAGTTTTGCATTATGGAATCTAGCTCAAAGAATATAGAGGGTAAGGAGTTTTTGAATGTTCAACTAGTTAGTAATGAGGTTAAACAACCAATATTCAGCTATTCCTAACATTTCTTACAAACAAGACCCCTCCAATGCATTATCCATGATACTGCCAAATGTTTTAATGGTGCAAAATGTTAGGAAATTGTATAACTACAAAATTGGAAGCATTGGTGATATGGAGATTAGGCAAGCCTATTATAGACTTTGTGAGAATGGTGTGTTGAGGGAAGAATACAAAATTGTAGAGAAGAAAAGGTTAGCACGAGCCCTAGATTTACTAAATGTGTTCAAGACAGGATGGGGGTAAAAGTACAAAGTTGTGTCACCTTTTAGGCTAACTTATCAGAACAACTGAATTTGAGTATTTCTATCCAAAAATCAGTTTTTCTCAAACATATGATCTAAATAAATTCAATCTAGCTAAGTTATATATGGTCTCACACTTTTCCAATTGGAAATGTCTATTAAATGTATATTTTATACTACTTTGTATACAATCACTAAAATTCAAATATTTTTTTTAAAAACTAATGTTTCATTAACTCTTACTATTTTTTATGATAATTTTTTAGTAAAATAAGAACTCCACTTTATAGATCTCAAAGTCAAGAATATTCTCATATAGAGTTTATAGTGTTTTAATTAGAAATAGTATATTGTAATTAAAACAATCTATAAGAGTGTATTTTAACCTTAAAAAATATGTTGATTTCAAGAAAGAAAAAAATATTAAATCATATAAAAAAAAAAAAAAATTATATGAAGTTCTAGAGGAGAGAGTCCCCTTTCAGAATGTATAATTTCTCTTCTTTTTAGAATAGATTTATTTTGAAAAATGTGGTGGGAGATGAAACTATCAATTTCAGGTGAGTTGAAATTTGAATCATTATAAAAGAGAAAATGTAGGTCTAATATTTTTATTTTTGAATGTTTTAGATATATCTATAACATAGTCTGTGTTTAGATGGGAATAGGTTTATTTCCATATAGTTTTGTGGTGGAAATTAAACCCTAATTTCCAACATTTTTTAGCAACTAAAAAATTATCTATAAAAATTAGGAAAATATGTTATTTCTTATTCCAAATAATTATTAAAAATTATAATCCTAAACTGCAACCATTTCTACACATTTCGCTAGTTTACTTCATTTTCAAATTCTAAATAATAATACCAATTTTATGTCATTGAAGGTGAACAATTATACTTTTGTTAGCCTTTTCCTTTACAAAAGGGTGACACATGTATGTGCTTTTACCCATGGATTAGGATAATATTGAGAAGGATACATGATAGTTCATTATGGATGGATAATGGACCTATCAAAATAACCAAAAGGATAATCCATAGGATTACAGGGTATCCAACCCTAGATCAGCCTAAGACTCTGAGAAGTGATTCAAAAGAGGTTATTGAAAAGAGCACTGGAGTTGTATTGAACAAGATAGGAATGATAATTGACAAAATTATAGGTCCATTGATAGAGTTTGTGGTAAGGGTTATTTCACACAAGTTTTACCAATCTAGCAGATTAAACAGTGTGCCCTGTATTGCAGTAGATGTTGGATATAAAATAGTCAAGAAAGATCACATAGATGATCTTGCAGAACTACAACTATAGAAACTAGTTGAGAACCTAGGAGCAATAAGGAAGACTAAGAGTGCACAATGTAAATTTGGTTTTATTCTAATATGTATATTCTTTTATGTACAAAACACTTTTCCTACATTTGGGATAGTATCATGCAAAAACCAATAGGTCAGTAATAGTACAAATTGGTGAGTTCATTGAACAATTGGGTGAGAACTTTGAATCTATGATGAGCAGCTACTTTGAGGATTTGAAGCAATCAATGAAGAAAATATTGAGAATTCCAGTTTCACTAGTAGAAAAGCATTATGATGATGTATGTTTTCTAGTAGATGTTTATTATACTTTTGTTCAAGCAACTACACAAAGGGTGAGATGGATGAGGCCACTTCGTTATGAAATAAATGTAGATGAGGCCTCTGTAGCCATAATAACTTTACTAGCAGAAGTTGTTGATAAAAATGAAAAAGCATTTGGAAATTATGAGATGGCCAAATCCAAAATCACCATGGAACTAAAGACTGCTTCTATTATCAAGAAGAAGGATAAATTGGTGAAGAAGTTGAAGGAAAATTTTGGTGAAGGTTCTGAGCAGGAAGAGGAAGAGGATGAAGAGGATGAAGAGGAAGAAGACACCCAAGCACCACTTGCACTAACTAAAGGAATGGGAGAAGATCAAAAAGAGGAGGAAACTAAAGTTGCTAAAGGTGTCAAGCGAGAAGAAGTTGAGGAAGCACCTACTCCCATAGAACAAAATAAGAGGAAGGCTAAGGCCCAACCAATGACAAAAGTCAAGAAAATTTTTAAGCCAAGTCATCCCAAATCAGTTGCACTAACTACAAGAGCTAGTGCACATGTGACTACACAAAAGGAAAAAGAGAAGACTAAACTAGCACTGTAGGGAGGTGAAGTGCAGAAAAGACCAAGGAGGAGATATGTTGCACAAGTTGAATCTGAAAAGGAGAAAACAAAATTAGATGACAATAGCCAATTCAAAGTGGTGAGTCACAATCCTCTATCAAACTTAGAAAACCTCTGTGAAAATGTTAAGAATAGTGCAGATTTGTAAGGATTTTCACATGTTGATTTTGATAATCTTGGTAAAGTTGAGAAAAATCAAGTGAAGGAAGCTATATATTCCATGATGGAAAATTTTAAGAAAACTCCACTAGAGATTACCTACTTAATGCCTAAAAGCTTATATGAGTGAGTTGAGCAAAAATGTCACTATTGCCTAAACTTGGAAAGACAAATAAGAAAGACATTATTTGCACAAGTGATGCTTGAACTCAGTAAGGCACAAATTGCTAATACTATGAAGAAATATGTAGTTAGGTTTGTACCTAAATATAGAGCATTTAGCATACTTTAAAACAATATTGAATATGTAGTTTAGAAGTCCACACAAATGTGGAAAGTTACATATGGACTCGCACTAGTAAGGGCAGGTGAAAAAGAGCCCATAGAGGTCAAGGATGATGAAGAAGATGATAAAAATGAAGACACAGTTGAAGGAGCAATTAGAAATTAAAGTAGATGACAAGGCAATAGCTGAACCAGAGAAACATGAAGAGCATAGTCTATAAGATACGCAATTGCCTAATGTTAGAACTTAACATATATCAAGTGAGAATATTGAAATAGAAACAGTGAAGGATGTTTATGATGTCACAGCTCAGAACATCAATCCCCTTATCAAGGAAGAGCTCAAAAAGATACTTGATCAATCTACACTTCAGGAAAAATTATGTGATAATCTTGTATTGGTGAGTGTAGATGAGATTCAAAAATTAGTGACTGAAACAATAAGGAAGGAGGTGAATATACAAGAACCACCTACAATGCCCCCTTAAGTCACTAATGTACAACCATTGGATAAATTATTTTAAGCTACATCTTAAAAGATTGATATAGTTGAGAAGAATACAGTGGAAACCCAAGTCACTACTAATACACACAGTGAAATAGGTTAGATCATCTTTTCTGCACCAACAATACAAGAACAAGGTGTGAGTCAAGGCATTGTAGCAGAATAGGACAAGCCTAAAGAGACCAAGTTGAACACCTAAGATGAAGGAGCAAGCAACTATTCAAGCCTTGGTAACCTTACCAATATCTAGAACTCATTTGAGTCACACTCTTTAGAAGCTGAGCACATATGCAACACCATTGCAGATCTTAGTGTCATCAAATGAAGAACAAGTAACATAATATGGATATGTTAGCTTTGATGAAGAGATTGTTTTGCCAAAATATGATTATGCTACAATGACAATAGAGTAGATGGGCATACTCTAGGAAACCCTAGCAAGAAAGAAGCATTAGGAACTACTCAAAAGGGAGCATAGGTAGAAGCACACATTGCAAGATATCAAAGACATCTTTCTAGATGCATTTAATCTACCAACTCCATATGAGACCAAGCCACTCATTGAGAAACTAACAAATATAGTGGAAAAGGTTAGTGGTGCAGACCTTGACATAAATGCAAAATTATTAGAATGGTCAGAAAAGAAATTCCAAAGCAAAGTAAATGAGAAAATATCAAGTGACGTAGCACTCACACAAGTTGCATTAGCAACTAAAGTAGAAAGTGTGAAGAAGATACTTGAGAACATTTTCTCATTGTACACTAAACTATGCAATCCAACATTCTCCACACAAGAGAGAAGAAGTCAAATTTTAAGTTTGGAAAGTCAAATTAGTGCATTAGGTGCAAAACTACCAATGACCCTAGCTCAAAGTGAGAAGCACTTTAGAACTTTTCTACAAACCCAAAGCCATTTAGCTGCATTTTCAGTCAATGAAGCCAACACAAGGGCTAAACTGATTAGCAGCCAAATAATATTGACCCCACACATGTATATTTTATACAAGGAATTAGGCTATGCTAAAACCCTTATGAAGAAAGACCCATATCTTTCAACATTAGATGACCTAGTCCACCTTACTGTCGAGCTAGCTATCCAAATCAAGTCTTTGGATGTAGCATGTGAAAATTGGGATGCAACTCTCAAAATCATCCTAGATGTCCATAAATCTTTCTTGGGAAAACACATAATTAGTATATTGCCCATTGACATAAGTGACAAAAAGGGGGAGAAATAAAGGAGAAAGTAAAAAGGGGAGATATAGATTTTGGGAAAGTAAGAAATGATAGAATAAGCCAAGGGGAGCAAGCAAAGAATAGAATGGGGGAGAATAAGAAATGAGAACAGAGCAAACAAAGGAGGAGTAAGTATCAAAATAAAAATAGTATCAGATGATCAGATGAAAGAGTATTAGTTGAAACACATTTACCTAGCAAGAGTACAGAATTTTGAATACAGAACAGACCTATCAACTTAGGGAGAGTTATAAGATTTTGACGTATAAGTTGTTACAAAAAATTTTAATTTTCAAGTTTTGTATATAAGTCAAATAAGAGATATGTTATGCTCATAAGGATAAGGATATTAATGCATGACCAAGTGTTTTTGACACTCATTTCAAAGGGGGAGATTGTTGATCTCAGATTGGTTTTGACAAGTGAGTGTCTACATACTTAAGTCATTTACTTAGTTCATGTTGAACAAGTAGTACATGATGAACACAACATGTATATAATAGAGCATGCCAAGTGCACAACGAGTGTTGAGCCACTCATGTGTCGAGTCACTCAAGTGCCAAGAAAATAGTGTATGCCGAGTGATTCAGGAACCGAGTAACAAGAACATGTTGAGTGATACAGATGTCAAGTCATAATATAGAGATCAGTATATGCTAAGCATCAGAGACTTTAGATGCCAAGTAAGATAGTTTTGTCATATTTGTTTGTAATGGCACAAACAACTATGTAAACCATTTTTGAGCTAACTTAGGGATTTAATTTTGATATTTTGGAGATGAGGACAAATCTTAATTTGGATTCCAAATGCATTACATGTAGCCAATCAGAAAAAGGGAACATGTAGCCAATCAGAAAAAGGGAAGGACTAAGTGGAAAAATGGATGAATCACAGTCATTGATTTTTATAGCTAACCCTAAGTCACCTATGTCTTCTTAAGGAGGACAACCCTAAACTCTCAAGTGTGTGTGTGTGTGTGTGTAAGGTGTATAAAGAAGTGAAGAGAGAAGTTTGCATGTGAAAATAGAGCATTCATGGTGGCTAGAGAGTTATGATCTAAGAGTACATTGTAGAATCAATTGTGTGAGAATAGAGGAAAAGAAAAGTATATAGCAGCAAGACATCTAATCAAGAAGGATTGAGAATATATCAGTTTAGAGGTGATATATCATCAGGAAACAAAGTGATAACCACATGATCATTACTGAATCGTTCTAGTAGGTGAATTAGTCAAATCTCTTAATAGAGTAGTCCTAACAGGCTATATTGAAATCCTCTAACAATGTGCTTACTTAATTCTGAATTGAAGTCCTTTAATAGGGCACACTTCTAATAGGGTATTGAAATCCTTTAATAGGGTGACACGTAGTAGTCTTTGTAATCCTTTAACAAGGAAAACCTTTCACAGGGTAGATCATGTCTCATGATCAAAACATTGTAACCTTCATTGGATACACTTTATTACTATAGTAGTGAAGATTTTTGGGTGTCATCCCCACCCCAGTTTTAACTTCTCATTGGAGGGTTTCTAGGTAATCATATATGGTGTCATATATGTGTGAATGTTTACTTGATTACATGTTTTAGATGTACATTCTTTACATGGTATTTTAGTTTACTTAGTGAATATATGAGATGGATGGGTGGTGAAAGTTTTTATGGTCCAAGTTTAAACTACTAGTTCAACCACCCTCCTACACCCCAGAAGCTTACCTTTCCTATTCTAATTCCAACATTTATCTCCTTCCTTGCTAGAAAAATTCTTTTCTTAACCTCTAATGGGGAATTTGTATTTAAGATCTAGGTAGAGAAACACCTTGAATTCTTGTGAAGAATGTCAGACATTGAATACTTGGGCTTAACTAGATTCCTTGCACTTGATATCTTGATTATGAATAAATCATCAAAATAATAGATTCTTGAGAATGGATATGACAAAAATGAATTACCAAAATGAGGAGAGGTAGGGTGTTTAATATACCTTTAATAACATTTTGAGTGTTAAATCCAAATGAAGCCAACAGTAAGTCACAATCCTCTGTTGTATTGCTGAGATAGAGATGCAATTCAAATTTAGGCTCAATATTTGGGGTATAGGGAGTTGAAATACCCCATACCCCATGCATAGAAATTGTTATCCATTATATACCCACCAATCAGGGCCCAAATTAGGACCATGGGTCTAGATAATGAGAGGATATATAGGAAGTTAAGGCATAGCCCATTAAAGGTTTATGAGAGAATACAAATGCCATAAATAATAATATAAATAGATTAGGTCATGAAATAAATTATCGGGTTGAAGGAAAAAAAATAGGGAACACTTGTGCATTAGGGATAAGCATCTTAGTTTTAAATAATACTGAAAAGAGAGATAGTCCATATTTAAATTTAGGTATCCATTAAGTATCTTATTAGGTCCTATACTACAAACTACACTTATCATGTGTTTGAAATAGAAAGATCAATGCTACAATTATATATATATATATATATATATACACATTAAAATATATGTATACATATACATATGTGTGTGTCTGTATGTGTCTTATTAATATAATAACTTTATAGAAGGTTCATATATCAAGGTATATAAACCCTAATCCCCATCACTAAATAGTTAATGAAACCAATCTGTATATTTAAATGACTTTATTTCTATAATTAATTATAGAAATAAATTAATTCCAAATATTTTAAAGGGTCATTTTAGTTCAACTTATTATGGTACACATCCTTATAATTTATGGAGTTACTTCATTCAATCTAGAAAATGTTTTACTTAGGAATATATATTTTTTATTAGTTTTGCAAATGTTATGTTACTAGACTTTTAGTCTATACCTTTCAAGCTCCTAGCTTAAGGACTGTGCAATGCAAATGTGTGTGAAACCTTAACTAGTCAACCTGTAGGTGACTCTCTTCTCATCAAACTTCAAAAGGGTTTTCCCATTTTTCATTTCTTGGGACTTCTCTTCTTTGTTGCCTACCTACACCTCTGTGGAGGATTCTTGTGCATCTCTGGTCTTAGGTGATCTGTAGTAGGGTGCATTTCTATTTGAGCATCTTCCCAATTAGTAGAAAGTCATAATTGGTTTTGTGGAAAATTCCTATCTCCAAGGAGGTGTTCTCTCAGATTCTAGCCCTTTTTCTTATCTTTACATCACTAGCAAGCTTCATCAGACTGGATTCCAAATATTAGACTAATAAAGGCATATGTAGGTATATTTTCATGTGGATCATGGTGAGATGATCTAGAAAGCATGACTTTAAGGCTATGGAACTCTCAGAGAAAAAGTTTGAACTCAAAATCTTGATTCTATACAGCAAAACTGATTTCCATATGTTTGATTGCTCCTTTGGAATAAAAACCCTGAAAATATCTTTTTGAAGAATTAGAAAGAAGAATTCAAGGTCAGTAGTATATTTGACATTATAAAGAAATAAATCTACTATCAACAATCTACCTTAAGGCTCAAAGGGAAAAGTAACCAAAGTGATGAAAATCCTTCTGATTGTCAAGTCCTTTGGAAAGTATAGGTTCCCATGGTATCTTTTTGCCTAAAGAGGTATTCGCTAATCTTGTCTTCCAAAGTTTAAGAAGATGAAGATTTTTGAAGCCACATCATATCACATGCAAATTATATTCTTCGAAGATGCTAATATAATCCCATGCATTAGAGTAGTTGGCTAGACCCAAGACCAATGCAAAGGAAATGTTTCGCTCAAATTAAAGTGGAAAGGTCGTATAATGGCTTCTATAATTCATTGTGATTAAAGTGAAAGAAAAACCTTTTGAGGAAAAGAAACAAATGAAGTCTACCAAGTACTAAAGGAGAAGCCCACATGATGCACTCCTAAATTAAAGGAAGTCCATAGTAAGATAGGCTTGTGGAGAGATAATATCATGTCTCCTTTCCTATGCTTAGTGAGTTTAATGCACATTAAAGCTTAACTATAAAAGGGCTCGAAAAGGAAATAATCTCACTGCCCCAGGAGATTAAAGTAAGTTATTTATTCAAATTTGTAAAACATCATGTGTGTAGGATTAATGTCACTTTCAAGGATGTTGATCCACCGAATTAAATGTAAATCAAAATGTTATGCCATTAGATGTGAGGTATGTCAATCATGTGGCACTAACATTTGAATTCCCCAAACTATATGACTGAATTTCAGCCGAACGAAGTTCCTCATTTATTAAGGGCTATTTTTTGCAAATTTGTCAAGTCTTTGATCACTCTGTGTGAAATATAAGAAAATGGTAGTTAGATTAGCTAGGTATTGTCATCTGGTTGGACTAGAAAGTGGGCCTAAGAACAACTCTGATATGTCTCTCAAATTCATTGATCTTGGCAATTTACATTGAAGATTAAATGCTCAACCTATCTATCCTACAATCACACAAAAGCTAAAGGAGAGAGGATTAGTTGATTCTATTGGGTTTTCCATGATTGTGCAAATGCTAGAATTAGTGAAGGAACGCATCGAGAGGTATAATCTAGAGACAAAGAAATTTTTATTTCCTAATCAATCTATTCTTCTCTTAGTGAATAGAGAATTGTTGCAGTCCACCTTCAGAAATCCAGTGAAGGACGAATATTGTGATATTGATTTGGCTCCTCTACATCAATGTTTAATGAGAAGAAGACTCAAAGGAGAGGAGATATACAAAGTACATGGCTCCATACTCTTTGAAGTAAGAAGATAAAAATATCGAGGACTCTTTTTGGAACTAATATGAGGAGGGAAATTTTGGATATCTTGGCTCTATTGCTAAGATTAAAAAGAAAATAGAAGCTCCTGGATTTTATAGAACACCAATTCTACTTGGTTCAAGCCATTTGTGCTGATGAATTACAAATTGACTAGGCTTAGATAATCTATGATGAGCTTTCTTTATGGCTAAATTCAGCAAGGGCATTTAAACAATTATATATGTCTTTCTATTTGATATATGCCTTAGCTACGCATCATCTATGTCCTAGTTTCCCTTGTATTGAATACTTCGATGACAATACCAAGGTGTATGAATTATATCCATATTTGAAATTGCAGAAGACTTTTGAGGCATATGTGAAGGTGAATGATGCCTTTACCGTGAGGCTATTCATGAATTACAAGAATGCCTTGAGTGGAGGTTTTCACTTGAAGCCATATCTACGGTAAGCTAGTTCAGATGTTTCTTTCTTAAAATTCCATCTTTCTCCTACATTACCTAGGATTGGTGCATTTGATAGATTTCTGAAGAGACTCCCTAAGTATCCAAAAGATAAGATTGTTCTTGTTGAATTTTGTAGATAAATATTAGATGTTAACACCTTATTCTCTAATGTGAAGAAGATGGCCATCAAATTTTTTCTAATTGTAGTAGGACCCTATTCTTGTGCCTCTAGGTTTGATGCCCAAAATTTAGTCAAGGACTATGAGAATAGAATTAAACTAATAGATAATGAAGTTATAATGCTCCAATATAATCTTGTTAGCTTTGTAAAAGACCATATTAAGCTTGGTTATGCTCATAGGCATGTCCCAAATATAGAAGACTATTGGGCCAAATGTCATAATGAATTCCAAACCAGAGAAAAAATATTGGTCTAGATTGATAATTGATGAGATTAAAATGTATAATGATAATGTAGATGTTAGTGATATCATGGATGATGGTTCCTACATGAGGTCCACTACCTATGATAAGATCAAGGACACTCCCATAGTGTCAATTCTACTTGATGGCCCTATGATTGATAAAATGGAAGTCTTGATGGATGGAAATATTAAGAGGATTGAAAAATAGTTAGAATAGACCAAAGAAAGAAAAAATAGAAGTGGAACCACAAGTTCAGAACTAGTGAAGTAGCATCTTGAGTAGCTCACTCCCCATCAGCAACTACTTCCACTACTACAACAATATCAACATCAACTAAACTAGTACAATCTATGGGCAAAGGATGAAACCAAACTCTTGAGTAGAACATTCAATTACCTCCAACCTATGGAGGAGGATATGCCAGAAAGTTTGGAGATGAAGATGCAAAGAAAGATAAGCAGGAGAAGAATGTGAAATCAGCAATTAAGGCCTACTCCTCGATGCCAATCATCAATTTTGATGGTGACAATAATCCTTTGAATGGTCAAGAGAAAGAACCATCTGATAAAGGTAAGATATTAGCCTTATCCATTACTGAGAAAACTGCCCTTCCATTTGCTAGCAGGAGCAAGGTGACACCCCCTATCGCAGGGAAACTCTTTGATCCATCATCCCTGCAATCAACACTTAATGCCATTTGAACTAAATATTAGTTGGAAGAGACTATTGATGGAAAGAAGAGGAGGTGTGAGGAAATGTATCCATGTGAAGATCTAATTGTACAAGAAGCCCAACCCCAACCAATGTCGAAGAAGGAAAAGAAATCAAAGAACCTAGGAACATTGTCAATCAATGCAACTATTGGACACATGCTTGTGGAGATTGCAGAACTTCAAAAGGAGGATAGGTTTCATGAGTTAACTCTAAACGATTTTGAAATTAGAACTATATACAAGGGTACAATAGTACATGATTCTATTGTCAACACTTGGAAATCAACAAATGTGAAGATTGATGATGTGTTAGAGGAAATAAGGATAGAGAGAGAGGTATTGAAAGCCTCAAACAAAGAATAGTGAGTTACATTAGAGAAACACTTGGAGATACATCTATTAGTACCTTTGACCTAATTGCAAAGGAGAAAAAAAAGCTATTGACTACCCTACAACAAGAAAGGAAATTTGGTCAACTTGGCTGAGCTTGGATTGAAGAATTGGAGACCCAAGATCCCCCTCTCATGGTGAGCCTTGGAAATATGTTGTTAGATACAGATAAATTGAGAGAGGTAGTGCTAAGTCACCTAACCCCAATGAAGAAAGAATCAACGAGCTTAATAGAGAAATTGGCCCTATTACAAGAGGTCATTTGATATGAAGACTAATGTTGCTATAACACATGGGATCCTTAAGTTAGGTCAACAACCATTGCTTCAATGGAAGCAATCAATAGAGTTTAGAGTTGAAAACTTAATGAATTCAGAAGAAGAATTAAAGGGTGTCTAGGATTCAATAAAGAAAGGTAAGGACAAAATATTTGAATATTTGAAGGCTCTACATACTTAATCATATGTCATTAATAATACCAACTAGTAAAAATTGAGTGAATGAAGACTAAGTTTCTAGAATTCATTGAAGAAACTATTAATCCAACAAACCACCAAGTTGTGAAGATTCTCAAACTCATAGCAATTAATTGCGTCCTCAAGCATGCAATAGAGAATCTTCAATCAAAGGTCTCTAGAGTTGATGAATTGACATAAATGCATGGTCATGTGGGTTCTCAAAGCTAACAACATATTTATCCCAAGTGTGAAGGAGCTAAAGAATGTAACTAATTCTATGAAGGCACATAGAGCTAAAGCCGTAACTCCAAAGAAGAGTTAATGCTCTGTTGGAGGTGTTACATTCTACCCAGAATGTATCTATTGAAAAATGTGACAAGTGTCCCCCCCCCCGCCCCCCCCCTTCTCTCTATTTTTCTATCACAATCTAGCATTCTCTACGTAGGCCACATAAGCTTTGTAATGGATGATAGACTAGCCAATCCTATTTTTAGATACATCTACTCAAAGATGTGTTGTACTATGATCATGAAGTGTAACTAGCCATAATCAAAGGGCCTATAAATGTAACTTTTGAAGAAGCGAATAAGATCGACAAATTTTGGTGTGGACAAACCCCTATAGCTTTGACTATTGTGTGAGAATAAGCATCTACATTTTAATCATGCTATTCATGTTAGCACAATTTAGTTTTGTATAGTTCTTTGGAGTGAATCATATTGTTGATGAATTTCTTGTTGTTGATGAAAATCTTGGGATTGAAAATAAACTTTGTGTTATTGCTTTCCTTATAGAGGTTTTATGTAGTCTTACTCTCATTCATAGTATTATTCCATTTCCTTTTTTCTATGTAAATTAGTTTCATGTGCATTTTCATTGTTATGTGAGATGTTGGAGATATGGTTGATGTGTGTTATTGAATTAGTAGCAATCTATTGCTATGGAATCTCATCAATTTGGGAAATTTGTGGATTGCTTAGTTAATCACATTTTCTCTTCTTATGTAGTATGTATCAATAGTTCAGTAGTTAAGCTTGCATAGTTGCATCCTGCATTTAGTAGGAAAATTAGATTACATGTTAGGAGTTAGAAAAAATTCAAAGTGATTCATATACATTCATGCTTGTGGAGTAAAAGATCTGCCTAGATTGCCTGAAGTAATGGGCAATCTAGTTAGATCTTCTTTTTTTGTTTGGTTAAGAGCATACCCCTAAATTCTTTAATCAACTAAAAATATTATTCATTGCAAAAAATTTCACATAAGGGAGTTGTACCTTTCAATTCAGGGGTCCTTGATAGAAAACCTACATGGATCCATTTTGTTGGTTTCAACTTATTCTTCCACTACATTGGCACTTTAGAATCAAGGTATAAATCGAAATCAAGGGAGACAAACTATTAACCAAGATATTATTAAAAAAAGGTAAGGAACCCATTGCATATTATATTGAAAAAGAGTACAATAGAAATGGTTGTATTCATGAAAGAAATTGGGGATATTTACAACATAATACTCCAAAGCTTGCACATAATAGACTAAACATAGAGATAGGGCTAAGAATATGATTGCATTAATGAAATAGAGAAGTGTTGTCTATAAACATAATGACCCAAGACATTACACAAAATAGAGTAAACATAGAGGTGGGGGCAAGAATGTTAAGAAGTGATGAACAATCCTAAGTAAAATAGATCACAAATGTTAGTGATTGATTATTTTTTATTTTGTTGTTTCAATTTTATTTTACCATGTATTTAAAAAAAAAAAATTGTCAACAATAATTTTTAATTCATTTACATGATTGTGACAACAATCCATGGCTTCTTCTTAATATATGAATTTGACAAAATACATGAGTTTATCAGACATTTGATGTGAGGGGACAAAAATATATAGAACCTCATATGAATTTAGCTTCTTTAGTGGTGTATTTTCTTTCTCTTCTAGGGTTGGAAAAAGATGGCTTGGCTAATTAAAAGAAACTTTTTTGATAAGATTCATCTTTTCATCTAAAACAAGTCAAAATCTAGAATGTGGTGTTTAAACCAAAACATGAAAGAATGATATGAATTTAAAATATAATTTGAATGCATTTCATTAAGTTTGTCATTTTTTATTACAAGATTATCATGCATGCCATAAAGGAGAGAAGATTATTTATTATGTAATAAAGTAGCTCTGTTAGATGATGATGACATGACAATATATCCATTGTTTCCTATGTAGAAGGCCTATAGCACAGTGAATAATTAAATAAAGTGACATGCAAAATTATGTAGACAACTTAAATCACAACAATTTTGTAATCAACCATAAGACTAGCAGATATAAAATTTACTTTATTTTGAATACAAGAATGAAAATAATAGTAATACAAATATAATATTCAGTACACATGCTCTTTATTGAGATAAAAAGGCACCAATCAAAATTCTCAATAACTATCCATTTATAATCTCTAGTAGGGTTGTTCTATTAGTGTAATTTTAAATAAGTCACATCAGAAAATCAAAGTTTAGAGTTTGTTAATTGAACCAATATGCACTCAACGATCATCCTTAAAGAAGATCTACACTAATCAAATTTTTTTTTTTTACAATAACCTTGTGTCTTTCTCATTGCTATCATATGAGTACAGTGTCGATTGTAGTAATTTTGTGTATTTCTTTAAAGTTGGAGGAAGCTAGTTTGTCTGAAATCACTTGAAATTTTTAATGAATGAATTATAAAATAATTGACATGCAATTCCATGTAGAAAGTTTAAATTACACTAGAATAATTTGTAATCAATCATAATACTACAGTCAATGAAAATTCACTTCAAGAAAACTATGTTGAAATAAAAGTATTTTCAAATAATGAAACTTAATACTGAGTAACTGTGAAATGATAAACCCCATCTATTGAAATGATTTCAAACAAACTTAATAATTGACTGCACTAAGAACCACCTATAATAGTGATTTTAAATGAGCCACGTTAGCTTAGTAGTATTGTTTAAGCCAAAATATACTCAATAATTGTCCTTGCAAGATGAACGAAAATAGAGAAGACAAAAATTTATAGTAGTCTCATGTAGCTTTCCTTAATGCTATCATTTGAGGAAAGTTTTCGTAGAAGTGCTCCTATTTGGCTTTTTGTGTATTGGAGGAAGGTGGCTCGTTTTGAAGCCATATACCACCTTCTCTTGTAGGACCCCTTCCCCTCTATTACTCTAATTTAAGATTACACAATTATGTGCAATCCTTTATAGAGGGTTCAATAAAGTAACAGCAGTTTCTTAATCAACCATTAGACCAGAAGTAAGGAGAATTGGCTCCATTTCAAAGATAAGAATATATATAACAACTGGTGAAAATGCATTGACTTGTGATATTAATGTTCTTAGATGATTGATACTAATAGTGTTGTTACAAGAAGAATAAGGGTAAACTGTACATAACTTCATCTGATTCTTCCTTTTGGGAAAAAAATATTTCAAAGTAGTGGTTTTGTTTGTTGGACTAAAATCACACAAGTTTTTTTTAAGTAAAATTGATGTATAATTTCAAGTGGCATTCTACATAAAGTATGTTATTTTTAAAATAAAATTGCAAACAATATATTTGAATGAAATATTATATGATCAATGTTTGTTGTGTTTTTTGGATAGATTGTATTTTTAATTATATATTGAAGTTTCAGATCACATTTTATAACCTATTAACAGAAATACAATCTATCCAAAAAAAACACAACAACCATTAAAATGGGATTGTCAAAAAACTATTATCTTCTATCAAATAATCAATAAATCTAAGAAAAAACTCCTTTCTAATTATTGATGGAATGTGTAATTTTCGCTTCAAATGAAATTGTAAAAAACATACTAGAGAAATCTAGAAATTCCAGCTGTATTACCGAATAAAAAGTTTATCTGTACTATGTCAACTAATTTAGATGTTTCTGTATACAATCAAAGACCTCTATAAATAGAGGCATCTTGTAATGTTATTGACATTGACAAAATGTAATTGATATGGACAAAATGGTTAATGAAATATATTAGTGCAGTAGCACATTGAGCATTTTTCTTTTTTTTCCTTTTTTTTTTGTCCATCCAACTTTCACAAGGTGTATTAGAGTTGACGTGGGTTTCTACAAATGGTATCAAAGCCAAGTTAAGAAAGTTTTGTCACCATTTTTGACAGAAGTAGCTAATCAATGGATAGCTGAAGAAGGAAGGAATTTGTTTCTCACCATTTGTGACAGCAAAGAGATTTTTATTTTGCAGAGCAAAGTTATTTGGAGAACCCTATCACCATTTGTGATAGATGAAGCAATCAAGGCGTCGCTAAAAGAAGACATGAATTTGATCAAGGTTATTAGTGAACCCTATCATGGGCATTTGTGACAGATGAAGTAATTATCAATGGATCATGTGAAAAGAGGAAATCATTGGTAAAGGTGACACTATTCATGCATTTTGGCATCAGGCAAACAAGAGGACTTGGATTTGTATGTAACAACATTTGAGGTTGAAATTAGGGGGAGTGTTGGAATGTGTAATTTCTCCTTCAAATGAAATTGTTAAAAGGTCAAATTAATATTTAGGTTTGTAAAGTTCTAGAAGTAATTTATGTTTAATAGTTCTAGAAAAGTTTATTTGTACTATGTCAGTTAGTTTAGATGTTTCTGGATACAATCAAAGACCTCTATAAATAGAGGCATTACATGACATGAACAAAATGTAGATGATATGGACAAAATGGTTAATGAAATATATTAGTACTGCAGCACATTGAGCATTTTTCTATTTTAATTTATTTTATCCATCCACTTTCACAAGATGTATTAAAGTTATCATAAGTTTCTACAATCATAAGATTATATTAAATAAAAAGATAATAGAAAACATTAATGAATACCAAAATTTAATAAATCTGATAATCAACCATCAAAATCCAAACCATACGGCACAAGATAATGTGACCCAGTAAAGAAATTAAATGGATAGACTTGTAAACTGAAGAGTCTGTCCACTATTGAAAGACCATAATAGAAAGAATGAGGGAAAAAAAACACCTGTATTCTTATTACTGCCTGCCGACAGACAGGTTACTTCATAGAAACATTGTGTACCCAACATCATATCAAATCAAGAAAGAACAATTTTTTTTGGTTCAAGTTCATCTTTATTGAAGAGTCATTAGGAAAGATTCTTAACGGAAATTTAAACATATTTTCGTACACCTTTTGCTTTGCTGTTTTCTGCTTTTATTGGTCAAGGACAAATTGGTAGAGATAAAAAGTCCCATCTCATTTCATTTTCAAAGGTCAGGACAAATTCTTACATTCTATCAGACATCAAGTGCATTTTGGTTGGTCTTTTGGGGAGTTCTTGGTGGCTTCCAAGTCCAGGTTCTTCGACTCATATGCTAAAAATTGGTTAGCTTGGATTCCAAGTAATTCCAAAGCTGCAAAAGTTTCAGTACAAGTCAAATCATTCATGATTATGCCTTTCATTTTAGTAAATTTTATTTGTATTCAAAGTGTCCTTGTGAGCCTTCTTTTGGTGCTTAGATAGTACACATAACATTTTTATATGAAAAAGTAGTTTAGATAAAAGGATTTACGGTGTCCCCATTAGATAAATTGTTATTTTAATTTATATTATTAGTGGGCCGTAAATAATTTGTTTACAAATTGATGCAAATTTAATTATTTATATTATCTTAGTTATTTTCATTGTTGTTAGTTTTATGATTGATAATCAAGTTGTTATTTGATTAAAAGATTCTATATGGGATTATATGTTAATAGTTAACGTTTTACATTAGTAACAAGAAATAGATTGTTAACAGTGTAATCATATCAATAGAAATTAGAAGTCAATTGACGTAATATAATTAAGTTATAGAACAACTTTTAGGCAAATCTATAGTTACTAGTTGTAATCTTGGTTTTTGCTTGACATATTAGTCTCTATCTCCATGTTTTGTATAATGAGATATTCTCTTCATGCAAACTTTTTATTATGTTTATACAAATTTTCTTTTACAAGAAAGTCATGTATCATTATCAGATTTTCACAATCCATTTGAAATGTATGAATTTTATTTCCCCATCAGTGTAAGTTTTTTAGCATCAGTGTTTCAAATCACATTATGTGATCCATCATTAGGATGTAATTTTTATTCTTACATTCTCTCATCCTAATGATGGATCACGGAGTGTGATCTAAAATGTTATTGCTAAAAAAACTTACACAATCGAATCAAGAAATAAAACCATGTATTTGTTTTTAGTACAATATATACGAATATATCCATTACTATTAGTTCTTCACTATATTAAATAATTTGGAGGAAAATAAATTAAATATAAACCAATATCTTTGGTGTATTTTTATATGTAAAAGATGGATATGAACATATTCATGTTATTGAAGTAAAATTTAAATGACCCATCAAAATATTTAAAATATATTGGTTGAATATAAAGTGAAAATCTGAATATATGAATAAAGAATATTTAATTAATTATTAAATAAGGATGGTTATATAAATTTAATTAAATGTCTATCAAAAGAAAAATCTAGAATTAAATTTCTCATCAAAATATCTTTATGATTTAAGTGCACCCATATAAAACAATATTCAAATCATAATAAATAAGGAAAGATAAAAAAGGTAATTATAGTTGGAACATGAGAAACTATCTATATGAAAAAGAATCATGTCAATTAATAAAAACTGACTTAATAAAAACAACAATGTTGTTTGATAGTCAAAATTTGCTTGATTTGACATCAAAGCCATTGTTGTAAGCATCTATATAAGATAGAATTTGTGTAACTAAGTCTATAAGACACAATCATGATAGTCAAAAGATATGTAGCGATTTAAATACAACACCACACCAATCATTGTAGGTGTCACTATAGGAGAGAAGACTCAATAATTTTGTGTTGTTTCAATAGTTGTAATAGTATTTACAGATTTAGTGTCCATTATTTCTAAGAATAATTGTTACTTGAGAATTACTAGTGTACATCATGAAGAGCAATACTTAAATGAAATGCTTTCCATAGATATACAAAGCAATCAATTATGTCATGCTCCATCAATACACATTAAAATGTTATACTTGAAATAATAGTATAACTAGAACACTAGCTAAGTAAGCTCTTACAAAATTAAGAATGATTTGAAATTGTTCAAGAATAAAAATTAAGATGCTCAATCACTAGATTCTATCCTCAATTGTATAAGATTTTCTGAACCTTTTTTAAAATATATATATCTTCTTAGATGTTATAAGACTATTTTAATATCAAAATCTATTATTTTTATTTCATTCAAATTCAAATCACAGTTACAGAAAGCATAATATTGATCTTCTTATCCTTAAGGCATTATCCTGGTCAATGTTTTGTGTGTGAATGAAATGGACTATTTAGTCATTGAAACGTGGGATATTTGAATAGTGTAAACCATGAAAAAGTACAAGGTACTTTTAAGCTCTTCCTCTGGACTATATAAAGAATGGTTACGGAGGAGTGCAGACCAGAATCACTGTAATTATGTCAGCCATCAAACTTTTCTACAAGGTGGCGTTGAAATCCATTGAGAGGAAAGATTGAAATCATTTTGTCATCTTAATCTGCCAAACCGACAAAGCACATTTAGGCATTTTTTTCTTAATCTGCCAAACCGACAAGGCAATTGTACAAGATGTATCTTCTAACCATTATTGTTTAAAGTGACTCATCTCATAAAAAATGGTTTGGTCTTTTAAAAGAAAAATAACTCTTAGGATATTATTTTCTCATAAAGTTTGATATTGTTTATTATTTAGATTAAAAGGTAATGATTGAGAGATATCTATTTTGTCACAATTGTTAAGTATGTGATGTCTGAATCGATCTTATAATCATAGAAAACTAAAAGTATACTATCAAATTCTATTTATGAAAAATAAAAAATTAGATAAAATCATAGTTTAAAACAATCTTGTTCAAATTTTTAATTTTATTTTTAAATTTTTTAATGCTAGTGTACTTTAACTTACCTATTAAAAAAAAATTAAACAATTATTGTTACTCAATCATATTTTGAAGTTGTCTTTTAAGTTAAAAAATACACAAATAAACAAAACTTTAGTAATAAAAATAGAATGTGTTAATTTTTTAAGAATAGTGGTTCTATATTATTCAAAAAATCATCATAGCCCACTTGGTAAGCATCTCAGCAAGATGTGAATGATTTTTTGTCAAAGTGACATTATCATAGCCTATTCCCTTATATCACCTACAAGATTGTTTTTGCTATTTAATATGGTTGATTCTTTTTCACTTAACAATTTAGAATTGAGTGGTAGCTTTTTTGCAAAATCATTGACGGCACAATCTAGACCCCACCCATTTTATCCCATGCAATTGATATTTCTAAGTATTTGTTTTGTGGTATAATCTAAAACTCATCTCCTTTGTATTGCACTCTCATGAATAATCTCCTAAAAATATATCATCATTGTCACCATTTATATTAAACTAATTTTACATATACAATCATATATTCAATATTAATTATACAATGTTTGACAAAAATATTTGGTAAGAGCTTAGATTTTTCCTTTTTAAAAAAATCGTCCTCAAGAATTACAAGCTCTTCATTTAAAGAAATATTTAGCCTTTTCTTTTTCATTTTCTTCCTATCTCATATAAACTTTGTTTGTAAGAATTATTGATTATTGAAACAATTTCAAGTTTAAATGTGAGATAAAAAACTTTTCCTTTTTAATTTAAACAAATTTTTAAAATCTTATAAAAGAAACTAAATAGAACATATTACAATATTTTGACAATAAAAAGATAATGTATTCAGTTTTAATAATTACATAAGAGATGAGAGTTTTATATTATTCAGGAAATCATTTTTCTTTTTTTAATTTGAAAGTTAAGAATTGAGTATTAATTATTTTGTCGAAATTATTTCTGACATTATCTTGTATAAGTTCTTATATCACCTAGAAGATTCATTTTCCTATGCAAAAGGAGTAATGATTTTTCAGTTGATATAATTATTCATGATATGATGCCTTATTCCTTATGTAATTCACAAGATTTATTTTTTCTATCCTACACAAATAAATTTCTTAAAAGTATTTATTTTATTGGTTACCTAATATAATCCAAAGTTTGTCTCATCTCTTATATCATTTACAAGATTGTTTTCTTATCCTATGTAATTAGTATTTCTAAAGAAAATTAATTTACAAATTATCTAATATAATCTAAAATTCATTTTTAACATATTGTATTTTTTTGTTTTTGATGAATAAACAGTTTCCATTCATTACAATAAATTCTGAATTTTAATAAATGATGAAGATTTTTATTTTCAGATGATAGTATTCATGGAAATTCATGGTTAATCTGAATTTTTATTTTTTATGGTTTGTTTTCTTCCAGTCCATTTGACTGTTACCAAGACAATGAAATTCATTTGAGGACATTCTTATTAGTGTCACTATTTTCTGAATGAGGCCAATCTATTATTTTGTTTTTATTAAACCTTTTAAATTATAGATCACCGGTGATGTCAAACTTTTTATAAAACTTGGTTATATCTATATTTCAAATGAAAGAACATTATTGGTATTCTATACTCTTTATAATAATTTTAAATATAGAAAGCTAAATTTAGTTTATTCAATTTATATGCTCTCTAATCATTGTAAGTTCGGATTAATAAATGAAACATTTAAAAATATTAAAAATAAGTTTGTCTAAATTAATTTCAAACTGACAATAATAGAAAGTGAAATAAAATAATTTGTTTTCAAATTTATTTTAATCTTATAAATAATTTAAAAGAAAATTTAAAAAAACTTTGAATCTTTGTTCAATTTGATTAAATTGGTAATAAATATGTATCTTTAATATTTAATTAATAGAAAAGGTTTATTCATCAAAAAAATTAATATTATAAAATTATACAAATATTTAGAAATACTAATAGTATTAAAGAGACATAAGTTTTTAAGAATTACAATCTTAAATTTATAAATATCTATATAAAACAGTCACAGTTTCTAACTACAAAGAAAGAATTGAAACTTCTACTATAATTGATAAAATGTTATCCCCAATAATTATTTAAAGTTCTATAATTAAACATTTTTGAACTAAAATAACAAATAATAAAGCTATTCATAAGATTTTTTTTGTAGCCATATTTTTACTCATAATAAAAAATAAAATAAAAACTTCACCCAAAATGTCATCATTTAATAATAACAATTTGAACTAAAATAACAAATAATAAAGCTATTCATAAGATTTTTTTTGTGCCATAGTTTTACTCTTCACACAAAATGTCATCATATAATAATAACAATTGACAGCTTTCTATTACTCAGATACCTTAAAAGAAGCTAGGGTAGCATCAATACAAGTAACAACTTTTGAGAGGCTTGTGAAGCCAAATCTTATTTCTGGTGGAAGATAATTCCTCTTGATAACGATTGATAAATTCTGATCATAAAGTTGTATACTCAAGATTTTTAAGGAAGATATTATAAATTCTAGCGACTTTTTATATATCTCATATAAATGCTGACTGGTGAACTTTATGATATGCATATTTAAGTCATTCAATATAAGTATATTATTTGTATGTTTTATAGTGAGTACGCTGTAATTTTCATGTCAGAAAGATAGCCATTGAGAACTATATGATTAAAAAATTAATGTTATACAATATATAAATTTGACAAAATAAATAAAAGATTATTAAATATTTGTTTTCATATGTTTATATTTTGTAATTTTAATATCAATTATCTAAATGTAATATATATTGATTAAAAAATATTTTTATATTCAATTTTATGTATAGTTTATTTTTATTTTTTTTAATTATAACATATAGAAAAGATTTATACAATATAATCTTGCAATCTATAGTTTCTATACCAAGATTGTATGCTTTTCATCTATAAGAAATTTATGTTCTATAGTTAATAGCATTAGTACTATTAAAAATTGTTAATATTGAATTTTTATTTTTTTATTTTGTGTAAATTTGAATATAAATGTTTTCTTATTTCTTTTGAGAAATGGATAAAAATTTATTGAACTAGAATAAACTATCATTGGGCCTAACAAGAGGGCAGCGCTAGAAACATCTATAAAATGACACCCCTAAAGGGCTCCAATTAACCCGCCATATCTTCCTTAATAATCTTTTCAAAATATGGAGCACACTTTGGGGGCAATTTAGCCACAATTTATGATATCCCAATCATCTGAATCCTCAAAATACCACATAGGAAAACAATTAGCTACAATATCCCACTATTGTGGAACACAACAAAAGGAAATTGTTGACCTCTAAGCCTATATTTTCTATTAGTGTCCAAAGGCTTAGTCATTTACTAGGCAAGATTACATGGTCATCATTGCAACCAAGTTATCTAGTAAAGGTTGAGCATACAAAACCCGTATTGAGAAAGATAGTGATTGTTGAGTATTCAGTTGAGACCAAGTACATGTAGGTGTTGAGCAATATAGATGGAGATGAGCACATTGAAAAGTAACAATTGCTAAGAAAGTAGATATATAGAAGCCAAGCAACAATATGAATGAGCCAATATGACTGAGCGTTAGAGCATTCAAGTGTCGAATAATTCAATTTTGTCATAGGAGTTTGTAATGACACAAGCACATATGTAAACTATTTTGGCTGACTTCTATATGACATTTATTATTTGTAGAGCTAGCTAAGAAGATGATCATGCATCATTACAGGAGATTATGATCCCAAGGACTACAAACCAACCAATCAAAAAATTAGTTAGAAACGATAAAAGATGGTCAATTGTAAATTTTCGATAAATATCTAGAACTTTTGCATAACATCTATTTAAGGAGGATTCTAACCCTAGAATCAATGTGATTATATGCATGAATGAAGGAATGAATATGCGTGTGCACATGTGAAGAGAAGAAGACTAAGTTTGAGATTAGATTAGAAAGAGGGCAATTAGAGTAGTGAAGGACTAAATAGAGATATCAAATTATGAGATCAAATCATAGACATGGCAAAGAGGAGACCTAAGATTAGCTTACAAAGAAAACTGAGAGTTAGGTACTAAATCAGCTACTATTAATTGAAACAGGGTAAATCTCTTAATAGAGTTGTTTTAATAGACCTATGTAAATCACCTAATAGATTCCTTACTTCATTGTCAAGATTAAGTTTAAATGGACCTTAGACGCTAAGAAATCATTTGAGATGCTAAAGAGATAAGTAGCTACTCAACCTGTTTTGCAATTGCCTAGCTTTGAGAAACTTTTCACTATTGAGTGTAATGCAAGTGGCCTAGTAGTGGGGGGAGGGATGAGTCAAGAACGTAGGCTAGTGGACTTCTTTAGTGAAAAGCTAAATGAAGCCAAAAAGAAGCATTCTTCCTATGACCTAGAACTTTATTCCCTACTTTAGTCTCTTAGGAAGTGGAGACATTACCTATTGCCCAAGGAATTTTTTGTGTTCATTGGAAACAAAGCTCTTAGCTATATCAACACTCAAGAAAATTTGAGTAATAGGCACTTGATGTGGATGGAGTACTTGCAAGATTTTACCTTCACAATCAAGCACAAGAAAGGGCATATGAATAAGGTGGTAGATGCATTAAGCAGGAGGTTGTTAACAGTCCAAGAGGTTCAGTTGCATAGCATTGGGATAGAATGCTTCAAGAGTCCCTATAAGGAGGATGAAGACTTTTTAGAGGCCTATAATGTATGTTCTAATTTTGAGAACCATTTCCAATGCAAGTTTCTCTAAATTTACCTTGCAAATGAATTATTATTTAAGGGCAATCAGTTGTGTGTACCAAGGGGATCAATAAGGGATAATCTAGTATAGGAGAAGCACAATGGAAGCCTAAGTGGACACTTTGGTGTGAGTAAAACTCTAGAACTAGTCAAAACGTTCTATTATTGGTCTCAACTTGTCAAAGATGTGACTAGGTATGTAGAGAAATGCATGGTATGTATTAAAGATAAAGGTGGGAGTAACACAGGTCTATATCAGCCCTTACTAGTCCCAAATAGGCCATGAAGTGTGTGAGCATGGACTTCCTAGTAGGTGTGCCCAAGAAAAAATAGGGCTATGACAGTATCTATGTAGTTGTTAACAGATTCAGTAATATGGGGCACTTCATTCCATGTAAGACTACCAATGATGCTAGCCACATTGCACACCTATTCTTCAAGGAGGTTGTAAGGATTCATGTGGACTTCCATTAAGCATTGTTTTAGATAGAGATGTGAAGTTCATGAGCCACTTTGGAAGACTTTGTGGAGTATACTTGGGACAAACCTATCATTTGGTTCCACTTGCCATCCTTAAACTGATGGCCAAACTGAGGTTGTTAACAAGGTCCTAGGTAATCTCTTAAGGTTCCTAACTAAGGAGTATGGGAAAACATGGGATATGACCATTCCACAAGTAGAGTATTCTTAAAATGATAGTAGGAATAGGACTATAGGTAGAAGCCCATTTGAAATTTTGTATGGAATGCATCCAATGGGTGTATGTGATTTGAGGGCTCTTGGAGGTATGGAACATAGAAGTGGACATGCTGAAGATTTTGCCCAAACCATGAAATAAATCCAAGAACAATTCAAGAAAACTATCCAAGATAATACACAAAAATTGAAAGCCAAGGTGGATGAAAGAAGTAAATACATTTAGGTTATTGTTGGTGATTATGTTATGGTACATTTGAACAAGTCCATATTGCCAAAGGGTGTGCCAACTAAGTTACAAATGAAAAGAGTGGGGACTTGAAAAATTGTAGCCAAATATGGAGCCAGTGCCTATAAATTTGATTTGCCATCATATTTGGGCATCTCTCCTATTTTCAACGTCCAAGATTTGGTTGAATTCAAGGGTACACTACCTCAGAGTAGTCAAGGGGTCAATACTAATCTAGAGCCTGGAGTAATACCTTCATAAAGCAACCTAGAAGCTAAACAAGTGTTGGATTCTAGAGTTAAGAAGGCAACCAAGAAAAAGGTGTACATGGAGAACCTCATCAAGTGGAAGGGCAAGCCAAATTTAGAAGCAACTTGGGTTACTGAGGAAAACTTCAACAAGGAAAGAATTCCTCAAGACTTATTGTCTATAGGAGTGACATAGTTCTCTTTTGTGGGGGAGTATGGTGCAAGGGCACCTAGGTAGGCTTACAGAAGACCTAAGGCTCCTAGGGCATTTTTTCTTGTAGTGGTGCTAGCCACACCACTAGGTGAATAGTAGGACTAACCTCGTCATACATTGAGGTAGGTTAAGGTTAAAAAGCCTCTTGAGGACCTAGTTGCATGATTGGGTCAAATATCGCATCTTTGTGTTTTGAAGGGTAGAAGGGAAAAATAATTTTTTGAAGGTCCTTTTTACATATTTTATAACCATTTAAGGCTTTTGGCAAGGTTTTCTAGCCTCTGGAGAAATTTTGAGGGTCAAACATTACAAGATGTAAAAGTTGCTCAAAATTTGTCAATGTTGCCATTGACAACATTGACAACGTTTTGTTTCATTCAAGAAAATTTTCAATTGAAGATCAATACCAATCTAAAATAGTTAGGATATGAGTTGGGATGTGTTTATATGACATCCTTGACCTTTTGAAAGGGTTACAATTTTGAGTCATTTTGGTGTGTACAGACTGTCAGCAAGTTAACAATTACAATTTTAAGTTTTTGACGAATCTTGGATTGAGATTGTATTGGTAGAATTGTGTTAGAGGGTTTCATTTTAAGGTTTTTTTATGTCATTAGTTTGTGGTTTTACAAGGTTCTTATTATTTTAATAAATTATTTTTCTTTGAACTATTTACCTGTTGTTTTCAATCAAGTGATTGAGCAAGATGGAGTCATAAATCCTTTTTCCCACTATAGGATCTATATGGTCTCTTGGGAATAGGAAGATGACTCCATATACATATTTTATAGTGAAGGAGGGGCCCTAGAAAACAAGGAAATTATTTTTGTGGTGATTTCCTAGGTGAGCCAAAGATGCATGGCTAGGGATCATAGTCCAGTTCAGAGCTAATAAGTGGGATTGAATGCTTAGATTGCTTCAATAAAATCTTGTGGAAGGGTAGTAACATGTGTGGAGAAGTCCCAAACTCAATGTGATGCATTGGTGAAGGTATCTTGAAGGGTACATTTCATTCTTATTAGATTGGCTTAAGGTCTTGTGAAGCCTAATTTTTAGGCTTAATTTGTGGTCGTACTATATAGACTAGTTGGGAACCCAAGACCACCATAATCCTTGAGTTCTCTAAAAAGGGTGTTTGGTAAGTAGGAGATATTTCCATAACAAGTCAAATTGTGATGCTGCTATTAGGATTTAACTGTGTGATTTTGAGTCAAACTCATTGACCTATATTTCATGAGTAGTGATTCAACATGAATCCATCTCTCATGAGAATAAATGGAACACTTAACACTCATTGGATCTAGGTGATGCTCACAAGGGTGAAGCATTGAGACTTCTGAGTGGTCACCCATCCCAATTTTACTCTAGCTTGAGTGTGCTTAAGGGTGTTTGGATCAAGGATTAGTTCACCCTCTTGATAAGGACTTCTATAAGTTATTTGGGATTTTGTTCATTGGGAGGGCTAATTTCTTGTACCCCTTTGCAACATTTTTGTGCAATTTTGTATGATTCTTGGAACTTGATTAGGGTTTCAAGTTCAATTATGCTTGTAGGTATTGAAGGGAATCCAAATGCCTTCCTAGATGTCCATTCCTTCATTTGGAGTGTTAGATGAGTTGTTGGGTTGATTGTGTAGTTGTTGTGAAAAAGAAAAGAGGGCTAAATCAAGTTTAGGAATGGTGATAGAGAGTGGTTGTTCATACTAAATGGTGTGCACTAGTTGAATGGCCTAGGACCTCATAGTGAGGATCCTCACGAGAGTAGAGTAGGGAGAAACCCTATTAGGTCAAAAGAAAGATCTAAGGAGACCCTAGAGGAAGCTAGCGTAGGAACAAGACTAGTTATCACATCATAACTTAGTTGCAGAAGCATAAAGGAAATAACATGAACACAAGAGACACCAAGGTTTAAAGTGGAAACCCAATTTGGGAAAACCACCAATTGCAACTAGTTACTATTTTTCACTCTTATGAAGTGAGCCCTAATAGGAGCCAACCCTATTAAAGGTTACAAAACACACTATTAGGTGTGACTCTATTAGAGGATTTAATTCACCCTATTAGGAGTGGTCTTGTTAGAAGTCTTCAGACACTTCAATCTAGAAATACCACCTTGTTAGTGGATCTGCTAAATAGATGTTAGGATAACTCTGTTAGGAGATTTGATTCACTACTACAATTATTAGAGAGTAATAATGACTTGACCTAGTTGCTAATACAACTAACTTTCTTGATTCAGATCTCTATTCTAGCTTGATTACTTGATCCTCCTTGATCAGAATGTTCTTTGCAACTCCATCAACTTGGATACTTTGTCCCCTTACAGATATCCTTCCAAATTCTCTTCCTTAATTCACCTTCTTCAATTCCACATTTTAATCCTCAACTTGACCTTTCATTTATATGATTCACCTTGTCAATTTTGCTTGAATACTCTTTTAATAAATAAAAATTCATCCCTTAAGTGGGCTTGTATTAACCAAAAAATTTATCATACTTAATACATGTTGATAGTCGACTAATACAAAATTGAGTACATGGTTAGCAAAAAAATTCTAATGTTAACTAACCCAACTCGGTCAATACTAACTTCATATTGACATTCATTTGATAACTAACTAAGCTCGATTAATAGAGACTTTACTTCATTAATTGACTAAGCCCAGTCAATACTATCTCTGAACTTGGTTATAACTGAATGCTCGACATATATGTGAAGTTGTCTTCGACACCTAACTGAGCTCAACTATCACTAAATACTTGGTAAAGGCCTGACATTTTGTGTAATATGAAAGAAAACATACAATTGAATAATTATTTTCATCAATCTCCATTTTTGGCATTAGTGGCAACACAACATGTCATAATATAAGGAAATTTTAGAGAAAAATAGAAGGGTAATATCCTTAGTTTCATTCTAATTCACATCCATGAGAAATCCCTCTATTAGTGAGAACTCCCTCTGACATCAATCTCTCCCTCTGGAATGATTTACTATGATTTCTCTAACTAAAATATCTCCCTCTGACTTACTGCTACCGAATTTCTTTGTTATAAAAACAAACTCTCCCTCCTTCACATCTCATTCCAAAGACAACATACAATAGATTTTCCATGTACCTAATGTATTGATTCATGTATTTAATCTATTCTAACAATGCTGCATCAACTTTATTGATCTTCAAATGTTCAATTGATGCATCACTAATTTTTTTTAGTGAGCTTCAGATAGGGGAATGACCCCTAGCTTACCACTTAGATAAAAAAATGTATCCTTAGGTAATGGCTTGGTGAATATATCTACAATTTGTTCTTTTGTACTCTTATATTCCAATCTCACCTTTTTTTCGTACACTAATTCTCTTAGAAAATGATATTTTATTGCAATGTGTTTTGTCTTGGTATGCATCACTAGATTCTTGGATATGCTAATTGCACTAATGTTATCACAGAAGATATCAACTAGATCCATGATTTCTTCCTTAATACCTAAAAATAGTTGTTTGAACCAAATGATGTTGGAAAAATTGAATGTTGTTGCAACATATTCTACTTCTACTATAGATAGAGAGATGCAATTTTGTTTCTTGCTTATCCAAGACACTAGCCTCTTTCCAAGAAAGAATGCTACCCACTAGTGTGTTTCCTGTCATCAATACTTCCTTCCCAATCAGCATCAATGAATACTTTTAATTGAAATTTTTCTCCCTTATTATATCATAAACCATAATCTTCAATACCTTTTAGATACCTCATTATTATTTTTATTGTCATCATATAATTTTCCTTTGGATTAATGTAAAATCTTGCTACCATACCAACTGCTAATACAATATCAGGTCTTGTGTGTACTACATACTGAAGTTTTACAATTATTGATCTATATGTAATCTAATATACCTCTTTGAATCATCATTTTTGGAAAGCTTATGTCTAGTAGACATAGGTGTTCCAATTGGTCTAGAATCCTCCATTCCAAATTTCTTCAATATCTCCTTGATGTGCTTTTCTTGAGTAATGTAGATTACATCCTTCTTTTGTTGAATTTAGTTTAAGGTATGAACTATTGTACTGATTACTTCCTTCCAGTATTTGATTGCAACATTTTTCTCTATCATCAATTTTCTTGCACAATCCATGATAGATCTATTTCTTCTTTCTTCTATGTTATTCTACTGAGGTGTACTAGGTGCAGATGCCTATCTTTTGATTTCTCTTTCACTGCAAAATTCATTGAATTCATTTAAGATGAATTCTCCTCCTTTGTAGTACCTTCCCTCGTTCACATCTTTATGAACATTGTTGCTATTATTATTGGACTATGATAGACTAGTTTTATGTTGATGGATTAGTAGTATTGTTTTGAGACTATTAGACATTATGTTATGGATTTAGTTGGTATATGATGAGATCATTTAGACTTTACATTTCATGTATGCATGATGATCATTACATTGCTTTCAATTATTGATGATGATTAGTTAGATAGTTTATTATCTCATGTGTTTTATTATGGATACTTACCCCATACTTGCATGTGTGTGGTGTGCGTGTTTGTTCTTATTGTATGGCATTTTTGATGTGGTTAAGGAAGGGAGTCGTAGTCACCTGCTAGTCGGGATCTACACGATGCACCACTTTCTGCCATTGCCTATTTAGCTTAGCATTATATATATTGTATGTACATGCATGGTTTTTATGCAGGTTGCAGGTACCGAGTATCGACTTCCCTGAATTACCAGGATGAGTGTACCTTATTACACTATCTCAATGATAAGAGAAGGGAGATAAATTCTCAAGTCCAAATCCCAAAACCTTAAACCATTTGTCCTAGTGAGGTAGGACAAGTATCTGGATACTTTACCTTCCGAATGTGTCGGATGACATAATTTGTGATTTTTAACCCTTTAGACTGATTTTGTATGAATTGTTCTATGATGGGTTTTCAAATTTTATCTTGGAGGTCTATGGTGAATTTTCTATTAATTAAGTCTTAATAAATAGATTTAATTAATAAATTAATTATTTGGAGAAAATTAATATAATATCATGATCTTTGATATTTTAATTATAATTAATTAAATGAGAATTAATTGAGAAAAAGAATTAAATAAAAGAAAATTAGAAATTAATAATTACTAATAATTATAAAATAAATAATAATAATAAAAGTTATAAAAATTAAAATGAAAGTTATAAAAAAATTAAACAAAAGTTATAAGCTTTCTTAGGAGTAAACGCACCTTTTTATTTCTTATATGTCAACAACACGAGGGTTAGTGCACCAATTAAGCACATGGTGTCTACAACCTTATGACTCATCTAGAAGGTTGGAATAGACTCATGCTTAGTTGTCTACACCTCCTAGTTGTTGCTAGAGACATTATAGGTGCTTCCTGAAAGGCCTTTATATTCAGGCATTCCTAAAAGCTTAGAGGGAGCGTGAAAGAGCATTTTGGAGCATTGGAGGACTCGAAAACTTTGGAGAAGGGAGGAACTTGTTCTACGGGTTTTCTGAGAAAAAGCGAATTAGCATCAAAATTCAAGTAGACTCTTGTGATTTTGCTTATGCTATTTTCGCACCTTGCACTTCCTGTCTTCTTCATGTCTTTCATATGTTTTCTGAAGATTCTATGTGTGAATGTTCCAGTTGTTTTATTCTTGTCATGCATATTTATTTGAGAAAACCTTATATGCATAGATCTGAGAATTCTATGGACTAGGGTTAAAAATTATAGCCAAATCCATTAAAAGAATTGTTGGGTAAAATTAGAGAGCAAATATTTTATAGGAAATTCTTAAAATTGGATATATATTCTTTGTGGAAAAACATATATTTTCAGATTTGCATAAATATACATTTATAAACATATGTATAAATATATATGTTTATGTTGTATAGAACTTTGTGTGTGTGTGTGTGTGTGTGTGTGTGTGTGTATTTATTTATTTATTTATTTATTTATTTATTTAATTGAAAAGTCGATGATATATCGCAGTGAGAACTCATAAAATTGCATCGTGATTGATTGAATAGGTTTTAAAAATGTTATTCGAAACACATTTTTAAAAAATATAATAAATGGTATATGTTATAATGTACAATGGGGATGAAATTTTTGTGCAACCGCGCTTGTTTACAGTGGGGTACCTGCGGTCGTAGGAACTGCAATGTCAGCAGGTACCACGTACCCGATACTGCCGCAGGCCTTGCAACTGCAGGGTACCTGCGTGGGTGCCACGATTTATATATATGTGTTGCAATGTTTGTATAAAGAAAATATTACATTCGATTTCATGATATTTATTTTTAAACATTTATAAATAATGATAATTGTTGTTAGTTTTATATATATATGTATATTTATATATGTATATTTATATATATGTATATATATATTAATAATTGTTATATATTTAATTATTACACACACACACACACACATATATATATATGGATTAATGAAATTTTAAATATTTAAGATTCCAAATAAATAATATAGTTTTAAAAAAATTAATCAATTTTCTTAATTGGAATTTGATCTAATTAAGGTTAGACAAAAGTTATTATATTTAAGTTATTTAATATTTTAGTTCTACTCAAAATAGTAAATGAAGAATAGTGTATGATTCCTAGAACACTTAGGAAAATTGAGTTCTAAGAGTTGGAAAAGTTTTAAACTATCAAAACAATACATGGGTTAGGAAAAATGTACAAACTGTCCCTCTACTCAATACCTAAATTTGGAAATGAAAACTGATACCTCCACATTTAATTCAATGATATAATTTTAGCAAAATCAAAACATGTGTTTGCATTGTGTTTTCTCTATGCTATTTGTTTTGAGTTTTTGGGTTGACTAGTGTTGATTAGTTATAGGACATCTACCAAAGGCTTGGGGGTTATGATTGTGATGTTGTGATGATGTCCTATTTCCAATTTTTATTAACCCAACCATGGTTATGTGATGGAATGCTCTATGTAATGTTTGTAATTACTGATTGTACAGTTGAGATTCTTATGTACGAGACACTTGACCTAATCATTTTTGAGTCATCAATCAGTTATCCTTGGGATATTTTCCAGTCGCCATGATGGGACTAAAATGTTGATTTATGATGTCATGTTGTGAGATGTTTTGACTCAACCATTTTGGAGTCTTTGATCAGTATGATTTGAGATATATTTTGGTTATTGAGAACCAATGGTTATTATGATTATCAGGGATACCTTCAGTTGCTAATAGAGAACTGTTGCGGTCATGATTATCTATGATGTTTTTAGTTGCTCATGGAGATTTGATGCTATTATTGTGGATATTTGATGTTTTTTTTAATTTTAAATTATCTTTTGATTTTTCTTTCCAGTCGCTTGTATAGGACTGGGGTGATTTATGATTCCATGAGCTTAGGGTAGGTTATCTACTTGTAGTGTTGAGAAGTGGCTTGCAATGGGGGTCGGGCCCCTAAGAGGAAGCCAAGGTAACTCATTGTAAGTTATTTAATAAGTGAAAAAATTCACACCTAATACTAACTAAATGAACCTAAAAAGATAATTGTTTTGTTCTCGCCCATGCCTTGAGTGCTTGTATAGACTAGGATGGGAGTAGAGAGAACGCATGGTTGCGACCTTGCATTCCATAGTATGCCTTGTCAATATGAGAGGATACTAGTGGTTGCATGAGGATCAGTAGGGACCCGTGGAGTTTAGCTAACTGCCAGGGTAACTTCTACATGATATATGCGATGACACTTTCCCGCTTGCATAGTAGGTTCCTACATGTCTTTGTGTGCCTCTGGGAATTAGATGTCAGTTTTGTGTTGGAACCTTTGAGTTAGTATAATTTTAAGATTCTTGAACTTAGAAAGTATTCTTGTGCTATATGATTTTGATAGCCTATCTGGGACTTGAGATTATCTCCTCATCACAGTGGGAGTGGACCACTTAGGTGCCACGCGATCGGGTGGTAGTGTTTTTCCACTCTTATCATTTGAGATCCATTTGAGACATCGTGGTTGATGTGTCCTTTATGATGGTGGATATGTATCCTTTCATTGATGATTAGCATATGTTAGATGATGTTATTTTATGCTTTACTTTGCATGTTAGATTACTTTTACCATATGATGTAGTATGTTAGGTGTGACATTCCTACCATGTTAATACCAATGATCTCTTTGGTGATTTGGAATGTTATGCATGGAGGGATGGCTAGGACCCACGATGGTCTAATGATGCTATTAATGGTTGGGAGGAACCGTGCACTTAGTTTATTATGTTTGATCTTTATGATGGATGTATATATCTTCTATGATGATGTATCATGTGTATCATATGATTATCTTTACTTTGATGTATCATGGACTAGAATAGGATGATGTACCTTATTTCACATATGTATATTCTTTTAAGCTTTTCATACCCTATGAAATATATAGTGGATGATTGAGAATTTAGAAATGTAATGTAAAAACATTGGACTTATCATTATTATTTCATGTGGTTGTTGTATTAGATGGATTCAATAATGTTAGTTGATTTAGATGCAATTCTACGTTAAGGGATCCTTAAAGAATGTAATCTATTATGTATGTTATGTTTACTTTTAGATGGACATTGCTATTGCTTTTGTTATTGTGTATAAGTTATATGTGGTATTTACTTTCATGTTTAAAAAAAAAATGCTACCAAACTTAGTGAAATTTTAGGTTAATTTTTTGGATCCCTTGGCAGGGCATTACATCCTCTGTCTAACCTTAGGCATTTTAGTTTATTTCCTATTTCTTTCTTCGATCTAGTTAGACACCACTTGAATTTTTGAAAGGATCCATATTTATCTTTCAAGTACATCATTGTCATCACCCTAGAAAAATCATCAACAAATAAAATGAAATACTTATCCCCACACTAGCTTTCTATGCCAATAGGTCCACAAAGATCTATATGAACCAACTCTAGAACTTCTTTATAATGACAATTCTCTCTTTTGATGATTTTCTTTCCAATCTTCCCAATTTGATAATTTTTACACATGCCCATATCAAGTTTCCTTAGACTTGGAATGTCTCTCACTCTTTTATTCTTTCTTATGTTGACTAGGTTATCAAAATTCATATGACATAATCTTTTATGCCATAACCAACTTTCCTCTACTTGAGCTAGGAAGCATGAACTTTTAGTTAGATCCAAATAGAAGAGATTACCTTTTGTTTGATTGATAGTCCCAACTAGATTTCATTTCCCATCTAGAAGCTTGGCCTTTCAATTCATAAACTCTACCTTGAATCCAATATTGTTCAATTGTACCACACTAAGTAGATTTTGTTTCATTTTTTCAACCCAATAAGCATTGTCACATTTTATTTCATTAGTTAATGCAATGCAACCTTTTTCTTTTACATAACAAGGTTCATCATTTCCAAATTTGACACTCCCACCATCATAGTGTTCAAAGTTCTCAAATTGTGTCGTGTGGTGAGAACAACCACTATCTATGATCCATGTGTCATTCTTGCTAATATGAGAAATAAAGACCATCTTATCATTCTCATCATTTGATTCATCTTTAATAGAAATGTAAACCATTTCATCATCATCACTACTATCAAAGTCTTTAGTCATGTAACAATATTTCTTAGCTTTATCCTTGTAATCTTTGTAGCTTTGGAAATCTTTCTTGCCTTTATACATTTTTTCTTCTTTGCCTTCTTTGTTTGGACACCTTGCAGAAATGTGACCAACTTTTTCACAAGAAAAATAGATTAGATGTATTTTATCTTTGTACTTTCCTTTGCCTTTAGGAAATCTTCTTGAAAGCAGGGCTTCAATGAATTCAAGGTCATCATCAAAAGCATCTTCATCTTTACTGTTAGAATTCTTGCTTTTGGATTTTCCAAGTTTCTTTTTGAGTGACAGTTGAGCTTGAAATGCATACTCAATGCTACCAGAATTGGGAACATAGATATCAGTGTTGTCTAACTCAAAGGCTATCAACCTTCCCACTAGTGCATCAAAAGTTATATTATTTTTGCGATCACATCTCATTTCTTGAATAGCTGAAACTCTAATTGCATAAATATGAAGAAGATTTTTGAGTAGCTTGTTGACCACTATCACATCATCTATTTTCCCTCTTGAGGCTCTGATTACACTCACGCTTGCTTTGATTCTTTCATTGTGTTGTGCAATGTTTTCATCTTCTCTCATCTTCATTTGATCAAACTAACCTCTTGGACTTTTTTCCTTAGCTCTCCTCATATTTTCATATCCTCCATAGATATCTTTCATCTTGATCCACATTTCATGAGTATTAGAAAATCTTTGACTTCATGAAGTTCAACATAATTGAGAGTAGAGGTAATGTTGATCATCATTATGTTGTGATTCTTCCTTTCCACAATTTGGTCCATAGTCAAAGGTCCAACATGTGCCACATACTTGTTCTCTAGATATTTTAGGCCCATGTTTCCAATGGTTGCCAAATGCAACTTCATGATTTCCCACCATGCTTGGAAGTTATCTCAGTTTAGCTTAGGAGTTTCCCTTCTATAAGACATCTTGATCTTTAGCTTAGATTCTTGAAACCTTATCTGCAAGCACCAATATCTCTAATACCAATTGTTGGAAATGATGAGTAACTAAGAGGGGAGGGTTGAATTGGTTACTACAAAAAAAAAAAAAAAATTCAAGTCCATTAAGATGTCAACAAAACTTTAAATCAAATCCTTACTAATACTCGGTTAACACTGAATTTTTTGTTGTAACTCGGTTAATACTAGATTTAATATTGTCACTCGATTAGCGTAAAGATGATTAGATCTTAAGATATTTAATGTGTTTAAACATAAATAACTTAGTTGCAGAAGCCTAAAGGAAATAACATGAACACAAGAGACACCAAGATTTAATGTGGAAACCCAATTTTGGAAAACCACCAATTGCAAGTAGTTATTATTTTTCACTCTTCTAAAGTGAGCCTTGTTAGGAGCCAACCTTGTTAAAGTTTACAAAACATACTATTAGGTGTGAACCTATTAGTGTATGCCTAAAATGTGAGCACACTTCTATGAATCATTATATTCAAGATTACTCAAGAATGAGGTCTCAAATGGTGACTCATAGCTCTCTACTCATGGAGTGCAAGGGTTTTGCAATGGAGGCCCTCAGTTTGACCTAGTTCATGCCCTTGCAAGTACACCATGAAATGAGAGATTCAAATATCCAAAATGCATGCAAATGGAGATGAAAACTAATCTATATGATAACAATGCAAAATCTAATCTATGAAAGCAAGATCTAATCTTATGAAAGCAAATATGACTCTAAACTAACATGAAAATGCAATGATAAAAGCTTGTGATGAAAGCCATGGGTGCAAGAGAGAATGAGACAAGAAGATAGAAGTTCTCCACAAAAAGCTTTAGCATTCAAAAACTCCTTCTTCAAAAATTGCTCTCCAAACCTCCAGCATAACAATAACATCATCCGTGTCTAAAATGAGGAGAGGGCTCTCCCTTATAAAGGAAATTATGGAGGTGAGAGGCTTCTCACAACCAATATGGGATAATAGAGTTTGATCCATGTGAGACAAAATTCCACCAATGAGAAAAGAGGAGTGCTTGAGAAGAAAGTGAAAAGATAAGTCCCACTTAGAAATATGTGCATTTAAGTGTAGAAATTAAATAAAAGAATTTATTTTATTTTCCTTTCATCAACAAGAGATATTTAAGTGGGATTTTTATTTAATTAAAAGGGAGAAAGTTCTTTTAATTAAATAGGAGATATTTAATTAAATTAAAAGAGGGGTTTTTCTCTTAATTAATTAAATGCAGACGAATTATTTAATTAAAAGAGAGGTTTTCTTTTAATTAAATGGGGACTTATTTAATTTAATTAAAAGAGGAGATTTTATTTTAATTAAATAAGACTTAGGATAAAATGATCAACCTTAGAAATAAAACAATCGAATTTGATCAAGAAAATTGATTTGAATTGATTTAATAAAATATTGCAAACCATTGATTCAAGAAATTTTATAAATTGATAAATTGAATAATGGGGGCCCATAGTCTAGGCGACCATTTTAGGGTGTATACATTTGTCCCTCTTTGACTAATGTGTGATTGATTTGGGAACACATGTAGTCAAAGAAAGAAATTGAATCAAAGATTGAAGTTAATAATTATTGCCCCCTCATGATCGAAATCGAAATGAGATAGAGGAGAGACAACAAATTGATAAATTTGATCAAATCGAACAAAAGATAAGGTTCTTGATGTAAGATGAAAGATATAAGAATCATTGAACCAAGGTAGATCATCAAGCATGAAATATTATGCCCCAAAGGTGATTTTAGAAGAAAGGAAGTGGGGGATAAAGAAAATGGAAGATAGGAGTTTGAAAGATATGGAAAGAAAATAGAAAGAAGAAAAGAAAATGCCCCAAAATCAATCAACTGTTTAAGATAGAAATTTTGATTGAGATCATGAAAGAAGATAAGGAAATGAAGATCAAAAAATGACCACAGTTGATTAAAATTCCACAATAAAGATGAAGGGAGAACCTTCTCAAACTCATAATGTAGCCTAAAAATGCAAACTAACATGAAGTCTAATAATGCAAGCTATATGAAAATGCAATGGTGTACTTGCAAAAGAGAAACTATAACATAGGATTTTGTGTTCATCATTCATTAGAGAATGTAAAGAACTTATTTTCATCATTGGGCCATTATTAATGGACATCCAAAAAAAAAATTTAAAAAATCACACAATCATTACTAGTCACAAGTGCAACTATGAAGATACCTTTCTCATTTAATTAAATAATTACATTTAATTAATCAATATAGGCGTATTTATTAAAAGTGATTTAATTTAAGGATTGGTTCTAAAGTTGATGATACGAAGACCAATTGCTAAGCTATGGACTATCTCTAGAATAGAGCTTAATCCCCAGGAATCTGGGCAGAGCACCTAGATACCTAAGATTAAAAGCATTTAGAAGATTATCTCCAGAACAAAGCTTAACCTTCAAGGATCCAGATAGAACACCTAGATACCTGAGATTGAAAGCATTTAGAAGATTATCTCTAGAATGGAGCTTAACCTTCAAGGATCCAGATAGAACACCTAGATACTTGAGATTGAAAGTATTTAGAAGATTGTCTCCAAAATGGAGCTTAACCTTCAAGGATCTAGATAGAACACCTAGATACCTAAGATTGAAAGCATTTAGAAGATTATCTCCAGAATGGAGCTTAACCTTCAAGGATCCAGATAGAACACCTAGATACTTGAGATTGAAAGCATTTAGAAGATTATCTCCAGAACGGAGCTTAACCTTCAAGGATCCAGATAGAACACCTAGATACCTGAGATTGAAAGCATTTAGAAGATTATCTCCAGAATGGAGCTTAACCTTCAAGGATCCAGATAGAACACCTAGATACTTGAGATTTCTAAAAGATAACAAAGTCTAATCATGAGTCGTAGGATCATCCCCAGAATGAGGCTTGAGCCTCAGGAGTCGGGGTTTAGACTGTCCCAATACCTATCCATCAAACTCTGAGAGGAGCTATTATAAGGTTGATCAATTGATGAAAAAAATAAGATAGATAGCAAAGATGCTAGATAGAAGGGAACAAGATGCCCCAAGTGATGAGATGCCCCAAGTGACAAGGACATAAGATGGGAACGAGATGCCCCAAGCAATAAGTATTCAATGATGTAATCATCCTGCCCCCTCGGGAGCGAAATCGAAAGATGACACACCAGAAATATGATGTGAAGTAGTATATCAATTTTGAGATTCAACAGAATGTAGAAGAAATTAGAATGATCTAAAGAAAAGATGAGGAGATCAGAATGATCAGAAGAAATTGAAGAGATCAGAACGATCTGAAGAAATGTGGAAGTTGATCTGAAGTGATTTTGACATCCAAAAGTCCAAGTTTGATTTGAAAAGATTCCAAGAATCACAAAGTATCAAAAGAATTTGGATTTCCCAAGATTCTAAAATGCATTTTTGAGCCACTTAAGTGTGTCAGATTTCGAATTCAATCCCAAAAAAAATGGGTTCTAAGCAGCCAAAGTAGCCAAAAGAGTGATCAATCGATCATTTGTGCAGTCGTGAAGAACATGATACTTTGAAGAGATCAACAATCCCTCATCAGAGAAGGTGAAAGTAGATTTGCAATTGAATCGCATGCTTATACAAGTGAAGTATGCAATGCGAGACTATGTTAAATGCAACCCTAGGTCTGGTTACCAAGCCTCAATATTTAATCATCACCGGATATAGAACAAAGCTCGTAGGTCATACAATTCCCACTGACATTGCAATCATTGAAATATGAATATAACATACCTTATTGGTTTGTCGGGATTAAATGTAAGCATTCAAGGCACAAGAAGAAGCATTCAAGGCACAAGAAGCCAGAATGACCAGAACATTTGTCCCTTTTAATGTAGCAAGTTAACATAAGCATCAAAGCATAAACATTAGGATGACCAGAATGTTGCTTGCATGACAGGCACACCAAACACATAGGAGATCCCTCTTATGCTAAGCATTCAGTATTCATTCTGTTCGCAACAACCCTTGCATTCGTAACTTGAGATAGAAGTGTGATAGATATACTCGCAGTGACCCGTACGTTCACTTAGCAAGACGAGTATTAGTTATTACTGTAGCATGAAGAGTTCACTCCAACAAACAAGGAGAAGCACCAACGTTATTGACGTATTCTTATAAAAGGAGTCGAGGTACACACGGCCATCCAATACGAGATGGAGGCTCTTATAGTGGACACCTCTTTTATAGGAGTAGATCAACTTATTGGAACTAAACCGTAAAAAATAAGCAAAGAAAAAGATCATGCCTCCAGTCATTACTTCTCTAGTCAAAGATGACATCATCGAGTTACTCGAGGAGATATGATAAAGAAAAACAAAGAAAACAAAGAAAATGCTCAGCATATCCAAACAAGTACATCAGTTTTGAGTTCAATATTTTGGGATTGATGTCAAGTGCTAATGTCCAGAGTACATTCGAAAGAAATCTCTTTAGTAGGGTGACAACAGTAGGCAAAAATAGTCAGAATGACTGGTTACTGATGTCAAAGAGGAATCTTCATGATGAAGAACCTAAAGAGGACTGGGCGATAGTAGACAGACATAGCCAGAACGATTGGTGATTGATGCAATAGAGATCTTTCATAAATGAAGCTGGAGACGTGACCTAAGCAACAGTAGGCAGACACACCTGAAACAACTGGTGACTGTTGCGAAAGAGATTCTATGAGGAGAATCTTGAAAAGTGTGACGCTAGCGACAGTAGGCAGACGCAGTTTGAAACAACTGGTGACTATCACAAAAGAGATCCTATGAGGAGAACCTCGAAAAGAGTGACACTAAGGGGGGATGCCCCCAAGCTGGGACAAGACTCAATCCATGGATACATGAGCAAGAAAAGAAGGAAAGAAAAAGCGTAAAAGTGACTGTACAGAATAGCCAGAAGATGCATTGCAGGATGGAGCATTGGGAATAAGAGGCGCCTATTTACCAAGTTTTCACCTTCTTGGCAAGATTTTCTTTTTTTGCTACCATGATGCCTGTTTCTAGGTTTTCACCAATGGCACTTTTCTATTTTTCTATTTTTTTTTGTATTTTTCTCTTTTTTTGATTTTTTTGTATTTTTTGAGATCTTTCAATTTTTTTGGTGTTACCAAGGCGCCTATTGCTAGGTTTTCACCAGGATAACTATTTTTTTTTTCCAGGACTTTTTTCCTATTTTTAGATTTTTTCAGGACATATAGATATGTACAGAGAGCTTGCTGAGATTAAATCAACTATAAAACCGCTTTAGGTGGAGAGTGTTGATAGGTTCCTTAAGCACTTCTCCTTCGGTTGTGGAAAGCTGATAGGTGCCAGATCCATATACTGCAGTAATGATGTAAGGACCCAGCCAGTTTGGTTCAAACTTTCCCTTTTGTACTCGTTGTTGTTGATTCTTGGGGTTCTCTCTCAGGACGAGATCACCCAACTGGAAGTCACGTGGCCTAACCCTCCGATTGTAGCTTCTTTCCATTCTTTGTTGATATGCTCGTAGATGATCACATGCCACTTGGCATCATTCATCCAGTAATACAAGCTCTTGAAGCTGAGCTATCCTATAGTCGTCATCAGTGATAAGGCCCTTCATAGAGATTCTCAAGGTAGGAATCTCGACCTCTATTGGAAGCATAGCATTTGCCCCATACACCAACGCAAAGGGGGTTGTGCCCGTTGGAGTTCTAATGCTTGTCCTATATGCCCACAGAGCTAGATTGATCTGGAGATGCCAGTCTCTTCCTAATTTGCAGACTGTGCGATGAAGAATTTTGAGGATCACCTTATTGGATGCCTCAGCTTGGCCATTACCTTGGGGGTAATAAATAGAAGACCAATGTTTTGTGATCTTGAACTTCTTGCACAGTTCCTTGAGATCTTTATTCTTGAATTGTCCTCCATTGTCAGTAATGATTGAGGACAGTACACCATATCTGCAGATGATGTAGTGTGTGATGAAAAGCACTATAGTTTTGCCATCAGCAACTGTGAGAGGTACTGCCTCTACCCATTTTGTGAAATAATCCATAGCTGTGATGATGAACTTATGTCCATTAGAAGAGGTTGGGTGAATCTGCCCCACCAAGTCGAAGGCCCATTGTTGAAATGGCCATGTTGTAGTAGAGGGAATCAGCTCTCTAGCTGGAGCATGAATGAGATTCCCATGTAGCTAACACTGCTTGCAGGACCTAGCATACTTGATGGCTTCTTGCTCCATTTTAGGCCAGTAGTAACCAGCACGAAGGAGTTTGCGAGCTAGTGTGAGGCCATTGGAATGAGATTCGCAAATGCCCTCGTGAACATCAATTAGTGCGCATTTGGACTCTTCGAGTTCTAAACACCTAAGGAGTGTTCCATCGAGACCTCTCCTATACATATCATCAGCAATAATGACATAATGTGAAGCATTACAGATTAGGTAACATTTCTCATTCTGGGTCAGACCTTCTAGAATGGTTTGATTACGGAGGTAGGAATAAATGTGATGGTAGTAGGATGATTCTTGTCCTATAATAGAACAGATCATCCTAGAATCAGGGGTGTCATAGGCTGGGTAGTGTAACGCTTCCACCAATAACTCATATCGGAGATCATTTTCAGGCATTTGTAGCAAGGAGGCTAGAGTAGCCATGGCATCAGCCACCTTATTATCTGCTCGGGGAACTTGCTGGAAGGTAATGTGTGCAAAATACTTCTTCAAGTCATCAACCATGCGCTTGTAAGGAATTAGTTTCTCATCCTTTGTTTGATACACATCATTTACTTGGTTGATAACAAGCTGAGAGTCACCAAAGATGTCTAATTGATCCACTCTCCATTCAGCTGCAATTTTTATGCCATTGATCAAAGCCTCATATTCAACAATGTTATTTGTACAAGGAAACATAATCTTGTATGCTTTGGGCAATGAGTATCTTTGTGGTGTAATAAAGAGTAGTCTAGCGCCTGATCCTTGTTGTGTGAAGGACCCATCGAAGAACATAACCCATGTATGGTGTGTGAGTGTCAAAATTGACTCATCGGGAAAATCAATGTTCATTGCTAGAAGACTCTGTATGGGTACCTCGACCAGCTCGTCTGCAATTGCCTGCCCCTTTATAGCCTTGCGTTCAACATATTGGATGTCAAACTCACTGAGTATCATGACCCATTTAGCCAATCTTCTTGTGAGAGCTACCTTACTGAGAAAGTACTTTAGGGGATCTATTTTAGCCACAAGCCATGTAGTGTGGGCAAGCATGTAGTGTCTCAACTTCTGGGAAGCAAAGACAACTGCCAAGCAAGCTTTCTCAATAATGCTATAGTTCTTCTCATAAGAGACCAGTGTTCGGCTCAAGTAATAAATAGCTCTTTCTTTGTTATCATTATCTTCTTGAGCCAACAGGATTCCTAGAGATGTGTCAGTGGCTGAAATGTATAAAAGTAGAGGCTTCCCATAAATAGGAGGCATCAGGATTGGAGGATTGACAAGATATTGTTTGATTTGTTTTAAGCTTTGCTCACAATCCTAGCTCCAATTGAATTTCACACCCTTATGTAAGATCTTTGTGAAGGGTTGTGATCTATCTGCCAATTGTGAAATAAACCTACGAATAGATTGAAGCCTTCCCTGTAGTCCTCTCATCTGACTGATGTTTCGAGGTGGTGGCATGTCCATGATTGCTTGTACTTTCTTCGGATCTACTTCAATTCCTTTTGCAGAGACGATTTATCCTAATAACTTTCTTGATGTGACACCAAATGCGCATTTCTTAAGATTGAGTCGAAGGCTGAATTTTTCCATATGATCTAGGATGGGTCCCAAATCTTTTAGATGAGTAGTGCATTTAGCACTTTTGACCAAGGTATCATCAACATAGTCCTCCATGGTTCTATGCATCATGTCATGGAAAATTGTAGTAACAGCCCGCTGGTATGTGGCACCAGCATTCTTTAAGCCAAATGGCATCACATTCCAACAAAAGGTTCCCCATGCACATGTGAAAGCCATTTTCTCTTGGTCTTCTGGGGCAATTCTTATCTGATTGTATCCAGAAAAACCATCCATAAGTGAATACATCTCATAGCCAGCCATCATGTCCACAATCATATCAATATTAGGGAGCAGAAAGTCATCTTTAGGACATGCCAAGTTAAGATCACGAAAGTCTGTACAAACCCTGATAGATTTATTGTGCTTGGAAATAGGAACAATATTGGATATCCATTCAGCATAATCAATTGCACGAATAAAACTAGCTTTTAGAAGTTTTTCCAATTCTGCTTTGACGAGCAATGCAACATGAGGATGCATTTTTTGAAGCTTCTATTTAATTGGTTTAATGCTTGGTGCTATGGACAAATGATGCATGATAGGATCAAGATCCAATCATGGCATGTCAGAATATGTCCAAGCAAAATTTATTTTCTTTTTTTTGAAAAAGGAAATGAATTGTTCCTTCTCTTCAGGTGACAGTGACTGTGCCAGATGTATCAAATGAGGATGTTCTGTTGTGCCCAGATTAGTTGGTTGTGTCAGCTCTATTAACACTGATGATCTCTCCTAAGAGTAACTGGGAAGGACATCAAATATCCCATCCGCGGGTGCCTCAAAGAGGTTTTCACTCTTGGATACGTCTTTTATTTTTACTTTTCTGGGATCCGATACAGCCATAATGTGGTTTTCACCATCGGACCTCTTGCATGGTTTCTTTTTCATTATGTGACTGAGATATTTGATATCGGCCTCAGTCATGTTGATGCTCTGCTCATTGGTGGAAGACGTTACAAGTTCGATAGCGTTAAAGTAGCAGGCAAGAGCATAGTCATTCTGGAATGTGGGGACTTTGTTAGATGCATTGGGGTTCCAATCTATAAGCTTAGGATGTGTGAGTGAGAGAGTAGTGGATGGTTCAATTGCGTTCACAGTATAGTCATTAAGGGCATGGACCAACAATTCGAGACCTACGGCGACTTCATCCACAGGTGTGTTCAAACACCTCGAAGTATGAACGATAGTAATTGATGACTCTAGGACATTTGTTGGATCAGACTCCTGTGACCTAACCCTAGACGTTTCACCCACTTCAATTTGATTTTCATAGACATGCACTTGGTCAATGTCTTTATCAGTAGTAGCTTCTGAAAGAGATTCAAATTCATATTCATGAGAATTGGTGCTACATGGCGAGAGATTATAGAACTCCCCAATAGTGATAGGGACATACTCACCTTCATCCTTTGGATTCTTATACAAATACTCAATACAGCATGACTGATTAGATTCTCCCTTTTCTGAATGATATTTGAGTTGTTTAGTATCGTCCTTATAAGAGTTACTAGTATCATCCACAGTGCTAACATGTGGCACAAAGTCATCTGGCTCAGCAAAGAATTTAGCAAGATTATAAGGAATAGGATGAGGGTAGGAATCCTCATCATCAGATTCTTCCTCTTGAGTACCTGACTCAAATTGTGACTCATTTTCAGATGAACTCTTAGGTACGGGTATGAATTTGTTTGATCCCAAATGGAAAGGGACTTTGTTAAACCCTAGACCAATTGTATCACTGTTGTGTCGAGCACTTGCTTTGATAGGATCGATCAGGCCATTGTTATTGCACCCAATAGGGCTAGTTCCCTTGTAACCAAAATGCTTCATAAGCCTAAGGCCAGGCCCATATTTCTAAGGAGTAATTTCTTGAACTTTTTCTGTTAGGTCCATGGGAGCCTCTTCTTTGTAAAGCCATGTGGCAATGGCTCTGTTTTCACTTTCATCCTCTAAGGGAACTGTAGCCTTGACAAAAGTGCCATTATACTTGGTCTGAGGTGTCAGCACGAAGGGCTTCTTTGCTTCTGAAGGTCTCCCATAATGTCCCAGCCATGCCAGTTTCTTTCAGTTTGAATGATTGCTCAGTTTGTTTTAGCTTATTGTCGTGATAATCAGTGGACTCACGGTTGGCAAGGACAAAAGTTTCAGCAGCTTTGAGCATATTGCAGGTATAGCTAGTGGTGGCAGGAATAGTAACTTCAAAGCCATGAAATGGTAACTTGATGTATTGGTGGTATGTGGATGGTACAGCGCACATCTCATGTATCCATGGCCATCTTAACAGAATGTTGTAGGCCAAGGGAATGTCAAGCACCTGATAGGTGACATCCCTTTCGATAGGACCGATGCGGATTGGTAAAACCACAAGACCTAAAGACTTTCATTCCACCTCATCGTATGCTTTGATAGTGATCTTTCATCGAGGATTAATAGAGTCTTCAAAATAATTCAATTGTCTAAGAAGAGTAGCAGAGACAATATTTAGGCCAGTTCCATTATCAATGAGTACCCGATGAACACATGTCTGGTGGATCATAACCTCAATGTGTAGAGGCTGATTGTGTGGATGATTTAGCAAGTTGTCATCTTCTTCAGAGAAGGTCATAAGATAAGGTGAGGTTAGGTGACCTACCATGGATTGAAATTGCTCAAGACCAAGATCTTGAGGAACATTTGCCTCGGTGAGGGCTTTGTCCAGAATCTGCCTGTGAGCATGTGAGATTTTAAGTAGCTCAAATATGGAAATCTGAGCATTAGTTCATTTTAGCTGATCGAGAACACTATAACTGGTTGTGGTCAAGTTCGTTGTGGGTTTTGCACCTTTACTGGATGGACCAGTAAGAGCTTTGTCTTTGTGTTGTTCAGGATTTGAAGTAGAAGGCGCAGGGCCTTTAAGCACTAACTTGGCGCGAGAGCAAGTAACAGCGTTAGCACAGTGTTGCGAGAGCGCATTATCCATTGCATTGGAAGTAGGGCCCCTCAAGAAAAATGGTGTCTTGGGTTTGTCATTATCTTGCTTGCCCTTAATGGTAATAACATTGCAATATTCAGAATCCACAGTTTCAACCATATGAATGACATTGTCATCATTGGAATAGGTATAGTTGACATTGTTGTAGGGTTCTGGCTTCGAAGTCTCTCCCTTTTCATAAGATGGGAAAGGTTCTTTGAATGCCTTGTGGTTTGAGTTTTTATTATGTCCATCTACCACAAGATCACCAGCATCAATCATGTCTTGGACTTTATGGCGCAACTTTATACAGTTGACAGTTTTGTTTCCCTTGTTTTGGTGATACTCACAGAATGAGGTCTCATTCCACCATGGTGGACGTGGATGTGGATCATAGGGATGAGGGTTGTCCATTGGTGAAATAAGCTTGTGTTGTAGCAATGTTTTGTAAACCACATCCAAAGGTTCCCGCAAGGGTGTATATTCTCGCTTGGGGCGTATTGCCCATGAGTTTCTCGGTTTGTTTTCGAATGCTTTGTTGTCAGGAGGAGGTTTCTCATCATTTTTTTCCGCTTTAAGACCATCTGTAAGATTAAATGCAGCCTTAATAGTTTTGGGTGTGACATTGTCAACAACTCCATCATGTACAATTTCTCGGTTCTTGTTGAAGTGTTTGGTTTTATCCCTGTTGGAAGCGGAACCTTGTTTTGTGTCTCTTTGAAGAGTGAGTTCACCTTTCTTGACCATAAATTCCTCAATATGGATAGCCTGTGTAATCATGTCTTCAAAGGTACGTGGACCTTGAAGTTGGACTCTGTATCCGAAATCAGGTAAGAGGTTATCAGTGAAAATGTCAAGCTTCGCTGTTTCTGAAATTTTACGAGAATACTTAGTGTATAGTTGTCTCCACCATTGGAGGAATGTGAGAAAAGGCTCACCAACCTTCTATTTAAGGTTGCATAGATCTCAAATGTTGACAGGGTGTTGAATGTTATGATAATATTATTGAACAAAGAGATTGGCAATTTCGTCAAACGTCTTGATACCAGGAGGTAAATGTGAGAACCACTCCAAAGCTTGACCACCTAGGCTTCTACGAAATAAACGTATGAGGTATGTGTGATCGTGCATAAACTCCATGGACAAAGAACCAAACTCTTGTAAGTGATCTTGGGGATCAGTAGTACCAAAGTACTTGTCATATTTGGGTAGCTCTACACCTCGTGGGAAAGGCGACATGTTTATGTTCCTATCAAATGGAAATGGACAAAGAGCATCCAATGTATACATATTTATAGGTTTCTCTTTCTCATGCATCATCTGAGCCAATTAGTCTTCCATAATTTTTAGTTTTTTTTGGAGCTTAGAAGTCTTGGTTTCTTCCTTAGGCGTGATAATGGTTTCCACATTGAAATGAGAGGGCAGTTTAGCTCCCTCTTGGGCAAGTTTGAGAAAGTATTTTTCTTTCTCTTCGTTGAGTAGGATTTCCATGACCTTTTGGAAGTTTTTGTCTCTTCGACATTTTTCTATGTCTTCAAGGAGTATTTCCACCTCTTCTTGTTCCTCATCGGTGTTATGATCTTTCTCTTTCTCTTTGTCATGCATTGGTGTTTCTTGATGTCTACTATGACTACCATGTTCAGGTTCACGATTAGTCATTATAGGAATGTGTTGTGTTTCAAAAGGCTCTCTGAAAAAGGAATCTGACATCGTGTTTGGTAATGTAGGACCTCTATTTGTCTCAGTATCCTCTTGGTACAAAGGATTCCTAGTTTGTTGCAGGTTTATGGAAAATGTTTGCTGAGCTCGAGGTGACCTGGCAGGTGAGGGGGATCATGAAGATGCCTCACTAGCCGAACTAGGTACAGATTGTGTAGCGAAAGGTAAGTGACCTTTGCCGTGATTACAACCCCTGGAACGACCACGTCTAAGGTTATAAGGATAAAACATGTTGCCACTTCTGGTTGCAACAGTCATAGACAAGGACAAAAAGCTAGAACTTGGACAAGGACCACACTAAGACTGAGTTTCAAAAAGGATGAGATAATAACAAGAATGTTGTCCACCTAGGCATGAATGATCTTATTTAAAGGCTAGAACAACCAGAGATTATGACCAACGTGACACAAGGTAGGACAAACATTAAGAAACGAAGACCAAAGGTAACTTAAGAGACGAGACTAGTCAAAGTTCAAGACATAAGTCTTGAGCTAAGCGAAGTGCCACTGTTTCAGGACTATTTTTAGATAGAAGGCATATTTCAATCATTTTGAGTAAGCAAGCAGATAAACAAGCACGTAGAACAGCAAGTAGGTGATATCAAGCACGTCTGAAAATAATGAGTAAGGTTAAAAGCAACCTTGCGCATGAACAATCAAGTGACTTAGTTTGTGCTAATCCCTAAGAGAGCTAATTGTGTATGTTTTCAAAGAGTTTTGCAATCATTGCACACATTCCTAGAAAATGAAAAAGTTTGGCCTCTCTAAGATTTTTAGTAATGGTTTGACTCTGTAACTTTTATGACTCACAGGGGTGACCTCCAATCTCGGTGCACCAAGGTTTTGACACAGTTCGAGAACTTAATCTTCAAGAGCTACTGGGGAGATCTGACAACCCACAATGAACCACACCTGTGGAGATTTCTTCCACAAGGACATTTATATAGCAGTTGTCACTACCATGGTGAAAATGGCTATTACCGCTTGAGGTTCCATCAATGAAGTTTTCCCTATAGAGGGATTGTCTGCTACAGTTAACCCTCTCTAAAGGTGACCGACTCACAATAGTGTACCACAAGGGGAATTAGCTTCCAAATCCAAAGTTTTGACACCTTTTCACTTTTAGCCCAATCAAAGTAGACAGATTAATCCAACACGCTAAACTAAGAGTATCTCTTAAAGATCTATGATATCAACTCCCAGTGATCTATCAACCTCTCTGGAGAAAGGATGCCTCAATCAACAAGTTGAAGATTCATCTATCTGCGAGATGCTCAAAGTATCCTCCCCACCTACAAGGAATCCATCGTAGAGAGGAGTTTCACTAGGAACCCACTCTCTCAAGATCCACGAATAGTTTTCATGAGGCCTAATTACTATGCATGTACAGATGTTAATTCCCGAAAGCAAATCTATCCAAAAGCAGCCAAAGAGCACAAGGTGGTACACTTAACGCTTTAACTAATGCAAGGTGAGTCCAAAGATGTGGAACATTTAACCCCTCACACAGGCCAAAACGAGTCCACAACTCAAAAACTAGTGAATTCTAAAAAGCACAAAAGGGTTGCCTAGTGGAACATTTAACGCTTCTGTCCTGTAGACCCCTCCTCGTTTAACATGGTGCTGACCTTGCAACCATAAGGTGGAACAAGGGGCCGGCGGATTAGTGAGTCTAATAACCCAAGATAGCTAATTAGATCTATCACAAGTAACTAAGCCTGCTAAATGGAAACTAATGGAGATCACAACCTAGTATCAAATTATGCATGTGTTGTAAAATAAGAACATGAAAGGAAATACACACACAAGCTTGACATAAGAGATGTTCATTTTAGCTCCAAATGAAGTGTTATTAGTCAAAAAAAATTAACTGGTAATCCTCGCAATGCGTCTTTTCTTTGTTGTGCCTTTCGTTTACACTTGATCGCTCGCTCGCAACGAACAAAGCAACAAACTCATGAATGCAATATATGTCAACTCATGCAAAATCAAGGTTAGATCTGAAAATCTAATTTTTAAGAGTGATGATAATCAGCAAGTAACCCAAATGAAAGCCCAAATTATGCAATGATTCATTGTAAAAATGAAATGCAAACTATTCATTCAATGCCTTTTTTTTTACAATTGATTTTTGACTTAGTCATAAAGATAGGATCTACATGATATGAATTCAGATCCAAAACTCAAAATATAGAAAAGTAACCCTAATCAAAAATTAGAGATCTTTCCAAAAATGCAAAAATTTTGAAAAGATCTTTTAATTTGTGCCCTAGGGAGTTGTTTTGTCAAAACAGACCAATTTTTTCAAATCAAATTATTGACCCGTAATATGGCCTCTAAAATTGAAACACAAAGAACCAACTCTATTTAAAATTTCAAGGGCTTTCTGAAACTGTAAATTTTTCCAAAAAATGTGCTAATTTATGCCTAAAAATAATTTTTTATGAAAAATGAAGAAAATATCATAAAAGCTCGAAAATATTTCGAAAAAGTCTAAAAATTGGACCAAAGCTTCTTGGATATATCTCCACCCTATAAAAAACATTTTAGATCAAAATACCCATCTGTTTGAAAGATATGAGCAAATATTTCAAATCTAAGGTTTCTTTGAGTCTACAAACAGATCTGCACAAAAACCAGCAGGCAAAGGTGGGTTGCCTCACGGTGGGCGCCAAAAATGTATGCCTAAAATGTGAGCACACTTCTATGAATCATTATATTCAAGATTACTCAAGAATGAGGTCTCAAATGGTGACTTATAGCTCTCTAGTCATGGAGTGCAAGGGTTTTGCAATGGAGGCCCTCAGTTTGACCTAGTTCATGCCCATGCAAGTACACCATGAAATGAGGGATTCAAAGATCCAAAATGCATGCAAATGGAGATGAAAACTAATCTATATGATAACAATGCAAAATCTAATCTATGAAAGCAAGATCTAATCTTATGAAAGCAAATATGACTCTAAACTAACATGCAAATGCAATGATAAAAGCCCATGATGAAAGCCATGGGTGCAAGAAAGAATGAGACAAGAAGATAGAAGTTTTTCACAAAAAGCTTTAGCATTCAAAAACTCCTTCAAAAATTGCTCTCTAAACTTGCAGCATAACATTAACATCATCCGTGTCTAAAATGAGGAGAGGGCTCTCCCTTATAAAAAAAATTATGGAGGTGAGAGGCTTCTCACAACCAATATGGGATAATAGAGTTTGATCAATGTGAGACAAAATTCCACCAATGAGAAAAGAGGAGTGCTTGAGAAGAAAGTGAAAAGATAAGCCCCACTTAGAAATATGTGCATTTAAGTGTAGAAATTAAATTTAAAAATTTATTTTATTTCCCTTTCATCAACAAGAGATATTTAAGTGGGATTTTTATTTAATTAAAAGGGAGCAAGTTATTTTAATTAAATAGGAGATATTTAATTAAATTAAAAGAGGGGTTTTTCTCTTAATTAATTAAATGCTAATGAATTATTTAATTAAAAGAGAGGTTTCCTTTTAATTAAATGGGGACTTATTTAATTTAATTAAAAGAGGATATTTTCTTTTAATTAAATAAGACTTAGGATAAAATGATCAACCTTAGAAATAAAATAATCGAATTTGATCAAGGAAATTGATTTGAATTGATTTAATAAAATATTGCAAACCATTGATTCAAAAAATTTGATAAATTGATAAATTGAACAATGGGGGCCCATAGTCTAGGAGACCATTTTAGGGTGTATACAATTAGAAGATTTAATTCACCTTGTTAGGAGTGGCATTCATAGAGGTCTTCAGACACTTCAATCTAGAAATGCCATCCTATTAGAGGATTTGCTAAATAGTTGTTAGGATATTTGATTCATTGCTATAATTATTAGAGAGTAACAATGACTTCACTTGACTGTTGATGCAACTAACATTTTTGATTTAGATCTCTATTCTTGCTTGATTACTTAATCCTCCTTGATCAGAATGTTCTTTGCATCTCTTTCAACTCAGATACTGAGTCCTCTCACACATATCCTTCCAAATTCATTTCTTCAATTCATCTTTTTCAATTCCACATTTTAATCCTCAACTTGAACTTTCATTTATATGATTGACCTTGTCAAGTGAGCTTGAATACTCTTTTAATCAAACAATTATCATCTCTTAAGATTAACCAATAAATTTATCTGAGTTAATATGTTGATAATCAACTAATACAGAATTGAGTACCTAGTTAACATAAAAGTTCTAATGTTAACCAACCCAACTCAGTCAATACTGGCCTCATGCTAACTTTTCTTTGATAATCGACTAAGCTTGGTTAATATAAACTTTTCTTCATTAACCAACTAAGCTTGGTCAATACTGTCTCTAAACTTGGTTATAACTGAACACTCAACATAAATAGAAAATTGTCTTCGACACCTGAGTGAGCTCAGCTATCACCGATTGCTCAGTAAAATATTGATATTTTGTGTAACATCAAAGACAACATACAATTGAATAATTTATTTCAACAATATTTGCACCCAAATGTCTTTTATTTAAACATATTGTCTCTTGTTTGAATAGATTTGTCAATATGTAGATTTATCTACACCAAAATATTGTCTTGTCATGATAATACCTTGGAGTCTCATTTACATCAACATTGATTAAGGATATGGCTATGACCTGGTCATTGAAAATATAATTTGTTTTGTAAAATTTATCTTACCCTCCAATTTAAATATTAACAATGATAACTTTAGATATTCACTTAGCATGCTAAGTCATCTTCTAGGAATTGTTGAATTGGGCAACTTGTCAAAACAATAAGTTTTGTTAGAAATGCTTTAGAATAACTAAGCAGGGGGGTTGGTGAATCAGTTATTCTAGGTCCAAATGTCCTAATAAAACTTTTTTCACCAAGTAAAGTGAGCTTATTGAACTATTCATCCATCGAAGCTTAGACTTTCCTACTTTACCAAGTTATTGTAAAATTAGTATGCAAACATAACACATGAAAGATCAACACATAATACAATGATTTATGTGGAAACCCAATTTGGGAAAAACCACCAGTAACACGCTACTCAATTCTCACTCTTCTAAAGTGATGCCTTGTGAAAGGCTTGCCCTATTAAAGGCTACAACACACTGTTAAATGTGACCTGGTTAAAGGATTTAACCACTTTATTAGAAGTGGGCCTAGTTAGAGGACCTTATAAAATTCTCTTGGAATGCCACCCTATTAAAGGATTTATAAATGGTTGTTAAACCAAACTAAGTCCATAGAATTTTTCCCTAGCTGACACAATTGTTAGAGAGTAACAATAAGGGCTTTTGACCTGATACAACTCACAACTTGACTTACAGATTTCAAATCTCTATTTAACTCTTCACAATTTTTCTAGCTCTCAGTCTTTACAACTCCAACAGTTTGTTCTCCTTTCAAGCCTCATCTCCTTGAGTCTTCATACTTGATACCTTCTCTTTAACATCCTTCAACAACTTCACAATTTGGCACCCTAGAAACTCTAACTTCTTGGTCTATGACTCCTTAAATAGAAGTCTAAAAATGCCTTTCCCACTCGATTCTTCCCACTCTTTCTTCTACAGCGAATAGATTAGGTAGGATTTAATGAATCTACCTCATATCTTGTTCCTTTTGGAAACATCATGAAAAATCCTCTTGAAACAATTTTTCTAAAATTTTGTGCCACCAGCTCATCATCGTTATCCTCCATCTAGTTCATAAAATTCAAGGTAACAAACTTATCAGCTCAAATTTGGCAAATTTTTGACTTTTCACATAATACAGTAGCTCGGCACTATTGAAATTCTAGTGCTCAGCACATACTATGTTACTCGGCACCAACTACATTTTACTGATGCTTGGCACGTACTGTGGATTCATTCAACATCCACTAAGTTTTTCTGATGCTCAGCACTTATTACTTGCTCGGCTCCTTCTAGATCACTTGGCACACACTAGATTTTACATTTTCTCAACACTAATTGAAAATCTGCTTGGCATGAACTAGCTTGCTTGGCACTTACTAATGAACTTATTCAAGCTTTGTAGACAACCCTGTTATAACTTGTTCTTCCAAGGTTTCTAAGCGTGGCCAAAATCTATATCTTCAAGTATATTATCAATACATCATTTTACCATTATCTTAACTAATCCTTGTACTTCATTACAAAACCATAAGTCAACCTTTCCCTTAGATACTTTTGTTACATCTTGTTGATGAAACCTTCTTCATTAATCAACTAAGTGATCATACTTGGATCTTATAAGCAATTGTCATTCCAACAAATAGGAGGTTTGACATCAGTGACAAAAGAATGATTGAAAACATTCTTTATCAACAATCTCCCTCTTTGCAAACAATCTACTTTGTCCTTCAACAATGATCTTTTCAATCAGATTTCCAACAATCTCCCTCCTTCTCATTTATGGAAAACCAAACTGATCAACCAAGTTATCAAGATACTAACTCAGTTAAAATAGTAAATCAAATGACAAAAAGAAATTGTGTTACCATCAGTTTTCACATCTCCCTCTCTGATCTACTATCCTAATTTCTTTCCTTTTGCTTCTCCTTCTTGGTTGTTGTTCCCTTTTGCTATTTCTTCTCCTTTTTTATATCTGATCAGTTCCTATATGACTCCCTCTACTTCGATCAATTTTGCTCTTCTTAACTACTATTTCTCCCTCTTGCATTTTTGTTTCTTTAAATGTGTCATGTCATTTTTCCCTCTATATGAATTGATCAGTTTCTATTATTTCTCCCTTTGTCCATTTTTATTCTGTAGATTTGATCAATTTTTGTTATTTCTCCCTCTTTAACAACAATGCCAAAGAAATACTATTTTAGCATCTTGACATGCAAGTGTAGCATTTTTAGGTACTCTAATTTCTCCCTCTATCACCTTGCTTGTGATTGATTTGGAGCTTCAGCCCTTTAGTTACTTCAGGTAAAATTCTAAAGTAAGTGTCCTCTGCATCAATTTGTAACATTTCAATGATCAACCTATTTGATGCAGGGTAGTTTTGTTGTTACTCAAGTAGCCTTGGCTAGGGGTGTCACCCCTAATGTACCTCTAAGATACTCAAATGCATCTTTAGGTAGTGCTTTTGTGAAGATGTCAACAATCTGTTCCTTTGAGTTGACGTATTCCATCCTTGCTTGTCTTCCACCAATTCTCTTATCTAGTGATACTTAATTGCAATATGCTTTGTTTTGGCATGCATCATGGGATTCTTTGATATGTTGATGGCACTTTTGTTATCACAATAAAGTATCACAGGTTCAGTTACCTCTTCCTTCATACCTTGCAACAGATGTTTGATCCATACAATATTGGTGCAGTTGATAGAAGCAGCAACATATTCAACTTTTGTTGTGGACTATGAGTTACAACTTTTCTTTTTGCTAGTCCAAGTAACCAATCTTCTACCTAAGAAAAGTTCTCCTCCACTAGTGCTCTTTTTGTCATCAATATTACCTCTCCAGTCTGCATCAATGTAGGCTTTCAACTAGAAATTTTCACTCCTCTTGTAGTATAAGCCAAACTCATATGTTCCTTTTAGGTACCTCAATATTCTTTTTACTGCCATCAGATGATTTTCTCTTGGGTTAGCAAAAAATCTTGCCACTATTCCAATAGCTAATGCAATGTCTAGTCTATTATGCACAACATACTACAACTTTCTAATCATTGATCTATACATGGATTGATTTACTTCAGCAGACTCACCATTCTTGGGTAACTTATGTGTTGTTACCATTGGTGTACTGACTAGTTTTGAATCTTCTAAGCCAAAATTCTTAAGTATCTCCTTGATATATTTTGATTGGGTCACAAATATGCCATGCTTTAGTTGATGTACTTGTAATCCAACAAAAAAAATCATTTCTCCAAACATTGACATCTTAAACTCATGTCTCATTTGATCAGCAAAGTCTTTGCAAAGAGCATCTTTTCCTCCAAATATTATGTCATCAACAAAGATTTCAGTTATCAAAATATCTTTACCTTTTTCTGCCTTGATATACAAGTTGTTATTGTCATTTGTTCTCTCAAATCCAATCTTCACAAGATATTTGTGCAGCCTCTCATACCACATTCTAGGTGCTTGTTTCAAACCATAAAGTGTTTTATGCAATTTGCAAACCATATCCTTGTTTTTGTCATCAACAAATCCCTTTGGTTGTTCTATGTAGACTTCCTCTTCTAGTATACCATTCAGAAAAGTAGACTTTACATCCATTTAATAGACTTTAAAACCTTTATAAGTAGTATATGCAAGTAGTGTTCCCACTGCTTCCATTCTTGCAATAGGAGCAAATGTTTCCCCATAGTCTAATCCTTCTTCTTGTACAGAGCCTTTACAGACTATTCTAGCCTTATTTCTTGTGATATCACCATTCTCATCAAGCTTGTTCCTGAAGACCCCTTTGGTACCAATCACATTCTTATCAAATGTTCTTGGGACTAAGGTCCAGGTTTTTTTCTTCTCTATGTGATCTATCTCTTCTTCCATAGATTTATGCCACTTATCATCTTGCAGTGCATCTTCAACTATTTTGGGCTCAATATTGCTTAGTAAACATAACTCATTCCTTACTCTGCTCCTTGGCATTGGTCTAGCTTCCTTGTTACCAATGATTTGTTCTGGAGGGTGATCTCTTCTCACATACCTAGATAGTCTTGGTTATGTACTTCTTTCCATGTTTGATCCTTCATCTTCAAAGTCACTAAGCACATCTCTATCTGGTATTTCATTATCACTTTCATGTGTACTGATTTCAAAATCAAAATGTGCATTTTCTTCATTCTACAACTCAGCTTCTAAATGCAGCTTGGCATTCACTGGCTGTGACTTGGTTGATATTGAAACTTGTTGTTGATTCCCAACATGATTGGCAGCTTCATCTTTAGTAGGCATTCCTTCATAAAATTATACAAAAGATCTATAATCTTTTAGTTTCTTGGATTCATCAACTTGGACTTTGGCATGCCATCAAAATTTACATTTGCACTCTCCAAAATCTTGTTAGTGTTAGTATTCAAACACTTATATGTTTTTTTTCTAGTGGAGTATCCAAGGAATATGCCTTCATCACCTTTTGCATCAAACTTGTCATTTCTAATATCCTTAAGAATATAGCATTTACAACCAAACACTTTGAAATGTTTTACATTAGGTGAATGACCATACCATAATTCAAAAGATGTTTCTTTTTACCTTTCTTGACTTGAACTTGATTTAGGGTGTAGATAGCTATACTTACGGGTTCTCTCCAATACTTTAGAGCAACATTTTTCTCCATCATTAATGTTCTGGCATAGTTTATTACTAATCTATTCCTTCTTTTTGCAATGTCATTCTGTAGGGGAGTTTTTGGTGTTGATGTCTATCTTTTAATTCCTTTGTCATTACAAAATATCTCAAACTCTTTTGATGTAAACTCCCCTCCTCTGTTTGATCTTAGGCATTTCAAACTTTTTCCTATTTCCTTCTTAGCCCTAGCCAAATACCACTTTAACATTTGAAATGCATCAGATTTTTTCTTTAAGAACATGGCAGTCATTATCCTAGAGTAGTCATCCACAAATAGTATTATGTATCTATCTCCTTGTTAGCTTTGTACTTCTATTGGGCCACATAAGTCTGATGGACTAGTTCTAATACTTCTTTGGAAGTGTGGACTTTTCTTTTGAAACTTGACTAGGTCATCTTTTCTAGTTGACATTGTTTGCACATGGTATTTTTAGGCTTCTTCAGCTTAGGCAAACCTTTGACTTTCTTCTTTTTGCTGATGCTAATCAGATTATCAAAGTTGATATGACATAGCCTCTTATGCCATAACCAAACATCATTAAATCTAACAATAAGACAGGTTGCATCTTCTATATCTAGGTAAAAGAAATTACTCCTAGTTTGTTCTCCTTTTCTTATCAAACTTCTATCAGTGTCATAGATTTTGGCAGTTTTGTTTCCAAATTCTACTTTGCAACCTACATTACCTAATTGTGATATACTCAACAAATTGTAATTCAATCCTTTAACATAGTATGTGTTATCACATGAAATTTTTTTTGTAAGTTTAATTGAACATTTTCCTTTGATTTGACATGGAGCATCATTTCCAAATCTAACACTATTTCCATCATACTAGGTAAAGGTAATAAACTTACTTTTGTCTCCCGTCATGTGATATGAGCATCCACTATCTATGATCCATTTGTCATTTTTGTTCACACAAGTTACTAGTGTTGTTGCCTCATCTTCATCTGACTCATCCTTCATGGCTACATAGACTACCTCATCATCATTTTCATCAGAATCTTATTCTTCAACAATGTAGCACTTTTTATATTTATCTTTGTAATCTCTGCCATCATCTTCTCTTATGTTCTTTTTCTTGTTGCCTTCTTTGTAATTCTTCTTCTGTGTGCATCTTGCAACAATATATCCTACTTCATTGCAATTAAAACAAATGATAGAAATCTTACCTTTGAATTTACTTTTTCCTCTATGAAATCTTCTAGCCAATAGTGCTTCCAATTGATCCAAATCTTCTTCATCTGTGCTATTGTCATTGGATGCATACTTTACCTTTTTCTTTTTCTTCTTTGGTTTCACCTATTTAGTGTCTTTCAATGATAACTTGGCCTTGAAAGCATATTCAAGATTCTCAGGTCTGTAGTTATCAAAATTGGACAACTCAAATGCAGTGAGTCTTCCTACTATTCCTTCAAAAGTTAGCTAGTTTCCTAGTACACACCCTAAATCTTGGATGGTTAAAAATCTAATAGCATAAATAGGGAGCAGGGTTCTTAAATATTTTCTATTAATAGTATCATCTTCTCAATAACCACCCAAACTTCTTATTGCACTTACTACTTCTTTCATTCTGGAGGCATATTGAGTAGCATTTTCACCTTCCTCCATTTTCATGTCATCAAATTTTCGTCTGAGGCTTTCTCCTTTTTCTCTTTGAATATTCTAATCTCTTCAATAGATATTAGTCAAAGATTTCTACATCTTGAGTGCAGAGCCACATCCTTTGATGTCATCAAATTTAGCATAGTTGAGGGCAGAGGCAATCTCCAGCATTGCTTGATTGTGCTCTTTCATTTTCTTCATCTCTTCTACAATGCATATAGCTGGATCAACATGTTCTACTTCACTTGAGGTTTGTGAATGGTCACTTATTGATCCAAGATGCAGCTTCATCAACTTTTTTCATGCAGTGAATTTATCTCTGTTGAGCTTGGGAACTTCTCTCTTGGACATCTTGATCTTCCTGCTTCTAGTACCTTCAAACTAAATCAGCAGATGACTCTGATACCAATTGTTAGAAATGTTTTAGAATAACTAAGAGGGGGGGTGAATCAGTTATTCTAGGTCCAAATGTCCTAATAAAACTTTTTACACCAAGTAAAGTGAGCTTATTGAACTATTCATCCATCCAAGCTTAGACTTTCCTACTTCAGCAAGTTACTATAAAATCAACATGCAAACATAACACATTAAAGATCAACACATAACACACTGATTTACATGGAAACCCAATTTGAAAAAAAATACCAGTAACATGCTACTCAATTCTCACTCTTCTGAAGTGATGCCCTATGAAATACTTGCCCTATTAAAGGCTACAACACACTATTAAATGTGACCGAGTTAAAGGATTTAATCACCTTGTTAGAAGTGGGCCTGGTTACAGGACTTTAGAACATTCGCTTGGAATGCCACCCTATTAAAGGATTTACAAATGGATGTTAAACCAACCTAAGTTCATAGGATTTTACCCTAGCTAACACAATTGTTAGAGAGTAACAACAAGGGCTTTTTACCTGATCCAACTCACAACTTAACTTGCAGATTTCAAATCTTTGTTCAACTCTTCACAATTTTCCTGGCTTTCAGTCTCTGCAACTTGATAGCTTGTTCTCCTTTCAAGCCTCATCTCCTTGAGTCTTCATGCTTATTGTACCAGTGCAATCTCCTATATGGCCACTTATCAAACTAGAGCCTTTGTGTTCAATACCTTCTCTTTGACATCCTTCAACAACTTCACAATTTGGCACCCTAGCAACTCTAAATTCTTGGCCTGTGACTCCTTAAATAAAAGTCTGGAAATGCCTTTCCCGCTCAATTCTTCCCACTCTTTCTTCCAGATCGAATGGATTAGGTAGGATTCAATGAATCTACCCCATATCTTGTTCCTTCTAGAAACATCATGAAAAATCCTCTTGAAACAGTTTTCCTAAAATTCTGTGCCACCAGCTCATCATCCTTATCCTCCATCTAGTTCACAAAATTCAAGGTAACAAACTTGTCGGCTCAAATTTGGTGAATCTTTGACTTTTCACATAATGCAGCAGCTCAACACTATTGAAATTTTGATGCTCGGCACATACTATGTTACTCGACACCAACTACATTTACTGATGCTTGGCACCTACTATGGATTGACTCGGCATCCACTAAGTTTTTCTAATGCTTGGCACTTATTACTTGCTCGACTCCTTCTATATCACTCAACACACACTAGATTTTACATTTGCTCGGCACTAACTAAAAATCTGCTCGGCATGAACTAGCTTGATCGGCACTTACTAATGAACTTAGTCAAGCTTTGCAAATAGCCTTGTTACAACTTGTTCTTCCAAGATTTCTAAGTGTGGCCAACCTCTGTGTCTTCAAGTATATTATCAATACATCATTTTACCATTTTCTTAACTAATCCTTGTACTTCATTACAAAACCATAGCTCAACCTTTCCCTTAGATACTTTTGTTATATCTTGTTGATACAATCCTCTTCATCAATCAACTAAGTGATAGTACTTAGATCTTATAAGCAATTGTCATTTCAGCAAATAGCAAGTTTGACATCAGTGACAAAACAATGATTGAAAACATTCTTTATCAACAATCTCCCTCTTTGCAAACAATCTACTTCGTTCTTCAACAATGATCTTTTCAATTAGATTTCCAACAATTTTTGCATATGGAGTAGATAAAGGAAAATGTGCGAATAAATTTATCAAGACTTTAGAATTAACATGTGGATTATTTTAAGAGTGTAACATAGTGGTGAAATATGTTTAGGCTCATCTATTATGGATTCAAAATTATAACATCTTGAATAGGCCCCCTGATCAATTTGCAAACCTGAACATCAATAAAACCTTCAAATTTGCATTCGAAAATCACGTTTGAAAACTAGTCAAGAAGATTTTCAATAAGCTCAAATATGGTCAACTAGTTCAAAATTATGATCATTCAAGCATGGTTTCCTAGATTTATGTGCCAAGTGCAAAGTGCAAAATTAGGACAGAGATAAACAACCAACTTTTAGTAGCTCAAAACCCTATCAAAACATATTGAACCAACTTGAAATATAAAACATATGTTACTTGATATGCATATTAAATATTCCCAAAGTGGAAATTTATGACACTTAACTGAGTATAAGATATTCAAATACAAATTACCCCTATGAACTCTTTTTGACACTAACAAATATGCAAATTACTCAAATGCTCCAAACACTTCACAAAATGACTCAAAATTGTAATTTATCATCATGAAACACATGCATATGCTTAATGAAAGGTGAAAAATATCTAAAACATATCATAGGCCTCAAAATGACAGAAGGGTACTCATGCATGAAAACCATCTACAAGGGTTAACCTTTTGCGAAAAATTCAAATCAATACTCAAAATCCTTGTTCCAATTTGAAGTCCCAAAAAATTCCTTTCCTATGACTCTGAAGACTACTTGGATAACACAAAAATGAGTGTTCAAGAGGACTTACTTAAGATGGATACCTAAAATTGGAGTATCAAAAAATATTTGAGAGGTTGGGCTTTTCAACTTAATAATAATATCCATTTTGAGGTATGTTGTTTCCCAACAAAGGCCTCTCCTATAAATACCCCATCATGTCGCTTCAAGTTTTAGGTGATTGTTAGAAATCTCTAACCAAAAATGATTCCTGAAGAACAATCGATTCCTTTCCTTGGCCCATTTTTCCCTTTGTGGGAATACAAAAGGTCCCAATGAGTTTTTCATATGACTAGTCCCCATGGCTTCTTGAATTTTTATTTTTATTTTTATTTTTAGATTTGGTTAATAATCATTTTGAAGTTATAATTGCATGTAAAATTATAAGTGCCAAATTTATAGTTACTAATTATTAAATTAGGTTCATATATATACATAAGATAAAAATTAGTTAAATTTTTTTTTTAAATGTGATGACCTATTCTCATGTGAACTTTGTGAAATGTGTAAATTATAGATCTCTCTCAAACATGCTAATGTATCATAGAAATACATTCACTTTTGGCAAACCAAGTATGCCTTGCTCTTTTATCAAATACAATCTTTATTCAAAAAGTATTGTGCTTCAAGATGGATGGATTGAGGCTTGCTCTCACAAATCTAGGAAGAGAAGATTAAATTTCTCTAGTGAGAAAAGGAACAATTGCTTGGTTGCCTATACGTAATGGAGGTAGGTAATCGAGAAAATTATCTAACTCCTTTGGCCCCCTCTAGAATGTAGAAATGGTGGACAATAGATCTCAAAACCAATCTTCCTAGAACCCTAAAAGGAAGGAATCCCCAACTAAGGTGTTGTTTAGTGTGGAGCCTGATCAATCCCCAAGTGGGAGATTGTTAGATTATGGTGACTAATCAGGAAAGTACTATACATACTTCATAAATAGTGGGGTTCGAGGCATCCCCCAAAAAAAAAAATTGCGTCGTGGCCGACATGGTAGCTGACATATTATGGCCGACATGTTATAACCCTAAAGCGGTTTAATACTTGTATAAAAGGGCTTAGGGTTGGGTATTTTTCATTATGTTGTGATGTGAAATTGGTTCTTGCAGCAATATTGAGCTGTAAGGGATTATGGATTGTAATCAGGTTGTAATCATTGGATTGTAATAAGATCGGACTTGCTATTTGGTGGACATAGCCCAGGGATTGTGTGAACCACGTTAAATCTTGGTGCCTTGTGTTCATTTATGTGTGATCTATTATTTTTTCTGTTATTGGCTATATTTGCATGTAGTTTTTTATTTCTATCCGTAGTTTATCCTAACAAGTAGTATCAGAGCGAGGTTGTCTTTTAGTTATCCTCTGCAGGAAAGTCTCACGGTTAAGTGGGAGTCTCACAGTTGAGTGGGAGCGATGGCAGATGAGGGTAAGCTGAGGGTTGATAGGTTTAATGGGTAGAACTTCTAGTTATGGAAGATGCAAATGGAAGACTATCTATATCAGAAGGATTTATGGAAGTCGTTGGAAGGCAAAGCCAAGAATCAAGGAACTATGTCAGAGGCTGAATGGGATCTTTTGGACAGAAAGGCACTCGGAAGCATTCGATTATGCTTGGCACCATCAGTGGCATTTAATACTACAAAAGCAAAGACGACAGAAGATTTGATGAAAACCCTAGTGACATTGTATGAAAAGCCCTCCGCTTCAAACAAGGTATTTCTCATGAAGTGTTTATTTAATATGAAAATGGTAGAAGGTGGATCTGTTGCAGATCACTTAAATGAGTGTAATACTATTACTAGTCAATTATCTTCTGTGGGTATCAATTTTGATGAAGAAATTAGGGCTCTCTTGATTTTGTGTTCTTTACCTGAAAGCTGGAATGGCTTGGTAATGGTTGTGAGTAATTTTGTTCTTGGATCTAGTACCCTAAAATATGATGATGTGATCGGTGTTGTTTTGAGTGAGGAAACTCGTAGGAAATCCTCAAGTGGATCTACATTAGGAAGTGCTTTGAATGCACAAAGCAGGGGCAGAACGACTGAAAGAGGAAGTAACTCTGGAAATCGTGGGAAACCAAGAGGAAAGTCAAAGGGGAGGAGGCCTCAATCGAGAGGACCAAATGATTGCTGGTAGTGTGGGAAACCAGGGCACAAAAAGAAAGATTGCTGGAATCGAAAGAAAAATGAAGGAGATAAATTAGATGGAGACAAGGAGGCAAATGTGGTAAGTAACAAATCCAAAGAGGATGCTTTTCTTCTGTCTTTAGAGAGTGTTGATGATTCATGGGTTTTAGATTCTGGTGCTTCATTTCATGCTACACCTCATAGAGGTTATTTCATTGATTATGTCCAAGGGGATTTTGGGCTTGTTTATTTAGGGGATAATGAACCCTGTCAGATTGTTGGAAAGGGAAAAATTAAGATTAAGTTGCAGAATGGGAATCATTGGCTACTACATGAGGTAAGATATGTTCCAAGGCTGAGTAGGAATTTAATTTCAGCAGGGCAACTCAGTGATGAGGGTTGTGTAGTTACTTTTAATGATAAAAATTGGAAGGTTTCAAAAGGTTCCCTTGTAGTAGCAAAAGGTGTGAAAGTAGGCACCTTATATCTTTGTACAATTCATATTGTTCCTTCTACTTTGATTGTTTCACAGAAAAATGAATGTTCAAGAACAATTGTTGCAGTTGAGCAGGGAGAACAAATAGTTACCATAGATTCTGATATAGCATTGTGGCACAATAGACTTGGGCACATGAGTGAGAAAGGTATGAAAGTACTTCATTCAAAGAAATTTTTACCAGGTCTAAAATGTGTGAATATGGATTTCTATGAAAGTTGTGTGTATGGAAAACAAAAGAGAGTGAGTTTTGTAAAGACAGGGAAGGAAAACAAAAAGGAGAAATTAGAGCTTGTGCATACAGATGTATGGGGACCAGCTTAGGTATCTTCCCTTGGTGGCTCTCATTATTATGTTACATTTATTAATGACGTAACTAGAAAAGTATGGGTTTATTTCCTTAGACAAAAATTTGATGTATTTCAAATTTTTAAGAAATGGAAATGCTTGGTTGAAAATGAGACTGGTAAGAAATTAAAATGTCTCAGATCTGATAATGGTGGTGACTATTGCAGTCATGAATTTGAAGATTATTGCTCCACTAATGGTATTCGTAGATAGAAAACTGTTCCAAGGACTCCACAAGAAAATGAAGTGGTTGAACGCATAAACAGGACTATAATGGAGTGCGCAAGGAGCATGAGGTTGCATGTTGGGTTGCACTTACACGTGTGGGCGGAGGTTGTCAATACTGCAGTATATTTGATTAATAGAGGTCCCTCTACTCCTTTGGGTTGTGGTGTTCCAGAGGAAGCATGGACTGGTAAGAAGGTGAGTTATTCTTTTCTCAAGACCTTCGGTTGTGAAGCTTTTTCTCATATAGACTCTGAAAATAGAACCAAGCTAGAAGCTAAATCAAAGAAATGTGTCTTTGTTGGATATGGCATTAATGAATTTGGTTATCAGCTTTGGGATTTTGAAAATCTTAAAATTGTTAGAAGTCGGATGTCATATTCAATGAGAAAGTGTTGTACAAAGATCTATTGCAGCAACATGAGAAGAAAGAAGATGATTATGTAGTGCTGGATGATACTCCAAAAGCTGATGTCTCAGCCATTCCTCATGATGTGCAACAACTGCAACAACAAATACCACACACACCAATGAATGTTAGATGGTCAATGAGGCAAATTAGACCTCCACAAAGGTTTTCTCCCTCTTTGTATTCTATTTTACTTACTGATGTTGGTGAACCTAAAATTTATGATGAAGATGTGCAGGTGGATACTAAGATTCAGTGGGAGTCTACAATGAAAGATGAAATGGACTCTTTGCTGAAAAATAAGACATGGAATTTGTGCAAGTTGCCTGCAGGTAAAAAGGCTTTACAGAATAAGTGGGTTTACAGGTTGAAAGAAGAGGAATGAGGTAAGAAAATATTTAAGGCCAGGTTAGTTGTAAAATGATTTGCACAGAAAAAGAGAATTGATTTTGATGAGATATTTTCTCCTGTTGTTAAAATGACTTCTATTCGTACTGTTTTAAGTCTTGTGGCTACTGAAGATTTGCATTTAGAGCAGATGGATGTTAAAACAGCCTTTCTTCATGGTGATTTGGATGAAAAAATATATATGGCTCAGCCACAGGGTTTTGAGTTCACAGGTAAGGAGAACTTAGTGTGCAAATTGAAGAAAAGTTTATATGGCTTGAAGCAAGCACCTCGGCAATGGTATCTAAAATTTTACAGTTTTATGCATGAGTATGGATATAACAGGTGTCATTTAGATTACTGTATTTATTTTAAGAGGTTGGATGATGATAGCTACATTATTTTATGTTTATATGTTGATGATATACTTGTAGTTGGGTCTAACATGGATCATATTAAGGGGCTGAAATGCCAGTTAGCACATGCATTTGCTATGAAGGATTTGGGGGTAGCAAAACAAATCCTTGGTATGAAGATTTGCAGAGATAGGAAGAACAGAACCTTGACGCTATCTCAGGCTGATTATGTTGAGAAGGTGTTGCAATGTTTCTCTATGGAGAATGCTAAAGCTGTCAGCACACCTTTACCTAGTCATTTGAAATTGACTAAGGAAATGTGTCCCAAGACACAGAAAGAGGAGGATAAGATGTCCAAGGTACCCTATGCTTCAGCTGTAGGAAGCTTGATGTATGCTATGGTATACACTAGTCCAGATATTTCACATGTAGTGGGAGTCGTTAGCAGGTATATGATTCATCCAAGATTTGAGCATTGGAATGTTGTCAAATGGATTCTTCAATATTTGAGAGGAACATCCAATAAGTGTTTACACTTTGGGGGCTCTACTACTGATTTACAGGGCTATGTTGACTCAGATTTGGCTGGGGATATTGATACCAGGTAGAGTACTACAGGTTATGTCTTTACTGTTGGTGGGGCAGCCGTGAGCTGGGTTTCTAGGTTACAGAAAATTAATGCTCTATCCACTATAGAGACAGAGTATGTTGCTGATACCGAGGCATCCAAGGAGATGATATGGCTTCAGTTCTTCTTGGAAGAATTGGGACATCCTCAGAAGGATAATTATTTGTTCACAGATAGTCAGAGTGTCATTCATCTTGCTAAGAATTCAGCTCTGCATTCTAAGACCAAACACATACAGTTGCGGTACCATTTCATTCGGTCAGTTTTGGAGGATGGACAGTTAAAGCTGGTGAAGATACATACCAATGACAATCTAGCAGATATGTTGACAAAGGTTGTAACAAGGGAGAAGTTAAACTCCTCTTCAGCTTCGGTTGGTCTTTTAGACTGACCATGAATAAAAGAACAGCAGAGTCCAGAGTGGTTTGATCCAGTGGGAGCCCCATGCGGTAGTGGTATTGGTATAGGATCAGTCTCCAAGTGGGAGATTGTTGTTTAGTGTGGAGCCTAATCAGTCCCCAAGTGGGAGATTGTTAGATTATGGCGATTGATCAGGAAAGTACTGTACATACTTCATAAATAGTGGGGTTCGGCCATGGCTGACATGGTAGCCGACATATTATGGCCGACATATGGCTGACATGTTATAACCCTAAAGAAGTTTAATGCTTGTATAAAAGGGCCTAGGGTTGGGTATTTTTCATTATGTTGTGATGCAAAATTGGTTCTTGCGGCAGTATTGAGCTGTAAGGGATTACGAATTGTAATCAAGTTGTAATCACTGGATTGTAATAAGATCGGACTTGCTAGTTGGTGGACGTAGCCTAGGGATTGGGTGAACCACATTAAATCTTGGTGCCTTGTGTTCATTTCTGTGTGATCTATTATTTTTCCTGTTATTGGTTATATTTGCATGTAGTTTTTTATTTCTGTCCATAGTTTATCCTAACATAAGGGACCTTTGACAACAAAAAAATTGCAACCAAGAAGGAAAGAAGAAGGAATGGGAGGATATTTCTTTATCAGAGCACTCGGTAAAATATGTACAAAGTAGATGCCAAGATCTGGGATTATTTTCTTGATGGATAGGTCTAGGTTTGGAGGTGTGTTCTATAGAAACTTGGCTTAAAAACTCGTAGGTAACCATATATAAATTAACAATATAGAGAATAAATTCACATATTTGTCTTGTAATAGCTTAGATTTAGAATTAAAATCCTATATGGGGAAACTCTAGTTTTAAATCATTACCCTTTAATTTTTTTGGAAAGGATTCCCTTCTTCGATACAAAGAAAACAATGAACTTTAAAGTAGAGAAAGTTATCCTACTTCCAAATCTTTTGATTGAATGTTTGGTTAAGGACATGTTTAAGATCATAGGTGATGAATTAGGATATTTTTTAGGAATGGTAGAAACTTATATGAATTTCTCTAGTCTAATTATTATAGTTAAAGTAGATGCAAATTTTATTGGTTTTAAACCTCTAGATATTAATATAAATGGTAAATTATCTATGACAAGTCGGGACTTGTTGAAGGTCTATTTTGATTAGAACCAAAACCAATTTTTTCTTTGACTCAAGATGTTTGCAATTAGATTCACCTTGGGGCCGATCAAGATATCCAAATCTCACAAGTAATGAAAAGGCTGGTGGTTTCTTGGTTTAACAGGTGGATGCTTTGGAGGAAGTGGAGATTAGAGAATGACCTACCCATCTAAAATCACTAATAATTAAACCAAAACATGATCAGGAAGAATGCCCCTCATCGTGGGAATCTTCATAAGAAACCCCCTTTCAGGAAGGAGATAAGATAATTGAGGATTCAAAGGAGGGTGAGGAATTGGCCAACAAATTAATCCCTCTAAAAGAAGTCCCATGTGAAACTCTGGAATGAAAATAAGTAGAAATCAATATGATAATTGAAGTCCTTAACAACATCGTAGTGGATGACCTAATGAATTATCTTTTGGATGAGATTTGTGATGAGGAGGAAGTGATGTTATAAAAATATATTCTGATTTCTAAAATTGTTGAAGATGATCAAAGAGAAGAGGAAATACTATCTTCCACTCATAAGGAAGTCTTAGCATTTGAGAACCAAGAGGAGTTGGTTAAGGATAATTGAGGCCCTCTAGGTTTAGGACTTTCCCTTTCAAGTAGAGGAGCTCCTGATTGTACAAAAGTTCTAAGGAATTGAGGAAAAAAATCCTTGCAAGAATTGCAATCCAAAGATGGGGTAGCCAAGGGCTGAGTTAAACTCACTAATATTCTTCATGCAGGGAAGGGGAATGTCCTTCCCATATCACCATGATATAATGTTAGTTGCCTCAATTCCCCTAACAAGAAACAAATTTGAAAGCATTGCATTTTTACTACTAAGGTTGGCATTATTCTTCTTCAAGAAACAAGATTAAATAACAAAGAGATGGGTAGATTTAGGAGATCTCTAGGTTGGAGGGAGGTAAGGGACTCCTCAATAGAAGGTTCCTTGGGTGGGTTATCCCTATTATGGGACCCAAGATATGTCTATATTTCTTCCTTAGCATTCTCTAGGAACTAGCTAATCACATTTTTACAATTTTGTATCCCTTCTTTGGTTATGATCACTGCTCACTATCATAGTGATGCCTCTTTAATCATTATCCCAATTAATCCAAGAAATTTGCAATGTTGTATAGAATTTGTTGTTTCAACTTCTCATTATTGTTCCAAGTAAAATCCAAGGTTATTTTCCCTCCTTGAAATTATCCATCCATAACTTTATAAGTCTATGGCTTAACTTTAAGTGCTAAGCTTTAAGAAGAACTTATAATATTAACTATCTTAGCAAGATTTGTGTTTCTGAGACAATGAAAGGGAAATTGTCTTCCACCATTATGTTTCTTCATAACTCAAACAAATCTTATCTCTTATTACAATCAACAAAACTTATGTAAATGTACCTTCATCTTTAAAATTGCTAATAATACTAAGTGATCTTGTATGTGTGTCAATTGTAAGTAATGACGTGATCTTGTAAATCTTTCACAATGGCCAAGAGGCTCAATACTCCTTTTGGAAATCTCCACTCAAGGTTTGACAATTTTGAATCTTCCTTAGATGCTTATCCATTGTCCCTAGGAATAGGGGTTCATTTTTCTCTATATCTTGTGCTGAGAGCCATCATAAGATAAACCATAATGGAAGAAATTATTTTTGTTAAATGTTCAATATACTAACAGGATATTTTAAACATTGATTTTATGTTATCCTCTATTCTTTTCAATTTCTAAATCTGTGTATTATGTATTGGTTCATCTTCATAGAACTCTATTGTACCTCCATGTATATCAAAGGATTGGAATAGGAAAGATGTCTTTTCAGAGATGTCTCTAATGCGTTACCATTTTACACCTATTTCTCTAATAGAATATTATCTTTTTTTTTTATAAATTCGTATGCATTCTTTTGAATAAAATCTAATCCTTATTCATTTCCTTACAATCTATAGTGACTTCGAATTTGGTTCTCTCTCTGATCATCGATGACGACGACCTCTATTTTGATAATATAATGTGATTTGATTTTTATCCTTTATGTATTATGTTCTCTAGTGATTGGTCCATTTCTTATCTTCCATATCCTTTTTGTGTGTTTATTTATCTAGATATAGAATCTCACTGTCTATCTTATCCACCTAGGATATCATAATTTGCAACTAGGACTAATGATTTTGAATTTCCAGTTTAGTTTGTTGTACAACTGGTACAAGTTCATTATCTCCTAATATACAGTTTGGCAAGCTTTGTTGTGAGACTTCAACTCGTGTATGGAATTGAAGCTCTTCATTTGACAAACCTCTCAGTTCACATATGGCTCTTGTTTGAAATGTTATAGATTGCTTCTTACCTCATTCTATAGTGTGGATCGCTCCTGATAATAGAGTATGATGAAGTTTATCAATTCATTTTAGGTCTATATTGCATACATGATTCTCTAGTCCATCTACCAATATCTTAAATGCTTTCCTTCAACCATTGATTGTTCTTGATGCTTTGGTAGGACATAGTGCATTTTTGATTGAGCAATTGAAGTAGTGGACTTGTAAGTATTTAAGATCTCTCAAAATTCTCCCTTCCTTGTCTATTTGAAATTTCCTTCTCTAATTGCTTAATATCCATTCTTTGTATTTGTCACTTAAATTCCCTTTGACTTGACGAATGTTTAAGTGTTTGTGTGCAATATTTAGTATGTTGATTTCCTACCTACAATGGTTCGCTAATTATCTTTTCCTCATAGTATAAGGTCTCCTCATTTATCATTTTCTATGACTCACTCCTTTGTACTTATTCCTTCAATGATCATTTACCAGGTCGATGATACCCTCATGTTTTCTTGTCCTATTATTTCTCAATAAGTATCTATCACTTATTGCTCTATGCTCTACTAGTTGGTTCTTGTATCGTTGCCCCATAGGTTTCAGTGTTCCTTAGTATTGTTGATACTTGTGGTAGAGGCTACAACTAATGCAAATGTCTTCCCCAAAGTCGATGATCTTTGCCATTTTTTTATTTGCAATTCAAATGTTGGATATCTCCTATTAGTCATGTATCCCTTATCTTCTATCCTTTCAATCTTCTATGTTGTTAATAGGAATGGTGTATGGTGTAGCTAGATGATGCAAACTCCTTGGTTATTCTCTATCCACACAAAGATTAACTCCAACCAGTAAGAGATAATTTGGTAATAGACTAACCTACCCATTTAGGCTTGATTCACTAGGTTGCAACTTCTTTCTAGGCCTCCCTATGAATTATCTTGTCTTGCAAGGGTTGGAGGCTCTTCCTAGGGTGTTTTCGATAGGATTACATCCATCTTCACAATTTCATTCATTAACTCCTATATAATCTCTCTAAAGCAAGAGAAATCTCTTTCTAGGCCTAATAGCCCTCAATTAGTCCTCCTGCTAGACTAAAAATTGGTTTGTGCTAAACTTTCCATACAAAGGCTCCAACTAATCTCACTTTTGAATACCCTTTTCAAAGACCTTCAAGATTTCTAAGGTCTTGGTTTCCCAAGGTACACTAAATGCCCTCACCCAAATTTCAAGGCTTTGTTAGGGTTGGAGAACATTTCATGATAGTCAAGGGAAAATCTTTCTTTCCTCTCTCACTAGTGACTTATTTCACTTCTCCTTGCAACCATGGCACCCTCTTTTGGTGCTCTTGCCTTCTGATATACCCATTCCTTCAAAATAACTAACCCTTGCAAGTTATCAGCATTTCTTGCCTCAAATTCTAGCCTAGAATTGCCTAGTCTCGCCTATGGTTTCGAAGGAAAATGCATACCATTGCTTTCCCTACTCCATCTTTGCTAATTTACAGTGTATAGGGTGTCTAATAACATTTCTCAAGGTTTTTGGCTAGCCCTTCAGAACAAAATTCTAACGCAAGATAACCTCATGAAGAGAAGCCATGTTATGCCCAGCAGATGCCCACTCCGTAAAAACCAGTCTGAGTCGAGAAATCATATCTTCATTCAATGTGACTTTGCTAGAGAGGTGTGGAATTCTCTTAATCAGGAAATGGAGATTCTCTGGTGCTGACCGGATAACCTTATCGACTTTTTCAGTCATTGGAAAAGCCTCTATAAAATTGCAGGCCGACAGGATAATTATGCCTAGTTTTTGCCTCACTTCTGCTGGAGTATCTGGAAGGAAAGGAACAACAGGATTTTCAGGGACAGAGAAGAGTTGGCTATAATTGTGGGAAGGAAGATTTTGAAAAACATAAAAGAAAACCTTGAAGTGATGAAGGAGGGGGAAGTTGATATAGGGGACAAGAAGATGGTCAAAGAAATAGACAGGGATCCCAAAAGACAGGATGCCAGATGGATTCTACCCCCGGAAGGTTGATCAAAAGCCAACTTCGATGGCACTTCTAAGGGCAACCCTGGCTCCTCTAGAAGTGGTGGAATTATAAGAAACAGTTTTGGGGAGGGGATTGCGGCCTTTGCTCTCCCACTTGGAACCCAGACCAACCATTTGGCTGAAGCCAGAGTCACATGCAGTGTGGTAAAGCTGGCTTTTGAAGCTGGAGTTTCCAAACTTTGGCTTGAAGGGGACTCCAAAAACATAATTAACAATATTAATGGTATCTTCCCTCCCTCGTGGTTGATTGCAAATATAATTGATGAGACACGTGCCACCCTCACAAAATTTGAGAAGGTCCACGTCACTCATGCATTTAGAGATGCAAACCTAGTTGTTGATTGGTTAACTAACAAAGGGGTGGGAGTAGACAAAGAGATGATCTGGCATTCCAGAAAAGATATTCTGATGGAGCCTAAGTCACTAATCGAGCTGGAGAAAATTCACAAAAGTACAGGTCAATCTAACTGTAATCATGTTTTAATAAAGAAAGAATGGATGTTGGTATGAGCAATAATATGTTTCTTGGTTTTCGTAATCTCAAGGGATTTTCTTTGTCTTTTCGACATGTTTGGAGGATCGTTATCATTTTCACTCGCTATTGTATTAGAGAGGCGAATGATCACGAACCCAATAATAGAAACAGAGCCAAAATCTTGGCTGGAAAAAATTTGCAGAGATTTGGGCTCATGAGAATTGTTGAAGAAAAAATGGACGTCATGACTGGAGAAAGGAGCAGAAAGGATTCGGCGGGTGAAGTGGAGAAGTTGAAGAATATGGGCAAAGTCTGAAAAAAATTGGAAAAGGGCAGAGTTGCAAATTTTTTTGAGAAACTCCATGGTTTTGACCCTGAGGTCACCAACAACATGGTGAACTCGTGGAACAATGGCAAGGTCAAGGTGAATGGGGTTTCTTTCCAAATCACAGAGGAGGTGGTTACAAAGGTCACCGGTATCCCTATGGAGGGTTTCAAATTCTATAGGGACAAGAAACTTTCGTCCAATGCAGTCAAGGAGTTCGTGAAAAATTCTGCAAAGATGAACAAGCTGGAAAAGAAAGAGTCTTTCTATGTGACGGAGACTATAAAGAAGTTATAGAGATATGTTTCATATGCCCTCATTGATTATGTTACCCTAGACCCTAGGTTTGATCGGGTCAGAACTCACCATTTTGTGATTTTAAATCATTTTTGCCATAAGAAAAGAATTTCCATTCCCTTTTACCTTCTCACTTCTATGAACAAGGAAATCTCTAGTTTCAATAAGAAAGCTACTGTTAACCCTACTTTGCATGAGGTATTATTGCTCCTCATCCATGAGCATTTCAAAGCTCAGTCTATATGCAAGAACCCTCCTCGTGTTGAGGATGTTGACGAAGGTAGCTCCAACTTTTCTTCTGACTCTGATGACATTGAGAACATTAGCTCGGAGGAGGAGAATGTTTCCTCAAGAAAGAAGAAAAAAGGTCAAGCTAGGAAACTATCCACTGCTACAACTACCAACAGGAAAAGCCCTAGGGATCATGGCCAAGCTCAAGCAAAAGAGGGTTATGCTGAGGAGGAGGAGGAAATGGATACGGAAGATTCTGAAAAGTGTTGAAGGAGGAGGTGGAAGAGGAGAAACCTGGGAAAAAATAGAAGAGGGAGGTTGTGAGAGTTGAGGAGACTAGAAATCAGAGGACGAATGCTATTCCTCTTCCCCTCTCCCCTGTCCAGTCTCAACCTCCTTCGGAGGAAAAAGAAAATGTCATCACTGGTGAGAACGAGGGGGAAGTGCAGGTCAAAAATAGGATACAGGCCTGGAAAAATTTCAATGTGAGGACTACTACTATGGGGATTTTTAGGGAAGCTATGAACCCTCAGATCCTGGTGGACAACCTAGAGCAGCCTAGGTTCAATGAGCTCATAGACCCAGCTATCATGGCCATCTCGAACAACGCAAGGGAGACTGGAATGAACCTTCTAAATAATGCCCACAGTAGTATGATTGACAACTTCAAATCAATCAAATGGCTCTTCCATGAGCTAGAGGAAGTTAGAGAAAGGGTATCCCAGATGGAAAGTATTAAGAATAAGACAGGTAATGACAGCCAAGAGGACCAGGAAAACAGAGAAAGCTTAAATGAAAGGAGATTAAGAAATCTTGAAAACTACAACCACAACCTGGCAAGTCAGATGATTTCTCCCTTGAGTTCAATGAATGACAACATCCAATCCCTTGCTGGTAAACTTAAGGACAGGGGCTTGTTGGTGGAGGAGGGAGGACAGAATAGGGATAAGGCTAGGTCGGATGATGACAAGGCCACAATCAGTACTCTCACCAGTATGGATCAGGGCATGGAGAAGGTCCAGGATCAAATGGCAAAGGAGCAACAAAAGATAATCAAGGCAGCTCAGACTATGCAGGAAATGGAGAAGATAACTGAAGACTAGTTTTCTTGTCTTTTGTCTTTTTGTCTTCCTGGCTTTTGGCTTTTCGACAGGCTTTCTGTAGTCTGTCTTAGTTTGTTTGTTTTCTGGCCTTTCTATGGGCCTTTGTTTTGGGCTGGGCCTTCGGGTTTTTTTTTCAGTTGTTGGACCTCTATTTTGGCTGGGCTTCTTTGGCTTATTATCAGCCTTGTTTGTGTAAAACTTATGGGTTACAGGATCCCTTAAAACCTATTTTTCTTATCAAAAACATTTCTCAAGGTTTTAGAGATTTTCAACCATGAGGAATGTTGGAGACACCATTTTGTGAAGTTTGCCTCAATTCTAGCCAGTGAACAGACAATTCACAAAAATATTTATTGAAAACACTAGAAGATTGCTAGAAGCCTAAAACAATGCAAGAAGTAAGGTATAAACATGTAGAAAGTAAATCACAAACATAGAAGACTAGTTTAATCATATTGCCATCAAATCTGTCATCATTTTTATCTAAACTCATTAGTATCTATACCCCTCACAACTTTTATCCCCTCCCATTTTGATTTGGAGAGATTTTACATTTCCTTTGGGAAATACTCCAACCAACATTTTCTCATTGGCAACCCATTTGTGCTCTCCAACCACTTTTACAACTTCTTGGAAAAGAAAATTGCAAAATTGCAAAATTGTCACATTGCAACTTTTGTAACATTGACAATTTTTGCATTTTACACTTTAATCTTTATGAAACTAAACATCATGGCTTCAAATCAAACATGGAAATTATTTCGACCATGATAAGGCCATTTCCACTCCTAACTAGCCTCCTACACTAAACTGGCCCTTTAAGACAACTTTTAGCAATAATGGACCTAATTGACAATATTTTGACAACACAACATTTTGACACCAACTTGTCTACAATGCATTACATTGCTTCCCCACATGCATAAGGACATCAAAAATAAAAAATTTTGACACCAACTTGTCTACAATGCATTACATTTCTTCCCCACATGCATAAGGATTACTCCTAATTGTCTCAAAGACTCTTATTTTCTTGCTACCAATCTAGAGGACCTAAAACCTAGGTGCTCCTGCACTAGCTGTCTTCGACTGGACTAGATGTATCCATTCCCTTATTTCTTTGTCGATGGTGCTTCCTTCATTCTATTCAAATAATGCATGAAATCCCCACTATATCCATTGATCTCCTTCCAAGATCATCGTTTTTCATTACTATCATTCTCTACACTATTTCTTATGTATCTTTGCCTCCCTTTAATCTTTCCTCTACCATGCTTGTGATTTATGCGGACTTTGTATGACTCAATATGCTTCATTTCTCCATGGTTAACACCTTTTTTTTTTCCCACTAATCGTATGTCTTCTTGTTTGGAAAAATACTAGGTTTCTATGCATCCTTGTTACATTTGCAATTTGGCTCTGATACCATGTTGGGTAGCATGGATGGTTTTCTGCAAATGTACTAACATTGCCAAATGTAATTGATGTATTCCAAATACAAACTTGGATCTCATATAAATATGAGAAGAGACATGTCTCTAAGGTTTAATCATCATTTAATTAATATATTTAATAATAATAATTTGTAATATATATATATATATATATATATATATATATATATATATATATATTTATGTATATATATATATATATATATATATTTATGTATATATATATGTATTTTATATAATATAATATAAATATTATATTATATTATATTATATATATATATATATAGGAAATGATGATTTACCAATGACAATAGTATATCTCAAATCGAATTCATCTAACAAAAGCTACAACTTTGACAATCTTGACCATTGATTTATCTAGGTTTAATAAAAACAAAACACTCACCTCTCATTTCCAAAGTGCAATTTTGAGTAATGAAATTATGTTGAATTCTTGCTAGATGATTTGTGCATTAGATTTCTTATATTGTTAATTGTTTTTCTCTCATGCTACATTTTAGTTGCATTCATGCTAAACTAGAATTATATTTACTTATCTAGGTTAATACTTTCTTTGCATTTCATACTAGATTAATTCATACTTAATTGCATTGAAAATACAAAAGATAGTTTAATCATGCATTTACTATTTTCAAATCCTTCATTCTAGTTCGGTCTCTAGTTAGTGAGCTCTTGATTCTGAGAGCATACATTCAAACCCCAACTAGATAGAAGGAAAAAGGTCAACATGTTGAGACCATTCAAGATGAATTATATGATATTCATTCTTGGATGAATCTGGCATAGAATGACCATGTTGAACAAGTCAGCATGTTGAGACCATTCAAGATGAATAATATGATATTCATTATTGGATGAGTCTAACATAGAGCAACTATGTTGAATTGTGTGTAGACCCATTTTAAAACCCAAAAATTTTCCTAGCCTTTACTAGCTTCAAAAAGAGGTAAGTGTAACCCCTTTTACATTTTTCAAAAATTGTGGCATTTCAATTTCAAATCTAGCCTAAGTAGAAGAGCTAATTGAAATTTCAAATTTGGTATTAGGCCTATGCTCTTCACTTTTATAGTGAATCAAAATGCCAAACATATCAAGTTTATTATAAAAAATAAGCTAAGCAATGAACAAACACATAGCTTGATTAGAAGCCTCTTATCTTCATTAGATAATAGGCTTGGAAATGAACAACTCATGTCTCTTGTGTTTGGAACTTAAAAAGTAATAGGGATGTGCTCTCATCATTCTTAGAGTGATCAGACTCTTAGACCTGCTTTTGGTTTCATTCTCTTTCTTTCAAGTAGGTAGATTAATTTGAGCTATAGGGGCATACCTCTCGAGATTTTCCTTAGTAAGGTTAGTGAGAGGGAAATCCCAAAGACCCTCATCATAAATGGGGTGAAGGACAAAACATGTAATAGTCTTTCTCTAGTAGTCCTCACAAATTGCACAAAACCTCCCTGGCAATGGTGGGAAGTTTTTGAAAAAGAGGTAAAAACAAGCTCTTTGGACAGAAACTTGACTAGATCCTGGTTGATTAGAGGCCACCTTCTTCAGCCATGTAACCAAAATTGATCTTAGGTAGATTTGTGCATGAACTCTCTTCATTTTTTGTTATACCAATGGAAATCTCTTAACAAACATATGGCGTTGTTCTATTATTGAAAAGTCAAACATCCCCATCCTTGTATTCCAAAAAGTTGCTTTTTCCTTTGTGGAATTTTCTAAGATCACTGCTTGTGTCACATTCTACTATTGAAAACTCTATTTTTATGTCTTGAAAATTGAATTGATAACTTGATTTTGTCAAAAAATCCTCAAAAAAAATGGGGCAAAAATTATTGAAATATTGCTAAAATTCTATCAAAACTTGTAAGCTATCATCTAAAAATTGCATTATGTCATTTAGGAGAGCATTTCCTTATACATGACTACTTGAAACTGCAAAATAGAGAGCTTCAAAATTCACTAGTCTAGTCCTCTGCCTATACTAATCGCTTTCTGTGTACTATATGTATCATTTGTTGTCCTAGACAATTGCATCTAAGTCTAAAACCATCAATCCAAAATGGTTAAAATCTTGATTTGCATAAAAAATTGGTCTTAGAAGCTGTCATTTGCATACTGCTATCTATTATGTCATCACACTTGTTCTTGCGAGAGTCACCATCTCGTCTATTTAGCCACAACTGTGACGACTCGTGTCTTGTTGTGCTTCACCTTGCTATCTTTACACTATCATTTGAAACTAAGACCAAATTTGGAATGCTATCTTGATCTACACCTATCTGACAATTTCTATCATAAATCTTAATGTATGTTCAAACTAGAAGCTCTCATAAACAATCTAAAGAGAGAAAGAAAAATGAAAAAATCACAATGGCTGAAAACAAATGGGCTAAATCCAACATTTGTAGCAAGGAAGAATATATTCTTCTTGCAAACATGAAAAAACAAATCCTATCTTTGAGCTTTCAACTTCAAGAACTAAAGGAAGAAAAGAATACATCATCAAACAAATTCTAAAGAGAAATTTTCCCTTCCTCCTATGACAACAAAAAATCAAATTCCTATGACCTTGAATCCAAGATAGCTAAGAACACATCACAAACACCCAAGAAATTTGGAAATATCTTTAAGGAAAGACCTTGGGTACCTAGACCAAAGTGCAATTTCACCCCTTTAGGACAATCTTATGAATCTACATTGGAATAGCTTCTTAAAAACAAACTCATTGCTCTACCCCATGTGGTTTTTGAGTAACTATTGTGCCTATCATAGAAACAATGGGCATAACTTCACATTGCATGGAATTGAAGAGTAAAATATGAGATCTGATTGATGATGGCATAATTAAAAATCCTAATGACTCATCTAATGAAGATACTACTCTAAAGCATTGTGAACCCATGTATAGTAATGGTTCAAATTCAACTTCTACTTCTCCCAACATGCAATTGCCTTCTAAAGTATCTGAGATACACACAGGTCCTCCATTGAACAAAGAACCTAATGTTTTTCATATTAACTATGTATACCCTCAGGGTTTGCCTCTATAAGAAATCCAACCTAACTTACCTATTGCTACAAGTCTTTTCCATAATGCTTCAACATCTACCATAGCTGTTATAAATGATCCTTCGTCATCCCTACAAACATCTTTGACCCAAATTCAAAATCCTACCTTGACCTTAGAAGTGGCTACATGTCAAGAGGATAATACAAAAGGAGAAGAAACAAGTCTTAATAAAGATTAATATCAAGATATCCTTCCTCGTCCAAGAGTTGACCAAAGGCTTATATCCCAAGAACTACATGATAAATGAATTATACCATCTACCTTATTTCAAGGGCATATCCCTCCATCTCAAGTTCCATATAGCCCTCCATCGCCTATATCCTATCCTTCTAAGCAAGATTGAGACATTCCTTCATCATCATAATGTTATTATTGAAGATCAAGAGAAAAATACATTTCCTATCCTATCCAAAAATCCTTGTCAAGAGCATAGTAGTTCCCCACCTCCTTGTTATACTCCTCCATATACACCTCAAGAAACTCATGTTCTTCAAAATTCATTACATAAAAATAAATCCTCTCAAGTTTTAACTACTCTGATCAAGTTTGATACTATCAAAGATATTGATGAGCCTATTGGTGTAAAGATAAATTGTATAGGTGAAATCCTTGGCCACACAACTCACTCTATGGATGTTGATATCCCTATCCACTACCTTTTGGCTTCCGCTAAATCTATCTTTGGTACCTATATCTCAAAGAAGAAACCCTCAAATCTTCCATCTATACTGGGTCAATATGTTCCACTGTTCCTATCGCTCCTAGCTTATCATCTACATACCCTATCTCCTATCAAGATCAACAAAGATATAAATTGTTAAGTCCTTATCAATCTTTCCATATGAACCAACCATATCAACCTTATTTATCCAAAATTCCCAAGCCTTTTGGAAGCAATTTGGGTGCACAACATTATATATATATATATATATACACACACACATATATATATATATATATACATATATATATATATATATGTATATATATACATATATATATGTATATATATATGTATATATATATATATGTATATATATACATATATATATATATATATGTATATATACATATACATATGTATATACATATATATATATACATATATATATGTATATATACATATATATATGTATATATACATATATATATGTATATATACATATATATATATGTATATATACATATGTATATGTATATATACATATGTATATGTATATATACATATGTATATGTATATATACATATGTATATACATATATATATGTATATATATGTATATATGTATATATATGTATATATGTATATATATGTATGTATATATATATATATATATATATTATATGTATATATATATGTATGTATATATATATATAGATATACATATATATATATATATACATATATATATATATATATATATACATATATATACATATATATATATATATACATATATATACATATACATATATATATATATACATATATATATATATATATATACATATATATATATATATATACATATATATATATATATACATATATATATATATATATATATGTATATATATATATATATATATATATATATATATATATATATATATATATATAAGAATCCATTTATATCTGAAGATCATCATGTCCTATCTAATCACATTTGTGACTACAAAGAAAAAGGAGCCATTCAAAGGACCACAAAATCCCATCAAGCAAAGAAGAAAGAAATCAAAGAAAATGTGTGTTCCTAAATCCATAATCAAAGAAGTGCAATCAAAAGTATTCAAAAGTGAAAAGAAATCAAAAGCTATGTGGATTCCCAAGTCTCCATTAAAAGTCTTGAATATAAAGGAAAAATTGACGTTGGCATCTAAGCTTCCAAAGGCTTCTGCTCCATCTTCTTCCAAGCATTTTTCATAACCTCCTAAATCAAAGCATCAAGTTGTTCCCTCCAATTTCCCTTTATCATCCCACTATCCTTCAAGGTGTGTGTCAATATTGATCTTGTCACCATTTTCACATACTCCAATGCAATTCTTTCCATACCTTGTCTTTCATCCAACCCTTATACATGCTTCTTATTCCCCCTTTTGCTATCCTTCCATCCCCTTTATCCAATCCATTACATAAATCCTTAACCATCTACTATATTTTCCTTCCATATCCATATCCCTTCCATCACCCTATCAACATCCTTGAGCATATATGTTAATGGACTTGGCCTATCAAAGAATATGTTTCCAAAGTTTCATTATCCAAGGAACATTAGCTTTGAGTTCCTCTTAAAGTTCCAAAAAAAAGGTTCCTGGTGAAAACCTAGCAATAGGAACTTTGTTAATACCAAAAAATTGAAAAAAGAGAAAAGGACAATAAAAAAAAGAATCTCTGCCAAGATGGTGAAAACTTGGTAAACATGCGCCTCTTGTTCACAATGTTCCATCTAGCGATGCACCTCCTAGCTCCTGTATAGTTGTTCTTTGATTTTGCTCTCCTACTTTGAGCGCTTTTTCTTCTTGCAATTTCCTATTTTAATTTTATTGTTCTTTCTTTTGTATAGCTCTTAATTTTCACTTTGACAAACTATTCATACCTTCAAGGATTGAAATAGGTCAGAGTCTAGGGGCAACCTATATGTACTAGGGGGCAATGTCCTACACTCTTAGAGCATCTCTTGTGTGTCAATCACTCATTGTCCCAACTCTGAGTCTGTCCTATTATCATCCTACTATTGGGGAGATTTGTCACAAACACTTTGAACACCAAACATGACATCAATCCACTGAAATCTAAATCTAACAACTGAAATTGTTCGAGGTGTGACGAGCTTTTTCTTTGTGTGCTTTTCCTTTTGCATTATCATTCCCCTTCGAGCAACTCTAGGTGTCTATCTTGACTAGAGGAGCAAGGACTGGGGGCATGTTTTTTGTGTGTTGATCTAGTTATAATGATGTGAAGGATCCCAATAAAAAGGGTGTCCACTATAAGAACCTCTATCTCACGTTGGATGGCCATGTGTACCACAACTCATTTTATATGGAAACTTCAGTGAGGTTGGTTCTTCTCCTTGTCTGTTTGAATGAACTCGCTATGCTATTGTAATTGCAGATACCCATCCTATGAAGTGAACACAAGGGTCATTGTGGGTAAATAGAGAAAACTTCTATCCTAGGTCATGAACAATAAAGGTTCGTTACAGGCAGAATACTTATTGTTACTTAGCATGAGAAGGAACTCTCGTATGTTTGGTGTACTTGTATGGAAGAAGCATCCTGCTCATCTTGGCACTTATGTCTTGATGCTTATGTTCATTTGCTAAATCAATAGGAAAAGATGTTCTGGTCATTCTAGCTTCGTGTGCATTAATTCTTACATCTACTTCTAATAAAACTTTGATCAATGTCATATTCATATTCTCCTTATAGCATTATTAGTGAAAGTTGGATGACATCTTGTGGCCTTTCAAAAAAAATGCTCAATGATGAAAACTATACCATACTGTCTCAGCGACTAAGTCATAGAATTTCATTTTGTTTTAGTTTGCATTCATCTTAGGTTTGCATTTCATTCTTAGATTTTCATTTCAGCATGGTTTCAATTGCTCATATGCTTACATCTAACAAAGTGAGAGGTGGGATCTATTTTCAGGATCGAAATCAAAACTTGATACTCTTAAACAACTCAAACTTGGTCAAATAGGACCTAAGACTTCACAGACTAAACTCAAATTCATCTTTGCATCATTCTACTAAATCCCTTATCGCTTCTTTGGCTTTAATCAATTTCTCTACATCATCTTTTCATTTCACTCTCTAGGGGCATATGCAGATGCTCATATCTCATTTCAAACTAAGTATTTCACAATCTATCTAGGGCCATCTTGAATCTCTAGGGGCATATCAAATTTCAGTAATTCATATTAATCTGGTATTGTCTTATCTATTGATCAGGTGATTGACTTTCTAGTAAAGGCTAAGCACATTTTTAAATTGAAATGCCACAAAAAAAAATTAAATGCAAAAGGGGTCAGACTTACCTCTTTTCGAAGCTAGTAAAGGCTAGGCACATGTTGAAGGTTCAAACCTTATTTAAAGTTGAAAAGAACAAGTAGACACACTGCCCTAATGCTTTAATGAGTATGAAAAATATATTTTTTAGGATAACATATCCAATAAACATGAAAACACTAATTTGCAACTTACTTGTCAAAATAGTTCCTTTGAAGTCTGCAATCATCCAACATCATCACTATTTTGCTCTAATAATCTGACATCAAGGCTTCAATTATGTGCATATCATACACCACATGCATACATCTTAAACAAGGAAAACATCTTTCCTTTATACCCTTTACAAATAATTAATTAGGTTAGCCTATTAGAGCTTTCCCAAATATACAATCAATTGCATATGACCATGCTAAGGCATGCATGCCTTCATAAACATCAATACAATGCTTGCAATAAGTTTCTCATGTGCTATAATGAGAATATTACATTTGCCAAACCATACACTAATAACACAATCACTTGCCAATAAAGTACATCGCACATTACACACTTGCAACCTTTCCAGAATAATCCAAATGCCCCTCACTTGTGAACATATGTAGGAAAACAAATCGTCTACCATCTTCCATGCTTGCCAACATTAATTATTGTTCACCAATCATATATAGCAAAAATACTTGCAACTATCTTTACCATGATTTCCTATATAATGGTCCACTACCACTATTCTCAAAACAATATGTGAAGTAACCAAAACATCTTAGAAAGTACAAAAGAACAGGATCATGATGTCTACACTCATTCTACTATACAAATGTAAGCTTGCATGCCCAAATCTATCATTTACAGTCCTCATTGATTTGATAAGTAGCATGTGATATACAGAATCCGAGTGTTATGAACTAAAGAACATATGTTGTTATCAATGACAAAGCCTTTTATTAATGCAACATGTCTGCAACACATCCAAGTGCCAACAATATCCTCAATTCCTAACAGAAACATGGTGCGGATCTCCATCACACCTATGAATGTACAACATAGCATATCTTAACATAAACCAAGTTCTCTTAAGAGTCACGACACAAAACCATCAAGGGTTAAGGGAAAAAAAGCATTCCATCAATCAAATGCATTGTCAATGCATAGAGTGACGCTCAAACCATCATAAAATCTTTGGAAAATGAACTAAGAATTGAAATTGGAGATAGATATCTTCCTATTACATCTGCACCATACTATAACTACAAACTAAGATAAAATGATGCAAAGCAATATAGACCACATTATTTATACTTTGTCTTTCATATTTTTCCCCAAAACAATCATAGTTAGATAAATACTAATATGGACACATGAACACCAACCACTTCAATGCTTCAGAATAGACATTAAGCATCTAGATATTCTATCTACAATCATGATCTACAATATGTCCACATTAATGACCACACTTAGGCAATATCCAAGTAAAACAACAACCTAGAACCAATTGAAACACTATTGAGCTCATATGTCTAGACCTCAGTTGACATCAATGACAACACCAATACATGTTTGCAACAAATTTTGGAGCAGACCTAAATATAATACCCTCTACCACATGAAAGAAATTTGGCAGACCCAAACTAGTCAAAACACCTATAAACATATGCTCCACAAATGAATCCTAAATGAACAAGTTAGAAACTTAAAAAAATTATGGTCATAAATGTAAAAGGCATAAAGCAACATGTTGGCTTTGAAAAGGTTGAAATGAAAGAGTCTTTCAGCATTTTTGGAGCTCTACTTGGACTTAGTGGTTTGTGAATGAGAATGGTATTATAGATTCTCTAAAAGAAGAAATTCCATTTATTAATCAAGTTTTTAACACCACATTTGCTAACCTAGAGGAAACATCTCACATTGAAGAAATTGGACAAGGCAAAAATGATGAAGATGTGAAGAACCCATACATAATTCCTAGCCTTCCAAATGGATTAATATTAAAAAAATTGAACACATCAAGAGAACTAGAATAACAAGTTAAATCAATAGTAAAAACATTGATGAAGTATTGGGAGCATAGATGCAAGATGAAGTTGAGATTCCATCTCAAAAAGTGGACAGCTTCTAGAAAATATTTCCATCTACATCAAATCAGAATCGATACATAGAAAAAACCAAAGAAAAATGAATTGAGGGGTGAATGTAAACTACGTAGGTGACAACAAACTGGACCATGACTAAGATACACCTTAAAACATATGCTACACAATGTAAACGTGAAACCTAGTTATGACACAAAACACTCAAAAGGTTTAACACAACATCAAAGGATAGATCAATGTAATATACTACCCAAATTATCACTTTTGTAATATGGTGTAACTTTATCAAACATTAATTGCTAGTAGAAAGTGGATACTAACAACCAAAAAAGACTAGCTATAATAGATAATAGGTAAACTATTGCGAGAAAAAAGAGGCAATGACTACATCACTTAAGCTAACCACGATAAAATGTCTATGAAAAGGTTGCCTTCCTCCTAGACATTTCACATGCTCTCTACACTTGTACTAGTCTTGCAATTTTGATATAATTAACGCACATATAAAATCCTTGGCGCCAAATTTGTTCATTCCCATGGCTTCTCTGCCCCACCATGATTAAAATCTCTACACAACCACACCCATCATCACAAAATTCCCCAACAAAGCCATGCAAAAAGAGACAACTTGAGCTTTCTTAGAAGTCTCAAGAGATGTGATTGATACTAAATATATCTATATATATATATATATATATATATATATATATATATATATATATATATATATATATATATATATGCACCACTAGAAGAAACCAAACATGCTACCTTCGACACGCTCTAAGGTCGCTCTTGAAATGGTTTAAACATTGACTATAAGCCCAAGTACACAAGAATTGTAGAGAAGAAATTTGATGTATGTGACTTCCTGAACTTCATAAGAACATAATTGGTTTTGCCTTGTCCTAAGCTAATCGCATGATGATCTTTTTGTACCACGACAAACCTCACCATATCACTAAGTAGACCATTCAAGAGCTCATTAAGTTGATGGGAAAGGCTTTTCTTACTCAAAAAGGGTATTTAAAATACCAAGATAGAAAATCTAACTCGAGCAAAGTTTGATGGTCAAAACCTAATGACCAATAGCATTCCTAACCTAGGGGTCCTCTATGCCAAGAAGGTGATTGCATACAAAGTCTACTTTAGAAACCAAGAGGGCTCTACAACAATGACAATTGTGCATATTGCACATTAGATGGTAGTAGAAGGTAAAGATTGATCTACATGAAATTGTGTGGTAAAAGTTGTTGAAGAACACAACCCAGAAAAAAAAGTACAAACTACACATTGTAGAACAACACTATGTTGATCAACTTGGCATTTTACTTCCTTCAATAGCTTCCCTAGTTTAGTCTAAAGAAGTCAACCCGAGACAAAACGATAGCAACTCAAATCTTAGACTATGTTAGGGCATTTCCAAAGCCTCATACATACATTTAAGTATTTAGGGGTTATTTTATAAGTTTTGAGAATATGTAGGAGAGTCTCCAAATATCCCTGCAAATTATTCAAAAGTATATTGATAGCATAGCATTTTATGTGAACAAAGATAACATATCATGGATGCTCTAGAGCCTTGCACGTAATGGATCTCACCCTTGCCATACAATATTAACGATATAGAAATGGAGGTCTATGCCTAGATCTTGTTAGACTATATAGTCCACCAATATAACTGGGGAGGGGGGGTGGTGGTGAATCAGTTATGCAACTATTATCACAATTATCAACCTTAAACAAACTTAACCATATGAGCAATGTAAACTGAAACCACAGCAAAATACTCATACACAATAACACTGGATATGTTCACTAGGGAAACCCTTGATCAAAGAAAAAGCCACAATGGGGATGGAACCCACAAGATGATGTACTAATATAAATATTCCTTGTTAGAGGATGGACCTTGTTAGGAGTCTATAAATACATTCAGTACATATGAGTCCTTGTCATAATAGATTTTGAATCCCTATTAGGAAATTCCAACCCTTTTAGGAGTTGTGGAAGACAACTAGACCCACTGCCCAAACAACTTCAAGGATAAGACCAATGAACCTACTGTCCAAATGATCTTTGTATTATTCCTTGTAGAATAATAGAAATGGAATGTAATTCCTTCCTCTTCTTTTGTCTTATCAACCAGACCTCTGCTCTTTCTGATCTTGTAATCAGATCATAAAACTCACATCCAATAATCCCTTGGATCGCTTACTTGCATTCCTTAAGCACTCTACTTCTTTTTGCACTTTGCACTTCACACTTCAATGGATCACAACACTCATACTCACATTACAAACAAGGAAAAACATCTTTTCTTTATACCATATCTTCAAAATAATTCCTTGCATCAACCTTGAGGCTTTCCCAATTAATTATAATAAGATAATTAATTAATAACAATTACAATAGCACTGTCATCTCATGGTCTATACAAAACTTCACACGTGCAAGACTAGGGCTTGCGCACTCGTTGACATCACCAACAAATTAACTGTCCTCTGTCATTGCTTGACTGCACATCTTCTCATTACATCTCAGATGTAAGATAGCGAACAAACATCAAGAACTGCTTTCCCAATACTTTGTCTTTGAACTACTCTCTGTAAATCAGGTACAACTTTTGTATGTCTTCAACTTAGACTCTGCACACTTGACCACGTCATTAGGACATTGTGTCGAACATGTCCATAACTGCACATCACCAAACAATCAAAATATTGTCCGTACCATTAAGATCTGTGTCTGCTACTCAACCAATATTTACAGAAACCATGCTATGTTGACATCAATGACAAACACAGTCATGAGCGCAACATGTCAAAACTCTCCAATACTTAGGATACTCCCTCAAAGTAGTATCATCAGCATTCATGCTAATAGAGCCTTCTCCAACTTTCCAAGCACTCAAAACAACACCAAAATCAAACTTCAAAAGAGTTGTTTGACTCCATGGCTCAAGAGAAAGCAATTACTAGAGAAGAGAACAAGAAGAAGAATGAAAAACTTATGAAGGAGAAGGTAACCAACCTAACTGACTAGAGGAGGTTTGGAAGATTACACAATCTGAGTGTACAAGTTATAGCCACCTACGTTCAATGGACCTAGTTAATAAGAAGGAAATTGGGCACCACTGCAAAAGTACTAAAAAAGGAGAAGCATGCAACTTAGTCTATGCTCGAACAATTAGGAAGACCAACCACCATCGTCATCAAATTCATCTAGTGAAGGAGTACCAATAGAATGACCACTCCTTGAACCCGCAACATCCACTCATTAGTGAAGAACAACTCGACCAAAACTTGTTCCAGAGCATCTTCGTTATAATCTTGGAAAAATATCCCCATATGCTCATCCTAAACAAACCAACCACTAAATGCACCGCAATCAGCTACATGACAGGCAAAAACTATAGAAGAGAGGATTTTATCTAGAAACACCCCAGTTCCTCTAGCTACAACAATAAGAAACCAATGCTCCAAAGCCAAGCAAGAAGAGGCGAATTCAAAACACAAAGCTATTGAAACAACAGACCCAGACTTGACTCCACCAAAACTACAAAGTTGAAGCAAAACCTGGGAGCTGAACTTTGGAATTAGAAAAGTTTAGATAAGTTGGTGTTAGACAAACCTGAAGAGATTCAAAAGGCACAAATGGAGATTACCAAGATTGCTACTAGGGCATATAAGGCGATATGTGAAGAGAGGACATAGATGTTGAAAGAGCCCCTCACAGGCCCTCCCCGTCATCTCACAGAAAGGCATCTATAGTATCAAGGGAGACTTCTACAATGGCACACATCCGACAAATATTGACACACACACAAGAAAAACTGGAATCAACAACCTAATTCTTCAAGATTTCAGTAATTGGGGACAGATTAGACATAAGCAGCATTACACCACTAAAGTTTCAACTGGGAGATATGTTACAGCAGACAACAATAGGCCCTAAAGGAGCACATAGTGGCAGCCAATAAGATAAATGAGATAATCGAAGATGTACAAAATAAGTTCCCACAGATCAAAAGGACCCTTCTCAGCCCACGTTGGATCATCTCCAGCCACTCATTGGCAAGCTTCTGAATGATCCTAGAAAACAAAAGTATAGTCTCCAAAAGGAGGTGCAGTAGGAGTTTAAGAAGATGAGGCTAGGCACTAGTGTGCCGCAACCCAAACTACTCTGGAGACATAACTGACCACCACAAAGAAGGCTGCCAGAGAGATTAAGGAGCTCTACCTATATTTTTTACAGTGGCTTAACATTCTCAGACACAAGGATAAAGTAGAGCAGCTTGAAATATAAATCTCCAAAACTACGTGTAGCATGATGCTATGCAAGATTTCGATGGGACCACCCGGGTTAATATTGAACGCCTAAATGATCAACATCAGTACCAACAAGAGCAAATAGAGAAGGGGCAAAAAGAAGTGTTAAGGCAGCTCCAGGAGTTTGTCAACTTGAGACTAGCACACATTAGGTCTGATTCATAAAGCACAAACCTTCCTAAATAAGATTCAAATCCAGCATTTCTTTTCGAAGCAGAGTCTCAGCTATTGCACTTGCACATTCATATCAACCAGCTAAGAACAATAAAGAAGCAATGAGATGATCAATTCCAAATGCTGCAGGTTATTTATAAAGAGATTCTCTCACAGCAGAAGAGTAGTTGACTTGAGGACAAGTGAAAGATTTGTCGAAGGGACGATGTTGACTGGAAAATGGGATACAAACATCAGTCTAGAGGAAGGATGCAATCCAGTAACAGAGTTCTGGAATAGATGAGTTACTGAATAGATTAGACTATAAGGATACCATGTCAGGGTTACCTCTCTTATAGAAGATAGAAGTATAGATAGGATATCTAGTCACTAAATGACCAAAGATAATGAGAGCATAGAGAAGAATAAGATACAAAGGAGATATAAGGGATGTACTTTACATAGTGAGATATAATATAAAGGTACCCGATCAGTATCATAATACCATGTAGAATGTATCTTTCTGATTAAGCAATGAGACTAGATCCGGATTGCACCTATTTACTACCTCAATAGGACCAAGTCTAGGGTTATACACTACAACTAGCAGAAATCCTTTGGGAACAGAACTTCGATCCCTCTACCTCTAATTTCTTGCCAAGTAGTTGAATCTAAGTCAAAATCAGGTCCACTGAGCTTTACCAAGTTGCAATTTTTGAGACCATGTATAAAACAACTAAAAGTGAATTTTGGATATTTCGTTTAAGAGTGTATGGCCATGGCTTCAATCTGAATTTTGATTGCTTATTCAGTTTTCCCTTTCTCGGAGTGATCCTCTCATCTAGGTACAAGTGGATGACTAAAGACAATTGCAAACTGTAAAATACCTAAAAGGCCAAAAACAAGTTGGACTAATGTTGGATTTTTGTGGAAATTCAAATTTAAGGCTAGCTTTACTAAGGACCCTTACTCTTAGTCTAGGGAATTGATGCTTTTTAAACAAGGGTTGGCTTTGTAGGCCAAAGTTTAATTCAAATGTTCCCTTAAAAAGGGTTATGTCCTTTCCTCTTGGGGTATACGTGCACATGCCTAATTTCTCTTCCCTTGTATCCTTGACTTTATCAGGAAGAGACTTCCCTTGTATCTTTAGTGTTAGATTGATGAATTTCTGTATTTCCTTGAAGTAGTTTAAGTCTTTAAGATGCATTGCCCCAAAGGAAACACCACCAAAATATTTCACATAGAAAGCATAGAGAAAATGATATAAATTCCTCTCGACATGAAACAAGGCTGACCTGATTCGCTGTTATATCAGTGTTTAAATCTATGGTCAGAAAAAGTACGGACAAAAGTCTCTGACTACATTTGCCAAAATCATTGACAAATCCCAAGTACAGAACAAAAAACTAAAGACAGCAAACTCAAATGAACAAAAGTATAGCACTCAGCTATTAGTACTATAAAGATTATAGCAAGAAGCTCATCTCAAGATGAAATAAAATCTGTTGCAGTTCATCCCTATGTCAAAATATTTGTAACAGGTTAGTACAGCATAGCAGAAATGCAATAGAGAAACAGCAACACCCAAAAAATGGCATGCCTCTAACTAAGAAAGAACTACAACAAGAACTCTACAGAAAAACTGGAAATGAAGCGTCGGGCTACAATGGCCTCCTAGTAGATGACTCAAAGAAATGTAGAACATTGTAAAGCAAGATATTTTTACGAATAGGTCAATATACAATGCAGTTTGAGAGCATGGCCTTCAAAATAATAAATATATAATTAACTTAAATCCTTTATTTTGAAATGGAAACGAGACTGAAACTTGGCACAGACTTGGCAAGGCTGACCCAACTCGGGACTCACCAAAAACTTGGTAAGACTTGGCAAAAAGCCAGTTTCAAGTGAGTTTCACCTAGAGCAATTTCCTGGAAAGTCTCCACTTCCTGGGACTCAGCTAGGGTCGCTCGGCTCGAGACTCGCCAGGACTCGGAGAGTCTTGGAGAGTCCAGGAACTATGACTTTGGAATCATAGTCACCAACAGAATTGCAGATTCACCATGGTTGCTGGCAAAAAAAAAACCTTTTGCCTGAAAAAATTGATGTTTTCGCAAAATACATAAAATCTTAAGATTATTGGAAATCCTTTTGAAATTTTTCATTCAGTATATTGAAACTGATGGTTACTAAAAATTCATGAAGACTCGTAACTTCCATTGACATATGGCCCCTTGATTAAATCAATGTCAAATTCTTTCAAAGGTTTTCCGTGAAGATGAGAGACAGAAAAGTCTATGGTTTGAAGCTGATATTAAAAATTTTGAGACAGAAAAGTCTATGGTTTGAAGCTGATATTAAAAATTTTAACTGATAATAATGCCAAAGAAGGAGCCACACATAAGACATTATAGCTATACTGAAAAAAATTGTGCGTGTTTGATGACACAAATTGGAAGATACATATCTATGATCTGAAACAAGAATTATCATTTCCAGGAATGATTGGAAGATGACAGCAATATTAGAAGATATCATAGTTTTTCAGGGCGTTTCATTGAATCAGTTTTTTTATGATGACAGCAATATTAGAAGATATCAGAGTTTTTCGGGGCTTTCCATTCAATCAGTTTTTCTTATGTCAGAAGCATAACAACACCTAAAAAGTATTTGATGGCCAGAAATAGTTGATGTCTAAATGTTGGTTATTACATATCAGTCTTTTCTGATGATAGTATGCCCTCACTTTTGGTCTGTGAAACATGGTCAATGGTGTGTTTAGGACGCTAATAAAGACTTTAAACAAGGGGTTCAATTGATATTCACAAGAATATTCTAAACAGTTGGAAGTGTGCATACAGAATCCTCTAGACAATCCATAGTGCCTAAGAACAAGGTTTTATTATATTCAATGAATCCTAATTCCGTTTTCTAATGACCCCAAAAGTTGTAGGAACTTATCTGCAGACCTAGATGTGACTTCTATATTACACGCAAATAAATCACAGAGATGGTTTTTATCAGACACCATCAACACCAATACATTATGTAGTGATGAAGGGCCACACCATCCTTATAGACTCACAACCAAGGTCACAACAATATGGAGGCAAAGGGAAGATAAAATGCTTCGCAAAGCATGCTTTTATTATACTTAAAAATCCTTACAATATTCTCGAAATGAGAGAACTCAAAACTCTTACAATATAAAAGAGCTTCCACACTAAAAGCTTCACTGCAAGAGCTTCTACTCGAATAGCTTACACTTGAAGAGCTTATACTTGAAGAGCTTACACTTCAAGAACTTGATTACAATGCTCATATGCCTTGCTTAAATAGGCACTTACCACCCTAGATATTACAAACACAACCAATATGGGATAAAAGGTAAATACAACTACCTTAAAACAAAAATTAAATTCCCACCCAAATACAACTAAGCACCACCATGTGGCCCAATTAGAAAATTACATTTCCTTTGTGGATCACAACAAATATTAAATGCGTGATTTAAGGAACTTTCCACAAACTTATAAGATGCCACCTACACACCTCGATATAAGTAATGACAACTATTTTTTTTATTTTTCTATTTACGCCACCTATGCACCTTGAAAATAGAAATTCCTCTTTTTCTCTTCTTTTTTTTCCTATTTTATTATTATTATTTTTTTATTTATTTTTTACTTTCAACATGCCCCTTTTTATTTTTGATGCATGATGCTCCTGCATCAGACACCCATGGTAGGAAAAATTTTGTGGATATGAATTCACAAAATGAAGTAGCCACTATTGACATTTCTTTTTTCTTCTCTTCCAACACTTAGCTGGAACAAGTATCCATTCTCGATATATTTTCTTCTTTCTTCTTGTCCAACACCTAGCTGGAATAAGTGTCTGCTGCTGAAAATACTTTTCCACGATGAACTCTGTCCAAGTATAACTCTCATCCTCCTCCAATCTTATTGAATTAAACTCAGCAACACCGTACCAATCTTCCTTTTCATACCACACATCTCTTATAAGATCCTCATGCAAACCGTCATCAATATCTTTCAAACTCATCTCAAAGACAACATCCCATGATTCATAGAAATTTACCTCTTTCACATCTTCATCTTTGATTTCTTCTTCCATCTCTTCAACAAGGCAAGTAACCGCTTCAATTGTTTAACCTCCAACCGAGGCATTATACTCTTCCTCTATTGTTGCAATCTTCAAATCATCTTCATCTACTTCTGGCTCACAAATCTTTACATCTTCATGCTCTTCATCTTCTTTAACTTCAGGTTCACAAATATATGTATCTTCATCCTCTTGCTCTTCTTTTGTACCACAAGTGTGATACTCCACTGGATCGTCTTTCTTTTCCACATCCAAGGAATTGTCAACATCTCTTTTCTGGTGAGAAGCTCTTCTCTTCTGCAACTCTGCTTCTAATTCATTCACTTGCTTCTGCAAATCAACTCGCAATGCCTCTTGATTTCTTTCTCTAATCTTCTCAAGCTTAGGAATCCTCAGAATCCATCCAATCACAAAAGTCATCTTCTTTGTTCTCTTCTCCATAATCAAGTCTTCATAAGACAAATATCAACTTACACAAGTAACTCATGCAAACTGCCTCACAAGTGGCGATCTGTCTACACACTTAGCTGAAATCACGATCCTCGTGCAAACTACCTCACAGTAGGCAATATGTCTACACAATCAAGAACTTCTTGAAAATCTTTACCCAACTCAAGGTCCTGGTGCAAATTGCCTCACATTCGGCAATCTATCCACACGCTCAGGAACTCCCACTGTGATACCACTGATGATGAAGAGCCACACCACCCTTACAGACTCACAACCAAGGTCACAACATTATGGAGACAAAGAGAAGATAAAATGCTTTGCAAAGCATGCTTTTATTATACTTGAAAATCCTTACAATATTCTCCAAATGAGAGAACTCCAAACTCTTACAAAATTAAGAGAGCTTCCACACTAAGAGCTTCACTACAAGAGCTTCTACTCGAAGAGCTTACACTTCATGAACTTACACTTGAAGAGCTTACACTTCAAGAACTTGATTACAAATGCTCATATGCCTTGCTTAAATAGGCACTTAACACCCAAGATATTACAAACACAACCAATATGGGATAAAAGGTAAATACAACTACCTTAAAACATATATTAAATTCCTACCCAAATACAACTAAGCACCACCATGTGGCCCAATTAGAAAATTACATTTCTTTTGTGAATCACAACAAATATTAAATGCATGATTTAAGGAACTTTCCACAAACTTCTAAGATGCCATCTACACACCTCGATAAATGTAATGACAACTATTTTTCTTATTTTTCTATTTATGCCACCTATGCACCTTGAAAATAGAAATTCCTCTTTTTCTCCTTTTTTTCAATTTCTTTTTTTTTTTAAATTAAAAATTTTACTTTCCACAAAATATTTCCTACTATAGGCGTCTGATGCAAGAGCATCATGCATCATGTAATGTACAACCTCGACATTATATTCAATTAAACATATCATTGTAATCATATTTCTCAGCATCAGCAAGGGACTCTTTGGGGTTACTTCCCATCAATCACCATTTGACTAGTTTTTCCAAACAAAAAAGACAACTGGAAAAAAATTCCAACTAAATATTTGCAAGGTTTTTGGGCAAAAATATACAGGCAATATTGATTAAATACAGCATTTTTGTGTTGAATGACAACGTGATATAATATTCCATACTTCTAAATTGCCAAGATTCACCAATCCTTCTTTAATTTGAAAATAGAATCCATCCTTCAAAATTTCCCTGGATTATAAGATTCATTGTTAAAAGGCATTCATGGTAGAGCTCCAGTATGGTTAGCGTAACCAGATTGCTTCCTAACAATTCTCATTGAGAGTCAATTGTTATTATTATTGGCTGACTTAAGCTTCACTTGAGCTGACGATTATCGTGCCCCATAATTTTGAGCATTATTTAAATTTCTAATTATTGATCTGAACAGACTCTGCATTAATTAGATTTGATTTGAGGCAATAAACTTAATGTGATAATCATTTGTAAATTAATAATTGACTAATCAGATTTTATGGGGAGTAATTTTATCTGATAGAAATTCTTTATACAGTCTATGCTTGCGATAGGGACAACATGAGATACCAGAAAGAATATCATAGGAGAGAAGAGGTTCACAGATTATTACAACAGATAAAAAGGTAAGTGAAAGACGTGATGGAAGCATGCCCACAACATATCATGTTTACATTTGCATTTATTTGTCATCTCTAGAGCCATTATTGTGTTAAATACATTTTTAGCTAATCAAAAAAACTATAAATATGGAACCTGCCTTTTCGGTGGACTGTTAGAAAAGAAATGATTATATTTCTTGGAGTGAATACTTATTCTCTATCAGTCACATTGAGGAACCTTTCCTTCCTGTATTTTTTATTTTTTATAAAAATCATAAATGACCTTTTAACTTTCAGCAAATGGTAAACATAAACCCTTTGTGATATTTATTCTCAGAAAATGTAAGAAATTACAAATATTTGTGTATTGTAATTATATACCCACAATAGCCTTTTACAAAAAGACAGATAAAGGCTACAAATGGTAACCTGTAATATGGCCAAGTAGCCAGCTTGTGATCAAATTGTTATACTATTATACATAATCCCATTTCTTTAAAACGTAATATAATGTACAGAGAAATAACCCAAAAAGATATCTAATAATTTGACCTTCTTAGAACCATCTGACCTGTTCTTGATACTATCATTGGTAAAATTCATATGTTTACAGGAAAGGCTCTCCCATCTCCTGAGTGTATTGTAACTCTGCATAAAACATATTTAAGTGCAATCAATAAAATAGTAGAAACCTTCATCCAACTCAATATTCAATTATCTATGCAATTTAAATTAATTGTTTCAGACAATATCTGTATTTTCAGCTAGTGAAGTCATTGACGAATTGTGGCCTATTCTCATTCAACCTCATTGGAGTAGGAAAATTAAATCCCTGAGGATTGGAATACATACATAAACAGAAAAAGTCAGTTTCATTACTATGTAAAAAGAAAGAAAATTTGAAAATTTGTAGTCAATCTCTGCCAGCTACCTCTTCTCAAAATTAATCCAAATAAATTTAAATAAATTTGTTATGTTTAAGAAATTTGCAGTGCAGATAACTATTGATTTTAGAAGGGAAAAATAATGCTCGGTCAAAGGGATAATTTGAGCAAAAAGTTATAATTCATTTATAAATTAGTCTTTTTGTAATGGGTATAACCTCCCTAATTATTACAGAGATCAAATTTCCACAATCTATTGTATTACACTGATTTACCAACAATATTTCGAATCACACTAGTGATGCATCATCAGGATGAAGAAGAGCAAGAGATGCAAAACAAAGTGAGTTGCAGATGGTGACTGACCCAAAAGATAAAAGGACCAAGGAAACAGAGATTGCAAACACGCCAAGGTCAAATATAACAGAATAATAGAGTAGATGGCTGAACAAGGAACCACAAGGATCACACTCCAATGACAAAACAAAAAGGAAATGGAAACTAAAAATGAGAACATAAGAAGTAAATAAAATGTTTGAAAACAAGAAGAGGATAAGAAATACCTAAGAAATATATCACAGGAAGCACCTAAGTAGGAAGAAATCACAAAATAAAGATAAGAGGAAGTAAAAACTAAAAACCTAAAAAAGAAAGCACATATACTCTATGTATGAAAAAAAACACAAGTATATATACTTATAATTATTATATGTAAATATATAATTAATAATACATATTATATGTTTATATACAATATTATAATATTCATACACTCTTACGCGTATAGTATGTATATTATATTTTCTGTTTTTCTCCAATTATTGTTAAATGATGGGCGATATATGGTCATCAATGATTGAAAATGTAAAACGGATCAAAATTACGCATTGTTTATATTAGTTGACCAGGGTAAAAAATCTGGATTCTTAATGAAAGGCATCTTCGAGTAATTACCGATATTTTTCCACGCGACCACTGCTTGTGTTAGACATCTAACTCACCGCAGCCTTTCTTATGTTCGGAATTTTTTGCTATTGTGCAGAGTGTGACTTTTTGAAAGGTCAAGGTATAGTATATGACAGGCTAAAATTGTTTTAGAACTTTTGGACTGTATATAACAGGCTGAAATTTTTTTTATATCGTATGAACTGATAGATTAAATTTCTATAAAACCGTCAATATAACAGTTAAATTTATTATTAAACTTTCAATATTTAAATAGGCAACTCAAGATTTTACTTAATAATTGTGATTTTATAATATGTATAATATATATATCATAAATTTATCTTATTTTATATTATATATGCTTTTATTTTGATTATTATACATTTATAATAATTTAAATCTTGTTAAAATAAAATAGAATAAATTCTAAAAACTTAGTTTTAATCATTTACAATATTATATTAGTACGTAATATATTTATTTTATATTATTTGTTATATATTTATATTAATTTGAAGCTATGAATTTAGAAACTTGCTTAAATTATTTGAGTTGTTTTTTATATTTATAATTTATTTACAGACTTGATTATTTTATTTTATTTGTTTTAAATATTTCTAATTTAAAGCTACAAGTTCATGAAGACTTTTTATATGTTACTAATTTATATTTCTTAATTCATAATTTATAAAATATTTAAATTTAAAAAGATTTGTTAAACATTTTTTAAACTAAAAAATTGACACAATTTTTTTCTGAAAATGTAAAATGAAAGGTATTAAAACAAGTTACCCATCATAAAGAAAATCATATGACAGGTCTGAGGAATACCCAAAATAAACCACTGAAAATGAAACTTTGAAAAACCAAGAGAATCAAATAGTAGTTAGCTAAATGAAATAAATGTTTCATTGTATACTCATATCAAACAATAAGGCAGAGGTCCCATGAGGGGGGGCTACAAGGCTATTTTTCAGGTAGAGGAAATTTTTTGAGGGGCTACACGTTTAATTAGAATCTTTTCCTTCATAATAGGAGCCCCGCTTTTTTAGGATGCGGATGAATATGGGGTGGGGCTGGAAATAGCCCCACCAACTTACGGAAAAATCTAGTCATTTGTCAAAGACTGAAACTTTAAAACTAAAAATGTCTTTTATCATAAAATAAATTTTAGAAAGTTTTTCCTTAAATTTGGGAGCTGAAACTCAAATTACAAAATCCACAGGACCGTTCACCTTACAAATTTCCTAAAAAATCTCAGCGGGTGCAGCTCTATTTTTAAGGAAGCTGGCTTCCATGGGACCCTAGCCTAAAAGCCGATGCCCTTAGAAGGCCGCAAACCACCTTCAATCCGACACAATATACTCTATTTGAAAAGAGAATAGCCCATCGCAAACATAACCAAACATGGTTTTCAACGTTATGAAGTTGTCAATAAGAATTTGGCTTGGTCATTAATTATAAAAAGTTTACAATTAGAATTTATATACCTATGAATATCTTGCATTTACATCAATTTACATATTTGGATTACCATTGCACCTCATTGTGTTATGAATATTCATAATCTATTTCTTTTCATAACATATATTTTTATTTGCCCTTTGACAGCTCCTTGGGTATTGATTATATCTAGAATCAGATTTGCATTATATGGTAGTTGATTTTGTATATTTATTCTATATTACTATTTTTCTATTTATAATAGTTTTTTTTAATATGTTTTTATAAATTTACATGTATTTAGAAAGTGTATTTAAATAAGGAAGGAAATCGAAAGAGATGTTTTTAGTACATTTAATTTTGAACGTATTATACATTTCTTATCGCATCCAAAATGAATTTGGAGAAACAAAATTTGTCTAATTAGAAACTACGATTATTTTAGTTATGCTTTCTTAGAGACAATTAAAGTGATAGATATGATCATTAAAATGAAAAAGGAAAAATATCATTTCATTATATTTGAAGCAAGAAATTTTATTTTATTTGCAAATCTAAATTGTAATGAGAAGTCTCAAACTCAAAATTTTGAAATAATTGATTTATTGAAAATAGTAATCAAGCTTAAAGTTCAATATTTGCTATAAATATTTGATTGAGTGAAAAATATAGATGAGATTCAAGAATAGATTGTCCACAAGTTTAGTAATAAAAAAATTTGGATCATATTTTCTCTTCCACCATTTCTTTTATAAAAAAATATATATTATTTGTGATTAATATCATTTTTTACAACCAAATCATTTGAATAAATTTGAATTTTTATGAATATATTAAAATTTTAATGGGGAGAGAAGTTCATGAGATATATATTTTTTCTTTATTTAAAAACTTTCAAACACCCTACAAAATTTAATCAATTTATTTAACTAGATACAAATTTATAAGTAATCTCTCTTATAGTCAAGAAAGAAGCCATTGAGAAATGACATGTGAAGACGGAGAATGATTAAAAAGGAAGAGGGAAAGGAGAAAAAAGAGAAGAAAGAGAAGAACGAGGAAGAAGAAGAAGAAGAAGGGAAGGTGAAAATAAGGCTAAGAAAGAGAAGAAGGGGAAGGAGGAGAAGAAGACGGAGAAGAAGAGATAGAAGATGGAGAGGATAAAGAAAAAGGAGAAAACTAAGAAGAAAGCAATAAAAGAAAGTACAAAAAAAAGTGAAATAAAAAGAAGGAAGAGAAGGGGAAGAAGAAAAAGAAAGGAAAAAAAGGAGGAGAGGATGACAAAGATGAAGGAAGAGGAGGATGAGAAGGGGAAAGAGAAGAACAAAAAAGAGTAGAAGGATATATTTGATTTTCCTTTTTGTATGTCCTAATATATTAAATTTGAACTGCTTGTTAGTTTATTAAAGATTATTTTATGGTGCAAAGGGATCTTAATAAGTAATTCAGTTTCTACTTTTAATTTCTTACATTTTAGCATGACAAATGTTCAAGGTATACTGACCTAGTGTGCATCTTGTGTTGTGTGTCATGTAATTGTTATACAATACTTATGAAAATTGGACATTTGTAATGTATCATTTTCTCCACCACTAGGGTTAACAGATGAGAGACTAATAACATTGCAATGATAACATGTGATATATTAACTTGACTATCAAAAATGAATGACTTTAGCTATCCCTTCCATAGAATGAATTGTGATGTGTTGTATAACTCTCCAGTAACCTCCATATCCCATAGTAGGAATTACTAACCTCATATCCCATAGTAGGAATTACTTTGAGTGATTTCTTCCATCAGAATTGTGGAACAGTATAATTGTAGTTTTGTGGTACTCTTCTATTCTAGGTATATCAAATATTTGGGTACATTAGTACCCTCTATATACCCATCTAATTGTATCATCACATTTTCTATTAGTGGATGCATGCATGTTTGCTTGTGATATCAAATTGGAAGTTTATGAAAATGTTATAAGTTTTCTATGAATTGAGAATCAAGTTGCTAATCTTATTAAAAAGAACGTCTCATTTTTTAAATTTATAGTACAAATTCCTCCTACCAAAACTGTCTAATTATAATGTTGTCAGATGCTCTGACAGTATAAAAGTACCCTTTGATAAGCTCCTAGAAAGTGGTCTAATCATAGATTCAATGTAATACTGAGAGATCCGTCAAATTTGAGAAATTGAGCTTTTGAAATTATTGTAGTCATTTTTTTAATGGTAAGATCTAGATAGAAAAAAGATCAAAATTCCATCTCTTGCAATCTGGATAAGCAAATCAGCTACTAATTTTTGCATTGAAAAGAAGATTGCCAGATCTAATTTCTTACATGCTTTCAATTCAAATTTTGAATGGAAGAGATGAATCATTGAACAATTTTTCAAAATGCCTAAGATTTTATTTGATATGGGACTAATTAAGATACAAAGTTTTACATTAAAAAGCAAGTGTTAGTAAATAGATTTGTTGCTACAATAACAACCAATATTTTAATAGTTGAAGCAATTCCTATTGGATTATATGACCCTTTGACCTTGGTAGTCTTTCGTTGGACATTAATAAATTTATCTTATCTATGTTTGAGAGGGGCAGCTTTCTCATATGATATATTAAACTTCTAGGGCTTTGCTTTTGACAAAAAGTAGAAAAGCTGAAGAAACAAAAGCAAAAAGGGGAAATGGGAAAAATGGGAAATAGGGATAAACACATAGATTATGTAATGTGCCCTATTATTGAGACTTGATTACCATAAAATTCTCAACTAGGATTTGGACTGTGCATGGAATGGCAATTTACCTAGTCTTTCTAATGTTACCTACTAGGAAGTTGCGGGGTTCCAATGATTAACATACAGCACTATGTGTTTCAATCGAATCGAAATAAGAAAAATCGAATGATTCATAATAAATTTGATAGTTAACATACTTGAGCCTTATTCATTATCTCTCTCCTAAACATCAACCCTATGAAGGATTGGGAATTAATTAGCCTTAGGGTGCTTGAAAACCAATCTACAAGAAGGTGCCCTTCAAGGTATTGGGAATACATGTCCATAACAATCTCCAAACTTTCCCCTCAAGGCAATGGAAATATATGTCAACCATCTTGGGACTCACCTACCTTGTGAGGAATGACTTCGTCTCTGCTTGAAAAAACCAACCTATCCTCTTAAGGGACTATAGAAAGTGATTAAGGAATAGGCTATGTTTATATTAATATCTCATGTATGAGGAATATATCAATATTTGTGTATGTGCATAATGTTAATGTTCTTGTAGCTATGATCAGATTTCTTTAGGCCAACATAGATAACAAAAAGCTTGTGATAATATATTTATTGTGATTTAATAATTATATCCATAATATTATTATATTAGTATATTATAACCATATTGATTATATAATTATTATTATTATGGTATTGATAATATAATAATTATATTTATTGAGATAGTATAATTGTATAATTAATATATAATTAAGTATAAGAGATAATCTAAGTTGTCAATTTGGATTCAAGTTCAAAGTCGGGCTCGAGATTTGGGTTTGAAATTTGTTCCAAAAAAATTGGGAGTGGATTCGGGTTCGTTTTTGGCTCGTCCATACAAAAACATATGCTTTTTGTTTTCCATATGTGTGTGTATATGTAGCAATAAACAAGTCCATGCACCACTATGCTAATACTAAAGCAACATAGCAAAATATACCACCATATCTATTATGCTTAAGTTTAATAGGATATTAACCGCGTCATTAGCCATAAATACAACATGATACACTTACTTGGTCACATGCATGGAGCATATCTCCACATCAAGGGGACAATTTGAAAATGAAAGTAAATGTTCAAAGATAAGTGTAGTTATCTAAATTTTTATTTTGTATTGCTAAGCAAATTTCTAACCGAGCTAGATCGAAAGTTAAGATTCAAATTGTAAGCCCCAAATTCAAAGATATCATAGCTTTTTTAAAGAACTTCCACTACAACTATCAATTTGGATTTCCTCTAAAAGAAAAATTTATTTTTCATTCACAAATGCACAAATGACATACAAACCATCCTTTTTGGCCTTTTTACCGGTCACTTTAAAGGTTGGGAGCATCAAATAGACCAAATTATGCAGAAAACCACTTTAAAAAGTCGAAGAATTTGTTTTGAGATCAGATTTCACCCGAGTTTGACCACTCCTTAGCAAATTCTTCCAAATTTGCTCAAAATTCTGCCTAGGTTCCTCTGGCAAAATATGTAGCAAATTTGAGGTTCTACTAGCAAATTTGACAAGGACCAGACTTTGTACAAAATCTAACAAAACTTTGAGGGTTATTGGAGAGAATCTAGTAACTTAGGAGATAATTATTATAATAATATGATATATTAAATATGGCCTCATGTGAAGAGTGTTGACCCTTGGTGGAGGGGCACCACTGATAAGTATATAGGAAGAGTGAAAAGTTCCTCTCTTGGTATCTATTGAATATAAACAAAGTAAAAAAACATGTAATACAACATAACTAATATATAATTCTGATTTTGATATTTGAAACATATATATAAGGGTTCCTTAACATTAATAACATTCAGATTTTGTAAATCACTATTTAACTCATAGATAAGTTGATGTGTGTTTGTCATAGTTACAGCCGTAGGACTCAACGAGTTATGCAAGGACTTGGTGAGTCCCGAGGCGAGACTGCCTCCCGAGGCTAGGGGTCTCTTGCCTCGGACTTGATCGAGTCCTGAATGAGTTTCCATGGACTCATCAAGTCACATGACTCACAAAACTCGCTAAGTCCTACTAGCAAGACTTTGTCGTGAGCCAACACTTAAAAAGTGCACAAAAACACTTTTTTTATGTTTCATCCTTTCTTTTTTCAGCATGTATTGCATGTCTAAGACCTAAAAAGGTCATTCTATCACTTGCAAACACAAATAATAGAGAGAAAAGTCATGAGAGAAAAGCACTTGGATTTTAGGAGAAAGATTGGCAAATCAATTAGCTCTCATATATCGCTTGTTGATCAATTGTGTCGCTTTGTAGTTTGCATCTAAGCATTGAGAGCAGTTAAAATAAGCAATTGAAGGAGGCTTCTACAAACTTGAGTTGCATTGCCATTTTTAGAGCAAATTTGAAGATGTAGATACATTTTTTTGTGTTATTTTGTAAATTGTTTTACATTCATAAAGCTTTTTTTGTTTCCATTTGTTTGTGTTTAGATTTGTTCCATTTTATGTTGATGAAAAACTTGAAAAGTAAGCAGCCTAGCTACTCTAGTGTTTGTAATTTGTCAATTTGATTTTTTATATTGTAGATGCTTTTTTTTAATGATATATTGCAGCAGCAACAACATCATGTCTCAGCTTGAGGATAGTGGATCTAGGCCTAAACCCAACCCTGATGTTGACCCTATTGAAGTACTAGGGGACAGGGCTTGGAAACATGTCATTCTGGCCATAAAAAAGTTGTTACATGTTAGCATTATGTGGTAACACCTAATGGGGGAGGCATTAATAGATTGAAATATCATATTGTACATATAACAAGACATTACATGCAAGGCAGTACCCCAAGATGTCATGCGCAATATGCAAACTCTTTTAGAGGCATCTCAAGAGAAAAAAGAATTAGAAAAGAAGCAACAAGAAGAGATGGCACAATTAGCTACAAGTGTAAAGGACTCTTCAAGTTATCCCAATCACGCCCTAGTTCGTACTACTACATCTACAAGTGTGAGCATTGGGCCTCAAATTCATAAGCAAAGATCTACACTTGATTCTATCGTTGTTCCATACAACTCCATGTGTACAACCATCGCTTAAGGGCATGGGTGGGAATAAGAAACAACATGAGCAAGCAAAGTTGGCACTTGGAGGAGATTTCTTCTTCTACAACAACCTTCCATTTAATGCAGCAAGGTAATTATTATTTGATTTGTTTATTTGTATGTCTTCTCTTGCCTCCAAGACTCAAGAATTTTTACGTCTTACTTCTCTTACTAGTGACTTAGTAAGTGTACTTATTTCAATTTGTGTATTTAATTTGTTTTAGGTCTCCTTATTGGAAAATTGTGATAGATGTTGTTACTATTTTTGGTCCAAAGTTCAAAGCCCCTAATAATATGGAGCTAAAAGGTCTTATTTTGACCTAATGAATGGCTGATGTAAAAGTTGAAATTGAGGAGCAACATAAAGTATGGAGGGCAAATAGTTGCACCATCATGACCAATGGTTGGACAACTAGAAGAAATGAATTTTCTTGTCTCGTCATCAAGTAATTCAATACTGTACTTAGAAAGTTAGAAGTTAGTAGTAAATTGATTATTGAACTAGATACTAAATTGATTAATCATTGTGTTAAATTTCTTTGTTTTTTCTTAGGTTCCACGATGTTTTTGAAATCAGTTGATGCCTCAATAAAAAAAAATGTAGATATCTTTGAGTGAGCTAATGGAGGAAGTGTTGAAGGAGGTGGGTAAGGATAATGTGGTGCAAGCTATCACAGATAATGCAGAAAATTATGTTGTTTCTGGTAAACTTCTTATGGAGAGGCACTGCCACTTGTTTTGGACCCTTTGTGCTGTCCATTGCATTGACCTCATGTTAGAGGATCTTGGTAAACTTTCTTGGATGAAAAACTATGTAGAGAAAGGAAGAAATATTTGTAAATTCATAAATAATCATGCTTTAAGTCGTCAACCTTATGAAGCAACAAACAAAGAAAAAAGAGTTGTCTCATCAAGGGGTCACTAGACTTGCACCAAATTTTGTCGCATTGAAATCTTTGCTTAAGTCAAAGGCTAGTTTGAAAGGTATGTATGTATGTAAGGAGTGGACAAGTACATCACATGCAAAGAGTAATGCAAGGGCTGAGGTGGTTGACCGGGTTTTTCATGAGTCACTAATAGCAACCCGCTAAGGAGATTGTGGAGGTGATTTTCTTTTTCATCACATTTTGTTAAAAACTTGTTTATATTCATTGAAATTCACATTATTCATTTTTAAAAGGAAAACTTATAGCTTAAAGCTTAATGTTTCGCCTTTCAGAATGATTGCAATTCATAAAGCCTCTTATTGTTCTACTACGGATTGTTGATGGAAAGAAGCCCTCAATGGGATACATTTATAAGAGTGTGGATAGGGTGAAAGAGGTCATTTGAGATTTTTTATGCAAGGAATTGGGATAAATATGATCCCATATGGGATGTCATCGATAAGTGATGGCACAATCGACTTCACAAGCCTATACATGTAGCTTTCCACTTCCTTAATCCAGCATACCAATTCAACCCAACTTTTAAACTTGATGACGAGAAGTGGAGTGGCCTCTATTATGTTATAAAAAGAATGGCACATTACAAAACAGTTGGAACAATTATAGTCCATGAGATAGAAATGCTTAAGAAAGCACAAGGTTACTACAAACGCTTTGTTGCAAGATTCTCTAGATTGGCACATCCCGTCACATCTTTTCATAGGAAGGGAAAGAAGTTTGAGTGGACAAAAAAGTGTGAGAGAGTTTTTTAGGAGCTCAAGAGAACTCTCACTCCTTCAGCGCATTTTGTCGTGTGCATAGATGCTTCCTTGGATGGAATAGGAGTGACCCTTATGCAAGATGCTCGAGTTATAGTGTACGAGTCTAGGAAGTTAAAGACTCACAAGCTTAATTACCCTACTCATGACCTAGAGCTCACAGCAGTGGTTCATGTCTTAGTGAGATGACGAGATTTTCTATTAGGCTACGGATTTGAACTTCATTCAAACCATCAGAGCTTACAATATATCTTTTTATAATTGAACCTTAATGCTAGGTAGAGAAGATGGATGGAGTTCTTATGTGAGTATGATTTTGATGTTCATTACATCAAGGGGAAGGAGAATGTAGTTGCAGATGCCTCGAGTAGGAGGCGACATGAAATATCATCCATGAATTGTAGTATAGATTTGAGAGAGCTTGTATTTCACGTCATTTGTCAGAGGATAGGTTATATGCAGAGGTTTGTTAGCTAGTACATTCTAAGAGATCCCTAGTAGGGAAGTATTTAGATTATTCATTGGAGTTTGATGGACATTTACGTCATACAGGACGCATCTATGTTCCTTCTACCAGGGATTTGCATGATTGTACTAGAGGCTCATCAAGAACCTTAAGTTGCATATCACAAAGTTAAGAAGTTACATGCTGATTTGAGATAGTTGTATCATTGGTTATGCATGAGATTGCAGATTGCCAAAATTGTAGCTAATACCTAGAGTGCCATAGAGTGAAGGCAAAGCATAGTCATCCAAGTGGGCTCATGCAGCCACATGAGATACCCAAGTGGAAGTGGGACACGATCTCTATGAATTTTATTTTCGGTCTTCCTATGTCTTCTCACTGCCATGATGCTATCTTTGTGGTGGTTGATATGTTGACCAAAGTTGCCCACTTCTCATCTATTCATACTACCTTTACAACACCAGTAGTTGTACAAGTGTTCTTGCAAGATATTGTTAGACTCCATGGCATTCCTCATAAGATCATTTTAGATAGAAATTACTTGTTCACATCTTCTTTTTGAAGAGAGCTTTAGACAGTTTTGGGCACTAGGCTCAATTTCAATAGCATATCACCCTTAGACAGATGGACAAACAAAGAGGTTTAATCAGGTGTTGGAGGATATGTTGCATATGTATCTGATGGACCATCAAGTTAAGGTGGAAGAGTACCTTGATCTTGTTGAGTTTGTCTATAATAAGAATATCACTCATGTATAGGCATGCCACCTTATCAAGCCCTATATGGTAGACCTTATAGTACACCACTGAGTTAGGATAGGATTGAGGACAGGGTATCTATTTGGAACTTAATTAGTCAGAGATATGGAGCAACAGGTAGCCTTGATTAGACAACGCCTTAGAGAAGCTCGGATAGGTAGAAGAAGAATGCAAATGCGAAGACAGTTGACAGAGAGTATATGATTAGAGTCAGTTTTCTTGAGAATGTGTCCACACAAGAGGCTGATTCATTTCGAAAAAGGCTCTAAGTTGGCACCTCATTTTGTTGGACCTTTTGAGATCTTGGAGAGGATCGGACCAGTTGCTTACCATCTAGCCTTGTCACCTAGCCTGTCATGCATCTACAATGTGTTTCATGTTTTTGTATTGCAGAAGTATATTTATGATGAGTCTCATATTATAGATTGGTATGCCTTGCAAGTGGAGTCAGATGGGCAGTTGGCATTAGAGCCCATTCGCATTTTGGGCCGACGGAACCTTGCATTTTGAAGCAAAGAACTGGACCGGGTTAGGGTCTAGTGAGATTGTTATGATGAGGTCACAACTTCATGGGAGGATGCAGTTCAGATGAGATCACGGTACCCATTCCTTTTTTATAAACTCTAAGAGGTGGTTCATGCCCAGAGGGGGAAGATGTGAAGCCTCACCTTGACCCATCATAGCAATATTTATATTTTGATACTTTATGTTTTGAGACTTTGATACACTTTTGACTGATTTGGATAGTGATTCATAACATGAAATACTTTGTAATGCTTTATATTATGATGTTTTACCTATGATGATTAGGACCTACTTATTGTGCTTGATGATTATTTATATATGAATTTGGTTGTTCATTTTATTAATGGAAATTGAATCATGATTACATGCAAATGTTAGGTGAGCAATATTTGAAAAGTTAAGAAATGATGTTAATGATTATATCATGATCATTTGATTATGCAAGCATTTTATATGCATACTATTTTAGAAGTGAAAAGGTCATTTGAAATTGCATTGAGAAATCTTCTAAATGTAGAAATTCAAATATGTTATGTAAATTTGATTATATATATACATGTGATTTTTCCATAGACTACTGATTTGCAAATTTGAGTGTGCAGAAAAATAACCATGGTTAAAAGTCAAAGAACCAAGGCTAACCCTATATGCATATTATAAGGGCTGAGGTTTAATCTATTGATGAGATCCAAACCTCGTTGTTATGTATTTTATTTTGTAAACGTAATGTGAATGTGTTGTTAAACTAAATTCATTTTGTGAATTTGATGTCACATATAATGTGAAATATGTTTTATGGTGTCACTTGACACTTGTAACATTTATGCATATCGTGACATGCCGAATTAGGATGTTGGCAAGAGACACCTAACCTCTGACTAAACCGAATAGGATGCTTAAGTTAAATTCATTTGGATATTGATGTCGTGAAGGTCCATTTAGACGAGAATTTATTTGTGCTATATGATAGACTATGAGTTAGGACTTTATTTGTTACCTCCTTAATGCTTAAATCACTTTTAGGACACTTCAAATATTTCATTTACCAAAAGTTGCAAAATGAAAATGATCATAGCCAAGTTTCCCTCTTATTCATATCTTTGGTTGAACTTGCATTCATGAGAGGAGGCTTAGGTGGAAGAAAGATGCTCTTAGTTATTCCTCACATCTATGAGGAGTAGTGGAGTAGGATTTGGAGGCCTTTTAAAGGTGTTTTTGAAACTTAATTGTTGTTCACCCACTCTCTAGTTTTAGAGACATCTAAGGATTTTGGAATTGCACAAGCGAAGGAAAAGAAAAGGGCTCTTCTCAAGTTCCATTTGTCATTTTCTTTGGACCAAGGTTGGTGCTCTTTCCATGAAAGAGACTCATGCTTGCTTTTGTTTTCCTTATGTTACTTTAGAATGAAATTGCAGTAGATGTATTTATGTTATGTAAGATGTTCTTATTGTAGTATTGGGTATGAATGGTTTCCATTGTTTTCTTCTTGTGATTTTGATGGTATGATGTTAATGGGTGTAAAAGGACATCACTCACGCTTGGGAGGCAAGCAATGGCCTTGGGTGAAGAGGTTAGTTGGGTCAACTCTAAAACGTAGAGTCTCTTCCCTAGAAGGAAGAGGGATAAAGCATGAAGTATGAGCTTCATGTGCCAAATACGTTTTCTACACTTGGGGTTGATAAGGGGAGAAATTTTGAGAAGAATGATATATGTATTGTGAGCCTTGAGAATTCATGGTTTTGGCATTAATTTTTGTAGCCTTGTGAAGGCATGTTATTTCTCGTATTTGGCTTTTCCTCTTGGGTTTGGCACACCTTCACCCTCTTTCTTAGGTTGCTTGGGTGACCCATTGTCATGCTCAAAATAATGGGAGTTCAATGTTGTTCTTTTGTAAGTTTTGCATTGTGAGTTTGTGTGTGTGTAACCCGTTTAATCTTGGTTCACCAATCTTGGGAGTGGTCTTGAATGAGACTTAGGCTAAGAGGTGAGCTCTTCATAGTTGTACTCATTGTTTTACAAGTTTTACGTAGATCAGAATTGTGGGAAAAGCTTTGGAGTTAATCATCATATTGGTGTTATTGTGAAGAATTATAAAGTGTTGTGTGGTTTCATTGTAATGAAAGAATCTCCATGATATTCTTTGTCTTGGTATTGCTATGTAGAAAAGTTTGTAAAAGATGAAATGTATCCAATTTCAATTGTGATATATTGTGTTGAATCAAACTGTAAATGCATTTTAAATGTGAATGGAGTTTTCGAACTCATTATGGAAATTGAATTGTAATGAAATAAAGTATTCTTAAAGGTTTGATTTACTATGCTTTTAAAAAGATTATTAAAAATGTATAAGCATGTTTTCAAATTCATTGTTAAATCTAGAATTGCAAATGAAATTGATTGAATTCATGTTTTTCTTGTAATGGGGAAATGAAGATGCGTTGAATTGAAATCATGTATAAATTTTATTCAAAGCAAAATGCATTAGAGAGAAAATGAAATTATATAATAACATTAAGTATAGATCATTACTTCCAATTCGATCAAATAATTTCAAAAATTATATTTGATGTTATTGAATAAGACACTCCTAAATTTTCTCGTTTTGTACGAAGGTGATTGATCATTCTACTTCTTAAATGCATTGAATAATTTGTTTTTGATTTAGTGATTAATATTTGAATATTGTAATTTATGATTTATTAATTGATCATGGATTTTGCTTTATTTTCTGTAATGCCTACCTTAGTTTACTTTTCATGTTTTATTACCGAATTCTTTTAGGCCAATTGTATGGTTATATTTTATGATTAGCAATACTTGATTATCGGATTTGTTTGGATGATTATTTCGTACTCAGTTTATATATTTGATGAGCTGCTTAATACTCAATTATTTCATGTGTTCATGATTATTCTTTCGATGATGATATATGTATGTTCATATAGTGATTTCAGTCATTTCATGATGGTAGTTAGATAAATGATTTATATGCAGTTTTTATGGTTACTTACCCCATTGGTGCAAAAGCACCTAGGTAAGGCTAATTGTTAACCTAGGTTTCCTAATTGAGTTTTGGCTTGTAGTGGCCTTAGCCAAGCCAATAGGATAATAAGGGGGCTCATGAGTCATGGAATATATTTTAGCCATTAGGAGGTCAGGTTGGATCCTTAGGACCATGCAAGATCACTTATTTGTCCAAGTTGCTAGGTAAGGTGCAAGTGTTGCCATTCTTGCTAATAGGGATATTTGTGCATCTAGAGGGCTAGATTGGACAAGGAAGAGATGGAATGGTAGCTTCATGAATCATGTCCTAGATGACATATTCAAACATTTCTCAAAGTTTCAGGGGGCTTTGACCAAGCTTGGTCCATGTGGACAAAAAGTTGTCAAGATGCAGGACAACTTTGCAAAAATTGCAAAAGTTGTCATGACAACTTTTTTTGCAAAAAGTGCAATTTCAAGTAAGAGGTTGCATAACCACCTCAAAGTGGTTGGGATATGGAGAATGAGTCCATATAAGGCTTCCTTCAACCTTGAACAAGGGTTGGATGACATTGTGAAGAAATTTTTTTGAATGAGCAAGTATGTTTCAGGGTTAATTTTGTTACAATATGGGTTTTTAGCTTCTTAAGGCCATTTGATGGATTGAATTCGATACTGTACCTTGCGCATGGGTTGTTAGATGTGATTTACTAGTTCCATGTGTGAGTAGAGACTTTGTGGGATCCATTTCATTCTCTTTTTGTAAATTCCATACTGTACCTTGTGCATGGGTTGTTAGATGTGATTTACTAGTTCTATGTGTGAGTAGATAGTTTGTGGGATCCATTTCATTCTCTTTTTGTAAATATTTTGGTTTTTGCTTAATTGATGTCCTGAATTAGGCAGTTTGGGAAAATGGAGTCTTAACTCACCTTTCCACCATGGCAATGGTGCGAACTCTTGGAATGTGTGAGAAGACTCCTACTATAAGCATACAAAAGCTTGGGCCCTAGAAAGAAAGTTTGGCCAAGTTATGGTGATGACCTAGGCAAGTCAAGAGAGCATGGTTAGGGGTCACAATGATTGAAACAATAGATGAGGGGATTGAGTGCCATAATTGCTTCATTCCAAGTGGATGGGGAGAAGGATATGAGAGTGGAGAAGCCCTGTGCAAAAGGAGACCTTCAAGAGACCTGTTTTAATGAGATTTTGAACAAACCCTTGTGTTTTCAGTCAGCAAATTAGCAAACCCTTGATTTTAGGCTTAAAATCAGCATTCCACTGTACGAACAGGTTGGAGAAATGAGACTAGGTGAATCCTAAAGGCCTCCCAAAAGGGTATCTAAATAAGAAGTTAGTTTTCCACCTCATGAGGCCTTTTTCTAAGTTAATTGCCAAAAGGTGGGTTTGGAGACCTAATTCCTTGTAGCCTTTTTAGGCCTGAATTGGAGCAATTTCTTGGAATCGATATAGATTTCAATGGATTTTTGATGGGTGAGTAATGTAATGTAATAAAAGCACAGATCTATGTCACCGTTTATGATACCAAAACCTATTTTGGTCAAATCTCATTTCTCTATCAAAACTCAATTTTTTTCAAAAACTAAAAATACCCTTTTATAGATCTCAAATTCAATATCATCATTATATAAATTTTTGAGTGTTTTGATTAGTTATAATATGTTACAATCTCAAAATATTATAAGTCGATATTTCAACATTTTAGAAGATGCTCCCTCAAAAAAAGAAAAAAAAAATAGTAAATCATATCAAAAAAATTTAAAAATTATATTTATCTTTAGAGGAGAGAATCCTCTTCACAAATATGTAATTCTTTTCCAAGAAGGCATAGATTTGATAGGGAAGTTTTGACGGGAGGAAAAAACTATTGGATTCTGATAAGGTCGAACTTGAGTACTTATAACAAAGAAAAAATACATCAAAAATAATTATTTCTTTTTTTGTTCACTAGCTATACATGTCATCTATAAGATGTTTTCAAATCAAAACAAAAAAAGATGATTTGCATATACTTGTTTGACAGGAACTACACCCTATATTTTTTACAGTTAAAAAAAGGACTTTAAAATAAAATAAAATGAATAAATTCTTACTCAAAAAAATTATAAAAATTATAGGCATAAAATTCATCCAATTATACACATTTTATAAGTTTACATCATCTTCATATTTTAAACACAAATACCATTTTTTTGGTCATTAATGTTAAACTGTCACATTTTGATATCCCATTTCTTTATAAAAGGTGACACAGGTTTGTGCTTTTACCCTTATTTGATCTCAAAACCCTAGGGACAATCCTCTCCCTTCATGTTGAGTAGATTGTGGCCATATGTGGGAATTTGATATAGGTGAGCCATTAGCGCATCTAAGGAGCATTGCTAGAATGAAGCTAGGTTCTACATTGGTGTGGACAAGTTGAAAAGAGCAAGGATTGGAGTTGTGATCCTTCCAAGTCAGGGTTATTAGTACAAGAACCTTGTTAGGCTAGAGAAGAGGCCTAGAGAGAACCCTAGGAGAAGTTAGGGTTGAGGAGCAAGACTTGTTCTTACATCACCCATACTTGCATGTGTATGGTGTACTTGTATATTTTACTTTATGTTTGGCATTCCTAAAGTGGTTGAGGGAGGGAGTCATAGTCACCTGTTAGTTGGGATCTACACGATGCACTACTCATCGTCACTGCCTGTTTAGTTTAGATTTATATGTATATGTACATGCTCGAATTTTATGCAAATTGCAACTACTTGGCATTGACTTCCCTAAATTGCAAGGATGATCGTGCCCTATTGTAGTATCTCAATGGTAAAAGAGGGGAGATAATTTTTGAATCCAAATCTTAAGTCAATTGTCCTAGAACGTAGGACAAGTCTCTGAGTTATTTACCCTTCTGAATTCAAAATTTTGACCCTTGAGTTTGATTTAGCACTTTGTCTTTCAAATGGGTTTTTTTATTTAGTTTTATGACTCTATTGTATTTTTAGTTATAATTAAATCAAATCAAAAGATTATTAAATGATTCAATTTAACGATAAATTTTATAAAGGAAAATCAATATTTAATTATACTAAATTAATTGAGAAATTAATTAAATTGAATAATTATTTAATTTAAAAATTCTAATTAAAGTTCTATTTTTTGGCATAATTATATTTATTTAATTTAATAATAATTTATTTAGGATTTTCATTTTAAATAATAAACTCTAAATATTATTATTAGTTAAATTAATAAATATATTATTAAAAAGGTCTTGTGATTTAATAAAAGGGAGAGAAAATAAATTTAATAAATTTTCTTTTAATTAAAATGCAAAAAGTTTGCACATGGAATTAAAATATAATATAATATTAAAAAAAAAGGGTTCGCGTGATTGTAAAACCAAAACCCTAAAGGGAGAAAGCTCTTTATTAAGAAATTAGAGCTCATGTCTCCACAAAGGTTTGGAGGAGCAAATTTCGAGAAAGAGAGGGCGGGGGCCACCACGTCCCCTCCCCACAAAACCGATCAGCGGGCCATAAACGCATATGGTTGTTGCGACTTTTAAATAGTTTTTTATTATTGTATTAATATTATAATTAATATTAGGATTTATTATATTTAATAATTAATATTATTATTTATATTTATATTTAATTATTATACTATTTAGTTTAATATTTTTTATTATTAGTAATTTAATATATATTATTTTATTAATAAGTTAATAAATATTATGATTAATAATTAGTAATTATTATTAAATTATGATAATAGTATTTTATTACATAAATTTTTTTGATAATATATTTTTATTTATTTATTTATTTTATATATAAATAATTATATATTAAAATAAATGAATAGATGGATTTTTTTATCGATAATGAATAGATGTTTCTTAAGAATTATTTTTTTATGAAGAATGTTATTCTAGAAATGATTCAGTTTTTAATGAAATATTTTTATACAAAATAAATCTTATTATATTTGTGAACTCAGGTAAACTCTATCAAATAGGACACTTGAGGAAAACGAAACTTGAAACTTGTTTGTAAATCGAACTAGTGTGACTTCAAAACCAAATGAATTATGAAAACTACATTTGTTATATACTTGATGTGATGTATGGTTTACTAGTGTTGGTTTCGAGTTCGTCTTAGTACGTTGACCAGTCAGGATGTTTACTAGAGGCTTAGGGGATATTGTTCTATGATGATGTTATGTATATTTTGGTCACAATCTTTTATACCCGACCATTGTGATGTATTCACGTATTTCTATGATGAGTTTTGATCAGTTGCTTGTTAGTGCTTTCCAGTTGCTTGTTTAGAACTGAGGTGAATGGTGTGATTTTCCTGATGTAACCTTTGAGGTTTCAATCAATTATCTTTGGATGCTTTTCAGTTGTTTGTATAGGACTGAAATGATTATTGTGACTTTCTTGTTGTAACCTTTGAGTTTTCGATTGGTTATCTTTTGGCGCTTTCTAGCTGCTTGTATAGGCCTGAGGTGAATATTGTGATTTATCTTTAGGTACTTGCTAGTTGCTTGTATAGGACTGAGGTGAAAATTGTGATTTTATGAGTTGTACTTTTCATAAGTTTAGAGTAGGTTATCTATGTGTATGTTGGGAAGTGGCTTGCAATGGAGGTCGGAGCCCTAAAGAGGCTACCTTAGTAACCCATTGTAAGTTGTTTTAATTTAAGTGATAACATTTTATTAAATGAGTTTAAAATGAATTAATAAGAATCAATGTTTTTCCTCGCCCATGCCTTGAGTGCTAGTATAGGCTAGGATGGGAGTAGAGAGGATGCTTGGTTGCGAACTTGCCTCGTTAGTATGCCCTTTCTATACAAAAGGATAATGATGTCGCATAGATTCACTAGGGGCTTGGAGTCCAGAGAGGCTACCAGAGTAACCTTAGAGTTGACTCATGTGATGACACTTGTCCACTTACATAGTAGATTTCCTATGTGTCTTTGTTGCCTTTGGGATTAGATGTTACTCGTGTCTTGGTACCTTTGAGATAGATTGCTATCAGGATTTCCTTGACCTAGATGTTGGTTATGACTTGTGAATTGATATCCGTATGGGACTTGAGATTATCTCCTCAGCATGGTGGGAGTGGGTCATTTACCTTCCACGAGGTCGGGTGGTAGTGTTTCTTATACCATTGAGATCCAACAGCTGGATGGCGTTGGTGGATATATTTGTGCAGTTGTTCCTTTCATTCTCATCTTATGTTTTTGTTGGATGATTATATTCTATTATACTATACTTGATTATTCAAAGATCTTATGAGATGATGTATTTATTCATGATGTATATTCTTTGAGCTTTTCTTTCCCTGTGACTTGTACAGCGGATGATTATGCATTCTGGTCATGCCAAGTGGCATCTTATGTAATTGTATATTATTTATTTAGATTCATACTTGTGGTTATTCTATGATGTGGATTTGTTATGTATCAAATTTAGTATTAATAAAACTTATACATGTGATTCAACGGCATGGAACCCTTAAGAGATGTAATTCGTTTATGGATTCTTTGTATGTATGAGTTATTGCTTTCGCAATATTATCTCTTGTTGTTTTGGCTTGTTCTTTCTATTGAGATTTTTTGGGTTTATGAAAATTTGGGAATGATGAATGGTGTATCAAGTGTGGATGAGGAAACTTGCTGAGACATCTAGAAGACTCATATTCAACATTGTGACCATGAAGAATTCTTGAAGGCTTACCAGGAGTTCCAGCACCAGTACAAAAAGAAATACCATGACACTCTCTCCAAAGACTTGGGTTTCAATGATAACCATAGAGTTTTTATACCTGATGATGTTGATTTCATGCCAGAAGTTAAGATGTCAATTGAGGAATTATCCACCATTACGCCACTTGTAGGGTGAAATGATATGGACTCTTTTAGTGATTCCTTTACTTAGAATTTGGTTGATGATCTTGTATTTTGAAGACCAGTTTTTGCAATGATTACAGACTTACAGTGACGGACCATCTCCACTTCTATTATTTTTCATGGTACCTAATACTCATTTCACAGGTGGCAGTATACATGGGTTGCATTTCATTCTTTATCCCAGACAGTACAAAAGGTGGATTCAGATTTGGGTATTCTTGCAGTCAATTCAGTGCCAGATTTTCCTACTATGGTTGTGTCCTTAGCTCTTGGTATATGACTCTATGTCAGGTTCTTCTACTATTGAGCCAGGGTGGTTTCATGCTACATATATTTTGTTTTCTGCTTGTGGTCCTGTTACTGAAAGTAATATCCTACTACCATCTGAATATTATGGTCTGAGTCTATAAGACCATGGGATGACTTTCCAGTCATGTTCCTATGTGATCATGATATGTGACGGCAATCTTGGTACAATGCCCTCTATGTTGTTATTGAATATACACTCAGCTTTCCTTTTGGCAATAAATTATCAATTCAAAAAAAGCTTTCAATCCTGACATAGTAAAATATGTGTGAAATTAAGATATGATGAGGTGTTATGTATAAAATTAAGATATGCTATCTCCAGAATACTACAGGAGATATGATTGATCCTCAAATGAGAGCAGGGCAGAAATAGAAAGTTGCCTCTATTTCACAGTTCGACCATCAGAGATAGTGTCAAATGAAATTCCTAAAATACTGAGTTGCTGGTTCAGATTCAGGGTCAGAGTCGGATTCGATTCAGATTCAAAATTCATTCATTTTTTTTGGGGGATGGGCTCAGGTTCATTTTAGGTTCATCTGTACAAAAACATGTGTTTTTTCTAAACATATCTGTGTGTGTGTTGCATGAATGTATATATGTGCATGTATATATGCAACAACAAATTAGTCCAGGATACGATCACTCTGCAACTTGGTAGGGTTCTGCTTTTAATTTGGCCCCTCCCACGTTCTTTCAGACAAAGAGCCATTAATGGCCTCTACTTCCCCTGGTATGGATACATACAAGTGAGGCTTTAATGCCAATACAGAGGAAAGGACAAGAAAACAACGAAAATATAACTGTTTGGAAGCAAAAAAAATCCCAGTTGGAGAAACCATTGTTGCTGCAGAAGCCGTGGTTGACATTGGACAAGGTGGGAATGGAGGAAGATAGAAAAGCACAACCAAACCCTGCTCATTCAAGCAAGTGGTCCAAAACCAGTGGCCATTTCCGGAAGGAGCCTAGTTTGTCTAAAGCTTTGCCCAAGGACCTTCCACCAGTGAAGGAAATGAAGGTAAGATTCTTACCCAATCCAAGCTCATTATTAAGCCAAATCTTCAAATATTGTCTGGAATAGTATAGGAGAAAGTCCAGCTTAAAAGTACTGCAATCTTCTTTGCTGCTTTAAATATTACTAAGATTCTGTCAAGACAATACTTAAAGAATTGGTTCCAAAAAAATTAGGGGCAAAAGATGGGTTATCACTTTTCTTATTGCAGAATGCTCCAAAAGGGCCTTTTTCTTATGTTATTTTGTGATTCCAAATCACAGATAGCCATTGTTGATAAACAATTTTGGAGGATCAGGCCCTGCGAGTTCATGCCATTGCTTGGTCTATGGAGGCCTCTCACAGTGAAATATTGGCATTTTCAAGCCCTAGGTGGCTGATTATCGATAACCTTCCAGTGTTTCTCCTGAACTTGATCCCCCAAGCCCTCGAACCAATAGGTAAGGTTTTGAGAATAGACCAACCCAATGTTCTAATACCTAACATGGATATTAGGGTCCTAATCTCTCTAAAACCTAGTATTGACGTTCCAGAATGCATTCATTTTGATCTCGGTGACTCCCCCATTAGTTGCCCTATTACCTTCTTGGGTGGGATCAATGGTTCTTACCTATGTAGAAAGGAAGGCCACAAGAAACAGGACCGGCCTATTTTGAAAACAAGTCACTCTCCCCCATTAAAGCCTAACCCTGTTTCTTATAACACTATTTCCAACTCTGCTCTGGTGTTAGCCAGCAAAGACCCACAAGCCAATAACAACTCTCGAGGTCCAGGCCCTCGGTAATCATTTTCAGATCATGTCCACGATGCATGATTTTTCTGCCATTGGTGCCACCCTCAATAAGCTAAAGGGCCAATTTAGAGAAGCCCCTACCCCTCAGTTGTCTGCAGAGAACCCTAAAGACCATAACCTGCCCAGAGTTAGTGAATTGGATTTTGGCCTAAGGAAAGGAGCCAACGGCCTGGGACACCGTACCTAAAACGCACAACAACTTGCTCTGCAAAGAATCAGTATCAGAGCTGTAAAAGCTAAATCTAAACAGTCATCCCTCTGGGGCACAGTGATATCTCTGCCCAGCACACAAGCCTTGCCCTATCCTTGGACAGGATTGGTAGCTCTAAAGATCTAATAGTGCCCTCATCCTCTCAAGAAGGCTTAAATGCTACTGGTCAAGCTGGAGGTGAAGGGGAGGAAGTTTCTCCACCCCATCATATGTTGGGAGATAAACTCAATGATTTCTTTGTTGTTGTCATTCCAACCCCACCCCCTCTCTTCACCTCCCACCTGCTCAATGGGTCTATGAGCCTAATTACAAGAAGCGTGGTAAGGCCCTAACCCTGCCCAAGAATGCGGTAGTATTGGAGGTTGGGCAGAGGAAGGTTAAGGAGTTGGAGGAGGGAGACATTGATAATGATCAGTGTGTTGCTAAACATGTGAAAGAGTCATCCTTTGTTTTCTCCTCAAATGTTGTCAAGAAACACAAGAAGTCCAAGAATTCTCTCACGAAAAAATCTAAAGAGTTTACTGATGGGGATAACAATAGGAGAAAGAGAGGTAAACCCCCTCTTCTTAGTGGCAAACCTAAGTCTTCTAAAACCCCGCGGAATAAACTATCTAAATATTTCAAGAGCTCTCAAGCTCCCATGGAGACTGATAATTTAGTGATGGATATGATAAAGGTAAATTGTGCATCTTGGAATGTAAGAGGGTTGGAGTTCTCAGACAGGAAATGTGTTGTGAAAAGGCTTTTGAATTTGCACAAAAATTTGGATATCCTAATGGTTTAGGAGCTTAAGGCAGTTGGCTTTGGCTTAGATATAGCCCTAAATGCATTTGGAAGGATGCAACTACATTTTTTACTAAGCATCAGAGGGGTAAAGGTGGGACCTCAACACTGATCAGCTCAGTATGGAGGAAAGTTGTGCAGTCATGGGGATTTTCTCCCTGTGATAGAGCAGTAGGGGTGAAGTTTATGATTGACAACAATGTGTTCAGGGTATGCTCAATATATGCCCCTAATGACTATGGTGAAAGGATTAGCCTTTGGAGATGGATGAAAGCGCTAGACAGAATTCCCTGGATTATTGCTGGTGACTTCAATATGATAGAGAGACCCCAAGATAAGAAAGGAGGACTTAGATTTGAGTGGAAAGGAAATGAGTTATTTTTCTGGAACAAAATGACTAGAAAGCTAAATCTTTTTGACCCTACTGCAGAAAAGAAAGTTGAGTCCACGGGCGTCTGGTATACCTGGTGGAATTTTCAAAAAGGGGATAGGAGGATTTATTCTAGGTTGGAGAGGTTCTCTATTAACAAATTATTTTTTAACTGCCCTCCTCCAAATGATAATGTGAGAGTCCATCCCTTTTCTCTTTCTGACCACTACCCTATCTTCTCCTATATTCAGTTGATCCAAGATCACTATGATATGCCTTGTAAGAAACAAGGATTTTCCCTTAATTCCTCTCTTCTTAAAGATGAAGATGTGCTAGCAGCAATCAACATCATTGCATGGTATAATGAGCGCATTTCTCAGGACAAAACTGAGGTTGACAGGTGGATTCAAACTACTGAATCCTGGCAGAACATGTTAAAAGTTGTTGGTAAGAAAAAGGCCAAAGATGCTAGGAGGGTTGAACGCATGTTAGTGGAGGCTCTACATAAATCTGAAAGCCCGGTTCAACAGAACCACTCAGACCCTAATCTGGCTAATAATGTTGTGTTCTATAGGGACTCTCTTAGAAAACTTCAAAATAAGAAGATTAAAGGGGCTAGAGTTAGAGCCAGAATGAACTGGATTAACTTGGGAGATGAAGGTTCCAAATTTTTCTTCCACACTCTTAAAAAGAAGGAAGCAAGAGATAAAACCTCATGCACCATTACTTCACAGGGGGAAATAGTAATGGCCTTTTCAAGGTTTTATAGAATACTCTTTACCTCTGAGGATGTTGGGGAGCATATGGAGATTTCCAGGCAGACGATTAGAGGTATCAACCCTAGAAAGATATCAGGGTGCAGCTGTGATTAATTAATAAGGAGATCTCAGGGGCAGAAATTAAGAGCTCCATTCAGAGCATGGCCAATGATAAAGCCCCTGGTCTGGATGGGCTGTCAGTGGAATTTTTTCAAGCTAACATTGATTTGGTTATCTTACTCAAAGTTTACAATGAGGCTATTTTGTCAGGTTCTCTTGGCCCAATTATTAACTCTGGCCTTGTCAAGTTGATCCCTAACGAAGGAGACGGACTCCTCATAATGAATTGGAGGCCCATAACCCTCCTCAATGTTGTATACAAGCTCCTTGCTAAAGCCCTGACTTTGAGGCTTGTAAATGTCCTACCTAAAGTGCTTAATCATACCCAAACAGGCTTTGTCAAGGGCAAATACGTCCTTGAGAACCTTATTACCTTTTGGGAAACCATGGAATTGGCCAGAATCAATGGACGACAAGGAGGAATGTTGTTAATTGATTAGGAGAAGGCATATGATAGAACTGAATAGAATTTCATTCTTATGATGCTGGAAGCATTTGGTTTTCCACCCTATTGTTGCAAGATGGTCTCTCCTTTACTGAATGGTGCCATGGCGGCAGTGGAAATCAATGGGGCTAAATCAGAATATTTTGAGCTCTCCAGGTCTACCTGACAAGATTATCCCTTGGCCCCCTCCTTTTATGTTATTTTTGCAGACTCCCTCCACTATCTCCTTAGGGATGACTCTATTTCTCCTAGGGTGAAAGGTATTATGCTCCCCAATAAGGAAGAGGCCTCTAATGTCTAGTTTGCTGACGACACCTCTATTTTACTATGCCTAGAAGACAACAATATTGACTGTCTGATGAAAAAGTTAGATCTATTTTACCTAGCTCATGGTAGAAAAGTCTCCCTCTCCAAATCTATCATGCTCAACTGGGACCTTCCTCCAAATTAGTGGAGCAAATATGGTTTTGAGTGGGGTGGCCGAGATTATATTGTCAGGTATTTGGGCATCCCATTTGCTTTTAACCCCAATATTAATGATATGTGGAACTGGGTTAGAGAGAGGATTCTTAAAAATTTGAACAAATGGAACAGCCTTTATTTGTCATTTGCAGGCAGGTTTTAGGTATGCCAAAAGTTACTCTCTTCCTACTCTATTTATTTCTCCTCGGCATGGCTTTTCAATCAACATCAATTTGGTTTTATACAGAAGATTGTCAGAGACTTTCTCAAGTCTGACGGTAAAGGGAATGATAGACCCATGTTTCTTGTGAATGGTGTGCAAAAGACACGAGTATAGGTGGTCTTGTATTAATAGATCTCAGTACCCAAGGTATTGCCCTGGCAGCTAAATGGATTGCTAAGGAAGCTGCAGGGGATGAACCTTGGAAAGTTTTGATCAGGAATAACCTGACTCGGGCCCATCTTAGTAAATCCAAATTATGGAGGAATCAGAACAATATTGACCGTCTATCATTAGAAACAAATGAAGTAGTGCAAAGATCTAATTTTTCAAGTATATTTGGAAGAGTTGGAAATTTTTAAGACACCTTTTTTCTGCAATGTTGGTCCAGTAGAAGAGAAAGGTGTAGCATGTGGAGAAAAGTCAGTATGGTGGAATCTTAGTCACGGTAGTAAACCCCTTGCATTACTTCAAGGATGCTCAGCCAAGAAGTGGGCAGAAAAAGGCATCAATACTTTCCAAGATCTCCTCAAGCATGATGCTCTAATCCTTTGGGAGATGCTAAGCACTGAGAAAGATAAGCCTGTGTCCCAGTGGAGAACCTACTCCCTCATCTTTGTCTCCCTCAATAAGATTGGCTCCACTGGTACTTGTTGTCCCCCAAATAATTGTTCACTCCAGCTTTGTTGGGATGACAACACCCCTCTACACCTTGCTAAATCCAAGTATATTTATAACCTGCTTACCTTCAGCCCTGATATTATTACACATGTTAACTCCATATGGCAGCTTGATGTGCAACACACTGATCGGAAGAGAATCATTTCCAACCTCTGAAGTAGACCAGTAAATTACCTATTTCTTGTGGAAATTCCTTCTATATGAACTGCCTTTTAAGAAACCTGGAGGAGACCCTAACCTTTGTTCCGTATGTAGGCACCCTGAATCTGTCAAGCATGTTTTCTATGATTGCCTATTTGCTTCTGAAATCTGGAATATGTTTGGCCTTGCTTTCAATGGTGATTTCAAAGTTATTAATATTATCTCAGGTCATATCAATAGCAGCAAGTTTTGTAATGCTTTCTGATCCATTCTTTCTTCTGTTATATAACTTATATTGTGGATTATTTGGAAGGCTCGTAATAACAATGTGCTTGCAGGAAAGGGCAGGAATCTTACTAAGTCCTTTCAGAAACTCATTTATCTTGATGTTGCTCTGCAGGTTACTACGGTGACCAAAATGAAAGAGAGAAAATTCTTGCAGATCCTTCAGGAGGAAAAGGCAATGGTTGAGAAGAAAGACATTGTCTATGGATACTCTACGAGAAAGACTAAAGAACAGTTGAGGTAACCCTAGCAGAATTTATACAGCAATTGAAGCACTCAGGACAGTGGAATCAGAACCCTGAGAGTACATGACAATCAGTTAACCTGGGCTACAGAGATCATGAAGTCATTAGCTTCACTGCCGTTTCACCAGATTCTAGTGACTCAGAAGATGGACTGCCATCAGATATGGACAATGGAAATTTAGATAAAATATGCTAATTTGATAGGTTTCTCTGTTATATTTTTTGATAGAACTGTTTCGATGATTCGGTTCAATACACCCTTTATAATTGATATGCAATAGAAAAAAAAAAGTTAGTCCATACACCACTGTGCAAATAGTAAAGCAACATAGCAAACTACACCACCATATCTATGATTCAGTTCAATAGGATATTAATTACATCATCCAGTCATACATACAACATGATACACTTGCTTGGTCACATGCATGGATCAGCCATATCAAGGGGACAGTTTGAGAATCAAATTATTCGTCAAAAGATAAGTGCAGTTATCTGAATTTTTATTTTGTATTAGTTAGAGGATTTCTAACCAAGCTAAGATCAAAAGTTAAGATTCAAACTTTCAGCCCTGGACTCAAAGATATCAAAGCTTTTTTAAAGAAATTCCTATATAATTATTAATCATCAATTGGGATTTCACCTATTGTCACTTTAGATTTCCTCTTTAGCAAGCTTTCTTTTTCATTCACAAATGCACAGATGACATATGAACCATCCTATTTGGCTTGTTCAGTGGTCACTTTTAGGGTTGGGAGGGTCAAATAGGCCAAATCAGGCAAAAGAAACACTTCAAAAAAGTCAAAAAAATGTTTTCAGACCTAATTCGGCCCGGGTTCGCTACTAAGCAGCAAATTCTTCCAAATTTGGTCAAAATTCTGCTCGGGTTCCTTTCACAGAATTTGCAGCAAATTTTTGGCTCAGCAGGTGAATTTGGGGAACACTTGACAATGACCAGACTTTGTACAGAACCGAGCCAGACTTTGAGGGTTGCTGGAGATAATCTGGTAACTGAGCTAAACTATGCTATCAAAATGAAATAACGATTATGATAAAAAGAGGCTATCAGAATAGTTTTGTAAAGTGCAGAACATGATTGCATTGTAATCAGAATCGAGATAGCCTTATGCACTAACAATATCGGTAGATGTTTCTGGAAACAGTGGTTCAAGTATTAATAAATTTCACATCATCAGTCCTCTATCTGGTAATAGCATATCCTTGGCACCTCAGCAAATCATTTTTCCATACCAAACTCTCTCTAATCCTATCACATTGTGATCGCATTGCCTAGTTATATCAGTCCTTAAGCCCCATGGGTACTTCTGTTGGATAACAAAAATTTTCTGATAGTAGACTACCATGAATCGAGAGCAGATAATCACATGGTAAAAACAAGATTGTTTATGAGGTAGTTCAAACAATATATTTGGATCATTATAAAGAAAGATATACACCCTAATAAAGCATCCTCTATCTGTTTAATTAAATGTTTCAAGGATATGGCATTGCCAAAGCACAAAATACTTAGGGCCCTCTAGAACCACAAAGACTGCCATAATATCATATGTCATACGAACGTTAAGAATATATGCATAAAATATGTAACGAAAAAGACATGATCGTTTATGTCTATGATAAACTGAAAGCAATGAACCACATATGGTAATCGGACGGGATATTTATATAGTAGCTCAAACAATAATGTTTTGACAATTTTAATGAAAACAACACCCAATCAATCATTTGTCCTCAATCTATTTATATCGAAAACCATTCTGTAAATATGGTATTACCAAGGCAATTAATATTTGAAGCCTTAGAAGGCTAGCAAATACTGTCTATCATATCATGTGAAAATGAATAGTTTTTGTGTGAGAGAAATATGGATCAGACATGGGAAAAGGTATAATTTTTAATTTTAAAAATGTCATTTTCTTGATAATGCTGAACATTTTGTAGTGCAATAGATAATTTGCATATTATATTACTTTCCACACTGAATGATGTATTCTAATTTATTCCTTAAGTTCATGTCTATGAAATTAATAGCACAAGAAAACATAAGTAAAGTGGACATGATGCCTAACTTTTAAATTCAAGTAACAATAAAGATTGAAATCATTGGAAATGAAAAACAAGAAACAGAGCACTATGTAAACCAACAAGCCAACACTAGATTCTTTAACATCGGTATTTTCCTTAACCAAAATGTAAAGGGACTATTAGAAGGGTAACGATCAATACCTTTATTCACTATCTTCCTTTAGTGGTGTTTCTGATGTTGGTGAAGAAGGCACAGTCATCGATTTATCCTTGGCCTCAATCAACATTGACACCACTTCTCGCATTGTTGGCCTATCAGAAGGTGACACGTTGGTACAGAACATAGCAATTTTAAAAACCAGAACCATGTTCTCAACCAGCCTTCTTTTGCTCAGATCTAATCGATCATCAAGCACTCCAGATGTCAGTGGTGTTTTCTGAATTGAGCTTTTCACCCAGGTGACCAGGTCTCCTCCTTGATCAAGCGGTTGTACTGGGGGGCGACCAGTAAGAAGCTCCAATAAAACAACTCCAAAACTGTAGATGTCACATTTTTCTGTGACTTTCATTGTATATGCATATTCTGAACAAAATTGATGCGGGTGAACTCTCAGAAACCAAACATTTTGCACACAAATTGAACAAGAGACCTACTTGCAAAAGCCTAAAGAAAAATCAAGAAAAATATAAAGGCAAAACGGCTTGGTTTTATTCTTAATTCACGCAAGTAAGATATCAACAAAGTTTCTACATTATGCCTATAATATATTCAATGTACTACCAATCAATAAAATGCTTCTCAACTATTCCTTTAATTTATCACATACAGTAGATACTTTCCTCAAATGAGGCACCACTTTTGAGTCTCCTATGTATTACCATGAATGATAAAAATGGTTTTGTTATTGAGTGATATCCACAAATATTTAAAATAGTTCATTGAGACTTACCATACAAAAATGTTTGCCCAAGAACACATTCATTGAGATCTAGTTTCATATCCATCAATTAGATGATTGCAGTCTCAGCCAACTTCTTTTACACCATGCACAGATAACAGGTGAGTATAACTGATTCTGTAACATTACAATCTTGGGTGTTTAATGAGCACCAGCCATCAATAACCTAGGGATGTATCGAATAAGGACTTGGGCCAGGCCCATGATCATAGATCTCTTGGGGCATAATCATCCCTAGAGTGAATATTATTAAGAAACAGTAAGTGAAACAGCAATGGAATTACAGCTCATTATTTATGGACTAACTTGTATTGTTTGGTGGATTCTAGAATATTGTTCAAAAATTTCTTATTTCCCATCAACCAGTTCTTAACTTCTTTGTTAACTAAATTAACAAGAAGAATCCCAGTAAACAATTGCATGTAAAAAGTCTACAAAATACTTCCTTTAATTATATCCAAGTGAATGTGTGGGAAGACAATATATTAATCCTTGCGAATGAATCAAAATAATGCAACAACCTTGTGTTTATGTTGCCCAGAATCTGTTGCAATCAATTGATAACAAAGAAGCTTTCTCAAATGAATAGGTGGTTTTGGTGAATGATTGGTAGCAAGAGCTTTTTATTTACAAACCCAATAGTTTCAACAATGTACTGGGCAGTATGAATTAATCACAGTATTTGCAACACTTGGGACTTGTATGAAATATATGGGAAAATAATTTATAGCAGAAGGTAAATTGTTCCATGGCTGTTAAAAACTAATATGTGTACCCAAGAATTTAAATTCAGTAGTAGAGTACGTTCAAATCCCAGAGGCCTTGATATAGGGACAAGAGAGAACAGCAAGTGCTAAGGTGTTCAAGTACCATATCTACACCTTGACAAATGTGTTTGTTCAATTCATGCTTGTTATAATGAAAATGGAAAAGGTGCAAAAGGTGAACCTTCATTTGAAAAATCTTTGAGGAGCAAGACCAGAAAATCAAGCAAGCAGAAACAGTCCTAAAATACAAGCCTAGCTACTCTCCATTTAAAATAGATGCTAAATAGAATATACTCACTTATGATGAACAAGCGGACATTGAGAAACACAGAGTTTCACAAATTGAAGGTGAGTTTGTCAAGGCTACAAATGATTAACACAAGCTGTAGTACACCAGTTTCAAGATGACAGGATGAAATAATATAGCGTGAGAGATTTGCGCAAACTCTTTCTAACATCCCAATTAATTTTCCTAGTTCAAACACTCAAATGTTGTATGATATGTTCAATAAAAGACAATTAGGTAAGACAGTCTGATTGCATTAAGTGTCTTTTAAAGTATAAATAAATATGATGATGACTAATTATGCAACTGCGACAAGAACTTTTGACACTGCCTAAGGTAGGAGAGAGTATCGTCAACGAGAATGTTCTAATCCATGAAGGAATCCTGTCATGATAAAATCAAGACACACAAACACTCACTTAAGACTTGTAATTAGGTGCATGTGTGATAATAAGATTAAGAATTATGACCACCTATATTCAAACAATTGCATGGTTTTAGAAATAGATATATTTGGAGCTTCACATTGTGGAAAAGGATTTTGACATGCTTTGCTTGATTTTTGCTTTACAAAATGATTCAATGCCTCATACAGAAAGCATGATTGATACCCAAATTTCGTATACCCAAATTTGTTGTAAGCCTCAACCAAGAATGATGATCAAATTACAAATATACATAACATGGAGAAATAAAAGATTGATCATGATTCATAAGTATGCAAACTTCACCATCAGAATGATACATATATATGTAATTCCATGAGAATAAGAAATCTTGTTATGAATCTAAGATAATCAAATAATCTGACAAGCTCCTGTCAGCAATGGGGCATGAGCCAAACTTAGGACGACTGTGCCACTTGTTGATATGAAGTTATATTTAGACATTTCATCTAAATTGACCACAGACTAAATGGGGATTGACATGGACATGTAAAGTTCACCACTGCAATATGTGTGTGTATGTATATTGCCTAATGTAACTCAAGATTTCTATCAAACATATTGAATGGAACAATGTGCATGCACTCTAAGCTCTAAAGAATGCAGCCCAAGCTCTAAGAAACAAATCTGCACCTTACACTTTTGGAAATGAATTTGCATCTTATATGTATCTACAAATAGAAATATGCTTCTGTGTATATTCTTTATTCAGATGTGTGTATAACAATAAAGGATAAAAGTTGCAAGTTGACACCTTTTAGGCCAACCATAAATTTTTGCATAAACTACTTTTAAATAAATATATTTTCAGCATAAAGAGTTTCACTCAAAACAACTCCAGTCTTGTGTGGTGCCTACATGGCACAAGTTCAAATCAAAAATATTTTTATTAAAACAAGGAAATAAAAACATAAGGAGAAGGTTTAGGAAACCAAAAAGAAAGTATACTTAAAAATTTCTCTCCATGTGCCTTGTAGGGGCTTCCATTATTTGCATGAATGTTTATTGTGGTTGGGTGCTCGCATGCTCGCAGAGGTGTAGAATCTTACTTATGCCTGTCAGATGCATTAGCCCGAAAGTTTCGATATACGAATTTTATGTACAGTGAAGCTGAAATGGTCAGCAAAGACTTAATTTTTATAGTTACTTCCCCAAAAGGAACATATGTTTAATCACTTTGTTCTGATTTTAGAAAGGCTATTGGCAGGTAGCTTTTGAATGATGGGGAGGACAAGCTATCTGTTATAGCTTTTAACTAATGAAAGATTGTGCTTGGATATTTTTTAATATACTGAAACATGTGCATATTTATACGTTACAAGTACAACCTAATATCAAATGAGCAACTTTGATGTCCCCTCCTTTGGGCAATTCAGTTTACAGTACAGTTTGGCCTACAATTAGGGGTTCCTATAAATCAACAAAGTGGTTAGGGGACCCAACCAGGTTAGCGGAGCCTAGCAAGGGCTTTACAAGCCACTCAAAACATTCTGATGCAGTCTCCTATGTTTTAGGAGGATCCCTAATTTTTAGGAAGCTAGGAGATTGTCTGTGATGCATTCTAAAGATATTCCAGATAGTCTGAGACAGTTTCCTAAATTTTAGGAGGTGGTTCTATTTTTTAGAAGGGGACTGTTGACCTTCTATATTTGGACATCACCCAAGGACTTGGCGCAGAAGCAATTTCCACTTAGAGAAGTCAAGTGATGAGTTTCAGGAACTAAAAAAAAATTACAAATTTTAGATTAAATTTTTCAAATAAATAAAATAAAGCCCTTTTATTATTGAGTAATAATCTTAATAAAGTGTATTAAAAAGGGGGGCACCATGTAGTGATGCTAAGGGGATATAAGTTGTTTTTAAAGATAACTTAATAGACTTCATAAATTAAAATAAGGGGATCATGAGAGGGACCAACCAGCCTTATTGAGGAAGAATAAATCATCTGTGTTTATTATATGCAAATCCTAAAAAGGGAGTGGTTACTGGAGGAATAAAAGAAAATTCTTAGAACTCATCCAACTCATATGCAGGAAGGATCAAAATCATATGTAAGTTGATGGTAAAGTGGACAGAGATGCTAACATTTATTGAAGTTGTTAGAAAGAAAAGTCCACCAATACAACTGGGGAGGTCTTCAATCACAATCTAAGCTTGCTAACCTTTATTCCATCTCACTCATCAGATACAATCAAATTACCAATTACCAATTTCCATGTACACTAGCATGTTACTAGCCTTCACCAAATCAACTGTAACTCATCCAGTCCTTCATACAAACATACACAAACACAAATGTAGTATCTGAACACATCCCTAATATGAATATAAGCTCACATAACTTATCTTGTTGATACCCAACTTCATTGATCAATCCAACCTCTACGATGTACAAAATATTTGTCTATCACATACCCAATCATATATATGTTGACATCAATGACGAATTTTCCATCAAGGAAACACATAGGCATGTTATCCAAGTGCCAACCAATTAACAATCTCCTCTTAATCCTAACAATCTGTAATGATCCCATCTTTTAGCAGTTGACCAAGTGTGTGTGCGTTAGCCTTGTTCTACATGGTCCCGAGGGCTAACGAAGGGTTTAATGGGATCTTGGAGTGTTTTGGCCTAGTCATTTCCAGTTTGGGCCAAAACGAAGTTGACTTACTCAGTTTCAGGCATACTTACTATTTTTAGTAAGTCGGCAGGACACAGTGCAGGTCAATTTTGGTGATTGGATTCGATACTCCTCGGTGAGAGCTTTCCGATGAGCTATCACTCGCATTATTCGGAGTTCGATTGCTAATACATTTTAATGCCTGAAGTTTTATTAAAGTAACGTCTAATTTAATTGTAAAATATTAAAGTGTTACTTTAATATTTATTTTATGGTGATGTGTACCCAAGGGAGACATAAGGGGTATTTTAATATATGTTTTATATTACACATCTTTTATCCCACATTGCCCATATGAGTTGAGCGGACCCGTGGGAATAGAATAAAAGGAAGCATCTGTGGCTTCATTAGGCAGGTGGAATATGAGAAAAAATTGGTATGTGAGTTGCAGCTCAGTTCTTGGCATTTGAGGACATTTATCCTCTCTTGTAACATTCTAGACGTCATTCCCTTAGGGTTTGGCCTTTGGAATTCTTTGTTTTTGGCTTCATTATCAGGCAGTTTAGTTGCATTTCCGGCTATAGGCAGATTTGGTATTTTGCTCATATCTTCTTCACTACTTGTCTGACGCTTATGCCGCTTTGAGGGAATGGTATTACGAAGGTAGTGGATTGATTGAAGGACAAAGTATTGTAGCAGCAAGTTCGTAAGCATGGGCTGGAGTATTATGACAATATTGCTGAAGTAATTAGTGAGTTGATAAATCTGCCATGTATTTGGTTTTATGAATTCTGAAAATAACATTTTATTAGCAGCAATTCATTTCCACTTTGCATATTATTGTAGTTCCTTTCTTGTTTATGTTGTATGATACCAATTCCATACATGAAACACAACAAACAAATAAACGTTTGATTTCCGGAGTTATAAGGGGTTTTAAGAAGTTGAATGCAAACTGTTTGACATAATTCCTTTCAGCAATTTGGTTTAGTTTTTTGGGACATCCAGGGGTGTCCATTACAGTGGTATCAGAGCTATTAGTCCTGCCATCCTGTGGAGATCATATAGATAGCTGGATAAAGGGAAAAGTGTTTGAAAAAATGTATATTAGTCCAGATCAAGAGGTGATGTTCAAACAGTTATTGAGTACATTAGAGAAGGGGCAACGTATGCAACAGGAGCAGAATAGGCAAATGGATATGATGTTTCAGCTTATGGCTAGACAGATGAGCACCAACATTGATGATCTGTATGTTGCTCCAGAGCAGAAGGTAGTTGATTCCTCAGGTGAGATCGAGACACGTATAGAGCCAGCCAGTTATGATGTTGTTGATGTGGGCATTTCGGCAGAGTCAGTAGAGACATGCGTGCAAAGTCAGGAGACCACATATGAAGCCTTGTCAGGGGATGATGATGTAGCAATAGTGGAATTAGGAGAATGCAAGGGAACTATCATATCAACAACCACTTCTATGTCAGTTGAACCATCCAATGAGGAGTTTGGTAATAAGCATGTAGTTGTAGATTTGTGCTCTGATGATAGTACACTTGTTATTGCTAATGAGGTGAGCAATATAGTGACAGAGTCATATTATACTATCGACCAACAAAGTGTTAATGTTCACTCTTGGGATAGTACTATGTTCAACGTGGATGCAACATTGTATTATGACAATCTGATGTTTGAGGCTGATGTTGATCATTCACCTGAGTGGAGTTGGGCTCAGTTTTCACCATCTACAAAGATTCAGTTTTGTGTTGCAGCAGTTGGGAGGAAGAGGTTGCATAGATCTTCTATGGAGCCGCCTTCTGGTGACATCCAGACTTATACTTCATCAGCACAAGTTTTGGGAGCTAACTTGCAGGACATGTGGTTGGTCCTAATGATGTTCATTTGCAGTTTGTTTAATGGCTATATGGATATCACACATTACTTCAATTGGGATCCAGGTGGAGGATGGAGTTCATTATGTTACTTAATTGCTTGAGGACAAGCAATTTCAAGGAGGGCGGATTTGTAATGATCCCATCTTTTAGCAGTTGACCAAGTGTGTGTGCGTTAGCCTTGTTCTACATGGTCCCGAGGGCTAACGAAGGGTTTAATGGGATCTTGGAGTGTTTTGGCCTAGTCATTTCCAGTTTGGGCCAAAACGAAGTTGACTTACTCAGTTTCAGGCATACTTACTATTTTTAGTAAGTCGGCAGGACACAGTGCAGGTCAATTTTGGTGATTGGATTCGATACTCCTCCGTGAGAGCTTTCCGATGAGCTATCACTCGCATTATTCGGAGTTCGATTGCTAATACATTTTAATGCCTGAAGTTTTATTAAAGTAACGTCTAATTTAATTGTAAAATATTAAAGTGTTACTTTAATATTTATTTTATGGTGATGTGTACCCAAGGGAGACATAAGGGGTATTTTAATATATGTTTTATATTACACATCTTTTATCCCACATTGCCCATATGAGTTGAGCGGACCCGTGGGAATAGAATAAAAGGAAGCATCTGTGGCTTCATTAGGCAGGTGGAATATGAGAAAAAATTGGTATGTGAGTTGCAGCTCAGTTCTTGGCATTTGAGGACGTTTATCCTCTCTTGTAACATTCTAGACGTCATTCCCTTGGGGTTTGGCCTTTGGAATTCTTTGTTTTTGGCTTCATTATCAGGCAGTTTAGTTGCATTTCCGGCTACAGGCAGATTTGGTATTTTGCTCATATCTTCTTCACTACTTGTCCGACGCTTATGCCGCTTTGAGGGAATGGTATTACGAAGGTAGTGGACTGATTGAAGGACAAAGTATTGTAGCAGCAAGTTCGTAAGCATGGGCTGGAGTATTATGACAATATTGCTGAAGTAATTAGTGAGTTGATAAATCTACCATGTATTTGGTTTTATGAATTCTGAAAATAACATTTTATTAGCAGCAGTTCATTTCCACTTTGCATATTATTGTAGTTCCTTTCTTGTTTATGTTGTATGATACCAATTCCATGCATGAAACACAACAAACAAATAAACGTTTGATTTCCGGAGTTATAAGGGGTTTTAAGAAGTTGAATGCAAACTGTTTGACATAATTCCTTTCAGTAATTTGGTTTAGTTTTTTGGGACATCCAGGGGTGCCCATTACACAATCTCCCCCTTTGGCATTGATGGCAACATATAATGAAAAACCATGAATGCAAATTTCCTTACTAATCTCTTCAAAAACCAATCAACTGAATGTAATTTTCTGAATGCTCCCCTATTGACATCTATTCTTCTACCTTTGCATATTCTCCCCCAAAGGTGTTACTCTAATTCATACTCTCCCTTATTTCACATATGAGTTTTTCATGCATTACTCTCCCCTATTGACATCAATGGCAGAGGTGTCAACATGCTAATCTATGAATATGAAGTGCTCTCATTATTGGATCTAGCCAATCTGAAAAAGAGATACCAAGTGCCAACAGACATTGTTATACTGAAACATTTCATAAGAAATCTGTCTAGTTCTACTCATTACAACCACTCCCCCATAGGAGTAGCATCAAGCATCCAATCCAGATATATGAATAGTGCTCTGATTGTACAAGACTAATGCAATCCTTGCATCAATTACTCTAAATCAAGTGGGGGAATCACCCCAAGCATAGTTCTAGAGTACTAAAAAATATCCTTAGCCAATGGGTTAGAAAAGATATCTGTTACCTACTATTTTGTACTAACATGCTCCAATCTGATTTCCTTTTTTGCTACCTTCTTTCTCAGACAATGATATTTTATAGCAATGTGTTTTGTTTTTGAGTGTAAGATTGGATCCTTTGACATGCTTACTGTACTTGTGTTATCACAATGAATAATAATAGGTTATGGAACTCAACACCTATATCCTTCAGCATTTTCTTCGTCCATATGATTTGATTACAATTGTTTGTTGTTACCACATACTCTGCTTCTGTTGTAGATTGTGAAATGCAATCATGTTTCTTGCTTAGCCACGAAACTAGTCTTCCACCTAAGAAGAATGCACCACCACTTGTGATCTTCCTATCATCAACATTTCTTGACCAATCTACATCAATTTATGCACATAAAGTGAAATAAATTTAACCTATCATACTATAACCCAGAATCTGATGTTCCCTTCAAATATTTGAATATCATCTTTATTGCTACCAAATGTGTCTTTTTAGGGTCTTACTAAAATCTTGCAACAATTCCAACTGCATTTTCTATGTCTAGTCTTGTGTGAGATAGATATTGCAATCCTCCTATCATTGAACTGTACCTTGTTTCCAAGGCACTACAAGACTCATCCTTACTTGATAATTTGCATCCCGTAACCATTGGTGCATCAACTGGCTTACAGTTCTCCAATCCAAATCTTGTTAAAAGGTCCTTAAGATACTCGGTCTGTGATATGAAAATTTCATCCTTATTCTAAGTTATTTGCAATCCCAAGAAGTATTTCATTTCACCAATCATGGACATTTCAAATTCATTCTTCATTTCTTTAGGAAAAAAAATTACTAGCCTCATCATTGCCTCCAAAGATAATATCATCAACAATACTACAATGATCAATAATCCATCTGAATTTGTCCTCAAATACAAGTTACTACTAGCATTACCTTTATTGAATCCCAAGCTTAGCAAGTGCTTGTCTAACCTCGCATACCATGCTTTAGGTGCTTGTTTTAGTCCATAGTGTCTTCTTCAATCTGCAAACCATGTCTTTGTCTTTAGTGTGGCAAACCATCTGGTTGTTCAATGTAGACTACTTCCTCAAGTTCGCCACTCAAAAATGTTGACATAACATCCATTTGATATACCTTGAAGTTTTTGTTAGATGCATAAGCCAAAAACATTCTTATTGCTTCTAATCTTGCAGTGGGGGCAAATGTTTCTTCAAAATCAATTCCTTTTTGTTGTGAGTATCCTTTGCATTCCAATCTTGCTATGTTCCTTACCACTTCACCTTGTTCATTCATCTTCTTCATGAATACCCATTTTTTGCCAAATTGCCAATAACACTCTTGTCTTGAGGTCTAGGGACTAATTCCCAAGTCTTGTTCTTCTCTATCTAATCAAGTTCTCCTCTCATAGCCTTTATCCAATTTTCATCTTTGCATGCTTCATCTGCAGTCTTAGGTTCAACCTTGATATCAAATAGACTTCTTCTCTTACCTAATTTCTTGTCAATACTCTTTTGTTTGTAGTACTTCCAATTATCTGCTTCCTAGGGTGATTCCTTGCAACATATTTTGGCATCCTTTTAAGCTCTTCTTCAAGTTCTTCTCTAGGTTCCTCAATCTGTACTTGTATATCATTATTCATCTCAATGAATTGTTCTTGTTTTGCATTTTGATTATTAGGCCTCTGACTTGTACTAGCTTCATTATCAAAATCATAATCAAGAATTCTTTCTTGTATCCTGAATTTCTCTCAACTCTTACATTAGCACTCTTAACTATTGTTCTCAATCTCTGACTATAACATCAATATGCATTTTTTTTCAAAGACCAAATAAAAAATATACCTTCATCACTTCCAAGATCAAACCTCCCTATGTTATCTTCTCTCTTGATATAACATTTTCTTCCAAAGATTCCAAAGTATTTCACAGTAAGTGTATGTCCAAACCAAAGTTCATAAGGTGTCTCACTTGTTCCTTGTCTAATCTAAACTTTGTTCATATTGTATATTGTTGTAGTAACTCCTCTGTAATAGATGTGTGCCACATTTCCTTCAAGCATCATTGCTCTAGCTGCTTCACTTACTGGTGTGTTTTTCTTTCTGTTATCCCATTCTGTTGTGGTGTCTGAGGAGATGAAAGTTATCTTTTGATTCCATTGTCTTCACAAAAGTTATTGAAGTGATTTGATGTAAATTCTCCTCCTCTATAGATTTTAAACATTTAATTTTTAATCCAAATTCATTCTCAACTTTAGCCTTGAATATCTTAAACTTGTCGAAATCTTCTAATTTTTCTCTTAGAAATGCTACCCACATCACTCTGGTAAAATCATCAATGAAAAGAATGAAATACCTTTCACCATAAAATGCTCGTCTTTGTAGGTCCACACAAATATGTATGTACAATCTCCAACTTTTCTCATGTAGTGAATATTTTGCTTGGAAATGAGTTCTTCTCTTTAGCCATCACACATTCCTTGCATACCATGTTAGAAGGTTTCATAATCTTTTCCAAATTCCTTTTTGTAGGACTATTACTTATCTTCACAATGTTATCAAAGTTTATATGACGAAATCTTTTGTGCCACAACCAAGTGTCATCAACTTTAGCAACCAAACAACTTATCTCAATAAGATTCAATTGTAAGACTTTATCTTTGGTTCTTGTACTTGTTCCAATCAGTTTACCATTTCTATCCTTGATTATACATGTCTTCTCACTAAATTGTAGAAGATATCCCTTATCAACTAGTTGTCATACACTCAACAAGTTATGTTTCAATCCATCAACAAAATAAAGATCCTCTGTGTTAGTTTTACCATCAAGTGTAATAGATCATTTTCCCTTAATTGGACATACAACATTATTACCAACTCTAACTACTCCACCATCATAGCTTTTAAATCCAACAAACTTTTCTCTATCACCAGTCATATGATGTAAACATCCACCATCTATGATCCAATCAAACGTTTTTTTTTTCTACATGTGAGACAAATGCTTTCTCCTCTTTAATAGGACTTCCTTAATAGCAACAAATCCTATCTCATCATCATCATCAATGTCTAAGAAGTTTATCTCTTTGAAATCAAACTCATCATCACTAGCATAAAAGAAATCTTTTGCAATTTTTGACTTGTAAGGTTTTCTAGGTTTCACTTTTCTTTCTCTCTTAGGGCATTGATATGAAAAATGACCAAATTCTTTGCAATGCCAACAAGCAAAAGCTTTCTTACCTTTAGGTTCTCTCTTTGCAAACAATGAAAGAGCTTCATTAATCTTCTTTTCTACATCACGTACATCCGCCCATTCTCTAGCATAATCGCCACTAGCGCTTGCACTTCTAATTAGTATCCTTATGTACACTATCTTTAAAAGAAGTCTCTAATCTAGGTAGACTTTGTTTCAATCTAGATTCAAATGCTTGCAACTTTCCAATCAAATTTTCTCTATTGAAATCTAGCATAACTAGTATAACTTCTTCTATAGTTAATACCTTACTTTCATAAGAAGGGGTTAATGTTCTCAGAATTTTGTAACATACCTCTTTTGATATAGTTCCTCCACAACCTTATATGCCTGCAACAATCTCAATGATCCTTTGAGAATATGACCTAACTAATTCACTTCTTGCATCCTTGCATTCTCAACCATAGTTTTCCAATTTTGCAACCTAGACTTCCTAACATATTTATCTCCTTCATAAAGTGCTTCTAATCTTGTCCAAATATCATAAGCAAGATGCAGACCTTTTACCTCAAAAAATTCTGATTCTGGAAGTGCAGAGATCAGTGCTTCTCTAGCAAACATGTTGTACATGAGCTGTTTCTTCTCATCAGTAGTGCAAGGAGAAGGATCTTTTTCTTCCACCACAATCTTCTGAGTCTTTATAATCATCCAGTAATCAATTCTCATGCAATGTAAATGAGTTCTCATCTTGTCCTTCCAATTGTCATAGTTCTCTCCATCAAACTTCAGACTTTCCTTCTTGAATGCCATGGATCTCCTTAAGCTACAAAGCTTCCTAATCAAGGACCTAAAGCTCTGATACCAAATGTTAGAAAAAGTTCACCAATACAATTGGGGGGGGTTGAATCAATTGTATGGCAACTATAACTTAAATTCAACTTCAATAACCAATATAGTGAGCAATTCCAAGAGATGAAACATACACAATGTAAAAACCCCAACTAGCTCCCAATTTGAATTAATGATGCACAAACTCTTAGTTGCAATATTTAATTGTTTTCCAACTTATATTGAATTTTCTCCAGTTGATAAGTGATAACAATAACAAGAAGTTTGAAATAATATAACGAATTCCAACTATAACTGGAAACAGATTCTTTGCATTTAATATGAAGAACCACAAATCAGAAATATATATTTTACCAATGGCACCTGGCTGTAAGTAATCTGCCAAATCGTGCCACCCTAAATGACTTCCCTTACTGCCAAACTCAGCTGCAATGACTGATATCCTTGGCCATCCTCAGCAAATGCAAAACATTGGAGTAGTTGACGTGCAGTGGGCTGTAATGCCACTCCCTTAATATATATCAGCATGCTGCCAACATGTATCGCAAGTCTGCAAATCGCCAACATGACTGAAGGTTGGACTCCCCACATGTGTTGCAGTATATTGCAGGTCTTGAAACCAATGCCATCCACCTCTTTGGTAGCTAAATTTTGACTCCAAGCTCACCCAAGCAAGTATTACAATATGGGATGTTGTAATTGAATGTTAATGGGCAGCCTTTAGTAACAAATCGAATTTCCACAATGCCGCTTCCAAATGGATGAGCAAATTCAATTCTCCTCATTATCCAATCTATAATCACAAACCAATCTCCAAGACACAAAATACACAGAAGGAGATTGTGCAAATGAATATCCAATCCACTATACTTCAGCAATGGAATGAAAAACACTTCTCAGCTATAGTGATGAACAGTAGAGAAGTTAGGCAATCTTAGCTATACCTCAGCAACTAAATAGCTAGTGCAATTCTTAGAATTTCCAAACCTTAAACATCAGCAAGGGCATACAGTTAAGAACCTAGGAAAAAGCCACCAAGGCACAAAATCAAATATAAAATCAAGCGTGCTTTTCCCAATGAAATGAGCTCTCGTTTATAAGCTTTCATCGGCAAAAGTTTCCATGAAACTCCACTTCAGAAAACATGGAAGTTTACCAAAAGAACTCAACACTAGAAACTTTCCAACTTGCTTTTTGGAAATATCTCTTAAAGTCATTATTATAATAATATAAACATTATTATAATAATGCAACTCAATGAATAATAAATAAATCAGAGCTCAAGCAATTATAACCTGATTAACCGCAGGTGATGGCCAATTGCCAAGCCACCCATTGCACTGCCAAAAATAGAAATTACTAAAAATAGTAAATCCATAACTAAGACCCCCAAAATGCCCTGTCAACTGACGAGGGTCACTATGATGAGCTAAATCTATCAACTGCACAAACTAGCCAAAAACAGGGACATTACACACAATGACACAATGATTTGTTAACTACGGAAACCCTTGATCAGAGGGAAACCTTGGTGGGGATATAACCCACAATATGATGCACTAATATAAAAGTTCCTTGTGAATGGATGTGATTTTGTTAGGAGTCAATTACAATAAAATCGGTACATTAGTCCATGTCAAAAGATTATATCCCTATTAGGGGCATAAGGAAGACAGCTAAAACCACTATCCAAATTGCTTTAGCAACTATTACACAAACAAATCTTTAGGATAATAGATCCAAGTAGTGAACTGACCATATCTACAACTCTATTGCCAATACTAGTCCTTTGAAATTCTCAAACCAACATCAACATAATCCTCTTCTTTGCTCTGCTCAAATTCACATACTCAACACACAAACGTCACAATTACACAATACCACACTTGATTACATTTTAACCCAAGGAAACACTCTTTCCTTTATACCTTGTCCTAACAATTAATTAGGTCATCCTTTTGGGCTTCCTAAATGTACAATTAATTTTCATAGGAACTCATTAAGATATTACATTAAAGTTCCACATGCTACATTACACTTTACAACTACCAAAATAAATCCCAATACAAGAATCGACTTAACAGTAAACATATCACACGTTACACTACAACGACCTTCCTAGTATGATCTCTAGCATCTGCTAACACAAACATATCATCACTAACATGTCTTCAACCACAATCTAAGCTCGCTTACCTTCATTCCATCTTGCTCATCAGATATAATCAAATTACCAGTTATATATTTTCTTGTACACTGATATGTTACAAGTCTTCACCACATCAACTGTAACTCATCCAATCCTTCATACAAACATATGCAAACATCGATGTAGTATTTAAACACATCCTTGAATATGAATATAAGCTTGCATAACTTATCTTGTTGATACCCAACTTCACTGATCAATCCAACCTCTACGATGTACAAAATCTTTGTCTATTACATACCCAATCATATATATGTTGACATCAATGAAAAACCTGTCATCGGTGCAACACATAGACATGATATCTAAGTGCCAACCACTTAACAATCTCCCCTTAATCCTAATAGTAACAACTTCAAGGACCTCTAAAAGGCAAGCCATAAAATATAAGAGTTCATTGTCCAAAACTGACTCCGAGTATAAGCATGTGTGAAAAACATTAACATTGCAAAAAATCAACTCAAAAATCTTGAAAAACAGCTCCAAAGAATCGTCAACTGAGAATCCTTACTTCCTTGATGAAGAATAGTGTGCCAACTCCCTTGAATGAGAACAAACAAAACATCATCACAATCAAAACAAAATTCATCTTGTGTACAATCTTTTTCATTCTTAGGTACCAACACAACCAGATCCCATATGTCAAAAGATTGATTGGTCTCTTTTTTTTAAAAAGTGTTTGCTGTCCTCCTCGTGCATCTTTACCCCTATGAGAGAGTCACTCCTAGACTCACTAGTACTGATGTCTTCATAAACACTCCACTCCAAAGGTTGTGTATGATCATCCAACCTAGATCTATCTAAACCATCATCACTGGATATATCTAAACTTAACCCCAAAGATGTTGTTTTGTCTTTTCCTTCATGCACAAACTCATCAACAATAGCTACATGCATGTCCAAAGGACCTTTGTGAAACTATGTCTAATGGTCTTTATGTATCAAGATTCAAGACACTATCGCCATTCAAATAATCTATTATGGATCTCTTTTCATTTTTTTGTTTCTTGCACTAGAAGAATGTTTTTCATTTACTGCTACTTTCCTTTTAAAGATGTATCTTAACCACCCAGGGTGCCAATGCAAGTACTATAACTTTCCCAACTCTCTACATACTTTTAATTTTTGACAACTCAATGTTTGTCTTTGATAACTTTGCTTCATCTTTATCAGCCCTTCTAGAATTTTATCTTCTTAAGTCATCATCTTTCTTACTAGACCCTTCAGGATGGCAGGATACACTGGCTCTAATACTATTGCAATATTCAGCCCTATTTTGATCTAATATGTATTTTTTGTTTATTAAAAAGAGAAGATATAATAGAATAGAAGACATATTTATAATGCAAATTAAGAAGAGAAATAATATGCTAAAAAAATTAACTTATTCATTCAGAATCTAATACAAATCTGAAATTGATGTAATATTGCAAACTCTGAATGTATAGATGATTAAATCAGATTACAGGAACAAATTCAACATACCCGTGTATTTGAAATGAATATGAATGTCTGCAGCAATTATAATCAGAAAATACAAAGGGTTTCAAACCGAAATTTTATGCAACAGAAACAATTAGTATAGCAGTGAATGCACTTGCCAAGCTCCCAAAATTCCCTTAACAACCACAATATATCAAATCTGCAATATTTGTCTTTGAGTATTAAAGTGATAACTCCCAATAAGCTCCAATGTGACTCCCGTAATGAAGACACTCCCATTCCTCTAGATCATATCTCTCAGCAGTGTGGACAATATCGTTTGCAAGGGGTTTTGTCCCCTCAAACCAGCAAGAAGCACAATCTCCTCCAAAAACCAAAGCATAAACAAAAACAATATTCAACTAAGCATCATAAATGAGCTCCACAAAATTACTTTTAGATTACTCCCAAGAAGTTTGAACCTCTTCACCCTATGCATGTGGGACTACATAAAATCACATTTCCCCATCACTTTTTTAAGTTGCTCTTTGTGAAAAACCACCCTTTTTTGCCTTTACCTAATTTCTTAGGATTTTGCTTCTCTCCTATTTTTTAGGAATGTTCTTTTTGCTATTTCTTGCGAATGCTTTTTTTTGCTATTTTCTGTGGATGATTTTTTGATATTTTTCCACAAATGTTTTTGTGCTATTTTTTTGTGAATACTTTTGTTTTATATTAAATAAAAGACCACTGAAAAAGTTACAATTTATTCCTAAATATTTGGCCTTATAAATTGAAATAACAGTTTAAGTTAAAATATTTAATTTTACTTTATAAATCAATAACGTAGTGCTATTTAATTTAATAACTCCAGATTATAACAAATCTCAAGATAAACATCAAAACCAACTCCACCGATATTACTAAAATAGCAATTGACTATTACTGTTCATCACCGGCTCACTAAAAATATTAATTATAGGAAAAAAATGTCTCAAAAAGGCTCCAAAAAGGGGCATTACACACATAATAACTGTCTGAACAAACTAGTGACATTAAAATAACCCTTAAGACCTGCTAATACCAACCTAGAAAACCAACACCAGTTACACTCCAAGAGAAGTAGAAAATTGGGGCATTATAAGTTTTCTTGCCCACATAAATTATTCAATGATGTCAACATATCCCCAGCTGAATTGCTCAACATATGAAGTCATTGACCAACATATAGACCCCCAAGAATTGCAACTAAGGAGGTAAGCGGTCAACAAGGAAGTCCAAATCATTACATTAACCTTACATTTGCACAATCGTTTGTATCCAACATACCTCCAATCCTAGAAATCTAGCCCCAAAATCAGCCTCATGCCTTCCTGTTAACTTAGCCATTCAAAAATTGGACCATGGTTCCTTGTTTGTTTCCCTTCAGAAGTATTTGACTACTCTAAACTGCCACACCACCAAACTTGTCTTCCACCATTACCAAACTAGGTCTTGACTAGATTTCAATTGTTGGAAAAGGTATTATACACTGAGAAAAAATAAACCTCAGACTATTTAATAGGTGAATTAATTATATTTAGAAAACTCATGGATCCTTTTTTTTTTTTTTTAAATGACTCTATTAACCTTGATGGCAACAAGAAACCCTTAGAAACTTCAACTTTCAGCTAAACATTAAAACCACACCACCATAAAGAGACACCAATACACTTTTAAAAATGGCATCTAAACTAACAACAAACACACAATAGCTAATCGACAAACAAGAATGCTCTATGAATTTCAAAATGACATCCAATTATGTACCTGACAATCTTCGTGGATTTTCTACAATTGGTAGAACTTGCAAGCCTTCACCATATTGCCAATCCAATCTACAACTAAACCTACCTAATGTCTTTTTCACACAACCTGTAACTCTAAATAAGCTACACTAGACTACAAAGGGACGATCTTTCACCACCATGAGAAATTCTCCGAGAGGGTTTTCATCCTCCAAAAGGTTGAGATGAAATCACAAAAGGTTTCACCCAAGAAAATATAAATTGCCTAATGCAAATGAACTCACAAAACTTCCTTTTATATTTTATTGTTGACTCTCGAGAAAACTTGAACTAAAAATTAACCTTTTTAATTAAAACCTCCTCTTTCTCTACCAAAAAGGCACTATTTATATAATAATAGTATTCGATATGCAAGGTCCTGATATTATTTGTCCACGATTTAAAACTTTTCGTTCTCTTTCTAACGAGCTATTATACAAAGGTGCCCTTTAAATGATTTTAATAAAATCAAGCAACTGTGGTACAATAATTGAATTATAGCCAATAATACACCTGAGTTGAAAAAACTATTGGAAAGCATCAAAATTGAAAAATGACCCACTAGAATGGTATAAATAATTAGAAAGTCACAGTCACTTGTGACTTACTATAAACAAATGCTATCTCTAAGAATCTTGGAGTTGGAGGACACACGAAAAGTCGAATTCACTTTGGTAAGTGTTGTAAGAGCCTTCTATACGACTCCTTGCCAACATTAAACATACCCTTTGACAAGGCATACAATCATCGAGAAAGTCAAAGCTAGCTACAATACTTAAGTGGCCAAAGATAGGGACATCGCAAAAATTCTCAAATAGTAGCCACATTGTTTGTTGAATGCAAGGCTGATCAACTCGCTAAAACAGTCTCTAAAGTTTCATCTGAATTGGTGTTGATTTATAGGATTTCATTAGGATTGCATTTTATCCTCAGTTGCCGAAACTGTAGGAAAGCGTCAAAATTGAAAATGACCAACTAGAATGATATGAATAATTTAAAAATAGAGGTTGATTGTGTGACAATAAATAGATGCTCTCTCCAAGAATCTTGGAGTTGGAGAACACACTTGAAGTTGAATTCACTTTGGAAAGTGTCATAAGAGCCCTCTAGACCACTAATCTCATTGCCAACATCAAACATACCCTTTGACAAGATAAACAGTCATCAAGAAAGCTAAAGCTAACTACAATGCTGAAGTAGCTGAAAATAGGAGCACCTAAAGAATGCTAAGATAGTAGGCACATTTTTTTGAGTGCAAGACTGACCAGATCGGTAATTGAGGCAACAACAGTCTCTAAAGCTTCATCTGAATTGATGTTGATTTATAGGGTTCCATTAGGATTGCATTTTTCACAAGAAATCTTGAGATTTTCATGTAAATTATTCAAATTAGTGTCGCCTTTGCCAGTGATCGAGCTGCTACCTATGCCTGCATTTTCCACCTTTGTGTCAAACAGAGGCTTTAATGTTGTTGTCGGAGAAGACAAGATTTTATTCTGCCTACATTTACTAGTTGAATTTCATAACTATTGGTCTCCTACAATATCACTTCAAATATTTGTTTCCTCAGAACTGTAATGAACCCTTTCCTAACTGTTCAATCAGTGATCTCAACACAAGAAATGAGAAACGATTTAAGACACAAATTTTGATTAAAAGAACATCTAATCATCAATTAAGAAAATAATTTTTATTTAAGATTAATTAAGTGTTCATTTTATAGTCATTATCATATAATCTATAATGATATTGATTAGACCTTGATAAGGTGGTCTTTTGTGCCCCTTCGCAGTTCTCATAATGAATGGTAGGATCAATGTGCTCAGGTAGAAACAGACTCCAAGAGGCTCCCTCGTGAACAAAGCCCACTTTGCAAATCTTCTCCTCACTGTGACTGCATTACTCTCCCCTTCACAGTTCCTCCTCCATTATGGGTATTGGAAAGAAATGCAAAGATTCCAACTTATCATATTATCCTAGATTGATTTCTTGTCATTAATGGTCTGGTGTATTAGTTTGAGTTTCATTATAAATAGGAGCTAGTTTGTCTCTTCATGAATGAGGTTTTAAGTAAGATAAGTAATGACCCAATTCTGATTTTACAATAATTTATTTTTTAATTGAATCCGATAGATAGTTACAAGAATGGCTTCTGAATATGGTTTCCCATATTCAGTGGCCATTCTTAATTTATTCCTAAAATTAAAATATATTTCACAAGTATATAGCTGTAATAACGATGAATAACTTATTGCAGGAAACGAACAGTTCATAACCTATATAGGACTGCTCACTGCTTGACACGGTCTCCAAATTCCTTATACTGTTTCTTCTTTCTAATCCATCTATTATCTATACATAGTGATTCTTATATTCCAAATATAAATTAGATTGATCTGTTATAAGGACTACAAATATATCATATAATGCAACAGCTGGATTTTTCTACATCTACTTTCAACATTTAAACAACTGATTTGTAATTCGTTAATTATATTTCCATTTCACAATTTAAACTATTTGCTGAAAATAAGACTACTGAGTTCTAAAAATTATTCTAATCAAATTACTAAAATTAAATTAAATCTAATTATTGAATAATTGAATTTAACAGAAAAACTGAAATTTAATTCTAGACCTAAAATTTCTGGAACAGAAGTTGCATATAACATGATACATCTATCTTTTCTGAAGAAGATCTTTTCAGCTGAAAATTAAAAAAAATATTAACTTTAAAAGCAAAAAGATACGTACTAATTAACTTGGGAGACTTTTCCAATTAATTGTCCGAGCTCTAACTTTAGTGAGAGGAGAAGCATTATCATAGGCTTAACCTCCCAACTGCGGACCTTTTTACTTATCCCCACAGGTTCTAATTAAATAGAATGGCCCTCCCTACCCTGAGGTCAGGCTTGGGACGTTCATTGATCCAGTCATCGGAGTACTTTGTGGCCCCAACAGCTATTTGATTGAATAACTGAAGCTTCAGGACATCAACGCGATCATATTGTTGTGGAAAATCTGCCTAATCATCGCCCTGGCCAGGGATTTTAGAGGTGGGTTTTTATAACCCGATCTCCACCACTCAGCTCGACAACTAATTTTCAAAGTGGAATCACATGAGCCAAATTGCATTAGATTTTATTGAGTAAATTTTTTATTACTGACTATATTCTTATTATTATTCTTACAGGTTTATCATCACCTTTTTACCACTTTCCAGGCCATCATCTGATGACTCTCCGGTGCCTGGCCTTTTACCCTTACATCTATAAGGCTGGCACCTTATCACTTTCTAGCAATAGCCGGTGATTTTGTTATTCATACTACCTCAATTATTCTGATTCTTATCCAGAGATTAAAGGGAAAAGTCTTAAGTTATACCTACAGACTTATTCAGAGAAAGAAATTTGGCAAAATTATATCCAAGCATATGACTGGGATTGTATAAACTTTTATATTTGTTTAAAGCTTAACCTGCTATTTCACATGGTTTTTATAAGACAAACTTAAACTGTATGCACATTCGACTGCTCAAGAAACAGACACGAGTTTTTACGTTTTTCTCAGTATTGGAATCATTTACAAAAGACAAAAAGAAAAGCCGACTCAGCATTGACAAATAAATGTAATGGAGAAACAAAATTAAGGAAAATTTCATTTGGTCGTCTTACGTGACACAGAACTTGCAGTGGTTGTTGCTCAGAACTCGCACGACCTTCTTTGGTCTCCACGGGCGGCTGAGGATAGCAGAGTATATCAGCAAAACTTTTCAATGGCAGACGGCTCTTAACAAAATGAAATCAGTATTACTCAAAGAGTAAATGTGAGGAAGATGGTCGGCTCTCATGTCTTAGAAACAACAAGAACAAGCGCTATAAATAAAACCAAGCTTGTCCTTACGGCTTCCTGTCGTTACAAGACTACAATATGATTTCTTCCTCAGATGTAAATTTTAAAAAAATATAAAAAAATCAAACGAATAAAGAAGAAAATGAAAAAGAAGAAAAGGAGGGAAGAGAAATTGAAGAGTCAAATAATAATATTGTTTTATATTATTTTATTGTCTTCAATAAGTTTGTAAATATATACATACAAAGTGGCTTATTGAATTAGAAATTTAAATGTAACGGTGCCATTTTGTGTTTATATATTTATGATCTTAATTAAGAGAGTAAGATAACGTAAGATAATATTATTATTTGTTAAATTAAATTAAGGTAAGCATTTTGGTTTATAGTTATTATTTACATTATATTATTATTATTATTTATTTATTTTAAATTTAAGCTCGTGAAATTTCCACTAAGAAATTTGTTGTCGAGTCTTAATAATTTGCCAGGGCAATTTTTTTGATCAAACCTGTCATTCCTGGTAACTGAATCTTATGTCCATCCCATTCCGATGACCTCGTTTCGTAATGCTTCCTCTCTCTCTCGGGTCTTCATCCTGCAACCTTTTAAAAAAAACAACATTCTCGCCAAAACACCAATTCATGATTTATAAATTGTTAGATAAAAATTGTTAGGATATTTCATCATAATTACTATCTGATTCATCGTAACTATGCAACGGTTAAATTTAATTGACATCATTTCACATGATCACAACAGCTAAATTTAACTAATTCAACTTCATAGGATGATGCAACAGCTAATGATAACTGCTTCAATTTCACATGAACATGAATAAATAAACAACGGCTATATAAATGAATTTCACTTGAACATGGAAAACTATTTTTGGTTCAACGGTTATGTTTAGCTTTAAATATTTTTAAATTTTTAGGGCAAAAATTGGGATGTAACATATAATATATCTATATAAGTTTGATACTATACACACACACACACACACACACACATACACACATACACACATATATATATTCTAATTTGTTTATAAAGATATTTGCATATATGAATATATACTTCTGATTACTATAATATTTATTTCTACCGTAATCATCTTAGTTACATATGTATCATCTTGATTTTGAATGTACATATCCTGATGTAAATATTCTTAAATGCAAGAGACATATATATTGTCTTAATATAATTCCCAAAACTATTTCCTATCATCTCCTGATGTATCCTAAGGGATCCAAACTAATTATTTTCTCATTGTCCTCTGATTCTTTCTCATATGATCAATATTGCAAATATTAACAATCCTTTTGTTTCTATTCCAAACTTCTTCCCTCTCACCACACACTCTTACTTATTCACCACGACTTCTCCCTTTTCATCATACACTTCACCAAGTTTATATATACTCTTCAAAGGACACATCTTCGTGAATGTATGCAACCTCTCAATAAATCACACCTCCTCTTTTAATTATTGACTGAAGTTGTAATTATAAGCTAATTGTTCATTGTTATTATTTAATGCTTGCTTTGTCATTGTCGATCTCCTTGTAATTGAGAAGTGATCGCTAATTTTTTATTATTGTCCATTTAATCAATCACTGTATTTATTCTTATTCTTTGTTGTCCCCTATCAGCTGTCTTACATGGGCAACTACATATTGTATTTGATCATGTTAAAGATGATGCTAAATCAATATTGAGATATACTGAATATATATTCACAAGTCTGAATCTGAACTAATGGTATTCGATTCACAAAAGGCAGAACATTTATCGATTTCAATATTTCCTTCTGTGGACCGGATTTGCATTAAGTATTCATGGAAGAGACACATCCCATGAAAAGACATGTTTCCACAAAGTGCAGACATATCTCTTCATGACATAACTTATGAATGTGCCTTTTCATATCAAATTAGGCACCTGAGCTCTAATCAGGATTTATTACTTAACAAACACAAATGGTTATTAAGTTTGATCTGATTTGGTCTTGCACAAATAAATAAATATCCAATCTGAAAATGATCACTGATAATAGTGCTCGATCAGGATCCTATATGAAACATGAAATAGAAATAATTTGCAAGTAATAATCTCTAAATGTAGATTGATAATATACTTGGTATTTTATTCAGTTATATAAATGATAATTGATTTCCATAAATAATGATATAAACTATTTAAAAATGTCTGTGTATATATATCAGTATATACAAAGTATACTGATAGATATATACACTTACATGTGTATATATGCAACATAAAATCAATCATCATTCTATATTTGACCGAAGCTATTATCCTCATAGTTTGATTACTTGTATCAGGTATTATTAATATTGTACCATGGATTGGTATTACTGATTAATAGTAACATTTATATACAATAAACTAATATTAAGGATTAATATTATATTGTAGATAAATAAATTAATATTTATGATTAGTATAATATGGCTACTATAAATTTATATTAATATTATGCTGATATTATATTGATATAAATCTATATTTATATGGATAATATAAAATATATAAATATTAGTGATTAATGTCATATTGATCAATATTATGGATTAATATTATAATAATTGATTGATCATATTGATTAAGATTAGATTGATTAGTATGGTAAAATTAAAACAAGGAATAGAATATCTATATTTAGAAATGTACTCATATTGTGCATGCAATAGTTAGGGCTCTTGACAAGAAAAATCATATTTACGTCCACAATACTCTGCCCACTTGGAAGATCCCCCAAAAGAAAAACAAACATTATTTTAATTAAAAATCTATTTGAACAAAACTAACCTAAATGTTGACCAGTTAGGAGATCAGATTTTTGTTCTTAAATACCTGATCCAAATTGATAATGATCAAGGTCTCCAAATCTTACTGTGATCTACCTAGGAAATGATCGCTTCTTTTTCTTAAGAGAAACTGAAGCAAAATGATGAGTTCTTCCTGACTGAGAAAAACCAGTTGTTATTTTAACCAAAACACGATCATCATTAGTCATTTTCATTCTTTTAATTGTACAATTGGGTTGGCAAATCAAACTTGAGAGGAGAATAACTATATAGCATATAATATGGAAATCGTAGAGCTTGGTAGGCATTGAACTTATCCCCAGTCTATTAACATGACAGCACTGTAATCTTATGGTAACAGCTAAAAATTTGGTCCATTATTCCACTTGAATTGAATAACCCATTAAACAAACCGAAATGCTGAATAAATATAAGCACCTCTATAAAAGCATATCTCTGCACATATTTTTTATATAGTTAGTATTTTTTGTTGATGGGTTTTGGAGATTTTTAATATTATAGTGAGAGATTACTATTTATTCATTATTATATCTTGCATGGCTGAAAAACATGAGCTGAACATTGCTGGAAAACATGAGTTTGGAATCACTAGTGGAATAGATTACACAAATGTTTTAAGCCATAATGACAAGGAAAAAGTTTTCGATCTCTCCCTAGGAATTTCCATCTCTTACCAAGTTTTTAATGGAATTTAGAAACTCTAACTGGAAACATATTACATTCACAGCTACCCATCTTACCTACTAAGTTATGCCAGACCTGGTACTATGGCCATTCCATGCATTACTACAACCAAATAAATTTTATACTCTAGATTCCAATCATGAAACTAAAAGATTCCCAATGAAAAGAGATAGGAAACAGAAATTTGGCTATCATATAATAGTTTGAATGTAATGTCCTCTTTTAGGACATTTCTGATTTTTGCCCCAAAACAACAATCCTTATGAATTTAATATAATTTTCAGATTTATGACACAATTCTGAAAATAAATCACATCTTGATTTTCTGCTAAATTCTCCTTCAACCTGTGATGATTTCCTCCTGCACATCTACTTTGAAAGTGCTTTCAAATCTGCCGAAATCTGGGGTAATTGTTCTTAACTCAGCAATGGGAAAAATTTAGGATTTTTACCTAAATTTGATTGATGAATTGATTGATTGCTTTGTTAAATGCAGATCGCATAAATATATATTAGACCTGATCTCCTCAATGGACTGATGCATTACCACAGGTCTGCTCATCACTGCTTGCAGATCAGCATATTTCCTCTGCTTCCCTCTTCTGCCCTCTCCCAATCGCATTAGTCCTCCGTATATCTTTTAATGATAAGGAGATGCAACCCCACACCTTGCAAGGGATGCCTCCCTTCAAGGGTAATCACAACTTAATATGGTCAGCCCTGTCCTTCAAATAATAAAACACTATCATTTATCTTTAAGTCAGCCTCTTTAACAAGACATGTATGATTTTATTTTACAAATCATTTGTAGGTGGAGGTCGGCCAAGCAAACATGTATTTTATTTATTTCTCAAAGATGGGTGCCAAGCTAGGTCGGCCCAACAATCATTTTGATCATTTTGATTTAAACCACTGCTTTTGTTTATTAATGCTTCTATTTAATTGCTGCCACTTATTATTTGCTTTATATTCCTGTGATTTGTAATAATCCTATGCAAGGCATGATAGTCTGCCCTTCCCAGAATTGTTTGTCCTCAAGCAAAGATCAAATATAGGGTGATTCAGCTGTACTACTCTAATAAAATATCAAGTTGTTAATTTGAATACCTTAGGGCCCGTTTGGTTGCTGGAATACAACCGGAATACGAATTGAAAAATAGAATTTGTTTTGTACTCTCCATTTGGTGCGCCAAATTGGAATTGGGAATAGGAATGCATATTTCCATTTTGGCCCCAAAATGAGCATATGTCCATTCCCAAAAAAAACCTATTATTAGAATAGGCTATTGCTATTCCCATTTTGACTTTTTCTTATTTGATAATATTTTAAATCCACTACATTTTGACTTCCTGCTCAAGCTCCCCGAGATTAGAGATCATTGCCTATTTTGACTTCCTACAGATCATTGCTGATTTTGACTTCCTACAACATTTGCAGCGCTCATACCATATGATTGGGTCCATGTTGACCAGTTGAGAAGAGGGAGGAACTTTTATCTTGAATGACTGTGTTGGCACTAATATGGATTTATAGTGCAGAAGCTTGGATCAAAATCAGGGCAAGGATGGCCCAATTTGGAGGGAGATGGCCATAGTTTTAGCAGAAGGCCTGTGATGGCAACGACAGAGATTGAGAGAGATGCCCAATCATTAGGCTCGTTTCTGACCAGATAAGCCTTTGTTTTCAATACAAATGTGCAATAGTCAGCGAAGAATGCAGAGTGTCGTTGTATAAATCCAGCTCCAAACATGGCGGTTTGTGTGACGGTGGAAACGGGTGCTAGTTCTTGATTAGACTACCATGGGTAACACTCAAGCTCCATGTCTTCTATCAAATGTGCAATTTCAAAGGAGTGTAGGTGATCATTTTGAGACTTGTGGTATCGTGCATGCAATATATGGCTTCCCCTTTATGCTACCATTAAAATGAAAGGCTTGATTTCCTTATATACCCGCATCTAGAGCTTTCTAAAATTGAGAAACCTTCATACATCTTTGTGAGGAAGTGCACTAATGTTCACATTTATCCAAATGACACTATTGTGTATAACATTTTTATGTTACCACCTAATTGATTAAAAAAAGTTTAAATAAATTAAATTCCTATTCTCTATTCCAATTCTAGTTTTATATAACGAAACACGGGATTAAAATATTTCCAATCAAATTCCAAGTGAACCAAATAGGACTAGAATTGCAATTTCCAATTCTCATTCTCAATCCTCATTCATGTTCCCATTTTCAATTCTAATTCCCAGTTCCTATGCCAATAACCAAATGAGCCTTTAACAAAGGTATTGAATATTTGCTAGGGTATTGAATATTTGCTAGGTTTGTCATTGAAAACAAGTTTTCTCTCAATTTCATTCCACATCATTTGTAAATGGAAAAGACCAATTTGGATTGAGCCTGTTTGTGCAATATTTACACATGTATTACCTAAAAAAAACTCTTCATTATTCTCATATTCTAGATTAACTAAAAATAAAAATCTTGTGATTACAAGAATATGTTTATAGTAATCATTCTATTGTTTGTTGTGTACAAAATTACAAATGTCAAATATTATTATGGACAATAATCGATTTATTATGGACACTTCACCCAATGTTTTTCTATATGACAATAATTATCAATTATAGTTTAATGTATTTACTATTTAGTATATTTATTGGATGTTTATAAATATATATTTTAGTAATTTACTTTTAGATGTATCAAATTTTAATAAATCAATACAAGTTCCATGAATTTTTTTATTTATAAATCTTGCTATATACAATTATAATTTTATTAACAATGAGAGAACAATCATTTACAAATTTTATATTTTTGAATGTTTTGATAAAAGTGTCAATTTATTGCTGTTTTATCCCAATATTTTATTGAATCCTTAGTTTTTACATTTTTTGAGCTAGCTGAATTGTTGTTGAGTCTAAGATTTTTAGCTATGATTTCACAAGGAATATCGAGCTATGACAAATTCCATCCCTTGGGGTGATCATTATTCCACAAGTACCAAGAATGTCCAACAATGAACAATTCCATCCCTTGGGATAATCAATATTCAACAAGTGGCAGGAAAATCCAACTATGACCAGTTCCATCCCCTAGGGTAATCATTATTCCACAGGAAGCGGCAATGTCCAACTATGACCAATTCCACCCCTTGGGGTAATCATTATTCCAAAATTTACAATAAAGCTCTTCCACAAATCTGCGATAAAGTCCTAAAAGAATCTGTTGTAAAGGTTTCTATAATCTAATCAAAGATTGTTATACGGTATCCACAATCTCTTCTCAAAAGTCGGTTACAAACTCTTCATTTACTTCATCTTAGATATTCATATAATATTCTCTCTTAATCTAGTGTATATATTTTGTCAAACCTCAACTCATCAATTTGTCAAACTATATTTGGCAAGAGAAGTTGTTGTTAAACAGTTATTGATGTACACTTGTATTATTCAATAAGGATAGTACTGAAGTTGTTTGGACAGTGGTTCATTCTATCTTCCTTTGAACTCCTAACAGGGATTCAAAGTCTCCTAACAAGGAGTCATATATATTAATTATATTTCATTGACTCCTAACAAGGTCCATCCTTTCACAAGGATCATTTATATTAGTACATCATGTTGTGGGCATCATTCCCATTGAGGTTTTTCCTCTTATCAAGGGTTTCCCTAGTTAACAAATCCGGTGCTATTGTGTATGGTTATGTTTCTATGGTTGTTGCATCTACTATTTACATGTTTCAGAATTAATAAGCATATTGAGAGTTGTTTTAATTAGATACCTGGTCCCCCCCTCTCAGTTATCTTGGTAGACTTTACTTTCTAACAATTGGTATTAGAGCTTAAGGTCCTTGAAGGAAAAGCTTAACAACTTAAGGAGATCTATGGCGCACTTCAAGAAAGAAAGTTTGAAGTTTGATGGAGTCAACTATGACAGTTGGAAAGAAAAGATGAAGACACGTCTGCTATGCATGGTTTCAAGTTATTGGTTGATGACTACAAAGGAAAAGGATGCAATTAAAGAAAACAAACTTAAGGGTTGTGAGGAATCTCAGAAAGACACATTCATGTGCAATATGCTTGCTAGAGAGGCACTATTATCAGCTCTTCCTAAAACTGAATTTGGTCAAGTAAAATCTTTAAAACTTGCTCATGAAGTTTGGAATGTTTTGCAAAGTACATTTGAAGGTGATAAACATGTTCAAAAGGTTAGATTACAGAATTGGATATTCTTATTTCAAGATGCTAAGATGATGGAAGATGAATCTATAAGAAGTTACTTTGGTAGAATATCAGAGATTGTTTTGAAATTAAAACTTGGGGAGAAGAGAAATCAGAAGATGAAGTTGTATGGAAGATATTGAAGACTTTGACAACTACATACAAATAGACAACACAAATGATTGACAAGTTATTCCCTACATATCTGATTTTACAAGAGAGACTCTTCTTGGGAGATTATAGTCAGCTGAAATGTGGATGAGATGGAGTGGAGAATTGTCTAGAGTAGGAACTGCTTTCAACGCATTGAAAGACACACCTATGTTGACAAAGAGTGCAAGTACAAGTGACATTATGCTAGTAGCAACCGAACAAGAGTAGAAGAAAAGAAGATTGAGGAAGGACTTGCCCTACTTATGAAGAGAGAACCTAAAGGTAACAAAATCTTTAAGTGTTGGACTTGTAATGAATATGATCATTATTCTTCTAAATGTCATAAGAGATTAATGAAGTTTAGAATGCCCTATAATTCAAGAATGCCTAAGGATTGCCTTTTTGCAGATGAGGAAGAATTTGAGTCTAGAGTGGAAGAATTCTTGAGAGAAAGTGATGAAAAAATAGGATTTTTTGCTATTAAGTAAAAAGGCTCTAAAAAATACGAAGTTAGAGAAGAAAAATCATAGGTATCACAAGTTGAAAAGAAGAAATCTGATTGAATTATAAATAGTGGTTGTCCTCATCACATGACTAGAGATATGAATAAGTTTGTTCAATTCAATAGCTATGATGGAGTAGTTATAGTTGGAAATAATGCAATCTGTCATATAAAAGGAAAAGGATCTATTACACTTGATGGAAAGACTAACACTAATGATGTTTACTTTGTGGATAGTTTGAAACATAATCTTTTGAGTGTTGGACAGCTAGTTGACAAGGGATATTTGTTGCAGTTTACAGAGAAGACTTGCATTATCAAAGATAAAAATGGCACAATGATTGGTGTTGGTACAAGGACAAGAGGTAATGTATTTCAATTGAATCCTATTGAGATGACATATTTAGTTGCTAAGGTGGATGATAGTTGGTTATGGCATAAGAGGTTTTGTCATATCAAGTTTGATAACATTGTGAAGGGCAGTACTACATTTGTGATTAGAGATTTGCCTAAGATTGTGAAGCCTGCTAACATGGTATGTTTGGAATGTGTAATGGCAAAATAAAAGAAAAGTTCATTTCCAAGAAAGAAATTTAACACTTGAGTGAAATTGGAAATTGTACACACAGATTTGAGTGGTCCTACAAAAAGAAGAGCATTCTATGGTGGAAGGTATTTTATGATTCTTGTTGATGATTTCACTAGAATGATGTAGGTAGTATTTGATAGAGAAAAATCTGAAGCTTTTGAGAAATTCAAGATATTTAAGAGTGGAGTTCAAAATGAATCTAGTTTGAAGATTAGATGTTTGAGATCTAATAGAGGGGGAGAATTTACTTCAACTGAGTTTAACAATTTTTGTGAAGGTAATGATATAAAGAGATAGCTTTCAAACCCTGAGATACTTGAACCAAATGGGATAATAGAAAGAAGGAATAGATCAATAATAGAGGTAGCAAGAGCAATGATGCTTGAAAACAATGCATCTAATATCTTTTGAAGAGAAGTAGTAAATACAGGAGTATACACTATGAACAGAGTACAAATCAGACAAGGCAGTGGTAAGACACCTTATGAACTTTGGTTTGGATAGGCACCTTCTGTTAAGTATTTCAGAATCCTTGGAAGTAAATGTTTCATTAAAAGAGATGATATTGGAAACTTTGATTCAAAAAGTGATGAAGGTATGTTTCTTGGATATTCATTGAAAAGCAAGTCATATAGATGTTTTAATCAGAGATTTAAAACTATTGTTGAGAGTGCTAATGTGAGAGTTGATGGAAAGTTTAGAATTCAAGAAAGGATATTTGATTACAATTATGATGAAGAGACTAATCCAAGGACTAACAGAGAGAATGTAGAGCAGGAATTGTTTTATGAGAGTGACACTTATTTGCAAACTGAAATTCAGAGAGAAGTACAGAGAGAAGAACCTAGGTCTAAACCTACAACTGAAATCTATTAGAGTAATTATTTGTTTACACTTATTAATTAAATCACTTTGATTTAATTAAATAAGTTTCCTATTACTCTAGTTTTCTTAAGCTATCTCTTAAGTGCATATAATTAATATTTTATATTAATTATAATGTGCAACCTAGCTTTTTCAGGCTTTAGGTTACCCTTTTCGGGTTTCGATCTCCTTTTATAAGGATTGATCTCTTTGCAATTAATTAATCCGTTGAATAATCTTTTCTTCATCTGAATACAATTTGCATGTTTTTCAAATCAAACCCTTGCCTCTTCTTGTCTTTTTCTTCTCCGTGACAAGTTTTGTACATGCAAGTATTCTTGGGCTTCATGGATTTGATTTGCATATTTGCTCAAATCCTACATGGTATCAGAGCCAAATCTATTGTAGCTTGTTCGATATTTGGAAAAAAAGAGAGAACAAGGGTTTGGCAAATCAAATCTAATGTTTTTCGGATATTTTCTAAGAAAATAGGGGGTGACTGATTTTTGGAGCTTCTTGAGGCCAAACGAACATCACGGATGGATTCAAAAGGCGTCAAAACCCCCGTTTCCATATAAAGTTTGTTCGTTTTGGACAATGTTGCTCCGGGAGGCAAAAAAAATTTGCCCAGCAGGCATGTATGGCCTCTGGCACGCAATTCAAGACAGAAATTTCAAAAAAAATCACAAAATTTTTTTTTTTAAAGCGATTTTAACACCACCGCGGTTTTTTGACCACTAGCGATTACCACACGGCTACTACTAGTAGTCTGTCCAACAGCTCCACCGCGGCCCGCAGCGGCCCTCAACCCACCCACCGCCACTCCGCCGGCAGTGCGGTGGTGGTGATATTTTTATTATTTTTTAATTAAAAAATAATAATTTTTTGCATCTCTGCAGAGGCCCTATCAATTTTTTTCCATAACTTGAGCATGCGAACATATTTTTTCGATCCAAAAAATGCGTCAGAAAGCTAGTTCCAAGATGGAGACATTGGTGCAGGTGTTTTTGGGTTTTGATGCAATTTGGTTGCCTATTTTAGCAGTCAAAGCCGAATATCAATTTTTCACTCCGAGGGGCATATCTTGAGCATCCCATCTCCTTTTTTCGAAAACGTTATATTTTTGGAAAGCTAGTTCTGTCTACATTTCAGAAATGTTGTAATTCCCTTCAGATTTTGTCTCATGCTTTTTCTATCATGTTTTTGGTGTTTTTTCTCTACGGTGGATATCTTTGGTGATCCAGGTCCGAGAATCGTTTTCATGGCATGAGATCTTTTGTTTTGGGCTGTACTATCTTTTGGATCAACTTTTTTGCCTTTCTAATCATTGTTGATACCATTTCTAAGCATCTTTATGCAAATGCACTGAGATAAAGTGCCACTCCATGCGTTTCAGGATCCTTTTCATCATTATGATTTATTGTACTCGCACTATATTATAAAGTGCCATGGGGGAATAGTTGATTGCCATTTAGTGCCCTCTTCCTTTGTCAAGTGAGTGTCCTTTCCACAACATTAGCCCCATGATGTGTCAGTGACACGTGCCTTTATAGGTTTTTGTACCTCACTCTCGATGTGCCTAATTTTTCCTGTGTTGTAGGAGCTTTTTGGCCCATTTTCTCAGCTGCCTATCACCTCACCCTTATGTGCATTAAGGGGGGGTTCTTCTGTTGTTTCTAATGCTTCCTTGGTTCATTGGAGTGAGCTATGTATTCAGTATTTGATCCTATGTACTAGGTGATTGCAGTGGCTAGCTACCTATGCATTTTGGTGAGATGGATCATCTACCATATAGACACTCTTGGTTCGCAGCCTTCTATTCCCATGGAGTTTTTACAGATCAGCAGTTTCTTTTTGACAGAGTTTGCGGCTTCTTCATGCTTCAGTGGTTCAATTCTTGATCACTCTGTGTTCTTATGTTCTGGAACATTCTTTGCTATCTCTTTTTGGAGTAGGGTTTTTTCCATGTGGTTTTCTATATTTCTCTGTTTCATATAGATTTTGTTGTGATTGGGTACCTCATCAAGCCTTGTTGTTAGGACCTATTTTTCTGCTTTCATAGTTGTAATAGGTTAGCTTACCTCCTGAGTTTCGCTTAAGGGGGGGTGTTAAAGAATAATTATTTGTTTACACTTATTAATTAAATCACTTTGATTTAATTAAATAAGTTGCCTATTACTCTAGTTTTCTTAAGCTATCTCTTAAGTGCATATAATTAATATTTTATATTAATTATAATGTGCAACCTAGCTTTTTTTAGCTTTAGGTTCCCCTATTCAGATTTCGATCTCCTTTTATAAGGATTAATTTCTTTGTAATTAATGAATCCGTTGAATAATTTTTTCTTCATCTAAATATAATTTGCATGTTTTTCAGATCAAACCCTTGCCTCTTCTTGTCCTTTTCTTCTCCATGACAGGTTTTGTACATGCAGGTATTCTTGGGCTACGTAGATTTATTTGATTATAATTATGATGAAGAGACTAATCCAAGGACTAATAGAGAGAATGTAGAGCAGGAATTGTTTTATGAGTCTGACACTTATTTGCAAACTGAAATTCAGAGAGAAGTACAGAGAGAAGAACCTAGGTCTATACCTATAGCTGAAATCAAAGCTGAAGCAATGACACCTAACCAAAATTTGATAAAGAATTGCCTTGTTAAACAAATCATTGGAAGCAAAGATAGAGGAGTTATGACAAAATAAGGTACACGAAGAACTATGTTTAGTTTCTTAAGTTGAATCTAAAAATGTTGATGAAGCTCGTAAAGATGATTATTGGATTAAAGCTATGAAAGAAGAACTATAGTAGATTGAAAAGAACAAAACATTAGAATTGGTTCCTAGACCTAAGGATAAAAAATGTTGTTGGAACTAAATGGGTATTTATTAACAAGATGAATGAATAGGGTGAAATTGTAAGAAACAAAGAACGATTGATATGTAAAGATTATTAACAACAAGAAATTGACTTTGAAGAAACTTTTGCACCTATTGCTAAATTAGAAGTAGTAAGAATGTTTTTGGCATATGCAGCTAATACGAATTTCACAGTTTATCAAATGGATGTCAAATCAGCTTTTCTAAATGGAGAGAAGAAGAGGTATGCATTGAGCAACCTGATGGTTTTCCTTTCACAGACAAAGAGGATATGGTTTGCAAATTAAAGAAGGCATTGCATGGACTGAAACAAGCACCTAGAGCTTGGTATGCAAGATTGGATAAGTATTTGACAAGTTTGGGATTTGTGAAAGGTAATGCTAATAGTAATATATATTTGAGAAAGAATGGCAATGGCTTATTGATTGCTGAAGTATTTGTGGATGCCATTATTTTTGGAGGTAATGATGGAGCAAGTAAGGTATTTTTAGAAGAAATGAAGGAGTTTCAGATGCATATGATTAATGAGATGAAATACTTCTTGAGATTGCAAATTGTACAAAACAAAGATGGCATTTTCATATCACAAGCTAAGCATCTTAAAGACTTGTTGAAGAGATTTGGATTATAAAGTTGTAAACCTATTGGAACAGCCATGGTAACTAAATATAAATTGTCTAGCAAAGACGAATCCCCTATTGTTGAACAAAAAAAGTACAGATCTATGATTTATGGATTGTAATACTTGAAACACACTAGACCTGATATAGCTAGTGTAGTTGGAATTGTGACAAGATTTCAAGTAGATCCTAAAGAGACACATTATGCAGTAGTAAAAAGAATTTTTCAGATATTTGAAAGGCACACTTGATTATGGGTTATGGTATGACAGATCACATGATTTCACTTTATGTGCGTACACTGATGTTGATTGGGCAGAAAGTGTATATGACAAAAAGAGCACCAATAGTGGAGCATTCTTCTTGAGAGGAAGATTGGTTTCTTGGCTAAGCAAGAAACTGGATTGTATTTCACAAAGTACAAAAAAACTAGTGTATGTAGCAACAACCAATAGTTGTAATCAGATTATTTGGATGAAGCAAATGTTGAAAGACATTGGAATTGAGTTTACAGACCCTGTTATCATACATTGTCATAGCACAAGTACAAATGTCAAAGAATCTAGTGTTACATTCAAAGACAAAGCATACATCTATTAAGTATCACTTTTTGAGAGAGAAAGTTGCAGAGAAGGAGATCAGATTGGATTATGTTAGCAAACATATTTACAAAACCTTTGGTGAAGGAGACATTTGAGCACTTGAGAGGTACACCTAGAGGTACGCCCCAACCTACTTTGGAGTAGTTGATGCAGAAACTACATCAATCCACTGGTAATAGAGCACTATTTCTTTATCTAGATTGGATGCCTGATCCTTCTCCTTTGGGAGAGTATTTGTGTTTGAGCTAAGTCATGAAGGACTCTTTGTACTGGTATTTAACAGTGTCTTTGAACACTTGAGCTTATTGCAGATCATACTTAGAGAATTGACATAATGATACCTTTTCATTGATGTCAATAGGGGAGAGTAACACATGAAAAACATCTGATGGAAGATTATCCTTTGGGGGAGAGATATCCTAAAGGAGAGATTCTTGTTGATTAATGAAGAGGTTTTGAAAAGATGTTGATGTATGGTGGAGATTAACACCTTCCTTGTGCATGTTGGTTACAAAACAAATGACATTCATGGACAGAATGAATGGGGGAGCATATGCAACAAAGATATATTTGGTATTCATGGAACTTAGATGTTTTTCATCTATGTTGCCATCAATGCCAAAGAGGGAGACTGTTAACATGTATGTTGATGACATTCCTACAGGGGAGTATCCTAGTAGTGTTGGAGACAAGATGATTCAATGGTTGTCTGTTGCATTCATGACAAAGTGTGTCATTGATGTCAACATACTAGTTATTCTGTGAAGACTGGCAGAGTAGTAGACAGAGTTTGGCTTTGCGCAGTTCGAGTGAAGGTCATCTTATGTGCATGTAGGATTATGTTCCAAAGTATGTCTAGATGCTACAGTTAAGAGCGCATACAGAAATATAACGATTGGAGAGAGTTATGAAGGATTTGGTGAAGGTAGCTTTCAGATGGCATTTCTGGAAAGCGAGTACTGATGTTTGGATTTTATCTCCTAACAGAGATGGAATCTGGTTGAGTGATCTTAGACAAAGGTTGAAGACATGTTGAAGATACTTTATTTAATCATGCGTAATCAAATGATCAACGAGTGGAAAGTTATGAAGACTGTGAGCCGACAGATTACTTGTAGTTGTGAAAAGATGTAATGTTGTAATGTATTGTGTAATGTAATTGTTGTCTATCAGGATTGCGCCTTTAGCAAGATGAAATATCTAGCTATCCTGTTGAAACATGGAAACTCTCTCAGGTGGTGGGTTGTCCTAAAACAAGAAATGAATCTCTGGAAGCTAGGCCAGTTCCTATATAGTGATCACCGAAAATTTTAATTGTATGTGGGAAAAGGGATGAGAAGTGAATTAAAAAATAATGGATACTAAACCTAAATGAGGTGATACACTGTAATGTCCCCATTTTTAGCCAGTCCTTGCAGTTGGTCAGGTTAATTCACCATCACGACCCTCATGAGCTGATAGTAGGATTTAAGGGTCTTAATTGTGTGGTTATAGGTTTTCCAAGGCTTTCCAGCAACCTATGGTGTGTTTTGGCTCCATTTGAGGGACTTACTATTTATAGTAATCAATCTGTTGATTCTAATGAGCTCAATTGAGTCAGAGGTGTTGGAGGATGCTCATCATCAGGATCACTTTGGTGTTGTCAGATTTCAATTCAGATGCTTTTTCAGTTGTTTTCGCAAGATGGGTGAATTATTATTATTATTCATCTAAATATGCTAAGGTTGTTATTTTTATTAGTATTGTTGGTGGGTCACCTCAGTATCATAGTTTGTTGGAACCGGGACGAAAAGTTTTAAATCATGGGAACAAGAAACAATGGCCTTACATGTTAGAATTTGAAGTTATGGTGGAAAAAGTCATTTTCAAAGCCAAAAGCAATTAATAAATTAGTTTATAATGAAACTTTATTATGTTTTAATGTTGTGTGCATGAAGCTTCTTAAATGAAGTTTATTTGGGAAATTTTGTGCCATTTGGAGATTATAAATATGAGCCCATTTGATAAGTAAAGCATTCGATTGATTATTTTCTTTTGTTGCCTGTGAAGAGTTTTTGAGTTTGCCGATTTCTTTGCCCTTGCTGAAGTATAAGGGTTTGGAATTAAGAAGTGCCTAGTAATTCATAGCTGAGGTTGTGTGAATTAATTCTAAGAATTATCTTAATTAAATTATAGTATTTCACGACTGTTATGTACTGTACCTAGGAATTTCATTGTGGCTAGAGAATTTCTGATTTGGAACGCCATTATTGTCTGTTGTTTGGCGTGGTTAATGTACTATGGCTATCGTCCCTATATTTGGCATCGATTTCAAACTTTGTGGAAGGCTGCAATCAATTATTGAAGGACAGCAATCAAGTTTTAAAGCACCTGCGATTATAAGTGAGGAGCATGTATTTCTGAACCTGTGAGTAAATTGGATTATTTCTTGAGAGCTGCAATCCATATTTCATCTATTAGAAGTCAATTTCTAGGTTCATTATTGCATTCTTGTTAATTTCCAAAAGTCAATTTTTAAATTGGATATTAGTAGCATTGCCATCAATTATAGAATTACTTTTGAATTGTTTCATGGTGTTCATTTGTCCAAATTGATAAAGACTTAATCAATTAAAATTGTGAGCAGTTGGCTGTGACTTTAATGCATTATTTATTGAGTGATAATAATTTGCCTACCAAATGTTTGACAAAATATCAAACTGTTAATTAGTGAAAGAAATTGATGTTTGATTTAGCTACACCCAGACAGGCTTTTTACATACACCAATGATTTGTATGCAACTTCAATTTAACTAACATCAATTACCTAAGATACTAATGATTCACAATACTCAGAGAAACGTGCAACTACAAAAGTGATTCTATGCAAGGACCCGAAATCTTTTGCTTTGAAAGGAAAACGTAAGCTTTACCAATTTTCTGCAAAAAGAATAAGGACACAAACAAAAACCTGAAATTACAAGTATTGAGATTTTAACACGCAATAAGGAATATAGCTTTAATGAAGGATAAACACAACATAAAAGCAAAGAACCCACAATATTGCACAAAAATCAATGAGAAGGAACTGCTGAATTTGTATAACCAATGCTAAAAAAATCCTTGCTACAAAGTGCTCTTACAATCAACTCAAAATTTGCAATGAGCAAAAATCCGAATGAGAAAGAAGTTTCTCATAATGAGGTGAAGGTACAATAAATAAAGCTCAAAACCCTAATTCTGATCTCAAAAATATGCATGGAAAAAATGAGTCAAAACTAATCCAAATTGTGAAAAACTACTGAAAACTGTCCTCAACCACCTGTCCCACTGATAGCCAACTGAAAAACTGCCTCTATTTCCTCAAAACCATGCACAAAACCCTAGTTCGGATCTCAAAACCAACCCAAGAATATAGCATATGAAACTGCTCAAAAATATGCAAAATATGCATAAAAGAGGCTCCCCAAGTGATATGTAACTAAAACTAGTCTCAACTGCCCCATTACTGACAAAAATAGTACAAAAATGCTCTCAACTGCATGAGAAAATTAAATTGCCCTTGACTGAAAAAGAACTCTGTGTGACGTTCAGTTAACTGAAACAACCTTCCTAATTGAACTCTATGCTCAACTGAAAGTGACTGGAATTTATAATAACTCCTCGATTAAGTTCTTTTGCATTTTAAAACAATTATTAATTCTTAGTTTTTTATAGTTTTAACACTTCAGAATTTTAATTTTACAATGTGAATGCAAAGAACTTAGTTCATTAATCACAATAATTTGATATCTATTCAATAATATTATTATTATTTAATAAAAAAAATTAAAATGTTTTTGTGACTAAGTGAATTAATAAATCTTTTATCATTATTTTTTGTTTACATATCAAATGATAATCAATAAAATCATTTAATATATTAAAAAAAAAATTTAAAAGATTTATTAAACTAAAATACACCTCCCTTATATATGGACCCAAAAATATATCAAACTAAGTTCAATTTATACAATGCAAAAGGTGAAAGTTAAGAGTTATTGTTTCATTTTATTCAATGCATTTTTCTAAAGGAGAAGAAGGGTTTGGTAAACCCTAGCCACACCATGCTGGTTCTGCGAGTTTTGCACTTTGCTCTGGCTTTTTATGGTCTTTGTCGTTTTTTGGAGCTAGACGTTGGTCTTTGCACCTTTGATGGCTCATTGTAGCCATGAACGACATTGGGTTGGGTCTTCATGCGGGTTATGTCGTGAGTGCTACGCTATTTCAAGAGTCGTCTTCTGGGTTTGCACAACACTATGCTTACTGGTTATTTTCCGTGAACTATTATTTTCGTGGCTTTGTTCTAGTACCGTGAGCTTTGTTCTTTATGCTGAGCAATTGTCATAAGTTTCTTTTATCATTTTTATGCTATTTGCTAAAAAATATGGGTTTCTCCATCTATTTCATGGGTTCCTGTTGTTATTGCTTGCTCCATTTGTTCTCCTATTTTATGCCATGAGTGCTTGGTGGTAGACATTTGCTATGGCTGCTGATGCTTGTTGTAATTGTTCTTAATCTCCATTTCGTAAAAGGTTATTTTGATTGCGGCAAAATTTCAAGACAAGGGATTGTCTTGTTTCTTCATATTTTGATATGATAGTTTCCTTATAGTCCACATGACCTTTATATGGCTGAGTTGTATCCTCTAAATTTGATGGCTGCTATTCTCTCTTTCATGGCATGAGGGTTTTTCTTCATGCTCGTGGCATGATAGGTCTGTTGTTGCTAAGGCAGATATTGATTGTAGATTATAACCCCCTTCTAAGATTACAAGCATCTTTCCATTTGATACACTAGTTAACATTTGAGCCATGTTTGCAAAACCAGCCAATGTGACCTCACAGCAGCCAAGTGGATCACCCTTTGCAGCATCAAACCCAGCCGAAATTATTGTTAAATCAGGTGCAAACTGGTAAGCTCACTTGCTGATCCACTTCCAGGATAAAAATGCCCCCCTTCATGTCTATGTAAGGAGATATAGAGGACTGATTTATGGAATAAAAAATCTCATGTACCATTCCATGGTGCGCAACCCAATCAACAATTAAAACCTTCTTCGCTCCTGCAGCACAGGAAGCCATTACAGCAACTGCTGCATTGTTCTGAAGACAGAATCTTTTACCCCTGCATGATGACCAGGAGGTCTTACAAGAGCAAACCCATTCTAAGCTTGGCCTGTCATAATTGTTGTTACAAGGTCAGCACATATATCAGCTGCAGGAGCTAAATGTCTATTTGCATATGTATCTGGAGTGAAGTAACTTTTCATTTTGCCGTAGCATAACATCTCATTATTGCAATAATGGTACTTTTGGATTTCAGTGTCACGATATTTTTTAAAGTCTTCTTCAATGTGTTGTTTGCTTTATATTTTGCATACTTCCAGGGTAGCACTGTGATGGGTTATGATGAGTATTGTGTCTTTTTATTTCAGATTTATTAATCACTCGTGCATTAAAATGTACAATGCAAGAACATTTCTCCTATTGTTACCGCAGTCCCTTGCTTATGGAGTACTGAAACCTCCTATTTTGCACATTATCTTTGATTGTTATGATCAATAACACCCCAACTTTCATATGCACAAGAACTTGTCCATATTCATTTTGCTCATACACTTTCTATAACACAGCACCTTTTGTACCTACCAAGTTAGATTTCAGTCGCATGTTTTACAACCATTTGCTTATGCTTACTAGAAATTCTTTTGGATACATTCCCTGATCTAACATTATTGTTCCATCTTCTTTCTTTGTATCTTCCATATACTTCCTTCCCTAGCTTTTCATGTAGCTTATGTTGTTTAGTTAGTTGATTCCACATAGCTGCCTCTATAATCATGATACTTTCAGTCTTGCAATTTCGTTTAAAACAAAAGGTTTCAAGTCTCAAAGTCTTGTCCCTTTAATGTTTAACTCATCTAATCTGTATACGTATATAAAAGCAAAAGGTTTCATGTAAAGAAGATCATGTCCCTATAATACTTTTGTCTTCAATCGTCCTCAATTGCTTCATGATTTGATTGAAAGGTTTTACACTTGTAATTGATGTACATCCCTTTATTTTAATCTCCTCAAATCTGTAGTCGGCTGCTTTGGTTCAACCAGAAGGTCCCATACTTGTAACATATGTATGCCCCCTCAACGGTCTCCCCAATGTCTTTGCCCCTACATGACTCAATTGAAAGGTTTCATGCGTGTCTCCTATGCATGATCCTTCAACAACCTCAAACTTCATACCTATATCTGCACATGAAACAAACTTATTAGCATAAAACCTGCTTTGTTTTCAGATATTTCTCTTGCCCTTGCATCTTTTAATGCTTTTATCTAAATAATCATGTTGTAGGAACACTAAGTAGTGTAGAGATAATTGGAATGGTTCCCATTGCTCAGTTCGTATGAACTGGCCCCCTTCTTTACATTTTCCAGGTGTATTCAAAGATGGAGATGTGGACTCAAATCTTCTTCAAAATTCAAATCAACGACCTTCCATACAGGCAATGGGGGTTTTTCCCCTTATCTCTCTAGTACTTTTCTATTTATGCAATGTGTTTATTTAGATAGTGTATTAGGAGCTGCCACGACTTGTATGGTATCTAAATGCATTGTATCAAGTACTGTATAAAATTTGAACATTTTGTACCTTATAAAACAATTTTGAAATATATTTCAATAAAAGTGTACTATTTTGGTACTTGTATGTAATTTGAATTAAAATGATCAATTTCTCTTGTTTATTGATTTTTGTACTTCACATTCTGCATCCAAACCATTTTATAATATGCATAATCAACAACTTAAAACACATAGCGCAATATATAAGCACTTTTAACATAGTAACTTAGGAGGTAGGCTAAATTCATAACAGTAATATCTTAAGTTGGTTGTATATTATTATTGTAAGTTGAGAAAGCCTCAAGGCCGACTCAATAATTTGTTTTAGGACTTGGTATAAAGGAAAGATGTTTTCCTGGTTGTAATCATTAGTGAGATCATTTTTCATGTTATGTGAACTTGAGAGTGAGATCCAATGCAGATAATATGATATTGTGTATTGTGCAAGCTTACATGCAAATATCTTTTAAATCAGAGTAGAGGTTTGTGCAATTGAGGCACAGCGACCTTACAAGGAACTGTATTTGGAAAGAGAAGTTGTTGTTGGACAGTTGTTAATGTACACTTGTATTATTCAGTGAGGATAGTAATGAAGTTGTTTGGACAGTGGGTCCTTCTATCTTCCTTCAACTCTTAATAGGATTAGCACAACTCCTAACAGGGTTGGAATCTCCTAACAAGGATTAAAAGTCTCCTTACAGGGACTCATATGTATTGATTGTATTTCATTGACTCCTAACAGGGTCTATCCTTTTATAAGGAACATTTATATTAGTACATCATCTTGTAGGCATCATTCCCATCAGGATTTCCCCTCTAATCAAGGGTTCCCTAGTTAACAAATCTGATTTTATCTTTCTATGGTCGTTGCATCTATTGTTTACATGTTTTGGAATTAATAAGAATATTGAGAGTTATTTTAATTAGATAACTGATTCGCCCCCCCCCCCCCCCCCCCCCTCCCTTCTCAATTATCTTGGTGGACTTTACTTTCTAACAGAGATCTTCTTGGGGTTGCACTTAACTATTGTATAGCTACTGTAAGTTTTTGAAGAACATTGGCTACCCATTCCCGTCTTTTTCAAATTCCTCGTAAAGTATCTCTTACATCCCTAGCCACATCTTGTGGTGGGATATTGTTCCTTCCATCAACTATTGTTGCAACCTATTTAGCACTGCTAGAAGCACAAATCGAACCCGATACAGTTTTACCCTCGGGTGGTGGTTGCCAAGTCTTGCATAGTTCCCTCGGATAATATCTTCTTCCCCTATCACTTGGTTCCATCAACAATTTGATATAAACCCAAAGGTTGGCGGGGTACTAATTTCTCATTAATAAAATTGTGATATGCCCCACTTTTCACTAGAGAGATCACCCAATGTCCTCTAAAGGCACTATTGATTTCAAATGAACAGTGCTCGAAAGCTTGAAAGATAGTTGGCCAAAGTTTTGTGCTCCTCATCATTGTACTTTCCCTTCTTGCTAGATTTTCCTTTGTTTCTTCGTCAAAAGTTGCTTCCATGTTATGATCTGGCTTCTTTTCCAACGTATGTGTCCATGTTCCCATGGTTTTTTTTATTTGAAGCACAAATTTCTCCTTCTCAGATCATCGCTTTATTTTTTGACGTTCTCACTATTGCAAACATGCTCATGCTTCTATAGTGATAATGGTCTTTCCTCTTAAAATTCCTCTTATGCTTATCTTCTTTATGGGGATACTTAGAGCATGACCTTGATGCAAAGCTTTTGGGCTTATCTTTTGACAGGTGCATATTAAATTTCATTGTCTTTTGAATTGCTCCCTCCAAGTTTGTTGGGTCTGTGACAATTATTATGCTTTGGATTGACTCTTTCAAGCCCTCCAGAAAGAGGTAGGTAAGTCTCTCTTGAGAGATTTCTAGTACCATGATGAAGAAATTTTGAAATTTGATAAAAAATTATTCCACTATTTTTGTTACTTTAATTGAGTTAATTCCTTGAGATATCATTGTGGATGCCTTTGATTGAATCTTTTGATGAGCATGATGGTACTTGAAAATTTTGTCTCCATTTTTTGATATTTTCCCATCCTTTACGCTATTTATTAGTGACTAAAATTTCTATACTTTTAGGTTTCTTAAAGGACCACAAGCATATGAATCTGCAAGCAAGAAACACGTTGGTAATAGGTTCAATGTGTTGATTCATATTACACCACCTTACAACGATAACTTGGAGTGTCCATAAAGAAACCAAAGATGTGTATCAACATGGTCAACAACAAGACAACCTCATAACTCTTTCTCAAAAGCGACAGATTGGAAAAATGATCTCAACTACAAGTGGCTATTCAGAAAACAAAACTCACTCATAACTTCAATGCTGCAGTGAGAACAACTATAACAAGGTACCATCCAGGCAACATGAATTCAGAGACAAATGTATATAGAGACACAATCATGTAAGAAGAGCCTTCAGCAACAAAAGGCACTATTAAAGGCTAGTGATAGTCTTGATGGTAGATATCAGTCAGGATTAGTCTCATGAGAGCAGAAGAAAGGGAGGTTAGGAGGAAAAGTAATGAAGAAACATCAACTTGTATATATTCAAGCATATATACCTAGTGATTATTTATTATGCTTCAAGCAAGGATAAGGAGTATTGTCAAAACATGGCAATACCGGATAGAGAATTTACAATCTGAGAGGAGAAACCATAAGTGGGTCATCAATGAGAGTATTTGAACTTTTTACATACGTATAATCTTTATTGGAAAGATTTGGAATCATAAGATATTTCTATGAAACAACAATAGTTCTGTCAGATTTGTGTCAGTGATGTCAAATATATATGCTAGAACTATTATATACAAAGAACTTATAATCATAACTCTTCAGAAATGTAAGTATAGAATTTTGGTTGTTTCGGCAGCTATGCTTCAGATTTATCTCCAACGTTTTGCGCATTTATTCCTCTATGCCAAAAACAATTTTGATGTATGGCAAACATTGGACATCAAAATTTAGAAGTATATTAGATAATGAATGATTAATGATGGAAGCTATGGAGCCCCAACTAGCATTACTTTTGATAGTCCAAAGTGCAGATAAGAGATGCATCGTTGGAGATTTGTGGCGGCAGTGAGAATCTTCAATATTGTCATAAGCCATAGAGCACATGTTTAAGAGCGATGGCATCAAGAACGAAAGACCATCATCAGCACCAACCCGCATTGAGACAGTGGTGTGATTAGAAGAAGTCTCGATTACAAGCATACACTAAAACACGACCTGATGTGTTGCACACTGACCGACAGGAGTTATAAGGTTTGAAAATTTTAGGAAGTAAATGAGATACGTGTCTACATATCCACCATTGAATACCAAACTCTATACGGCAGATGAAAACACAGTATAATAGAGTGATTCAAAGCAAGTTTGTGTGTGAGGATTTCTCATCGCAGGAGCCATGTCAAGTGTATGAAAATAGTGGTAACACATTCACACATCGCAGCATATGGCCAAGAGTGCAATAGATATACAATTTTGGCTATCCACGTCAAAACTGGAAGTATTCACAACATTTGGAAGACACGCATTTGACCACTGTGGGTGCGGCTTGTATTATCAAATGTTCTTATTGAAATGAATGAATTAATGAATGCTTTTTAATGATGTCCACAAGACTAGAGGAGTCCAAGGGACCAAAGATCAACCGCACTAGGTAATTTCCAAATTTCTTTCCATTTCTAATCTTTTGGTATTGTATCTTAGCCAAAAAAATAATAGTTTGCTTTATCTTATCCTCTCCAAATAAACTATGCATGTTGTCTACCCTCAAGATGACATCATAGAGAGATCAGATGTTGAAGTATGCTGCACATTCTGAAGGAAAATGCCATTCCGTTTCAACCGCTCCAAACCTGCAAAATTTGCAAGTTCTCTGCTCCCAAGTCTCTTTGGGCCTCTTCCATCTTCTTGTCTCACACCTAAGGTGATGAGATTCAGCCCTCAGTTGTGCCACTAATAACCTTGCCTTTCCTTTAATAGCAGCCCCAAGGTACATAAATTTATGCTAGGTCATCAAACAATCAAGGCACCATAATCCAAAGTAAATTGAGTTCATGAAAGTATGTGATTAAGCCATAATATTAATAATCTCTATTATATGTAAATTCTTTATCATAGCTTATGAAGAGGCGTGATTAAGCAAATAGTTATGTCTATCAATAAACCAATAAGTATGACTTCTCATATGTGGGAAATGTCTCTTCATGAAATTTGAAGATATAAAATGGGATGAGAAGTGCCTTAAAAAAGAAGACATTTGAAAAAAGACACATATAGAGACAAGAAAAAGTATTTTACATTCAATTACAAGGAGGAATAAGGAGTTTTAAATATGAATTAAGATATTTTAATTTAATAATAAAATAAAGAGTCCTTTGTTTAATTTTATTGAAGGCATGGAGATTTAAACTACAATTGATTCGTCCTTTATAATTATTTTTTAAATTCTATAAACAATTTTGGTCGGATAAGTGGACGAGGTCATCTATCGTAGATATTGTGAAATATTTAATTGTTTATGAATCTGTGTCCACTCTGTCTCCACAGCCTTAGAAGTCAAAGCGCAATCTGGACTAGTTTAGAATTGCGTGTATATATATATTTGATCCGTCACATCTTGATTATTAGATTGTTTATAGTTTATGCGAATAGAACATTATAAAGTTTTACATTATAATCTTCATTTAGTTGACTCTGTTGCTCGAATAAGCTAAAGCACTTGTCTTTTTATCATTGAAGTCAGAAAATCTATAACTTCCTTCTTACAAACCTCAAATCCATTGTTAAAAACCTTATACGTAACATTCATTTCAAACTATCACATAACTCCATATTAATGGAGTTCAACGACTTTGCCAACCGAAGAACTCACCAAAGCTTAAATTCACTATAGAAAAGCCTTGAACCAAGCAGTCAGTGTTTGAGGTGAAGGTCTACCCGATTGGGTCCGCTTGGGTGTAGTGGAGCCTAAAGTTCAGAGGAATCAAAGTGATTCTCGTTTGTTGACCAAAACTGATTGTGGAATCCTATCGGAGAAGTGGCGAGCTCTTGGATTTCCAATCTGTGGTTTTGGGAACGAACAAAGCGTCTATGTAAACTTGTGATATGTGGTTACATGTTGACAACCTTGGATAATCAGGCCATGGTGCCACCACTCATGTGTTGATTTCATCAAATGGATAACTGCAAATTTGATGGCACTTTCCTCCATCATGAGGCTTAATGAAAGGTAAGTGTCCAAATCTTGGACCCATGAAAGTGTCATGAATTTTCCCAATCTATCAAAGCTAGGAAGGATTATCTTACTCACCCTTTCCATATCCCTTTTGGGTTGTCCCTTTCTTTTCTTAGTGGGGGCAGCTTTCATTTTGGCATAATAGTAATACTTAAAAGAGGCATCTCTCTTATATTCGAGATCAAGTCTAGAGTATGCTTCTACAATTTCCTCAACACTATCCATAGGTGGAATGTTTACTTCTTTCTCCACACGTTCCTCCCTAGGTAGGAGAGGAGGTATTGTTGACCTAGGGTCACATACCCTCGAGGAGATATTATTATTCTCAAAGTGGTTGGAGTTAGTGTCCCTTCCATTGGTTCAATTAGGTCAAGAATTATTGCTACTTATGTTTTGAATGGCTTAAAAGAGGATTTGGTTGGTTCTTTCATTCCTCTCATTTTGTTCCATGAGAGATTGAGTGGTTTGAACAATTTGTTCCATGAAGACCCTCAACTCGTTGCTCATTTGTTCACCCATGGTGTTGTTGGGTGTAAGATGGTCAACGGATGCAAGCTTTCTTCTTTCCCTTTCTAAAGCACTTTGGGCCCTTTGGCTTGTTTGCATCAACCACCCTTCACAGGGTGGTGGGAAAGATGCTCCAATAACCATTATAATGCCCCCTTCCTAATTTACCCTAGAATCACAATTGTAACAAATTAGGGTTAGGGTTGCACCTTACTAGTAAAATATCTATTCAAATAGTGTGATTCTATATTTGAAACTTATAATTATAACATAAGAAACATATACGCATGTATAATACATATTTTCTATTAGGGTTAGTCTGTAGCACATGATATTCATATAATATCTGTAGCATCATTTTAAATAGATTATAGTGTGGGAGAAGAAGCGTGATAGGTCCAGTCAAAGCCATCTCACACTAAGCCCAAGAGAAAACATTAGCCCTTTTGGCCCCAATAAAAGGTAACATGGACATCCACCTAGGGTATCCTACCTAGTGGAGAGCTTGTACCTACTTTTCATATCCATGCTTCATCTCCTAAGATTAATAGCCACTAGTATAGAATTGGAGAGGAGATCATTATGAAGGTTCCTCAATTGTCCTTTTTAGCCCCAAGAGCAGAGCTTTGACCCTCTTGGCTCCGATGGTAGGTAACATGAGCCCCTACTTGAGTTATTCTACCTAGATGGAAAACCTAATGATTCCCTCTTACACATCCTTCCTTCTATACATGATGGGTCTTGCATACAGACTTTTGACATATGGATTTTATATCGAATCATAAACATATATAAAGATAATTGATTGACAATAATGCATACGGAATATCAATACCACGAGAGCAATTGTTAGATCACTAGGTGTTAGTAATAACAATTTTGAAATGCCCTGGGGTCTATTGCTTTACTATGCCTGATCCGAATATTATCTTATTGTTTAATTCTTGTAGTCTCTTCTAATCTGATGCTAGCAATTGGTATGAAATTCCCAATTTCTAAGTCTGCTTCTTATTGTTGATTGTTGTGCCTATTTCCTGGATGATTCCTTAAAATGTATTCTTTAATGATTCCAGTGATGATCCTTGCTCTTGGTGTTGGAATGTCTCTTTATACTCTTTTCTTGGTGCTAGAAAGTCTTCCTATGAGTGGTAGTGATTGGGAGAGAAGTTCCTCTTCATGGTTGACCAGTGCCTCTTAATAACCCACCCTTAAGGTAATTGCTCTCCTTTATCTAACCGATGGTAATTGCTCCTCACTAATCCCCAATGATAACCTCATTTCAATTGGTCCTTGCTAGTTTTGATTAACTATTGATAACAAAGAGTGTGATCATTGTAACATGGAGAAAATCAAAATCTTAGGCTAATGTTGACTATTCATTTCTTAAAATGATGTTGACCCATGAGATGGGCATTGTAAAGCATATTGGTTGATTTCATATTCAAATCTATTACTCATGAGAGTCAGTGTGGGGGCATGGCACATTTTCCCTCTTCTTCCTTTGCACAGGTATTTGGAGACATTCAACTAGTTGGAAGCTTCCTTGTTTATCTTTATTGTTTCTCTTCCGTTACGAGCATTTACATCTCTGCTATATAGTATTTGTTGCTATATTTATGATTCTGGATTTTTCTTGAAGCACAAAGTTGGGTTTCTATGTTCTCTATACATCTCTTTGTTCGCAATTTGCACAAGATAGAAGCACATAGTGCTGTCATCCATGGTCACACTAGCATCCATGGCCAAGAAGTTCATAATTGGACCAAGAAATCTCAATTGTATGTACCTTTCATTCCTAGAATTAGAAACTTTTTTTTTTTCATCTATAATTAGATATTTCCACTAGATGAACTACTTGTAGATATTTGAATGTATGTGGTGTAATTGGCTCTCAAAGAAACATAGTTTTCATTTTGCAATCAAATTTTCTCCAATGCAGCATGATGTTATTTTGTATTCCATATGTATCAAATCCAAATTGAAAACACACTCTCATGGCTTTTTAGACTCATTTAATTTTGCATTTAAATTCTGCAACAAAATTGTTTAATTTGTTGATTATTGACAAAATTTTGCCAAGTTAAAAATTTTAGGCTTGCCAAGTATCTTCAAGTCCAAGTCTACAATTGTGGGTACTATAACTGCAAACACTTCATCCTAGTAACCAACACCTATCAATACTTTACTTTGGACTGCTTCTTCACCTTAATTTATACACCATCTTACAGCCCACTTCTTGCAACCACAATTCATTTACCAAATTCTGAGATATAAAATCAGTCTACAAAAAATGTATCCAAAAGAGAGTCTGCATTTTTGTACTTGATGCAGATTTTGATATGAAAGAGCTCCATCATCACTTCTTCCTCTTTTTCATTGAAGTGCACCCCCAAAAAATCCATCTACTTATGGAAAACACAACATCATCTCATCCAAATCAGAATCACTTTGAACCTCTTTCCCTTCGTTCATTACTACAATGTTATCCTCGTCCCTATTTCTCCGAGATAGCTATAAATCTGGATAAAGCCTACAACATTTATCTTCCATGTGCCTTTCATCTCCACAATGGACACCTTTAGTTTTGGTTTATTCTTTTCCTCTGTCCTATTGGACTATTGTTTTATCAATCGTGATACACTGATACACTGATAGCAGAGAAATTGCAGTGATAGAAAAATTAAACAAAAATTTCGTCATGTTGTGAAATAGACTGTGATTCATAGTTCATATAACTAACAATGACAGCAGAGTAGCAGCAATAAATTGACACTAAGACAAGGTTTTTATTTTATTGCTCAAACTTCAAAGTCTAAGTTCCTGGTAAATATGGTAGCATATGAAACTATAATGCTACTAAGTATAATTATGCCCCTCCTAGGTATCAATATCAAAAATACTCTCTAAATTTCAGTTAATGACTTAAGTTGTGGCTCATGCCAGTTGCTCCTCCCTGTCAGTCTATTTTAACATTTTCAAAATTAACATCCCAACATGCAATCAGAGGTTGTAAAAACTCAAAAGTCAATTGATTTTGAAGTTTTTAACTTTCAAGGCATTGTAAATTACATCTAGTTTCTCCACTTGTCCAGGGATAAGCATGTTCCTCTTAATTGATTGGATGAAGCTAGATGTGGACTAGTTCCTCTCTGCAATGGAGTAACTAGCAACCTATCAGAGTAGGTAAATGGAAATCTGCCTCGTCTCTGATGTAATCATTCCATGCCATGTCAAAAGTCCAATTGGGTCTTTTGTGCAAGAGTGAACTTCCATAGTTCCTGGTTTTCTAAATGTAGGACCTTGAAAATTGACAAATTGAATCCAAATCTTCCAAAGGTTTGTTTCCCTCCTCGGTGTTATACATCTTCTCAAATCCCTTCATAAACCCCTCATTTATCTCAGTATCAGCACATGAAAGAGCTCTTCCAAGACAAATTAGTTGCAAAGCACTAGGATGAAGCAGTATGTGAATTGTGTTCCACCTCGTTATGACAATAGGCTCGATATGCTCCTCATAGAAATGTAGCTCAACATCTGTCACAAGTTGGTTACTTCGTTTAATCAAGCATGTCATCAAATGAGCAAGCATTATCACTTATAGTGATAAATGATGGTTCGGACAACTCCATTTCAAACACAGAAGTAATGTCCCCTTTTTAATAGGATTTAATAATAAATAATACTAATAAAATTAAAATATAAAAGAACAAAAATAAATTATAAATTATAAATATAAAATAATAAAACTAAAATATAACATAATTAGATTTATTTAAGTTAATGAAGGGTCAAAAGGCAAGAAATGAAACATTGTCTCCCTAAAATATAAGATATAAAAAGTGAGAACAAAGCTTCATTTAATTGAGAAAGGAGGAAGAGAACAGAGAAGGTGTAAAGCAAGGAAGAATTAATAGAAAACACAAACAAAATGAGAAGAAAATAAGGAAGTGACAGCTTTGAAAAGAAAAAGTCATGAAAGGATGTGACACTTCAAAAGGGCAGTAGTTGTTGAAGGTTGTAACCTTGCAAAGGGAAGCCATGATGAAGAGGTGTGACTCTAGCCCACGTTGGAAGATATAAAGATTGTTACATTTGAGGAGCACATCCAAGGGAGAGAAATTTGAGGAATAATGTATTATTCTCAAAGGCAACACTGAAAGTAGTGATTATTCTATGTGCTAGCCCGAATAGTTTGATAAGTTTTATTGTTCGGCGAAGAGGTGTCTTTTGGAAGGTATAACGAGAGGTATGTTGAGACTCGTTTGGGTGTCCATTCAATGCAATATCTTTCTATTTAGGAGCAGACTTATAAAGCAGATCTGAGGTTCTGAAAAATCAGATTGTGTGGGATTAAAAAGATTGTTAGCAAATTTTAAGTAACAATACAAGCAGACCTAAAGAGTGAATTGTAGAAGACCTATTAGTTAAATTGAGAGCAATCTAAGAGGTTAGATTTATAGAAAATTTAAGGCAGACTTAAGCCAAAGTTTGGAAGGACTTAGTTCAAGAAGACCACTGAACACCGGTAGAGGGAAATGTATATACAACAAAGACAATCAAACTTAAGAATTGATTACCCCAAGAGATGGATTTGGTCTTAGTTGGATGTTCTTGCCTCTTGTGGGCTAAGTGATGAATTGATTACCCCGAGAGATGGATCTGGTCCTAGTTGGATGATCCTTCCTCTTGTGGGATGAGTGATGAATTGTTTACCACAAGAGATGGATCCAGTCTTGGTTGGGTGTTCCTGCCTCTTGTGGGCTAAGTGATGAATAGATTACCCTAAGAGATGGATCTGGCCCTAGTTGGACATTCCTGCCTCTTGTGGGAAAAGTAATGAATTGATTCACCCTAGAGATGGATTTGGCCCTGGTTGTGTATTTTTGCCTCTTGTGGGCTAACTGATGAATCACTTGCCCCACAAAATGGATCTGGTCCTAGTTAGACATTCATGCCTCTTGAGGGATGTAAGGCAAAAGACCATGATGAATTTATGATCAGTTTTGAGATCATACTGCACAATTTGGGGACATTACAAAGGCATTCCATTAATGAGATTACATTATATCATATGATTCAATTAATGACCCTAACTCTAGTAGGAAAGATACGTTATATTGATTATGTTGGAATTGTAATTTTAGGGCAAAAATAGGGCATTAGAAAAGGGAACATTACAACAAACAAGGAAATTGAATAATATTTACTTGTAGTCTTCACTAATACGTGATTTTGGGGCCCTTGATTACCCTTCATTATTTGTTAGTGGTGTTAGTGGCACAATGCTTTATTTTTGCTTTCCTAGTTTTATTAATTTGGTTCTAGGGTTCTCTTTTCCTAGAAGCTTTTGTAGTTATAAAATATAACCTCCAGTGTCACTAACCTACTTTTGGTCATATATGGAGTTTTACATAATTTTATTAATTTCGTTCTTTCTCCAAGGCTTGGAGAATTTATATTAACATATTTTAGTTGCCCCCTCAACAAGCGACATATGTAAAAGCACATACATTAGAGTACAAATGAATTGAAGAAAATTTGTACTTGATAGTAGACCACCAACCGTCATCAAGCACCCTTTGTCTCACCTTCATCTATTCAATCTTTGATTCAGCTCACTTCAAGTCACCACAAACTACTATTCACTATAAAGCCTCCTACAACTTCAGCATTTCCAACAAAATGAAATGGTTAGCATGTCAAGCCTTAATTTTTGGAGTAATTCTTTCTTTAAAGTCCATCTTTAAAAATGATTGGAATAATATAAGAGATGTGGTGGTTACATACAAACATTTGTACATCTCTAACTTTTAATATTGTTTCCTTCACCTAATTTATTTTTCCAATATCTTTCACAACATGTACATAGAATACTGTCCAAGAAATATGTCTCTAAATGCCCTCAACCATCAAGCCAACTAACTTACAAACACAACCTAAATCTGTCGTACATTGTACAAATGGTAGAAGGACCAACCTCCTCTATAACCACCCTTACAAAGCCAAACTATTAATCAACCTCCTCATGTTTTGCAAAGTAATCAACAAGTATAAGAAAGTACCCACCAACAAGATATGTAGCAATAATACTAGTGACTAGCCAATATCATATATCAATCCACCGATCCATAATGATGGAACAAACCTATCCTAATCGATGTCCCTCATGCCCTCTACCAATACATTTGCCTTTGAAAATTGTTTGTCAAGAGAGATATTGTACTTTAGTTCCTTCAAGGGCTACATTGTAAGGTTAAATTAACAGGTCAATGTCAATCTATCAGCCCACTACAACCTATCCCAATCCATGTTTGCTTCTTGTCCTCCAACACTACATTCACCTTTAATTATTGTTTAATGAGAAGGTTAGTATGCAATTTTTTTGTCCAAGAGCTACATTGGAAGGTTTCAATTAGTTATTTTTTCAACATTTTTTAAAACTAAGGCAACCTAATCAAATGAAATGGGATAGCAAGGGCATAAAACAATTGACTGTTGAAACATCAGCTTCCTCACATTGTTGCAATTTCAACAACCTCACCATTGGGTTCCGCCTACATTAAAAGTGATATTCCTCTTCCCCTTATCATAACCCTCTCCGAATTATAAATTCATGTGATCTTGAACAAATGGCAATAGTGTGAGTGCATATCTATTACTAGTAATTTTTGCCTCACTCTCCCTACAACTTAGCCATCTAAATCAAGTAGTCAGATGTTATTTGCCCACAAATCCTAAGGGGTCCACTCACCTAATAAATTACAACCAATTCTACTATAACTCCCAAGAAAACCATTTTTTGTAAACCTTTTTACAAAAAGAATAATTGTTGCCCTCACACTTTTGATTTGACTACTGCTAAAAGAGGTGGCAAACTGCCTAAGGGCTTTTTAAAGTTAAAGGGACCTTCTACAAACCTCTCAAAAGAGAATAAAAGGCACGCAAAACGGTTTGTAGGTGTTGCAAAAACTTGGTTTTGGATTTTGAAAAGAACAGGAGCCCTTCAAACTCCCTTGAAGTTCATTTTACCTTGGGTTTATTACTTCTTTGTTAAACGTCTCACACTTGCCACTACTACTCATTTTTATACCAAAGGTGAAAGATACAGTTGACAAACAGCTATAGGGCTCTGATTTGGGAACTTGCAACAAAGCACAAACTGGAAACAAAAAAATAAAAGTAAAAAATAAAGAAAGTCCCCAAAATTTCATGATGGAAAACAAAAATGAAAACCAACTCTTATACAGCCATGGTGACGATATAGTCTACCTTGCAATGACCAAAATGTCTTCAAATAATGCTTGCAGCATGCAAATCACATCCCCTTCCCTTCACTCCCCTTCTAAACTTTTATCCTTCATCTTGCAAAATTACTGCTGCTTAGACTTCTTTCAAACTACTGATAAATTGATAGTACGCCGAAAAACTCTTACCAACAGCACGAAACTAAAACAAATTTTGTGTTCATGTTTGAAGACTTTTGAGGTTGCATAAGGAGTTGGGAGGGTTTGTGGACTCCACAAGCCCCTTCTCAAAACATTTTTTTTAAATAATTGTCAAGTATATTTTATTAAATGAGTGAAATTGGGCACCCCCAAATCATTGAGGGATGTCTCAGATAGCCCCACTGTACTGTCCCAGGGACAGAACAATGTCTCACAAGTGTTCAAGTGTTTTTATGACATCATGGAGAAATGACAGGGTTTGGGAAAAAAATAGGACAGCCAAGAGATGTCTCCTTTGTCCCACCATCTAGGAAACATCAATGAGGAAAGGATGTTATTTTAGAACCAAGAACGTATCCTCATGGAAGCTTGGGAAAAAAACTACTTTTTCAGAAGTTTCTTCAAGTCTTCCACAAGACATAGCCCTCGTTCCATGTGAGGGCATGGCCTGATAACTTAAGTCTGGCAGATGAAAACTGGTGCTATTGAACAAGCTGATGAAGGCTGAAGTAAACCTCCATCTAGGACACCCACTGAACCAACGTCTCAGTATTAATTTCTCCATCAGATGAATCCATCTCAATCTTAGCTACCATCTTAAATACACTGTGTGGATGAGCCTCCTTGTTTTGGCTCAGTACTCACTGGTTTTTCCTTCTGCTTAGGCATTCCCATTTTCTCAGCCTAGCTCGCTTGAAATTTTCAATCCACTCTATATTTCCTCTGCTGTGAAGAGGTGGAATAGGTTGATCATATCCTCCTGCAATGTAAATACGCCTGGACTTTTTAGTCAAATCTAGGCTTAAACTCAAAATCATATGAATTGTTCCAGCCTTTCTCAATTAGCGTCTCAAAATTTGACCAAGATGCTCTTCTACTCTTCAATGTTTATAGCAAACTTGTATTTGTGTGGATTGTGGGGATTAAGATTGAAGACACATTTTCAGAACTCAATAAAGTCTATAATATGGAGTATGTAGCTTCAAAAATTCTTAACATGGCAGGGTTCCTATCCTCTTATTGAGTGAGTGTTATACAGAAATGACCACTCAACTTACTCATTGAAGTAAAAATAGACAAAAGCAAGTGTAGGGAAGAGTTGAAATGGCAGGTGTCAAGAGGGGAAGTGAAACTAAATGACAGGGCATCTAAAGATAATCCATGCCAAAAGCAAATTATGCTTTGCGAAACAGTAAAAATGTCTTTGTGGTAGGAAGTTATATTTTTTAAGAAAGCAAACAAACAAATAATTTTGTCAAATGGGAGCTCGCTAGTTTGAAAACCACTTAAGGGGTAAGGTATAGAGAGGTGGAAGTAGAAATGAACTCTCAAATTGTTGTCAATAAGGTGAAAAAAGGTCAATGTCCTAATTGTTAATTAAAAGCTATCTTCAACAGAGTTCTAGAGTGAACACTGAAAATTGAAATTGCTCTCTTCAAATTTCCTACTGCTATATTTTGCAGAACAAAGTTGCTGAATTTATGACTAATCGAAGGGTAAAGCAAAGGGAGTTGTCTATAATTAAAAGAAAGGATATTGTATATTGAGCTAACTAGGCCCCAAATATGACTCGGCCATCCTAGGTTGATTTTTAGGTTATGGAAAGTCATTACGAAGGAGTAAGGTTTGTAATTACAATGCAGGTAGCTTGCATGCTTTAAAGCTTGGCAGGACTTTAGATAGGTCCACTGGAATTAATAATTCATAGTGTCATGCAATGAAGTGGCACATTGAGCAGTCTCATTTAGTGAGCATAACTGGATTTTATGGGTTGGCTATGGTAGTTTGTGCAGGTTGAGCAGTGTGTGCGAGGTTGAGCAGTGTCATTCAGGTGTGCATAGCAAGATTTTTTTGGGTTGGCTAAGGTACTTGTGCAAGGTGGTGGTTGTTGGTTTGTGTGGGCATTCTTCCATCAATTGCAAGAGGTGAACCATCTAGGGATCCATTATGGCAAGGCCTTAGATCATCGTTTAATGAGAATCGACTATGAGAAAGGGACCAACTTGCAATTCATCAAGGCAGTATTAGGAAAGAGGTTCACTGAATGGTCATTCTAGTCAAGTGCTATGACTGCACAAGACTTCAAGAATGAGCTGAAGAAGGTTACCAAGAATGAGCTGAGACAAGATCGCATAACAGAGTTGGTGATTTGGTTAAATGGATGAAGCAAAGGAAACAGAGATATTCACATATAAGCCAATGTGTGTGTCTGAAAAGTGGAGGTATCAATCACCTGGTGTTGCAATGGGAACATTGATAATGCAATTGCAGGAGGAGGTTCGTGAGCTTTGGGTCACATGGTGACCTCTTTCCATATTAGCATTGGTAAAGCTGACAAGCAGTTTCACAATATAACTACATGAGAATGGGTTGTTGACACAGGTTGTGACAAGAACAAAGGTGATGAAAGGGCTCAAGATTCATGAAAGGTCAACTGCAGCTCGTGTGTTTGTGCCTACGTTGGAGACAACCCCGATTTCAGAAACAGTGTATACAAGTATATCTCAAGAAAATGGACAACAGCTCCTCTAGGAGGTTGGGGCAACTTCTCCTCAATTTTGCTTTAGGGTTTTTTGCAGAGTGGCTTGGTACTGCTAGATTTGTTGGGGTTTCTAGATGAATACTTGAGTTAGTATGGTTCATTGTGCGTCTAGCATATAGTGTAGGGTGTCTTGCCTACATACCATCTATGTAGTAGTTTCTGCTAAATAACCTAGTTTATAATTTATTTTTTAACTGATGCAGGGTAGGGGCCCCATATATAGAACCACTCAATGTCAAAATTCATTTTGTTAATCCAAAATCCACATCATATGAGGGGCACCAAAAAAATTCGTAATAGGAAGAATAAAGTAATGCCAAGACATTTTGAGACCTGGCAGATTGCAATTCAAATTTTGGCAAGATTCCCTACAGCTGATTCATAAGGATCTACGCAGTTGTAAAAAACACTATTTAGATCGTAGCATATTTATTATTATTTATTCTAGTTAGACACTAGACCACAAACAATTCTAGATATAGTTCATCGAAGCTTACAAGTGGAGAAAGCACTGAAGAATCTAACTAGGTTTGCAGTGTATAACTGTGAGAGTAACCCCTGTTTAGTCAACTCATTTTGGCGAATGGTGCATATTGTTCTTGATGGATTCCACAACGAAATTCAATATTCCCTTTATTCCACCAATAATATCTACATTAACTATATCAACATTCACAATCCTTAAGAAACTTTGCGCATAGAACCATAAACAGAACAATCCTAATTTGTGCATTCATGTGAATTCTCCAGCAAAGACTGGCCTGTCCCAAGTGAACAAATGACTACTTATTGAACAAAATCGCAAGGTAGACCACTATATTTGGTAACAAAATATCGATATCAACATCAAACAATACAATTGAAGGCAAGTATGAAGAATAGCTATATAGTATAGAATGAAATAAATAGTGAAAAGAAAACCAATAAATAACAAGTTTGATTCCCTGACATGAAACCTTCTGGGAAATGGATAACATCAAGACCCTTATTTGAAACCTTCTGGGAAACGAAAAATATCAAGACCCTTATGTCAAAGTTTCTGGGAAATGGATAGCATCAAAAAAAATGACCTCACAAGGCTTCTTAGAAAATAAGGCACCATAGTTATGGCTGAACCTACCTACTTGACAGCTGAATAAGTTGACACGATAAAGCATCAAATGTGTTTTGAAACTGATTGTGTGGTGCACTTCATAAAACAATTGGATGAGATTAAGTCTATAATCATTGCAATTAAAAATTACACCAGATTAGCTGAGTGGAACGTTATTGAGAAGAGAACTCCATGGAAAGAAATGATATGACGATCAGTTTCACAAGGAATCACAATTCTTAAATTTTCAAACTAACACGCCTCTCAGACAAGCTGAATGCTTCAAGGCATACAAGTTTGTCACAATGAGTAAAGCCATGAGATCCACATCACAAAGCTCCCAATTTCCATTGGAAATTGATGACTCAAAAACCTAAAGCTTTATTAGAACTTGAAGAAATTGTTAACAGAAAAGACACAATTTCTCTGTTGAAAATTGACAAAAATGGATCAAATGTTATCATCTTCAATGTAGGAGCATAAGGACCACTGACAGTATATCCAGCCTTTCGTTCCAGACTGATATTTGCACAGTGAGGAAAAAAGAAGCAGATACTTTCAAGACTTAAGTGCATATAGTGTTTCTATTTACAAACATAATCACAGCTATAAATCTTGGAAAAAGTTTGTGCTGTATGGAATATGTAATCATAAACCCAACACTCCAGGAAACCATTCTGGGTTGGAAGAATGTCACTGGATAAGCTTAAAAAAAGAAATGTCTTGGATTTCCAGGGATGTTTCCTGTTTGTTTTGCAATGTTTAATGGCTTTTTAGTAATTTTATGTGAGTTTTTTTAAGCCAATTTCAAGAACTGTTCAAATGTTTTAGCTTTCCTTTTGTTTCTCATCAGACTAAAATTGGACCATGGCCGTATTTCTATGTAAAAAAGATATCCTATCTTTCCTTCAATATTTGAATCAACATAGCTTCACACACAAACATCAATATCCTTTTGATAGTACAAAAGCCCTTTCCATACAACTGCCACCTTGGTTGCATGAATAATCTCTAGACAATGAATATGAAGAAAGCTTGAAGTAGAGCTATATGCTGTGCTGTGTAAAGTGTGAAAGCTTGACATTTACAATGGCTAATAAGAAGTGGCACAAATAAAATCAGATGCTGAAATATAACACACTCATAAAATACTTTCATATTGATTTAGACCATAGAGATGCTACATAATCTATAGCTCAACTGTCAACCACACGAAAACTTAGAAATCATTGGTGATTGATGTTGCACCTCATAAACTTTAAATCTTGCCATTCACCCTTTCTGATATTTTGGTTTCTATCCTTACATTCTTCATGTTTAATATCTGATTCTTAAATCCATAGTTTGATCTACAAAATTATAGGGAAATAATTTTACAGGTGAAGCTCATAAGAACACATTCAAGACAAATATGAGCATACCATATAAAAACAAATATAAGCATTCTCTTATGTAGCGAATTTTAAGAAAAATCAAATCAAGAAGCAAACTTGAAAGAATGCAAAATCATGGGATACTTATGTTATTATATTCAACATGAATTACAGAAAATTTCAGAATTAATAAATTGAGATTTTCTTGGAGAGGAAGCATGTCTTACCAGGAGCAATGTAGCCATATGAACCTGCAACAGCAGACATGGACTTTGAATATGGCACATCAATCATCTTGGCAAGTCCAAAATCTCCTACATGAGCTTCAAAGTTATCGTCAAGTAGAATATTATTGGACTTTATATCTCGATGAATAATGTGAGGTTTGCAGTCATGATGTAAATAGGATAGCCCCTCTGCTGCTCCCAGAGCAATTTTATATCGAGTTTCCCAATCCAATACAGATGACTTTCCATGAAGCAATTCGCCTAAGCTTCCTTTTGGCATATACTCATACAAAAGAAGATTTGATTCCTGATGATAGCAAAAACCATATAGCTTTACAATATTGCGGTGTCTGCTTTTACCAAGGGTAGAGATTTCGGCATTGAAGCTGTTTTCTACGTTGCTTCCTTCTCTTTGTGAAGCTAACTTTTTGACAGCAATCAATTCCCCAGAAGGCATGGTTGCTTTATATACTGTTCCACATGCTCCTCTCCCAATCACAACATCCTCAGAAAAATTATCTGTGGCTTTTACAAGATCCTGGTATGTGAAGCCCTCTTTTGGGAAAAAATAAACATCTGAAGTAACAGGATGCTGGTCTTCAAATGGGACAAGCACACGCACTGGACGCCTAAAAAAACAAAAAATGCTAACAATAATAGCCAGTGAAATTCCTCCTACTACTGCAGCAGTTATGGCCACGATTTGGCCCATTGATGTTTTACTTGCTTCAGGAGGCAAGACAGATGGCCATGAATACAAGGGTTGGCATGCATCCAAAAGAGGTTCTCCACAGAGCCCTTGATTTTCAATGAAACAGCTAACAGGCATCCTGTGAAATATAGTTATATTAGGCAATGGCCCAGTAAGGTTATTGTATGAAACATTGCATACTATTAAACTTGATAGCTTTGCAAATGTTGGAGGAAGTTGATCAACAAATTGATTATTGTTGAGATAAATAGATTCTAACAAGCTTAGGTTGCCTAGTTCAGCTGGTATCTGCCCAGACAGCCTATTCCAACTCAGATTTAAAGCAATCTGCAAACCTGTAAGTTGACCGAGCTCTGGTGGCACAGGGCCCGAAAAGTAATTTCCACCCATCTGCAGTTCTGTCAAATGGGAAAGCCTTCCAAGAATGCCAGGAATCCTTCCAGACAGTTTGTTATCAGAAAGCATGAGCAACTCCAAAAGAATAAGATTGCCAAGCTCTTTTGGAACACTGCCAGTAAAAGTATTTCTGCTCAAATCAAGCCGTTGTAGCTTTATACAATTGGCAAGCTGCAGGGGAACATTTCCAGTAAGCTTATTTGATGAGACATTGAAACTCACTAGCTGTGAAAGATTCCCAAGCTCAGGAGGAAGGTGACCCACCAGATAGTTATTGGCCAAATAAAGCCTTTCCAAAGTTTTGCAGTTCCCTATCTCTGGTGGAATTGTTCCACTGAACTGATTCTGATATACTTCAATAGCAGTCAAATTTATAAGCTGGCAGAGCTCAATAGGTAGACTACCAGTTAGCTTGTTGTTTCCCAGTCGCAGCTGTATCAGAGATTTGCATGTCTTCACTCCATAAGGAATATTCCCCACTAATTGATTGGACCAGAGGTTTAATAATGTCAGTTTCTCTGATATGCAAACATGACTTGGTATGCTTCCACTAAGACTGTTCTCCGACACATCAAGAATTGAAAGATTACTGTGAACTCCAATTTCTGGAGGAATAGTGCCAGTTAATGCATTGTCAAAAAGTTGTAGGTGCTCCAGACAGGTCAGATATTGAAATTCAATTGGGATGCTGCCACTGAGTTGATTAATAGAAAGATCCAACTTCCATATATTCCGTAAGTGTCCCAGTTCTCGAGGAATGGTTCCATTAAGTTTGTTCTGAAACAGATAAAGCAGGTGCAAACCATTTATGTGGCTGAGCTCTTTAGGAATGAATCCACTCAACATGTTTTCAGAAAAATCAATCTCTAAAGCAGATGTACAATTGCCTAGCTGCCATGGAATTGTACCATTCAGATTATTCCTATAAACATATAGCTTTCTCAGAGCTTTCAACTTCCCAAGCTCCACTGGAATCTCCCCAACTAAACTGTTTTCATACAGAGCAATCATTTCTAAATTGCTGCAATTTCCGAGCTCTTTGGGAATAAGACCTGAAAATTGATTGTCCCAAAGTACTAAATTTGTCAAATTCTTAAGTTTTCCCAACTCCTTAGGAATTTCCCCTTGCAATTGGTTTTGTGCCAATCCAAGGACCTGCAAGCTGTAACACTCACTAATTTCAGGGGGAATGGGCCCTGACAACAAATTTTGCCCAGCTCGAATAATCTCCAAGTTCTTGAGATTTTTCAATGAAGGAGGTAATGGACCAGTAAGATTATTGGTATAAATAACAAGTTCCACAAGAGATGACAGATTGCCAAGTTCAAGAGACAGATTTCCCTTAACATAATTCTCAAATAAATAGAGTTTTTTCAAGGATGACAACTGACCTAATTGTACAGGGATTTCACTTTCTATCCTATTGGTGCTCAGATCAAGAATCTCCAATTGCGCGAGCATTCCAAGCTCAGGCGGTATCTCCCCTGATAACTTATTTTTGGAAACATTCAAAACCCTCAAAAAAGTCAAATTTGAAATACCCGCTGATATGCTCCCTGTTAAATTCATGCCACTAAGATTGAGTGACCATACTCTAGGGCCACCAATGCTGTTTTCGCAGCTCACACCTTCCCAATCACAGGGATCCAAATCAGTAGGAACCCAACTTTTCATACGGCCAAATGTGTCATTTACACTTCTTTTCATCTCCAGAAGATGGTATCCTTCTTGGTTAAGGCCATGCAGACGTACCACCCAAAAAGCAACCAAAAGTACCTCCAAGACAAAACTCCGGGTATTCTGAAGTACCCACATGCTGTTTGCCATCTGATTACAAAAACCACACCCTCATTTGGTGTCAGCCCTACTCTGCCCTTCCCTGCCCTGTACCTGTCCTATGAAATCCAGTGGGAAAAGCTAGTGCATCATCATCATAACCATCAACATTTGAAGCAATTACAAAATGCCATGAAAACCCACATCCAGAAATGCTAGCGAAGCTGTGAAACGAGCACTTAAACATGATAAAGAATCATAAATTATGCAGAGGCAACCCCCTCATGGCGTTTCAGCCTTGCCCGTCTGCCATAAAATCCAGCTGAAGAGCTAGCGGATAGAATATTAAATCATCGCCATTGAAAATCAATAACAGGATGCCAGGTATGCAAATAAATCATTAACTAACCAAACATCCTCCATGTTTAAAAATGCTGTAAACTACAAAATCCTACATCCAGAAACGTCATGAAAAAGCTCAGACATTTGCTAGAAGATGCAGAGGAACCATAAGTTAATCGAACATATTTGAGGCTTGTCAAAAATGTTTAGGGAATGTCCTACAAAACACGCGCAGACTAGAGGCTAAAGATCCCTGTGCACCATGCAATGACACTGAAATGTGACTATAGAGATCAAAATCAACAACGTCAAACCCCATCTACCCTTCCAAGCTATTGAATTGAATGAAAACAAAACGCCAACAAGAGCAGAGCACTTCTTCTCTTCTTCTACAATGAGTTTGAGGAAAAACTACGAAGACGTACCGTAATGATATTTGTTAAGATTTGAGTTGAAATTGAATTCGCGGATAGTGCGGTGCTCAACATTCCAGCTGACAATGATTGATCTTCCACAATCTCACAATTTTCAACTTGCACAGTGGCTGGCAGTCATGGAGAGTCGAGACCACTTTCCAAGAAAGGCTGCCAGTTCGCTGAATCTTATGTGGTGATAACGTCATTCAAAGGACTCACCTCTCTCGTGGAAAGTAGCAGACACCATAGCATTATGGATCCTGCAGGCTAGAGTCCAGATGGAGTCTATTCTTTATTCATGTCCCCATTGACTTAAAAATAAGCAATTCAGAAGACCAATTCCCCCACGGAATTACCACTATTGGTAATACTTGAAAATTTCAAGCTCGCACCTACAAGGCGTTTACTTTGGGATTTTGTGCCCACCATTAACTTTTATTAAGCCCCACCTTGCAGCATGCTCGTTGTTTTTCATTTGATTTTGTGACTTTGTGGGGCCCTCAGATATCCATTTAGATTCACTGTTGCTCCCCAGTTGCAAGGCTGCACGCACGCACATGATAGCTCCTCCTATCAAACTTTTGATCCGACTGTACAAAAAAGAAATGCACTTTCTCTACAAAATATCAGTCCCCATGGGAGGTTTTGAATTTTGTCTCCACATGATTTTCAATATGTCCAATTATTGGACAAAATTGTTGAGATTCTAGAGAGCTTATACGGTTTCCATGTTGTTTGTACATGAATGCTACGCAAATTGTTACAAAATGGTAGGGAGCTTGACATGTGTATACAAGACTTTGTATGGTTTATAAGATCATTTTGTTGTTAGTTTGAAATATTTTTGGCTGTTTTTAAGTACAATAATGATCTTCACTTCATCTCTCCTTTATTTCTTATTATTTCAGAACTTTATATTAGATTTCATTTTTAGTGAGCTAATTATCTACCGTAAATTAACATTAGTTTATGGGATCATTAAAATAATATTAATGTGAGGTGGAAAACAAAATATGTATAAAATATTTATAATTAAAATTTATGAAAAAAAAGTAAAGATGGTGCAAAAAAAATAGACGGACCTTCGAAAAAAATTGTCCCATAAATGACAAAAGCATCTATTCAAAATTACCATATGACGGGAGAGTGATATGTAGGAATAGTTTCGAAGCCATAATCAAACTCCATGAAGAACACAATTCTAAAATTGAAAATCAACAACATATCTCGAAGATCTCCAATCAAAGGATTACAGAAACATTGTTTTTAGACAAGATTAAAACAGATCTGAATGGAGTTGCTAAGGACAATGGGTGGCAAACAGTTAGAAACCCTAGAAAAATCAAAAAATGACAACTTTTAGAAGTCAGAAATACAGAAGCAAGTAGCCTTAGGGAAAGAGAGCCACTAGAAAATAGAGCCATAGATGCAAAAATAAGGATGGATAAACAAAAGTTTTTCTTTGCAAAAACAAAATAGGTGGACTAGGCACCACAGTATATCATGGCAACTACAATAGGATCTTAGAGCTTGGTTAGGGTAAAACTTAACAACATTGAGGCAATCACTATTATGAAGCCGTCCAAGATATCAGCAGCCAATAAGGTACGTTTAGGAACCAAAATACCTCCTTCTCATTTACCTCTTTTGAATCCTCCTATAACACAGGTCCATATATCCCATCACATAGGAAAACCTCATCTCAAAAAGCAGCCCAGTTTAAATTTGGATCCTTTAGAGCAGAAATTTTAGAGGATAAAACTATTGTGGTTGAATCTTCCAGGAAACCCCTTAATAATAGAGTCAATAAATTAGTAGAAGACAGAAAGCTTCAAACAACTTCCACAAATTTAGGTTGCTCTCAAATCCAAATTATCAACAACCAACATTCAAAGCAAAGATAGAATGAATGTCAGAGAGTTGGGATATATGGATACTACAGTGGCATAGGTAGGAACATCTCCAAATTAACAAGCTGGATATAGTGAGTGTACAATGACCAGGTAAGTATCTCTATCATATCAAGTAAATAATTGATTTGTTGTCATTGTAGAAATATTAATGTTAGAAACAAGATGATTTCTAATTCTCAGTGGTTACTTAGAATTCATGCATTAAAAAAAATTCCATGGGAACCAAACTTAAGTGAACTAAAAGTGAAACTAAATATAGTTCCAACATGACTCTATTGCAAATCCATGCCTCCAAAATTAAACCAACCTCAAATTATAGAACAAATAGGAAGAGATCTAGGAAATCTCATAAGATTAGAAGTAGGAGATAACCTATCAAGTGACATCAAAGTTTGATACACAACCTATTATTAACAGAAACTGATATAAAGGATCAGATAGAAGTGTGGGAGATGACACATTTAGAACATAAGGACATTAATCAGACAATAATAACAAAAGACTAGAGGAAAATCAGAACATACACTTAAGAAGTAAAGGAAAATGATCTCTATTCTCAAATAAAGACAAGGGAACTAGCCTTAACAAAGAAGTAGGATAGAGCATAGCAGAATAAGTCAGTAAAACAAATAATATAGAAGTTAACAAAGTATAGAGAATGGGAAAAGAACACTCAAAATAAAAAGAAATCACAAAAAAAAGTAGCAAGGAAGATGTTCTAGAGAAAACATAAGATAAAGAACAATGCACTAAGGATGTTGTTATTCCACTAGCTTCTTCAAATCATTCTAGTAATGTGACTATTAGAAAGAAGAAAAAGAACATATCTTACAAATTCTGGCAAATGTCAAAAAATGGAGAAGACCCGTAGGTAAGTGAAGATAACAAAAAACAACAAGAGCAAAGAATAACCAATCAAAAAGAGGATATTCAAATGCATGTTGAAGTAACAACCTTCCTTGATAGAATAAAGGCTATCAATATAGAAGACCAGAATGAATAAAAGAAACAAGGAATGGACAAGAGTGGACAGTTAATCAACAACCAAGTTTGGGAAGAATTTGGTGTAATAAGAGAGCAATGTCTAGAAAAGCCATAAGTAAACTCATATTAAGGACAAGAAAGAGATAGGGACCAAGACCTGGTTGAAACTAAGATAGAAGAAAGGATCTGGAAGGAAATAGAAGAAGAAGAAAAAGATTTAGAAGAATTTAATGCTACTAATAGCTTAATTAAGGACCAAAACTACCTAGAAAAGCTAGGAATGGAAATAAATCAAGAAGGTGTGAAAAAACCAAAACGTGAAAAAGAAAAAAAGAAGAGGGGGAGAAAATCACTTCGGGAGCTAAGATCTACATCGGGACAAGCTAAGGATCAAAAAAAGATAAGTGAAATCATGAAAGTAGGGAAGGGGAAGGACCTTCCCATGTACCAATGAGGATAACAACATGGAATGCTAGAGGACAAAATGTCTCTAACAAGAAATGCTTGCTAAAGAAGAATTTAACTTATTTGAATTAGATATAATTCTAATTCAAGAAACTAAACTGAACAAAGAAGAAGGTAATAAATTGGAAAAGAAACTAAGCAGTTGGAATATGGATCTAATAGAATCCAATGGAGCTTTAGGAGGCATAAGAATAATTTGGAACCCTCATAAAGTACCAAGATAACCACTAAAAACAATTGGATGGGGAGCAGAATTAAAAGTTTTAGAAATAATATACAATTTTCTCTCATTAATGTTTATAGGCCAATCCAAATAGGAGAGAAAAAAAAGGACATAGAACGATATTAATCATTTTATGGAAGATAACAATAATAATAATGAGTGTGTTATAATCAATAGAGATTTCCATGCAATCCTAAAACTACAAGAGAAATGTGGTGGGATACAACCAGTAAATTAGGTAATGATAGATTTTAGAGAGTGGGTACAAAACAACTTATTGGATATATCCACCAATAATGGGGTGTACACGTGGAACAATAGAAGAAAAGGGTTAAGTTATATAGTGGAAAGATTAGAAAAAAAAATTATCGAAGGAGATCTTAGTGACATGGAATTGACATTACATACCTCCATTGTACCCTTTGCAAGCTCTGATCATTTTCTTGTCAATATTGAACTTTTAGAGCCTATTAAACCAACAAGGAACCCATTCAAATGCGAAAAAATGTGGTTTATTGATGGCAACTTCATGGATGACATTAGAAGATGGTGGCAAGAAGGAAACTTTAAAGGATCAAGAATGTTTTTCTTTGTTTCTAAACTTAAATTATTAAAAGAACAAATTCTAAAATGGAACGAAACCCATTTTAACAATATTTTCAAAGAAAAACTAGAAAATGAAAAGGAGATCAAAAAACTAAATGAGGAGATCATTAAAAGAGGTATGGATAATGAGAAATATTATAAAGAAAAATAATTATTAACAAAATAGGAGTCTATATTAGAAAAAGAGAAAATTTACTAGAAACAAAAATCAAGAGAAAACTAACTATAGATAGGGGACCGAAATACAAAAAAAAAATCACAGTAGTGTCATTAATAGTAGATCAATAAACAAAATTCAAAAAATAAAAAACAACAAAGGGATTGAAGAAGAGGATCTCACTAAGATAGCTAAGATATTTGTAGAATACTATAAGACTATTCTTAACAACTTCAATTTCTCTAATTTGAAAGCACAATAAGCTATGATGGAAAATATCCCCCAAGTAGTCAATGATTTAGACAACCAGTTTTCAACAAACCCTTTTACATTAGAGGAAATCAAACAAGCTTTATTAGTATGAATCCAAAGGAATCACCAGGACCCAATGAATTTCATTTTTCTTTCAAAAATGTTGGGATATCATAGGAGTAGATCTCTGGAAAGCAATTGAAGCAACACAGAATGCAGGGTCAATACTGTCAAAGATTAATCATACTTTCTTAACACTCGTTCCTAAGAAAATGAATTTTGAAAGACCTAGAGATTTCAGGATGACAATATTATGTAATATGATCTATAAAATATTATCCAAAACACTAGCTCTTAGACTAAAGAGTATCCTACCTAAGATCATTTTAGAAGAAAAAACAAGATTTGTACCAGGAAGATCTATTCTAGATGGAATTATAATCATTCAGGAAACTATACACTCAGCAAAATTTAACAAAGAAGTATGTATGCTTATGAAACTAGACATACAAAAAGCTTATGATATAGTAGATTGGCAGTTCCTATGTAAAACATTAGAAGCTTTTGAGTTTTCACGATAATGTATAAAAATCATTTTTAAATGTATATCAACTCCAAAGATCTCATTGTTGATTAATGGCTCTCCAAAAGGTTTTTTTAACATTTCAAGAGGTATTAGGCAAGGCGGTCCTATTTTACCTTTTCTATTTATCATTATGGCAAAAGCATTTGGTAGAGAAATAACTAAAGCACAAATAGAAGGGAAAATTAAAGGAGTGACAATAGCATAAAATATCCTGAATGTCTCACATCAACAATTCATAGACAATACCATTCTACCAGGGGAAAGCACATTAATAGAAGCTCATACCTTCAAAAAAAAAAATGTATTAAAATACATGAAAGCATTCTAGGCAAAAGGTAAATGTAGAAAAATCAGAGAATTTTTTCATAAATGTAGAATAGGAAATGGAGGAAGCCATATGTAGAGAAATGGGATTCAGAAAAGGTGTATTCTCATGTAAGTATCTAGGGATATATTTAGAAAGAACATACGAAAAATGCTAAAACTTGGAATAGCGTATTAGAAAAAAATGGACAAGGAAATGAAAAATTGGAAAGGGAGATGGCTGACCAAGGCAGGAAAAACTCTAAAAATCAAAGTGGTTCTTTCCACCATCCCAACATACCAAATGTCATGTCTACCCTTACCCAAGGGTGTGAATAAAAAACTTGAAGGAATTTCTTTTGGAGAGGATTGGAGGAGAAAAAGAAATTGGTGCTCATAAAGTGGGATAATAAATGCAAACCTAAATATGTGGGAGGATTAGGAATCAAGCACCTAAATTGGCAAAATTTAAACTTTAGGTGAAAAATTAGTTTGGTGAATGTAGCAGGAAAGAAATAATAAATTGGTTAAGATTTTGTATCATAAATATTTAAACTATACCAATCATACATCTTTATTCAAAGTTTGTAATCCACCCAAAGAATCCAAGTTGTGGAACTTTATGATGAAATGTTGAAATCTTATCAACAAATTCTTAACCTAGGATACATGAAATAGTAATGAAGCTTTATTCTGGGAAGACTCATGGGATGGGAACCCTCCATACTCTCAACTTTCCTATTAATATCAAAAACTCCCTAGTAGACCCATGGGGTAAGCAGTTAGCCAACTATAAGATTCTAGAAAGGGTAAATGGGAAGGATCTTTGGAAATGGAGATCTTTTGAAGGAATAGATGGAACAAATGAAGAAAAAACAATCTTTGAACATACCCTCAAGCAAAGATAGGTCAATCACATAAATAGAGAGGATAAGCTAATATAGATGCATCTAAAGATGGGGAGCATAGTGTAAAGAGAGGATATGAAATTATTAAGTCATCACCAAGATGGGAGAAAACATGTATTCCCATTAAGCTATGTTGGGATTCATCATGCTTACCAAGAGTAGGATTATTCTTTTGGACATCTCAAAAGAGGATACTAAAAGCCCATAGCTTAGGAAGTTGGGCTTTGAGGGACCATCTAGACGTCCGCTCTATAAAAAAAAAGTCAGAAACAATAGATCTTATATTATATCAATGTCCATTCATGCAATTTTTTTGGAGATGGCTTAGTAGGATGTTAAATTGGTCTTCTACACTATCAGAGAATTTAGAAAAACATCTAATGAGCTGGCCTACTAAAAGAAAAAGTGAGGTGTATGGTAGATTATGGAATATCTCTCCTTCTATCCTCCTATGGGAAATTTGGAAAGATAGAAATAGTCATTTTTTTGTAAATTCAAAACTCAACATCCACTCCCTTCTCAATAAAATAGAAACTTGTATAACAAAGGTTATGAATAGCCACCTAGGAAAAGTTCTAAAGGAAGAAGGATCCTTTTTAGAATGGGACGCTGAAATGAAAAAGAATTGGATAAATTTAGTCAACTTGCCTTTAATTTATCTTGAGAAAAGCCTACAAGTCAGAAAAGATTGTAGACCTAGGAACCACCACTAATTGGATGAAAAATATTAAACTTTGATGGAGCATCAAGAGGAAATCTAGGAGTAGCATGGATATGATGTATCATTAGCTCAAAGATAGGAGATTAGATACTCAAGAGAGCTAAACCAATAGGGATAACAAAAAATAATATAGAAAAATTAGACGTGCTTCAGGAAGGACTCCTTCAAATTCTAAAATTAGGAATAAGGAAACTAATCATAGAAGGGTACTCTCAAATTATAATTAACGCACTTAGAAAAAGGATGACTGAATTGGATCATTAACTCTAATTTAGAGATAGTTTTAAATATTATAGATAAGTTTGAAGAAACAAGATTTCTTCATATTTATCAAGAGGGAAACAAAAAAATAGACCACATAGCTAACAAGGGCACGGATGACAAAGAAATGACTATTTTGGCTTCAAAAAATACTTAGTTTCTTTGGATTATTCTACTCCACATAAAGCTTAGTAAACTGCATTCTTGCTTAGTTCCCTTTTATCTTTGTACCACTTTTTGGAGTATTTTCCTCTTTTTGTTCCTATCTTATGTGTCCCCTTTATTAGTATATTTTTACTTAAGATTTTTTCATATAAATATGTTTCCATTTTTAATATTTTTCTAACCTTTTTTTCCTCTACTATAGCACCATCATGATATAGAATGGTTTTTAGTATCGAGGTATATTCATGATCACTTTCTAGAACCATCTTTGCTTGTTTAGAAGGATGATTTTATTCACAAGTCTATTTAAAAATCCTTGTTCACTCATTTATTATTTTTGTTTGTTAGTTTCTCAGTTGACAATATGAAGTCTATCATTTCTTTGTATCATGTGACTGAGGCTAAGACTATGGCGTTCATGGTTTTCTATAAAACCTGAGCTCTGGAATAGGCTTCTTAATCCTATCAATGATATGACTAGGGTTTCTATTAGTAGGGTTCTTGGGGAAGGTCTTTTGATTATAGCTTTACTTGGCGTACAAATGGTGACATTATAGGGTCCTTTATAGCTTGTCTGTTTAGAGCTCATATTAGACAATGGGAGATCATGTGGCTCTATTATAATATCTTTGATCTCACTTGGTTAATAGGGCTAGAAGAAGATATCATGGGGTTTAATAGGCACTCAAAAATTCCCTTTGCTGAAATTTATATGGTTAACCCTCCTGGTAGGTTAGGAATAATTAGATGTTATTAAGCATTTGATTCTACATCTCAGAGATGTTAACTACTTCAATCGAATCTGGCCAAAGATGGAGGTTAGTCTTCACTTTCTATTGCATTGGAAGGGTATAGTAGAGGCTCATGACAAAGGTTGGATGCTTTATAAACTTCACATTTTTTATTCATACATCGAGCCTAGAGTAGTTTTTTATTACCTGAGCAAGCTCAATTTCTCTCTATCGAATCTGTTCAAATCCAGTAGGGAGAAGATGACATGGGTCTTAGCTTTAGGTGCAATGGTAGCATATTTGGAGGAAGCTGATGACATGATCATAGTTTATTGGAAGAGTAAGAAAACTATAATTCTTTTCCTTCTTTTAGGGTCTTTCTCTTAGCTTCTAAGTTCCTCAATTTGGGTTCTTTTGTCTTGTTGGTATGTATCTTTTTGTTGGTCAAATTAGGGCTTCTAGTCTTTTGTCCCTCCCATAGTTATCTTAGCTCATTTTTTAGGGATTTACATGGATAACTAGTATGTTTTAGGGGTAGTTTTGATTTGATGGTTCCCCTATTTAGTGGCTAGCATTTTGGGCACTTGGTGGTTCCCTTGATTTCATATAGAGGGTTTTGATTTGTATTGGTTGGGTTTCTTTGGTCCTTTCTTCTGACTCTTCTATTTAGTTGTTTGTGGTATTCTTCAGTCTCTGGTATATACAACTTTCTCAGGTTTTGTATCATATCATCATATAGTAATAGAGTTATGCTCTTATTTTATCTCGCTTGGTTCAATTTGACTCACAATTGGTAATGTCTAGAATGATTATGAACATTATAAATGATCGCTAGAGATCAAAATACAATAGGATGAGGAGGTAGATTTTTGAATTTTATCTAATTAAAGGTTCAAAATTTAGTAATGGTTTTTGTTTAACACCCCTATATCTCAATTCAGAAATGAAGAAATTAATATAAAATGTAAAAGATAATAGAAGCCATAACAGGGGTCAAGATTCTTAAGGGAAAAGTAACATTCAAAGCTGACAAAATAAATATAAGAAGTATAATTACCTAATAAGAGCGTCAAATACATAAACCTAATCAAAAATTTAGAGAATGAATTTAAATTCTATCAATTTACAAACTTTTAATCAAAAGTAAGAAGAAATGTTAAGTAAGAGAGATCTAGATATGGCATAAATTTCCTAATTTTAATAAGTTGTTTGAATATATTGGAAGGTTGTCCCTTATCCCTTGGATTTCCTTTTATTAGACAATGGTTTCATTTATACATTATGATTAATTCTAGCACTTATTTTAGTTCTTTGAGATCGAGATGTCATTGAAGAGCTTCACTATGTTCTCATTCCTCACTACTTTTTGAGATCTATTTATTGTTATTTCTCCATTCTTTAGACTAAAACCTTCATTTTTTATTGATTAAAGTTGTATTCTCCTCAGTAGCAAGGCATATTGAGGTTTTATCTATTCAGTAGATTTTCTATTTAAGACTAATAGTTGAAATGAGTGGGTATTTTGTAGCAAAATTTAGAAGTTACAAAGATAGATACTATATCAATGCTTAAGGAATTGAGAGGAAATGGGTTCTTGGCCAAGAAAAATTTAGTCAGGTATTCAAATTCCCTAAAGAAACAAAGATGAAATCACAAAGAATGGAAAACCTTTCAAAGTTGAAAATGTAATTTAAGCATTGACACAAAAATTTATATAAGTAAATCACTATAAAGTAATGAGAAATCTATAAACTAGGGTATGCCCCTTTCATATTGTAAAAGTGTATAGGACAAATGTCTCGGGCAAGATTGAAGGTTGTCTTCTTTGTTCTTTCCTACCAATGGTAGTTTAAATAGAGATGATGTAAATTTTTATTTAATTTTATGTAAATAATATTCCTACGGCCTTTTACCAATCAAAGAAAAAAAAATGATAAAAAGGTAAAAAATTAGTAATTAAAGTTTATTAGTACTAAATATAAGGTAGGGTTAAATTACAATGCATGGGGTTTTGTGATTTTATCTTACTAGTATTATATATGTTCAGGGTTCTGTTACATTTTTATATTGTAGCTTTCATGTGGATCATTATGGTTGGTACTAGTGAGCTTATCTTCTTGGTTGAATCTTGATATGATGTTTTTGGATGGTGATCATTAATTCAAGTTGAGTTTTCTAACTCTAGTTTTAGTACTATCGATAATGGGCAAATAAAAGAACACTTCTCTTTTTCTTCTTCTTCCACCAATTAGAATTATGGGGTTATTAGGGTTTTTGGAAATCAACATTGAGTTGTAAGTCTAGGTATATGTATTGTACTGGGTAGTAGTTGGTTCTTGCATTAATCTAAAAGAGTAATTAAGTATTATCTCTTTAGTTTGGGTTTTCTTTACTTGGTTCTTTCATGTCAACATGTCCCCTTGAACTAGGTTTGATGTATACTTCATTTTTGTAATTAATAAAATGAATATACATTTTTTCCAAAAAAAAATGTAAAAAATTACCTACCAATTATATTTCAATTTTTTAAAACTATTATTCAATTTAGAATAGAAAAAAAAATGTAATTACTAGCATACATATCTTTAAAGGAATATAGATAAAGTGTGTCAAAAGATATCATATGTGTACATTATTCCACTTAAAAGGTTCATATTATTATTATATTGAAGTTAATGTTGAATTATTATTATTATTTTATTATAATTTCTTAGATACCTTAAAGATAACCTTTCAAATTAAAAAATCTATTAATTAGATAGATATTTATATTTATTTAATTATCGTTAGTCCTTTTAGTGATTATTTATATTTATTTAAATAATTTATTAGATTGATTATCCTAAAAACTAAATAAGTTTATACTTATTTAATTATCCAATTACCATTTATAGAATAAAAACCTTTGTTTATTTTTATAAATTTATAAATCTTATTATTTTATATCTAGCTTATTGTCATTAATCATATAAATCAACTACTAAATTTTGAGCTTGTGCCACTTGTTGCATGTCTCTTCATTTGCCTCTTGTGTTTTAACACCTTTCCTACCTAACACTCAATCTTAGTCACCCATTTCCTATTGCATCTTAATCTCCTTCACTCCTACACAAATCCTACGTAACCTTGAACCATATTCAACACATTGGTACATCTTAATCCCAACTTTTTATTTTCATGAAAAGTCTATGAAATATCTTTCTTTCTCACTTTTGACCTCCCACTGCATATGTGATTTTGAGCTATCTTGTGCACATGTGATCTTAAGCCCTTAGAGATATTGCTCTTGCATGCTAGCATCTTTGAGAGCCAATATCATTACATATCATCATCATATTGGCATACTTACATCATCTCTAGTTTTAATCAATAATATACATTGTCCATGGCCTCTTGTGCTTTATGCTACAAAATTATGAGCACCCAAATTTCATCCACATAATATCTTGCAAGATAGGAGGACAAGGGAATCAAGAAATTCATGAAGGCATTGGTGTTTTTGTTGGATAATAGTGGGATTGTTGTAGAGGATATTAAAAAATATGTTATAGCCATAATATTTTATCATTAAAGTCAACATATTTCATTTCTTGATAGTGTTGATAGTTTATTCTATGGAGAGATAATTTGATCGGTGTCATTTCTATTTTATCAAATCAGATGGTACACAATTACAGATAGATTCATAGATTTTTATATATGATCATTAATGGATCAAAAATGTTTCAATGTTATGATTTGAGTGATTTATTGTGACCTGATCTGTAACGCCCTGCCAAGGGATCCAAAAGAATCAACCTAAAGTTTTACTAAGTTTGCCAAAAAAAAAGTTTTAAAACATGAAAGATAAACCATTTGTATCAAACACATAGTAGTGGAAGTAATAACATACATACAACTAAAAACATTCATAACAAGTTACATTCCTTAAGGATCCCAAGATGTTGAGTCACATTTGATCTAATTAATACTAAGTCTAACAACTACCACATCCACATGAAAGAATAATTAAAAGTCCAATGTTCATATTACACATTTATTTCGAATGCCTCTTGGCAATTAAATTCAGAATGCTCAATCATCCAATGTACATGACACAGGGTATGAAAGGCTTAAAAGAATATACATGTGTGAAAATGAAGATACATCATCCTCATCAAATCCATGATACAAGTGCAATAAAGTAAATGAAACCAATAACATACATGATACATCCATTAATCAATAAAGATATAACAACCATCGTAAAGGATATCCATCCATCATAAAACACATCTAATCTAAGTACGCGGTTCCTCCCAATCGTCAATAGCATCATTAGACCATCGTGGGCCCTAGCCATCCCCCACGCATAACATCCCAAGTCACCGAAGAGATCATCAATATTATCATAGTAGAAATGTCACTCCTAAAACATACTACAACATATGTAGAAGGAAATCTAACATGCTACAACATATGCATAAGAAATCTAATCATGCAAAATAAGACATAAGATAAGTAAATAACATCATCTATCATATACTAATCATCAATATAAGGATACGTGTCCATCATCATAAACTCAAAACGTAATGGAGATAGATGCCAACAAGGAATGCATCAGCCATGGTGTCTCAGATAGATCTCAAATGGTAAGAGTGAAAAAGCACTACCACCCGACCACATGAAACCTAAATGGTCCACTCCCACCGCGCTGAGGAGATAATCTCAAGTCCCAAACAGGATATCAAAACACATAACACAAGATAACAATTCACATAACACAAGTACTCTCTAAGTCCAGAAAATCTTAGAAGTATACTAACTCAAAGGTTCCAATTACAAACCGACATCTAATCCCAGAGGCACAACAAAGACATGTAGGAACCTACTATGTAAGCAAAAAAGTGTCATCACACGGATCACGCTAGAGTTACCCTGGTAGTCTCTCACTAGACCCCGGCCCCCTAGTGATCCCTATGCGGCCACTAGTATCCTCTTGTACTGATGAGGCATACTACGAAATGCAAGGTCGCAACCAAGCATTCTCTCTACTCCCATCCTAGTCTGTACTAGCACTCAAGGCATGGGCCAAGAACATACAATTATCTTATTAGGTTCATTTTAATCTCCATTTAGTGTAAATTTTTTCACTTATTAAAACAACTTACAATGAGTTACCTTGGTAGCCACTTAGGGCCTCGACCCCCATTGCAGGCCACTTCCCAACACTACAAGTAGATAACCTACCCTAGGCTCATGGAATCATAAATCAAAAAATCACCACAGTCCTATACAAGTGACTGGAAAAATACCAAAAGATTATCCACAATAAGAACATCAAATCTCGATGAGCAACTTAAAAGCATCCATTGATAATCATGACCACAATAGTTCTCTATTGGCAACTGAAGGTGTCACTGATAATCACTATAACCATTGGTTCTCAACAAGCAACCAAAAAGCATCTCAAAGCAATATTGATCAAAGACTCCAAAATGGTCGAGTCAAAACATGTCACATCATGACAACATCAAGATCAAATAAACACTTCAGTCCCATCAAGGCAATTGGAAAGTAATCCAAGTATAACTGATTGATGACTCAAAAATGGTTAAGTCAAGTATCTCAAATACATACACCTCAGCTTCACACAAGAAGACTGGAAAGCAATAACAATCAATAAATACAAACATCTCATAGAGCATGCCATCACATTACCATGGTTGGGTTTTAAAAGAATCGAGACCAAATAACATCAACATGCCATCACATTCATAACTCCCAAGCCTCTGGTAGACATCCTAACTGGTCAACACTCTAGGACCACCCAAACCCCAAACATGGATAACATAAAGAATAAGATACAAACACATATTTTAGTTTGCTTTTACAATCACATGGTTAAGCCAAATATTAGGTTTCAGTTTTCGTTTTCAAGTACATTTCAAGTGTATAAGATTCTTCATTTAATCTACAACTCAACCCATTAATTTTTTTGAATAAAACATAGAATTATCCCTCCATTATTTTAAAACAATTTTCTAAAATAATCATAAGATACGTATTTACTTATTTAAATCATTGAACTAGTTCCCATTGACTTTTAGATAAAACCATTCACATTATTTTACTAAAAATCAATGTTACTAATAATTCCAAGAAGTGTCTCCCATTATTCAAATTATTAGAATAATACTTATCAACCTTCAAATAATTAGTTTACAATTTCCTTAAAACACTTCAAGGAAAATCATTTATTTAAAATAATCTTAATTGATTTTAGGTAAAATCAATCTCATTAATAATTCAATAATTATTTAATTCCACTAAACACTTATTGATATCTCTTTTCTTTTAATTTGCCCTCATTTAAAAATCCATATACTTAAATTGACTAATAATTAATTACACTTCTTCTACTATTAACTAATCTTAATTAAATTTAATTTAATTAGATTACTTAATAAATCATATAAAACTAATGCATAATAATAAGATTCTATTTTAATTTAAACCCAAACCCGAATCAATTTCCAAATCTTGATTCTACTAAGGGAAGATTGCAATAATATTTTTAATTCCCATAACTAGATGAAACAATATGCATGCCCAAATTCCAAATTACAAAATTGAGGATTCATTCATAGAGAATTATTCAGACACACATAACAGACATGATGAAGATAGGAAGAGAAAGAGTGCAAATGGAATATGCGAAAATCACGAGTGCACCTGGATACTGATGTTAATTTGCTATGCCTCAGAAGTCCATAGATAAATCCCTTCCTTATCCAACATTTGCAATTCCTCCAAGTACTGAACCCCCCCGAGTGACTAGAAGTGCTTGTAGAAGCATATGAGGATCTCGAATGCATGTAAGCTTGTCCATACACACTAGGAGAGCCTCTATATAAAGGCCTCTAAGATGCATCTAGAATGTGTCTAGAAAGAACTAAGAGATAAGCATGACAACTAAGCACATAACTTCCACAATAAGAAGATGAACATGATGAGGTCTCTAGAATGTTGTAGACACCATGTGCTCAAATAATGTGCTAACTCCTAAGTGTAGACAACATGTGCATAATTAGAGTGCAAAATCCTGTGTTGTCAACATGATAACTCACGAGAGCTTGCATACTCATATGTGGATAAATATTAAAATAATGCACATTAATTTATTTAATATTTGCTTTATTTATTTTTATTAATTTATTAATTTTAAATCTCATGCACTTGTCATGTGGTCATGAAATTTTAATAAAATAATTTATTTTTCATTTATAAATTTATTTTTGAAACTTAATTGATAAAACATATAATAATATTATTTAGCATTTATTTTAAAATGTACTCTAAATATATTATTATTAAAATAAATATTGTCACGTTCCAAATTTAAACTTATAACTTTCTTATCTTCAAATTTAATTCTTTTATTTAATTAATTTCTCAATTAATTAAAGAAAATAAATATTAAAATATCATATTAATTTTCCATTTAATTACATCATTAATTAAATCTTTTAATTAGACTTAATTAATAGAAAATACACCAAGAACTCATAAAGTAAAATACAAAAACCCATCATAGCAAAACACATACAAAATCAAACCAAAAGGGTTAATATCACGAATTACGTCATTCGACATATTTGAAGGGTACCTGACTCAGATACTTTTCCTAATTTTCAATTAGGACAAATGGCTTAAAGGGTTGGGATTTGGACTTGAGAATTTTATCTCCCCTCTCTTACCATTGAGATAATGCTATAGGGTACGCTCATCTTGGCAATTCAGGGAAGTTGAAACCCAGTACCTGCAACCTGCATAAAATCCATGCATGTACAAGTACAATATATATCCTAAGCTAAATAGGCAATGGCAAGAAGTGGTGCATCATGTAGATCCTGACTAGCAGGTGACTATAACTCCCTTCCTTAACCACATCAAAAATGCCATACAAAAAGAAAACAAACATGCACACCATACACATGGAAGTATGGGGTAAGTATCCATAAGAAAACACATATGATAATAAATCATCTAACTAATCATCATCAATAATTGCAAACACTTTAATAATCATCATGCATACATGAAATATAAAGTACCAAGTAATCTCATCATGTAATAAGCTAAATCTGAGACAATATCTGATAATCTCAAAATAATGTCACTAATAATCATCAACATAAAACTATCCTAAAAGAGTTTGGCAACAATAGCAAAAATTTGAACTAGGGGCAGGCACTACATGATCAAAGTTCTAGTGAATAGCCTTTTTAGGTTTAGGACAGAGTTGCAATGTTTGGATTGGTGTCAATTAGTTATGCAACATATCATGTTGTTAACCTAGTTATATGCTTAGGACTTGGATACGTGTCCTCAGCTATAGTAGTTAATGATTTTGGGATGTACAAACTAGTTTTGTTTTATGAGAGAAATTGCCTCTAGTGATGTTCATGATGAACAATGCAAAGTTGTTTGTAGATTCAAAGATAGATATGTTGTTGTTGTTATTATGGTATTCAATTATGTTTCTTGTTATTTCTTAATGGTGTCCTATTCTTTTAGTTTAATTACATTGTCCTATGTGATCAAATTTGGAGGATTCGATTAAGAGCATTGATGTATTCCTAGTTGACTTTGTTGATCAAAGTGTTGATTTCGATTGTGAGCATGATTTATGGATTGTAGACTCAAATAAATATTTTAGTTGTATCCTAGCTATGTCATAATGGACATATCTTGGATAGTTGGTTATTGTGACATATTATGCATAGTTATAGCCTTAATCTTGGCCAACTCAATTGTATGATGATGTATTATGTAAAAGGATGCAAATATTTTGAATTTGTAAGTGATTGATGATGTGATACATTTATGAGATGCTAAGGCTCACAAGATCTTTTTGTATTGTGATTGAGAGTAGAGTTATGAGTGAAATCTATTTAGATAGAGTATATACATACTTTATTAGAGTTACATTGGCATATCATAGATGATAACTAGTTAGCTCATAATTAAGTGTATTATTGTCCATCTCATCGTTGTTTCCCTTGTTTTACTCTCAAGGTTGTTGTTCTCTTATGTTTCTTTGAGTAGTAATCTCTAGGAAGTGATCTTAAATGCTTCCAAATTCCTATTTTACCTTTTAAAAAAATAGTTTCTAGTACATTATCTAGTGAGTTTAATCTGCATTGTGGGTTTTTCCCTAATAAGCTTTCAAAGCACACAAATCTAGTGCTATGTCTCATGGTGGTATTTCTTTCTTTATTTTAATGCTCATATTCATATCTAAGATGTTATGGAAATGAATGGTTTATTGGATCAAGTTTTACTGTACAACTAATTCAACCCCCTGCTCCCCACCACCACTCAATTGTATAAGTTTTCTTGGTATTCCTAATTATTGGTATAAGAGCTTAGTCACAAGATTTGAATTTATGCAAGATATAAGTAATGCTAGGAGGGGGATTTTTGGCAGCGTGTTAATGTCTCTTGTAGGGATTCATGACATGGTTTAATATCCTCTTATGTCTTATATAATTCTATTGGTTGTATCAAGCACTAACAAGTCAATCTTTAGGTGCAACGATGACCATTACTTCTAATAAGTGGTATCAAATCCCAGTCCTCTTTTGGAAGCTTGCCTATGTGAGGAGATTTGTTGTGGTAGCCTCAAAGAAGGACAATTCAAAGTTAATGGAACCAATTATGCTTTATGGAAAGGAAACATTATTAATCATTTGATCTGCATGAGAATAAAATATTGGGAAATTACAAAGAATGATTTCAATCCTCCTACTAATCTAGATATTATTGGTGTTGATGAGGAGAAGGAATTTAGAAACAATGGGAGAGTTATTGAAATATTTTATAGTGCCTTATTAGATCTATAATATAAAAAATGTCATGGAAGACTAGTCATGACATATGGGTGAGGTCAAATTCATTGCATGAAGGAGACACTTATGTGAAGCAAGAAAATATACAAAGTTTGAAAGGAAAATTTGAATCTTTAAAGATGAGTGAAGATAAGAACATTAGTTCCTATGTCCAAAAAGGTATAGAGATTTTTTGTAAAATTATATGTGTCATTGGAACCATGGATGCCAATGGAATCATTTCAAAGACATAGAGATCCTATCCTCCTTATAATTTTATTTTATTTTGGAATTGAAGAGATCATAACAATATCCAAGGTGACTAAAGACTCATTTGTTGGTAAGTTATCTCCTTTTGAGATTAGTAGATTTTGTGACAATTTTCCTAAAGTAGGATATGCATTTAAAGCTACTATTTGTAAGGATAATTGAATATATGAATTTGGTGATATTTCTTCTAGTTATTCTTCTTTTAAGTTTAGATCAAGAAATGTTAAGGACTTGGAATAGATTAAGAAAGAATATAGAAGAATTAGAAGCCTTGATATAAAAAAGAGAGTATATAAGTGCACAAGTAAGTATAAAGGGAATTGCCTTTGAAATGACTTTTGTGTAATAAGATTGGTCATTTTCCCTCTAAAACACTAAAGCACAAGCCTTTAAAATTTCAAATTAAATTCAATAAGAAGAGGTACTATGCAAGTGAAGGTGTGATTGATGATGAATCTAAGAAGAGTGAATATGAGATTGTATTTATTGTTGTTTAGGGGGGCAATGGAAGCACTCAATAAGATGTGTATATCAAATGAGATCTCCACCCTAGCACTCAAAATATAAGGGAAAGAAGGGATTTCAAGTATAACCCTCAAGATAACTTGAGTTTGATTAGCAAGACCCAAGTAAGATGAAGGGATGCTAATACCAAACTCAAATTAAACGATGGAAATATGCAAGAAAGTCTCTTTCCTGACATGTTAATTAGTCTTAGATTTTTTATATGAAAGTAAGTTAATTTAATTTAATTTAATGCTAGATTTATTAACTTTATTAGGGTTTATATATTTAAATGCAAGAAACAAAAGTACAATCCTAGATGTTTAAGAAATTGTATTTGAAATATAAATGGATAAAAATTAATGCAACTTACCTTGATAATCTGAATATGAAGACATTTTGAAGATCTAAAAACAATATTTTAGAAATAGTAGAGACAAAATAGAGAGTTGATCTAGAACCAATAACTTCCATAAGAAAGATTCATCCACAACAGATCAACAATCTTCAATAAGATCTTATAGATACTTAAACAAGATATATTATTCCTTAATTGCAAGCATTTATCATATTATAATATAGCAACTAATCAATCAATTCTTGAAAATAAGTCATTAATTACCATGCATTCATTAATCATTATTCCATGTACATAATCATATATGATGAGCATAAAATAAACAAATAACAAGCATTAAACAAACAAATAACAAGGTACTTATAGTTTCGATGAGTATATTTCTTAGTAAAGATAATCATGAAAAGAGTATTATTTTATGCTAATCATTTCTCCCCTTCCTACCATAATCCATGCTCATGGAGGATCTAGAATTCCTTCATTCTCTAACTCAATATAAACTACTAAATCTAGCACCTTGAAATTATCTCTATGGTATGCCCGTGGTGGTTAATATCCCTACCATGCTAATATCCCTACCATCTCTCCACAAGCTCTCTCTATGATGATAATCTATCTACGTGAAATCTATGAGGATCATTTTGTCTAGGTGGTGGAAAGATAAATAATGGAGTTCTAAATATCATTCCTATCCACTATTGTTGAAATTCCTCAATGAGATTATAGATTATATAGGCTCTTTTTAAACTCTAGTTTAAATTATTTGGGGACATTGACTCCCTTCTCTTTAATTGCCTTGGAATTGTAGCACATCTTTCTCTAATTACTTCAAGTTATCTATATGGGAGATGTTAGCCCCAACTAATAATGTTGTTATTGTATGTAAAAGAGTCATATCTATTATTATGTTGTCAATGATGTCAAGCCTTAATTGGTTAGACATTATGCTAATTTAGTAGAGTACCATATCATTTGATTGATGAAGAGGATTTGAAGAAATTATGATGATGAAAGAGTTTATAAGTATAGTATTCAATGTGTACTTGAATGAGTTGGATTATGGCAATATAATATTGTTTTGATTATTTTGCAATCATATAATGTTTTATTTAAGTGATGAAGATCATGTACATGTAAGACAAGTTTCACCAACCAAACTACAAGGTGAATGAAAGCATACAATATTAACCAAGCTACTACAATTGTCACCAAATGCCTAGCAAAGAAGAGTTAAAGTTTAGTGTTAGTTGAGTAATTTTAGTGTTAGCTAAGTGACATATTGCATGAGTCTAGTTGTAATATTTATTGGGCTTAAAAAGATAGAACAAGTTAAGAAAAGATTTAACCTAAGGCAAACATTTGATGAAAATTGTGAATGATCAAGAAGTTCAAAGGATAAAGTCAAAGTTAGTTATGATATCTATGACTAGAGAAATATAATGAAGATATGATGAAGTAGATTTAATAGAGTGAAGATGAGCACAAAGTTCAAGAAGGAAGTTTATTTTCTGAGTGATTAAGTTCATTAAATACGAGATCTATGATCGTGATTAAGTGACAAAATTTGGAAGATTCTAGAAGGAAGAAGTTTACAATTTAAGGAGATGAACAAGATTGTTTTTGGTTGATGATTGTTGTTGATTATGTGAATTGAAGTAAAGAAGAAAGATAGAAGGTGAACTAAGTAGAACTAAAGTGGAAAGATCAAGCAAAGGGAAGTGTAAAGTGAAAGAGAAAGTGTGTGAATCAGCCAATAAGAGATCAAAGGGAAGAGATAGAGAAAAGTAGAGATCTGAACAAGTAATATAGTGCTAAAATCTAATAGATCACTTGACTATTACTTTATTACCATTTTAGAAGATAAAATCTTTTAACTGAGTGGACCTAACAAGTCTTTGAATCCTATATGGTAGTGTCCATTAGTTGAAATGCCCAAAATACAAGGGGCAAAAACATATGTAAATTTTTTAAATTTTTTTTATAGATTAATAACACCACTAAGTTTGATAAGTTTTTTTTCACAAGTTAAAGTATAGGGATGTTGAAAGACAGATACAGGTTCCTCAACAATGTCTTTATACTTCATTTCATTTTATCATCCACATGTAGGGATAATCATTCATAGCTTAATTTATTTCAATATTTATTATATTTCATTTTTCCCTACACTAAGTCTTCCACTTTTATTTTCTTAATTAATACTTAATAATAAATTTATTTTTTAAATGAAACACCAATTACCATTTAATTAAAAACTATCAAGTCCAAACTTCAACTTACTAACATTTATAAATCAGATTTTACTAAAAACAAAACTCAAAAAAAAATAATAACTATTACCTCATACTTTATAATTGCTAACTAGACTTTAACTAAAAGCATATATTTAAACAATTAACAACTAACTAAAATTTATTAAACTTAATAAATTAAATCTAACACTTAACTATATTTAACTAAACTGAACTAAATTCCAATAATAAAATGTACTAATATTTAAAAAATATACTAATTATTTTAATCATAAAACCAACTAAAAACTAAACTAAATTATATTAAATAACTTATATTTAAAACACAAAATAATTAACTTCAAAAATAAAACTACATTCTAAAACTTTAATTAAAAATATTAACTAATCTAACTAACCCCATAACCCCACTAACATTAAATTATTCTAAGATTTTAAAAATATATTAATTACCTAACTTAAAATTAAAACTAATTAAAACTTTATTAATACTAAACAGAACTTCTAATCAAATACTATTTAAACTAACATTTTACTACATACTAATAAAACAAACTTTACTACTAACTATACTAACCCCTAACTCTACCCACCATCTACTTTGAAATCTAATATAATATAACACTAAAAAAAATCTACTTTAATTAACCTACCCCAAACTCTCACCAAAAACTCCCTTAATCCCCTATCATTCTACTCCTCACCTCCCTACTCGATATGGGCACCTTTTCCCACTTGGGCGCATTTCCAAGCACTGACCAAGTGGGATTGGGGGGTTGTATGTGTCCCAAGTCAGCCAAAATATGCTTGGCAATTAAAAATCACATGGAGTGGTGGGGGATATAGGATTAAAGGTCCTACCAAAACAAATTGTAAACTAAGACACTCCCCCCTTTGTCATGCATGCCTACCAATGGTATTAAGGAGATGCGTGCTGGCTTATTTTAAAAAAAAGGTGGCCAAAGAACATTTTTTCATTGCAATAAACACATTGACTTTGGATTTAAACACAAATTTGTCCCTTGTTTCCAAACTGACGTACTTGCAGAGGGAGTAATGAATGGGTGGTACCATGATTTGGAGACTTAGCACTAGTTCAAGTGGAGAGAGATGAAAAGTGGAAAGGTGGGTTAAACTTTCAAACAAATCTCCACATTAATAACTTGCCCCTCAATTCCATTTTCTGGAACAATTGTCATGTCAGACACCCTTTAAAGACATTTAGACCTAGCACATTCCTAAGAAGAATTTGATTTCATGCGCTCACCTTGGAAAAGAAGTTATGTTAAAAAGGTAGTTAGGTAGTATCTTAGGATATTTAGATATATGTTTTATGTATTAATAGTATTTTTTTTTTTGTCTCTCTTGTTTTAAATATCTAATATTAATAAATTCAAACAAAGAATAATAGAGGAATCTTTGAGATGCTCTGTTGTAGGGAAGACAATTAATTTTGTTCCCATACAAAATCCAAAACTATTTACCTCAAGGGATGAACAAATTTTCTCAAGCCCCCATTTTTTCTAAGTGTTATATTTTTTTATACAAATTATTTTTTGACAAGGGGGTGTATATTTTTCTTTTCTAATTGGAATTACCAAATGCTTAGTTAAACAAAAGGGTTGAATAATTTGTTTTAACAACAATGTAAGATTTATTTTATCTCCTAATATTCATAAAATTAAATTGAAGTTGCAACCATAACATAAATTTTTCCTTAACATATTTGAACTTAAAATTGCATAATTGTATATCACCATTTTATCTATTTTTCAATACACACATGCATACACTGAAATACTATAAGACTCATATGCAAGAATATTACTCAATTTTCTTTTTTCTATTGAACCACTTGATTCAAAGGCTCTGCTGGGAAAGAGCCAGAAGAAAACCCGAGATCATTGCCATTTCAACAATAAGTTTAAAAATAACATTTTTTACATAGGATTATTATCTCCAGAGAAAAACTCCCAACATACTTGAAATTCATTAACAATTTTGAATTTCCTTCTTGACCCTTAACAAGGGATCCATTACGAATTCTGCAATACATCATGGTGATCATGGAGAGAACAAAAACTAACTAAGAGACTGTTGGAAATGATTGAAAAGATCATACATAAAAAGTAATGGAAATAGTAAAGAATGTTCTCAATCATTGTTTTGTCATTGATGTCAAACTTGCTACTTGCAGGAATGACAATTGCTTTAGTGATCCAAATACTATCAATTGGTTGATTGACAAGGAGGAGGCAATCAAAAAGATGTAACTAGAACACCTAGAGAAAGGTTGAAGTTATGATGTTGTAATGAAGTACAAAGATCAGCTAAGCCATTGATGAAAAAGTGTATTGATGACATACTCTAAGACATAGAGAATGGGCACACTGAAACATATCAAAGATGTAAGATTTTAGCTAAGTCATTTGTGAAGCCTAACTAAGTCTATTAGAGAGGGAGCCGAGCAAGCTAGTCACTACTGAACAGATTCCTAGTTGAAGCCGAGCAAGTTCAACCTTAGTAAGTGCCAAGTTATCTTCAAGTGTCGAGTAGATACAAGTGTCGAGTCAAGAAATAAGTGCCGAGCAGATACAAGTGCTGAGTCAAGAAACAAGTGTCGAGCAGATACAAGTGCCAAGTCAAGAAACAAGTGTTGAGAAGATACAAGTGCCAAGTCAAGAAACAAGTGCCGAGTAGATACAAGTACTGAGTCAAGAAAAAAGTGCCGAGCAAATATAGGTGTCGAGTAGGATACAAGTATCGAGTAACACAGAGGTTTCAAGCATCAGTAAACCAATAATGCCGAGTTGCTGCATTATTTCAAAGATCAAAGATTCGCCAGATTTGAGCCGACAAGGTTGTTATCTAGAATTCTGTGAATTAAATAGAAGATAAGAATGATGAGCTGGTGGCACAAAACATCATGTAAAACATTTTTGGAGAATACAACTGGACTTTAGATGAAGTTTCTAAATAAGAGCAAGATATGGGGTAGATACATTGTACCCTACCTAATCCACCTGAAACCATAAAATTAGAGAGGAAGAATCAAGCGGGAAAGGGACTCTAGATTTCTATTTAAGGAGTCATAAGGTCACGAAAAAAAGTGAGAGAGGAGGTCAAGCATGAAAGCATAAAGTGCTGAAGGAGGTGCTAAGGAGTAAGAGAGCACAGTTACTCTGCTTCAACAGATGATCACAGATATGGTTGCATTGGTATGATGAGTAAGAAGACTCAAGGAGATGAAGCTTGAGATGACAAGTTGTCAAAGCTGAAGTGATTAAAAGCTAAGCAAAAGGACTGAACTGAAGTGTGATCTGAAATCTGCAAAATATGTTGTAAGTTGTATCAGATCAGAAAGCCATTATTGTTACTCTCTAGCAATTGTAACAGATAGTTTAAATCCTATGGACTTAGGTTGGTTTAATAGCCATGTTATAAATCCTTTAACAGGGTGACATTCTACTTGAATGTTCTAAAGTCATTTGACCAGGCCCATTCCTAACAGTATGGTGAAATCCTCTAAGAAGGTCAAATTTAACAGTGTGTTGTAAGTCTTTAACAGGGTAGGCTTTTAACATGGCATCACTTTAGAAGAGTGAGAATTAAGTAGCATGTTACTGGTGGTTTTTTCCAAATTGAGTTTCCACGTAAATCACTGTGTCATGTGTTGATCTTGCATGTTTTATCCTTGCAGATTGATTTACTGTAATTTGCTAAGATGATTGATTTAAGTTTGAATGGATGAAAAGTTTATGGGCTCACTATAATTTGAGACAAAGTATTATTAGGGCATTTAGACCTTGAATAACTGATTCACCCCCCCTCTCAGTTATTCTAAAGAATTCTAACAGAGACAACCAAATCATAACATGAAGACAAAATCAAACATCCACTCCCATCTCGGTTTGCACAACAAGTTTGACATTGAACCAGACTAGGGAGAAGGTGGATTTTTCCAACAAGATACGTTAGACACAACACCATAACAGGTGCCCTTTTGGAGCTAAAAAACTCAAGAACTTTTGTTCTTCCATTCTTACATTTCAAAACTCAAAATATGGTTTGTGCTAACGAGTAGGGGCCCATAACACCCTACCCTCTTTCCCTCTTCTCGTCCTGAGAAGAGACTCTACACTGTCAGAGTCCAACTAAAGACCTCCTCCCATACATGGCCACTTTTTCCCTATCTGAGGGTGAGTAATGCCAATACAACCCATACAATCCTTTCAAAATTCAAAGCAAAATACAAAGGAAAAACATTTAAGAAATCCTATTTCAATCCCTTCCAAACAAACTCAACACACATGAACATACATATGCAATAAAACTAAAACATGAAACACAACATGGACAAAATGAGGTGAAGTATTCCTACCTTCCAAATAGGGTTATGACAATTGAACAAATTTGAGATGAGCTTCATTTCCTCTCCTTCTCCTTCAATCCTGAATTGCTCTCTAAAACTAGAGGTTGGGTGAACACTCAAACCCTCTCAAAATTGCCTCTAAAAAAGATCCTAAACTTAACCACCTTCAAAATCTAATAACTCCCCCACTTGCCTAAAAGTTCTAGAGTCTTCTAACTCAACTAGACATAAAGCTAACCTCAAGGTGGAGTTAAAATTATCCAACTCATGATGAAAACATTCAATTTTCGCAATAAAGCAAAAATGGGGGTTTTGGGTGACTATAAAAAGTCAACAAAAGGGGCTAGGGAGGTGCAAAATGACCCCAACCCATACCCATACCTCTTAGGTACTTAGATTTCATGGTTTTTGGCCTTTAGGACTAATTAGGGACCTATCAAAGGCTAGGAAATTTTAGGACTTTCTAACAACCTTCAAAAAATGTAGATCACTCACTAATCCTAATTAGGATAATTAATCTCAATTACTAATTGATTAGCAAAAAGGTAACTAACCTAATCCAACTTAGATCTTTAGGTTACTCGATTAACCCTAACTATCATGTTGGAATGCATATACAATTCACAAGTGTCAAGCGACACTATAAAATCATTGTTACAAAACATTAACATTTAAAGATTGCAAAATGATACATTCATTCAAACCATGATACAAATAAAATTCGAAAAGCGGGGTTTGCATCTTTCATTAGATTTAACCCTGGTTTCAACAAATGGTACATAGGGTTCAGTTTCATTTCTTTGTTAGATTTCTTGGCTAAAATATTCTGCACACTCATTACACACATGAGTAGCTCAAGAAATTCACATGCATATATATATAACTTATTAGAGAAATCACATAAATTAAAACATCCATCTTTCAAATAACTAGTTGTTTATCTCATTTCTACTCATATTCTTAACCATTAAAATTGCATGACCAAAGTGTTAATTCTGCATTCACTTTCTACAGTACTTCATTAGTATTCATGGTCATACAACATTACATTACATAATTAAACAACTGAAAGTAAAACATCACACACCATAAAATAACATAATAATGTTCAGTGTATTCGATAGTGTCTCAACATATTGAGTCATGATTATCAAAATAATAATGTATCAACTATGATACGATGGGTTAGGGCGAGGCCTCACAATTAGTGATGTTTGTAAGTCCTTTAGAGGAGGCCACTCTTTAGAAATGTCAAGGAGTGATGAGGTCTAGATGATCTTTGGTTAAAATATTCTAACCAAGTTACATTAAAAATATGCATGTAACCTTCAACAAGCTTGGCTCCTAATGGAGCTCATTATAAAAGAGTGAAATAATTTAGGTTTCTTATTCTGAGGTGGGTTTTCCCTTTATAGGGTTTCCACATTAAATATTTCTTTCAAATGTGTGATTTCTATTGTATTGCAAATTTATTTTCATGTTAATTATATAATGTTTCAACTTGGTATAAGCTAAGTGATATCTTTGGTACTATGTATAGTAAGAAATAGTAAGATAATAGTTTGAAGTAAAGTTGTTATATGTTTGATTTGAAATTTGGATGTGGTTATCAATTTATTGATATGAAATTTTATGAAATTTGAATTGTTACTAAAGTGTTTTCAAGGCCTATAGGGTAATTGGATATAACTGATTCACACCCCCCCACACCACCCCCCTCCCCCCTCGCCCTCAATTATCTATCATGAGATTATTCATAGCTGCTCTAAAATCTCTCACACTTTCATTAAAATTGTTCAAATACATGAGATTATTCATAGCTACTCTAAAATCCTTCACATTTTCATTAAAATTGTTAAAATACATTGGAGCCACTAAGTTCATTTGGGTAGTACTCCTAAACTAAGTACAAAAGAGGGTTAAGGATATTCATCTCTAAGCCACCCTATAGTTCTCCATCCTAATTTAACATTCTACTTGATGCTGAAGGAATGATTAAAATGCCCTAAAATGTACCTCCCCAAATTATAGACTTAACATTGAGTGTACATGTGGCCATAAAATAAATCCATGAAAATAAAATTCATGCATCTAACTTTTCATCGATGAGTGAGTCTTCATGTACTCTTACATAAATTCAAAATCACTATCATTATCTAGCTTTCCTTTTACTTGAATTTGATTGAATTTCCAAAACAAAAATAGTTCTATAAAAAATAAAGCGATAATTGAGAAGGTTTCCTAAAATAAATAACCATTTGTACATGTTGAAGTAAATTGTAAATTGATTTAGCATTTGTAGTTTTCAATGTTTCAAGCTCACTTTCCAACTGTTCACTCCTTTGTTTATATTTTACAATAGTAAGAGATAATATTGGAGATGTAGGATAGTGGAAGTGTTAGATACATTAATTCTCTTCTAAAAAATCTCTCTTATTTATCCTATTCTAAATATGTAGGGGAAGGATGATTGAGGGAACATGGAAGTCCTTAGATTTTTCATTAATTATATGTTCTTTACTAGAGATAGTCTTAGAGATAATAACTATATGAGGGCTATTGGATCTAGACCTCAAGAAGATTCTTTAGTTATAGTAAGAAAATTGGTTTCATCTAGCACTAAAATTTCTAGAGGGGGTTCTTATGGATTCCCTTAGTAGGTCTTTCTAAAAGTTCATCTTCATCAATATTCACAAGATTAGGGTTTCATTCTAGGAATGGTTTTTCTCTGTGATCAAAATTCCTAGAAGAGGAATGTACAAAATATTTTTTAGAAGAACATAATTCTACATTTTCCTTAGGAACAAACATAGGGGACTGACTCTTTTCAAGAATTCCTTTTAATTTCTTAAGTCTCTGCCACCTCTTTTTTCATAAAATTCCCCAAGTTTCAACTAATTTCTCTTTCTCAATACAAGGAGTACCCTTCTACATTTTTTAAGGATGACTAGTACTACATTCCCAAGATGAAATTTCAAACCAACCCACATCTCTTGAATCTTTTTTCATAAATTGATTTTTCATGATCACGTGGATTAGTGAGTGATACTTAAACCCTGCTTAGACTTGAACTTGTTTATCATTACAAATAATTGAGAAAATAAAAATATAGGTAGATTCAACCTTACCTCTATCCTTTTCTCAATGAAGAAAAAATGAAAAAATATTTTCAAGCTAGGGCCAAGTACTTTTCCATATTTTCCCTCACATGTAAAATATTTCATGAGCTAGACAACTAAATTTTTACATGGCTTGAGCAAGTCTATCTACTAACCTGTTTTGTATTTCCTTTATACTTGACTTATTATGGGTGGTGTACATATTTCTAAGAGACACAAAATTCAATAATAAGCTCATCCATATTTATTTTTCCTTTTAAAATTAGCTTTCCTTAAAATGGAATGCTAATTTTTTTGAATATAATCTGGGCAGTAACTAGAATTATTTCACCTCTCACCTGGGTAAAATTAACAGGAAAATTTTCCATTATTTCCCTTACCATTGCTTCATCAAATCCTTCATACTTTTATAGACATTCTAGTCATCCTACTTTCTAAAACAATCTTTTTAATTCTGGGTCTTAATCTAATTGTCTTATCTATCTTTCTCTTCTTCCCCTTTTGAAATAGGAAAAATTTCTTATTGCATAGGTTCAAAGAAGATGAAGAGTAGATAAATTTATAGAGCATAGAAAAATTATGAAAGAAAGTAGACAAACAAGTGCTCTTCAAAATCTCAACTAAGAATGATATGATCTTTTCTTTACATGAATGAATGAATTACCTCATTTTCATGATATTACTTCAAATTACTTCTCTTGAACTTGTTCATTTCAAATTACACAAGTGGTCACTATTATTTTCCATAGAAAATAGCAATGCTTCTTTCAATCAAATCAATGATTTTGAAAAGATGGATTCCCTTTTTCTCCATTTTGCATTTAATAGTCCAGTTTTCAAAATATCTCACTCAAAAATTTAACTCATTTTATTTCATAATTACCTAATTGATGGAAGTTTTTACACTTTTCCTAATTTATAAATGACACAAAAAATAATTATGAAAATGACCAACAAATTAATGAAGTACAACTAAATACCTTTTTCCAATCATAACTAATAATTACCCTTCTAATGTATTGATTAATTATTCAACCAGGGGATAACAAAAAAATTTTACATGAAAAGTTCTTCATTTAGTTCACACATGTGACTAATTAGGAGCCACCTTGGAGAACTTATTATCACATTCTTCCATATTCTTATTACTAGTTTTTTAGGAGCTACTAGGAGTTTTTCAAATAAATAAACTATCATGTTTGGTTTTTAGTTTATCTAAGGGAATGAACTATATTGTTGGTTTTTAATCCACCCCTAAGGTTTATTGTCATTTCTAGATTTTAACCAACCCTTATTTTATTTTTATTTTTATTGGAAAGTATACCATAGTTTTGGTTTTCAATTTACTTTCTTTATTCTTGTATAAGTTAAAATGTGAAGCAATCAAAAAAGGTCTAAATTACTCCACAATTTATTTTGGGGTTGACCTTATACCTCAAAGGGATGTTAAGGAGATTGATCCTTTCAATTATAACTCTAATGCTATTAGATCTAAGTAGTCCAATGCAATCCAAGTGATGAAGGATCAATAATGTAAACAAAGATCTAATTATGATAGAATTAGAGAGAATACATTATCCTTAAATTCCTAATGTAGCAAGAAGATATAAAATATAATTAAGACTATAGTTGTGAAATAAACATGTTGAAATAGATAAAGAAAAGAAGTGACTAACCTCAAAAAGTGTCTGGAATATTGGATTTGAATTTCTACCCTATGTACTACTCCAAATAGCAAACAAACTTCATTCTAGACTTGATTGCAAGATCTTCAAGACCTAGAAATTATTCAGCTCAAATAAAAAGTTATCCTATAGTGATGGTGTCAATCTAGGACAGGGTCAATCTACAAGGGTGAGGGATGCCATGCATCCCTGACCTTTTGTGTCCTATCAAAAAATAGATTTTGGATCTCTAAAGTTTTAAAAAAAGGTATCCAAATCTAATATCTATTCTTCCATCTAAGATCTATAACTTGCAAAAAAAAATGGTTTAGTTTTGTTGATGGGGGATTTGCTTTAGTCAAAACCCAATTTAGGTATTAAGCTTGAAATAGAAATAATTAAAATGATGGAAATGTAAAGTAAATGAAAAAAATTACCTTATAATAATAAGATTTCTCAATCAAATGCAATAAGCTCACTTTACCAAATTTATTTGGATCAAGAAGATGTGAATGTAGAAGGACAAATCTTGGAACCCTCTCTTGATGAAAAGCTCCAATATCACTAAAGGAGGAAGCTAGATCTTGAAAGGTTGTGGCATAAACATGGCATATAGATGATGAAGCCCCCAAATTAAATCCTTTGAAGCTCCTTGAAAGTACCTTGAATTCTAGATACCTCCTCTCTAATGTGTTACAAAAGGATCTTCTTGAATGCACTTGAAGATTTCTTAAATGCTCGAATGTGCGTTCTTAATGTGGATGTATGGATGGATTGTATATTCTTTTCATAGATGTATGGAGATTGAAAATGAGGTAAATGAATGTGATTTTAAAAATATTCAACATAAAATTTCTCTCCTTGGTTGATTGAGCAAAATAAACCATGCCTCAGATTAACCTTGACACAAGGGTTGAGAAGGGGACATAAAATAGGTTTTAGGGTAGGGATGCATTGTGTCCTAGACCCAAGGCCCAGAAACCTCTAGGATATCCTTAAGGTCTAGGAGTAGACACTAATTTTGGAAAATTAGGTGTACATCTTGAGGAAAGCTCTGCTTTGGTTGGAAAAGGGATTTTTCATTTGGAAGATTTAAATGAGGATGCCAAGAGTATAGGCCCTACCTTGAGCTTTGCACCATAAAATAGGAATACCAAGGAGGATCCATTAGATCCTACCACCAATTCTATATAGGAAGAATATAAAGATAAGGAGAGATAGGAAAATGAACATTCAATATAAATTATGATGAAATCACATCAAATGGGTGGTAAACTATTATTAAATTGAAGTGCTTCCAATTTAAGATGATACAATTACTTAGTGATGCTGATTTTTTTAATAAGGTTTTTCAATCATAGAAGAAACATCTTCTATGAAAAAATGTTCTAACCTTGAATGAACTTCTACATTAAATTATTCCTTGGATTGGGTCTATGATATAATTTTAGTCGCATTCACTAGCATTGACTTATTTCCTCTATCAATTGGTATTAGTTGTATTACATCATTTCGATACACCTTTTCTATCTCAAAAGGCCATAACCAATGAGTGTGAATTTTACCTTTGAACTCTTGAAACATTGAATATATAAAAAAACATCAATCGCCTAGTTATAAGTTCCTGCTTATAATATTCTCATCAAGTCAAATATTTCTTTGATCCTAAATCAACTCAAACTATAATAGAGACTCTATTGTCATCTCATCCAACTTGCATAACTAATTAATTCTTTCTTGCTCTGCATCTATCAAGGAGATCCCAATTATTGCTATCCTTAATGCCTAGTATTCAAATTCTATTGGCATTATTAAATATTTACCATAAATAAGCTCATATGGAGTATTTTTAGTACTATTATTCGTAGTGGTATTATAGGCCCATACAACTTCTCCTAATATATCCAATCAGTCCAAAAAAATTTATGAAACATTTTTTATGAAAATCTTCTGAAGCTCTATATTTGTTACCTCTACTTGTCTATTAGATTGAGGGTGATATGGAGAAGACTTCCTGTATGTCACCTAATATCTCTTGAGGAACTCTTGAATCATTCTTGACATGAATTGAGGTCCTTGATCTAATAAAATTTCTCTTAGTGCTTCGAGTCTCTGAAAAATATTCTTATACTAGAAATTTGCAACTTTGTATTTTCTAGCAATGGATAAAGCTTTGAATTTTTCTCATTTTATAACATAAATTGTAATGACAAAAATATGGTGATTTTGTGTGGAAGAGGGATCGATTTTCCCAATGATGTTTATACCCTAGTTTTCAAATGGCTATAAGGTAACTTGAGCCTGCAAAAACATGTCCATTATTGATGTTGATCTTCACATTCTTTGACATGCATCACAATGCCTTACATATTGTGAAACATCCTCGGTTATTATAGGCTAGTAGTATGTTGCTCCAATATCTTATGGAGTGTTGTGACAAAAAAATAGTGTCCAAGTACATCATGACATGATTTTAAAGTATCATATACTTATATTTTGTACACACAATGATGAAGGGAATGGTCAATATAATCTTTACACAATAATCCATCCACCCATACATACTTGGAGCTCTCCTTAACTAATAGATTCCTTTATTTGGTGGTGAAATTGTTAGAGTGATACAATATTTTTTCTTAATTAAGTCATATTGATTTAGTTATTAAGTCACTTATTATCTCTAGTTTACTTAAGCTAAAATTTGGGCATATAATAATTAATTATTATCATACAATCTATGTTAGTTACCTTTTAGGGTTTTGATCTCCTTTTATAAGGATTGATCTCTCTTTGTAATATTCATTCATTCAATATAATTGCAATTCATTTTTGGCATCAAGAATGTCTCATCTTCTATGGATCTTTGAATTCAAGCCTCCATAGCTTTTCTCCTTGCTTTTGTGATAGGTGTTTTCTATTAGAATGTTTAGAATAACTGAGAGGGGTTGGGGGGTGAATCAATTACTCAAGGTCCATTAGTATCAATTGAACAATCGAACACTTAACATTATTTTTTCTGCTTATCTTGTTGCTTGGTCTTTATTGTAGACTGAATAACAATATTAACTAGTAGTTTATTGTCCTAATATAATGAACTTGCTGAATGTAAAAATTTGAAATATAAAGCATGATAAAACATTTAACACAAGTTTGACACTAGGATTTAACATGGAAATCTAATTTTTAAAAAACCACTAGCAACATGTCACCACTTTTTCACTCTTCTAAAGCGAACTATGTTAGGACCCAACCCTGTTAAAGGTTACAATACACACTATTAAATGTGATCTTATTAAAGGATTTAATCACCGTGTTAGGTGTGGCCTTTGCAGAGGAATTTAGAACATTCCATTAGAATGTCACCTAGTTAAAGGATTTAAATAGACTAGTTAAGTCCTTAATGACTATTAGGTCAAGCTTTGACTAAAATAATTTCAATACAAATTGTTTACAATGATTAGAAAGAAAATCATAGGGTTTTATATATATAAGTATAACTCACTTTGCAGTTTCAGATCTTTGTTTAATTCATGTGTTGAATCCCTGGTAAGCCTTCCTTATCATTTTTGTCCTTGATTTGCTTGGCAACCCTTCAAGCATTCACCCTTTTCTTCACAAAAAACTTAAGACTTCTTCTTAGATTTTTTTATTAACCTTAACAACTTTGTTCCATCTCTTTGGAAATATTTTCAAACACCCACAACTTCTCTATTTTTTCTCCCCTTTGCATCTCCCTCTTTACACTCTCTCTTATTTTCCTATGTGCCTCCTTAAATAGATAATTCTGGTCCTTTACCATTTTCAAAATTGCCATAGATCTTAGGGTTTACAATATGATCCAATAGATTCATTGTATCTATTCATCTCCATTTTTTTTCTGGAAACTTCTTACGAAATCCTTTCATTAGGTATCTTACTTGATCATTTCCTTGAATTAAATGATCCAATGCATCAATCCTTATCTTCAACATTCTTGCCATGTCCTAAGAAATCAATTGAGTTGGTTGGAAATCATGATTTCTTGCAATCAATAAAACGTTGTTCCTTAGCCAACACTAAGTTCTAACACTTAGCCATCACTAAATTGCTTAGTCACTATAAAGCTTCTATCTCAGTATCAACATTATCACTCGGTCAATACTAATGCTCAGTCAACACTAAATTTTCTTAGCACTTACTATAGCTCGGTTGATACTAGCATCACTCAAAATAGATTCCAAAAATTGTTAATATATTTCTTAGTTTCTTGATGAAGCTTATACAATCTGCCAGTCTCTTCACATGTATTTATCATAAAAACAATCAAATTATCTTGTCAAGATATAACTAATTAAACTTCCATTGCAACTTTCTTTTCATAACTCAACATTTTCTCTAGGTTGTTTTTTTATGAGCAATTTCTCAAATCCTCTTCATCAATCAAATGTATATGTCATTTAGATTAGATATAAACATGTGTCATTAGTAGGTTTGACATCAATGATAACACAATAATTGTTTCAATCATAGTTCCCAACAATCTTCCTCTTTGGCATTGATAACAACACCTCAAAAAGTCTCAAATTTATTAATATATGAATATAATCTCCCTCTTTGTTGCCATGAAACCTATAAGAGTTCACTTCTATGAGTAATCAATATCCTTATCTTTATTTTGATTCTCATTCATGCAATTTCAAAAACTTCCTCTAAGTTCTAAGTTCAAACTCCCATTATCATGAAAATTTTCCCTCTTACATCTTGGATACAATCTCTTCCTTACACACTCTCCCTCTTTAGTACTTCTCTCCCAGTAGTTTTTTAGTGCTTGTCTTTCTCTATGGTACTTCTCCCCCTCTTTGACAATAATACCAAAGCCACTATCTCTCTTGGCTTCTTGTTGTTCATACATCTTGATTACGTAGATAAGTACATGTCAAGGATGAATTATGTCATCTGTATATGACTAACTTGTTAATGTTTCTCTTCTACTTCTTTACTTGACTATCTTAGGCACCTCCTAAAGTAGAACAATCTACATCAATGTGTAAGATATTCTCATTAGCACTTTTGATGTTGTGCCTCTTTGCAACTTAAGTAACTTTACTTAGGGGAATCACCCCCAATTTACCTCTTAGATATTCATGAGCATCTTTATGTAAGGCTTTAGTGAATATGTCAACAATTTTTTCTTCATTGTGTACATATTCTAACTTCACTTCTTTGTCTTCAACTAGTTCTCGCAAGTAACAATACTTGATAGCAATGTTTTTTGTTTTAGTGTCCATCATAGGATTCTTTGATATGTTGATAGCACTTGTGTTATCACAATAGATAATCACTAGATTTGTAATCTCTTCTTTCATTCCTTTTAGTAATTTCTTGATCTCTATAATGTTTGAATTGTTCACTGTAGTTGCTACATACTCAACTTTAGCTATTGATTGGGAAATATAGTTATTTTTCTTTCTTGTCCATGAAACCAATTTCTTTCCTCAAAAGAATGCACCTCCACTAGTGCTTTTTCTGTCATCAATATTTTTTGCCCAATCAAAGTGAGTGAATACCTTTAATTCAAATGTATCACTCCTATTGTAATACAATCCATAGTCTTCTACACCTTTAAGATATCTCAATATCCTTTTCACTACCATCATATGGTTCTCCTTAGGATTTGCTAAAAATCTAGCAACTATCCCAACAACTAATGCAATATTAGGTCTACTATGAGCAACATATTGCAGTTTCCCAATCATTAACATGTATAGTGTTTGGTTCACATCAACAAATTCATCATTTTTTGATAACTTATGTCTTGTAGACATAGGTATGTTCACTAGTCTTTATTCTTCCATTCCAAAAGTTTTCAATATCTCCTTGATCTATATTTGGATAGAGTAATAAAAATACCGGATTTCATTTGATATACTTGTAAACCAACAAAGAATTTGATTTCACTAAACATTGACATTTCAAATTCCTTCTTGATTTCATCATAAAATGATTTGCATAATGTTTCTTTTCTTCCAAATATAATGCCATCAACTAATATTTCAGATAGTAGGACCTCATTGTTCTTACCAATCTTCAAGTCTAGATTACTGTTATCATTTGTCCTTGCATAAACAATATTCACTAGGTAATTATGAAGTCTTTTATATCATGCTCTTGGAGCTTGTTTAAATCCATATGGAGCTTTGTGCAGTTTGCATACCATATTTTCTTATCGGGGTCCACAAATCCTTCAGGTTGTTCTCTGTACACTTCTTCATCAAGTATACCATTCAAAAATGCAGATTTGACATCCATCTGATATACCTTAAAGTTTTTGTAGGTTTAGTATGCAAGTAGAGTTCTAAATCCTTCTAATCTTGCTACAAGAACAAAAGTTTCACCATAGTCAACTCCTTCTTGAGCATATCCTTTGCATACCAATCTTGCTTTGTTCCTTGTAACTTCACCTTTTTCATTTAGCTTATTCCTAAAAATCCACTTTGTTCCAATAGCATTTTTGTCCTTTGGTCTAGGTACTAGGTTTTGAGTGTTGTTCTTCTCAATTTGTTCAATTTATTCATTCATTTCTTGGATCCAATCTTCATTATCTTGAGCATCTTTCACTAACTTAGGCTCAAATTCACAAAGTAAGTATGCATCACTTCTAAGTATTTTTCTTGTCATTATACTAGATTATGCATCTACAATGATTTGTTTAGGATTATGATGTCTTCTTACATACTTAACTAGCATAGGTGGTTTCCTTCTCTATTCTTCAAGAGGTTCATCTTGAAAAATAATCTCAAGCTCATTATCTCTTTCTTATTCAGGTCATGGTTTTGGTTCAGCATGCTCGACATTATCTACCTAATGGTTGACATTGCCTATCTATGTTAGAAATGTTTAGAATAATTGAGAGGGTGGGTGGGTGGGGGGGGTGAATTAGTTACTCAAGGTCCATAAGCACCATTTGAACAATTAAACATTCAATCATTTACTGTTTTACTTATCTTGTTTGCCCACTCTCTACTGTATTGATAAAAAAATTACTATTCTAAACATAATATACTTGTTGAATGTCACCACTTTTTCACTCTTTCAAAGCAAGCTCTATTAAGAGCCAACCCTATCAAAGGTTACAATACACATATTAAATGTGACCTAGTTAGAGGATTTAATCATCCTGTTAGGAGTGGCCTTGTTAGAAGACTTTGATCATCCCATTTAGAATGTCACCTTGCTAAAGGATTTACATAGACTATTAATTTTGTTAAATGATTTTTACATCAACCTCTATTAAATGGATTTCAATACAAACTATTTAAACTAATTAGAAAGAAAATAGTAGGGTTGATCATGATTACAACTCACTTTTTCAAGTTTAGATTACTATTCAGTTTATGTGTTGATTCACTAATAAATCACCTTGTCAACTCTATCTCTTAACTCGCTTGACAACCCTTCAAGTAGTCATCCCTTCACATTAAAACTTAAGCCTTCTACTCAGATTCACTTATCATTTCAACAACATTTATGTAAGCAATTTCCTTTTTCTTTGCTCTTACGCTGGTGTTCACCTTGGTGTGCCTCTATTCCACCTTTCTCTATCTGCATCCTTTTAAAGTTTAGCTCTATACCTCTTTAAAAAGATAATTCTTTCTTTTTTGTTTTCCATGATCACCATAGATCTTAGGGTTTATGATTTGGTTCATTAGGTTCATCTTATCTATTCATCTTCTAAAAACTTCTCTAGAATCTATCTAGTAGGTCTTCACCTAATGTTCACCTATAATTTAATGATCCAACTCACCAATATTATCTTCAAAATGGTTTTTATATCCAAAGAAATTAATTGAGCTAGTTGGAAATCACGATTCCTCATATATATTCCAATTACTATCACTTAGAAATCACTAAGTTTTGATACTCAATCATCACTTAATCACTTGGTCGCTATAGAAATTCTTTCTTAGCATGAACTAAATTTCTTGGTCAATACAAATGCTTGGTCAACACTAAATTTTCTCCACACTTATTGTGGCTCATTTGACACTAGGATCACCCGACATTCCTTAATATTTTACTCTTTTTCTCAGTTAAGCTTTACATCTATGGTATAAATAATCATTGTTGTCATAGAGGTTTGCACCCTTGTCCAAAGTCTTACCTAAGGACAACCTTGTGAAACATGGAAACAAACTCAAAGTTGTGGGACTTGACTATGAGGTTGAATCTTAAGAGAAGGCCAGCTTCCTCTTACTATCTAGGTGCACCTAACTATTCTTAGAGAGGAAAAGGGAGAAGGAGAGCATGGAAGCAAATCTACCTATTCTAATCTAAGGAGGTGATGCACCAAAATAGAGTGTTCAAACCAATCTCTGCCCATACATGCACTATTGAAGCATGTTCAGACTTGTTTTAATCTAACAACCACATGTAGATTAGAAAACCAAAATGAATGACACAAGGAAAGAGAGATTCGCTTATATATCATTCATAGGTCAAAGAGATACAGTCATGCAGATCATAGGTTTCTACAGAACATCAATGAGAGGCAAAGGATTCTTGCACTTTCACACCAATGGCTGAAGGAGATAAGTAGGATGTCATTCAGCTTAGAGGCAAAGAGAATTTTTACACTGAAGATTTGTAGAGCAATATTAGAGAAATCAGAGAAGGTTCGACCCTTACAAAATTCACAAAAATTGCCTTTATAGTTCAGGCAAGACTGAGATTTTTTCCAATTGACATTACTCTACAATTACTACCATTAAGCCCTATAGAGAATAATCATGGAGATCCAGATGCAAATCTGATCTGAGCACAAATCTAGATGTAATGATATCTAATCTCTATGGAAACAAGGCCCTGAGAAGATAGAAACGACACCATTAAATAGTTTTGACTAGGTAGATAGATCGAATTAGGGGTGGTAGAGTGTTCCTCTTTGTTTTTCATTCACTTGAAAGTGGTTGGAATTGATCATGAGGGTCAGATTCATGCAAAAATCCTAGTTTTCCTTCATTTCTAACTCATGAATCAGCAAGGTCAGTAGGTCAACTGGACATTGCGAAGAGAATGGGCCACGTGGACCAATGATCTTTTATCTTTTTGCCACCTCACAGGGGTTTTCCCAAATTGACCATCCTTTTTTAAACTAACTGTGCCATCCCAAAACCTTGACCATGGTGGTTACACTAACTGTTAGCACCATTGATACCCTAACTAGGTCACTAGGAAATGTGCTCTTTAGGTGGTTTCCCACAATTTTTATTCTCCTTGCATCTTGATAAAGCGAGAAATCCCTGGTCGTTGATCTCCATGAGATCAATGACCGAGAAGATCTTTTGTATTCTATGCTTGCTCACATAATCTAGGCCCATGATACTTGCACCACCTCAGTAACTTGTACAACAACTTAGCATGACACGACACCACTTAGCATCACTTGAAAACTCACAAAGAGACAAGCCCCATAGGGACACATAATAGCAAAGCACTTCCCCGCAATATTTAAAATCTTCGCATCTTGATAATGTGGGGAAGCCTCGATCGTAGATTTGTTCACATCGGACAATGAGAATTCTTCATGCATCACCTTGTGAGAAAGGTAGGCCTATGACATCATTCCTTCCATGTGTCACAAGGAGGCATGCACACTTTTTTAAAACCCTCGCAACTTCATATTGTAGGCGTGCGGTATCCGTAGATCTTGGGAAATTTGACGGAAAGAAAGTTACAATCCAACAACAATTGACTTTAGGAAATATGAAATAACATAAGGTTTGGTCATTTAATTTTTAATATTTCTTGGGTGCTTAAATAATATTAAATCTAGGAACTAGCCATTGGATGGGCTAAAATTTTGAATTCAAACTTGGCAGGGGCAAAAAGATAACATTCTGGTGACTCAGAGGGGATGTGAGCCTACTACGCATAAAACCAGTGACTCGAAACAACCATTGGGCTATAGGGTTGTGAAAGATTTGGGTCAGTACATTGGGAAACCCTAACCCTACCTCTACAACAACAACATATCGAAAATCTCTATCTCTGCAACCAAAACCTGAAGCAAAACCTTCTGCAACCTTCAAAACATGGAAACTGGCTATCTCACAGAGAGAAACCTGTGCTCATGCACTTCTTGGAAAGAAAGAAACTATAGGAAAAAAAACTAAACTAATATATACATGGAAAATCAAGCCCTCTTAGAAACATGGCTTGAGGTAGATCCCATTGATTGGGATGGGAAAAACTTCACCACCAGGCTTGCTCAATTGAAAAGCATTGGCCTACTTGCAACTTTCAATCACATAGGGACAACTCCATAGTACATCAAATTTTAAGTGCCTCCCTGGTTTTTCCTTGTCTGCATCCCATTTCAAGACCAAGTCACCCTCCCTAAAGGTTCTGACCCTAGCCTTCTTGTCAAAGCTCTTTTTCACCAGCTATTGATGTGTCTCCAACTCCATCAACTTTGCCATTCTCACCTTCATGGCATCATTGTCAATTAGCTCTAGTTGATGAGCTAGTTCTAGGGATGGGAACTCCAATGAAATTGAAAGCCTTGCTTCTCTACCATATACTAACATGAATGGTGAATTCCCTAATGACCTCTTATGTGTTATCCTATCAGCCCATAGAGATGTTCTCAATTTTTTATGCCAACAACTCTAGTTATCTTCTATCATCCTCTTTATGATCCTAATTAAATTCTTGTTGGATGAATCATCCAGGCCATTACCCTGAGGATAGTAGTTTGAAGACATGCTCAAGTAGATATTATGGTTAACTGCCCATGCACAAATCTGAGCTCCTACGAAAGACTTTGCATTATCTAAAATAATGGTTGAAGGAGCACCGAACCTGGTCACAATTCCATCAAGGAACTCAAAAACTAAAGATTCTGTGGTGTCCTTCAATGCAACTACCTCTGTCCATCTGGTGAAGTAATCTATAGTAGCTAAGATCCACTTGTGACCAGAACTAGAAGGGAGGATTAATAGGGCCTATGAAATCAATTCCCTACTGAGAAAAAGGCGGGTCCACCTAGATGGGATGAAGAGGACGGGCTGCAAGCTTTTGTTTACCAGAGAAGAAGGCACATTTCTCACACTTCCTCACATATTTATGACAATCATGAAATAGGGATGGCTAGTAATAACCAGCTCTCATGATCTTCATTGCAGTTGTTCTAGCTGAGAAGTGACCACCATCAGGACCATCATGAAGCTCTTTAATCATTCTTCCAGCTTGGTCTATGTCAATGCATCTTAATAGGGCTCCATTTAAATGTTTCTTGAAAAGAATACCCTCAACTAAGACATAAGGAATTGACTACAATCTATATTGTCTTCTTTTAACTCTATCTAATCCTTGAGGGTACCCATTGCCTAATAAGAAGTTCTTCATATCATCCATCCAATTCCTTAAGTCATCTTCTTGCCTCTTTCTACTCTATTAGTATCATAGAAACTTCCTCATTTGATTTCTGAGATGATAACATCTATTTACACAATCCTTTCCATCTTACTAGCTTGGTAATCTGGATGTCAACATCATATTCCATCGCTTTTGTAATCCAACTAGCTCTTTTCTCACTAATATCTTTTCTGAAAAGGAAATCCTTCACCCTGGCATGAGGTACTAAGAAATGAATCTTATTGTGAGATAGGAGGTGTCTGAATTTCTTCAAAGCTCTGATGATTGCAAGGGCTTTCTTCTCTACAAAATTGTACTTGTCTTCATACTCTTTAAGCCATTCACTGAAGAAGGCTATGGGGTGCTCCTCATTTTTATCATTTGTTTGACTCAAGACAATAGAAATACCTAACTCACCACCTAGGGTATAGAGAATAAAATCCTTCTCAAAGTTTTGATTAATGAGAGTAGGGGTTGAGGCTATGACTACCTTGATCTCTTCAAAAATTTCTCTCCCTTCCTTGGTCCATGCAAAGACCATACTTTTCTTGAGCATAGCTATAAAGGGTTTCACCATGGTAGCAAGATTAGGGATGAATCTTCTCACAAAATTTATCCTACCAAGGAAACTTCACAGCCCTTTCTTGTGTTTAGGAAGAGGAAGAGGAAGTATTGCTTTTGTTCTTTCTAGATCAATAGTTAATCCATCCTTAGATACAATGTGTCCTAATAATTTTCCTTGACCGGTAGCAAAGACACATTTTCTTGGGTTAAGGGATACCCCAAACTGTCTACACCTTAAGAGTACATGTCTAAGATGATCAAAATGATCCTCTACATTCTTTGAATATACTATGATATCATCAAGGTAAATTAACACAAACCTTTCAATCATATTCTTGAAAGCCATTTCCATTGCCTTCTAAAATGTAGCACCTGCATTAGTTAGTCCAAATGGCATTTTACAATAAGCATTGGTACCCCACTTGGTGGTGAATGCAGTCTTGTATCTATCAGACTCCTTGACTAGCACTTGATTATAACCAGAGAACCCATCAAGAAATGAAAACCTCTCTAAACCACTGACCTTGGACAAAATGTACTCCATGGAAGGAAGAGGATGATGATCTTTAAGGGAAGCTTGGTTAAGGTCCCTAAAGTCCACACATAAACTAATTTATCCATTCTTCTTCCTAATGGGGACAAGGTTTGCTACCCATGATGAGTGCTTGATAGGGAAAATTATGTTGGCCTCAATCAATTTGGATAGCTCCTTTCTTATTAAGGGTTCAATTTTAGGATTCATTGGCCTCTATTTTTGTCTTACTAGTTTGACATCGTCAATTAAATCTATGGTATGCTGAAACAACCTTGGGTCAAAACCCTTTAAATCATCATACGTCCAAGCAAATACATCATTAAATTCTGGACATAGATGAATAAAACTTTCTTGTTCAATTTCAAAACATGCCTTCCCCAAGTTTAAGGACTTTCCATCAGCGACCATGACTGGGGTGTAGTAATCTTCGTCAGTAGCTAGGATCATGACTCTACCTCTTGCTTGGTCATTAGGGTTAAAAACACTTTCTATGGTAATGAGACCCTTAGGCAACTTGTTGGAACTGAGGTTAATGATTTGATCACCATACTAATCCTTCAGTCATGACTGGTTTCTCTCTGAAAATTTTGCTTCATTCTACAAGAAGCTCACAATTTGTTCATCAGATTCAAACACTTGCCAATGGGTGTTATTGTCAGAGATGGCAAGCCTGACTACCATCCTGATTTGTTTCTTCTTCATCTCCTTAAGATTCCTTGGCACATCATGAGATCCACCTATTGCTACAAGTCTATCAACATGTCTATTTTCTTTTCTAGGGACGCTCTGAATATTAAATGCATTAAAACCTTCAAGTAGGTCCCATACCCTATGTTTATAAGACTTGAGCAAACCATTCTCGATGGCATTTTGATTTCTCACTTGATTAACCACCAAATCACTATCTCCATATACACTTAAGATTTGGATTCCTCTTCTTTGAGCAAGTAGGAGAGCTTGAATTAAGGATTCGTACTCAACTACATTATTAGTGCAACTAAATTGGAGCCTGAATGAGAAGTAATACCTTACTTGTGCAGGAGAAATCAACATCACACCAGCCCTTGATCCATTTTTATTTCTTGATCCATTAAAGTACATGCTCCATATCTTATTCATATCTCCTTTAGTCTCCACAAGATTGGGAACCAGAGCATCCTTTTCTAATATACAATAGGTACTAAGGGTTGTCTTAAGGGTTTCTGACATAGGATCAAACTGATATGCTTCAGCCCATTCATCTAATAGAAAATTAGCTATCCATGCCAGGGAAGTGGTAGGTTCATTTGCTATGTCATTCTAATCCACTTCTAGGATAGTACAATTCATGTTGATGAGATTAGAGGTGTAGGGTTCAGTATGTTGAAGGGTTAGAGGCTCTACTTTGATTGAAGCTTTGGCTCCATATCTTGTTCTAAAAAACATATATGACCAATCAGAAGATATGTAACCACCTATTTGGGCAGTGAAATCTCTTGAGAGATAGATAGCAAAATGTGGCTTGACCTCAGTTACTGATATATCTTGAGTGACAATACAACTAGGGCATGCATGTAGGGCCATCTCTACATTCCTAAGGATCCCTATAGTCTTGATAGTACTACCATCTAACTGTAATACATCCTTAACAATGGGCTCATATTTCATCTCCAAAGCATCAACGACACGCCTAGGCATCATTGAACTACTAGCCCCTGAATCAATCATGCAATTGTGTACTAGTTTATCCCCTATAATTAAAGAAACATATAATGGAGGAGGTCTAACCTTTTTACTTGTTTTTGCCCTATCTGATGGTTGCACTAGACTTGTGGCACTTTCCATGCTAGGTGTTTGATCCTTTGGTTCAATACTCTCCAACTCTTGCTGCAGCAACCTCTTTTGCATGGGTATAGTAGCAACAACATCCCACATGGAAATATTCACATTTGTCTTCTTCATCTGTTCTACCACATTGAATGGAGTAGAGGGCACTTTGGTAGAAGCCTTGGGAGCTCTCATTGTAGGAGGTTGAGATGGAACAACCGGAGGATCACTCACATTCTTTCTGACATTACTTTACCTTTGCTGCTGAAAAACATTTGATTGATCATCTACTACTGATTTCTCATGAGGTGTTGCATTTGAAGTTGAGGCCTGATTAGGAGGAGGAAGGGAAACATCTAAAATAGCTCTTCTTTTTCTCCTAGTATTGTGAGCAATGGAATCCTGGTTTACATTACAATGTTCCTCCACCTGATGATTCATAAAGGAGCAATCACCTGTCCCTGCATATATGAGGCCTCCTTAACTTGGTCCTCCTTGTATGATTGTCCTACTATAGGATCTTGGATGATCAAAGCCAAATAAGATTCAACCTTCTAACACATGCAATGAGCATAGGAGTAGTTACAACAGGGACAAAAATCCTGATCTTGGGCCATGTTTTGAGGGACTATGGCCCTACGTTGGTTCACATTTGAGGTTGAAGCATGACTACTCTGTCTATTTTGATCAAAAGAATTGTTCCCATAATTTTGATTTGGGGGCCTACCACTGTTCATAGTTTGGTGTTGCAATTGATGAGCTTTACTACCTTGAGCCTGCTGTCTTTCTAAAGTCACCACCTTGTTGCTTATTTTCTACATCACAGAGAAACTATCTTCTAGTTTCTTTTCTTGGCCCTGCAATCTCTTATCTATGTTCAGCATAATAGATTGCATCATCTCCTTAATCTCATCTATTCCATTTGAAGATGTGAAAGCTTGAGGGATTAGAGCAAGGGATTATGAGGTGGAAGTTTTGGGAAGAGGAACCATTTTTGGTTGGTGATTTGGAACATCAGAAAAGAAAGGCATGGGAGGCCTTAGAGCTAGCTTACCCCCTTGTATTAGGATGTTTTCTGACTTTATTACTATGTCATAAGCATTAGACAAGGTATCCCCTCCCATAGTTTGGATCGTAGTGGAAATGTCACTGTTGAAAGCTCTGAGGTAATGCAAGAAGGCATTACTAGGGATAGGTTTTACTGAAGCAGGTATTATATCCCATGTCTTTTGAAATCTATAGTTGAAATCAGTCATACATTCATGGGGGGCTCTTTTTATAGTAGTAAACTATTCTAAAAGTGACAAATGGTCACTTTTGTCCTCAAAGTGTTTACATAGTCTTACTCCTAATCCACCCCATTCTATTATAGAACCATGAGCCAAACCTCTATACCACTGTAGTGCTTTCCCTTTCAGAGATGAGGCTAGAAGCCTAACTGCAACATCATCTTCTATAATACCATGGATATTAAAAACATTTGAAACCTCTTGAATGTGTTTTGAGGGAGAGATAGAAGTTTCACCAGTAAACTCTGGTATACTTTTAAGTGCAACTATTGGTATGTCATGTCTTTGGGCCAATAAAAGAGGACTGCCACCATTAAAGGTGGCAAAAGCATGAGCTTTGGGCTGTGCCATATAGACAAGTGATCTATTGATATATGCTGATGGCAAACTAGGCTGAGATCTAATAGTAGGAGGGGTAGAAGTAGATCTTGCAGGTGTATTTGTTACTATTGCACTCCTAACTGGTGATAAAGATACTCTAGCCCTCCTTCTTCTAGGATTTGAAAATGAAAGCTCTTGGTACTAAAATTTACCTCTAGAAGATGCCCTTGTTTCAGCTTTGGGCATGAATTACTACAACTTTGGTCTAGAACTAGATGTGTTTGAAGCTTAGAGTCACCAAGTACTTGAAGAATGAACCTCTTTAATGCTTGAACACCGAAGCTAGTACTATCTCCTCGGTATTAATCTTGAAATCTTCCTTTTTGACACCAGTAGATTTGAAATCTTTTGATATATGTCCCACCGAGCATGCCAAAAACTGTTGTCACAGATTTTTGCACCCTTGTCCAAAGTCTTACCTAAGGACAACCTTGTGAAACATGGAAACAACCTCCAAGCTATGGGACTTGAACTATGAGGTTGAATCTTTGGAGAAGGCCAGCTTCCTCTTACTATCCGAGTGCACCTAACTATTCTTGGAGAGGAAGAGGGAGAAGGAGAGCATGGAAGAAAATCTACCTATTCTAATCTAAGGAGGTGATGCACCAAAATAGAGTGTTCAAACCAATCTCTGCCCATACATGCACTATTGAAGCATTATGACACCAAAAGATATACACATTCAGGCTTGTTTTAATCTAACAACCACATGCAAATCAAAAAACCAAAATGAATGATAGAAGGAAAGAAAGATTCACTTATATATCATTCATAGGTCAAAGAGATACAGTCATTCAGATCATTGATTTCTACAAAACATCAATGAGAGGGAAAGGATTCTTGCACTTTCACACCAATGGCTGAAGGAGACAAGCAGGATGTCATTTAGTTCAGAGGCAAAGATAATTTTTACACTGAAGATTTGTAGAGCAATATTAGAGAAACTAGAGAAGGTTCGACCCTTACAAAAGTCACAAAAAATGCCTTTATAGTTTAGGCATGAGTGAGATTTTTTCCAACTGACATTACTCTACAACTTCTGCCATTAAGCCCTATGGAGAATAATCATGGAGATCCAGATGCAAATATGATCTAAGCACAGATCCAAATGTAATGATATCTAATCTTTGTGGAAACAAGGCCCTGAGAAGATAGAAAAAATGCCATTAAATAGTTTTGACTAGGTAGATAGATCAAATTAGGGGTGGTAGAGTGTTCCTGTTTATTTTTCATTCACTCAAAAGTGGTTGGAATCGATCATGAGGGTCAAATTCATGCAAAAATCCTAGTTTTCCTTCATTTCTAACTCATGAATTAGCAGGGTCAGCAAGTCAACTAGACACTATGACGAGAATGGGCCACGTGGACCAATGATCTTTTATCTTTTTGCCACCTTGAAGGGGTTTTCCCAAGTTGACCATCCTTTTTTAAACTAACTGCGCCATCCCAAAACCTTGACCGCGTTGGTTACACAAACTGTTAGTATCGTTGATACCCTAGCTAGGTCACTGGGACACATGCCCTTTAGGTGCTTCCCTATAATTTTTATTCTCCTCACATCTTGATAAAGCCAAAAAGCCCTAGTCATTGATCTCCATGAGATCAACGATTGAGAAGATCTTTCATATTCTATGCTTGCTCATATAATCCAGGCCCATGACACTTGGCACCACCTCAGCAACTTGTACATCAACTCAACATTATGCAGCACCACTTGGCATCACTTGATGACTCATGAAGAGATAGACCCCACAGGGACACGCAGCAGCAAAGCGCTTCCTCGCAATATTTAAAATCTTTGCATCTTGATAATGTGGGGAAGCCTCAACCGTAGATCTGTTCGCATCAGACGGTGAGAATTCTTCATGCATCACCCTGCGAGAAAGGTTAGCCTGTAATGTTATTCCTTCCACATGTCACAAGGAGGCATGCTCACATTTTTTAAAACCCTCACAACTTCATATTGCGGGCATGCGGTATCTGTAGATCTTGGGGAATCTGATAGCAGGAAAGTTACAAGCCAACGACAATAGACTTTAGGAAATATGAAATAAAATAAGGTTTGGTCATTTACTTTTTAATATTTCTCAGGTACTTAAATAATATTAAGTTTGGGAACTAGCTGTCGGGCAGGCTAAACTTTTGAATTCAAACTTGGCGGGGGCGAAATAAGATAACATTCTGGCGACTCAGAGGGGATGCGAGCCTGCTATGCATAAAACCAGTGACCCAAAACATCCATTGGGCTACAGGGTCATGATAGATGTGGGTTAGTGCATTGAGAAACCCTAGCCCTACATCTACAATAGAAAAATACTGGAAATCTCTGTCTCTACAATCGGAACCTGAAGAAAAACCTTCTGCAACCTTCAAAACATGGAAACTGGCTATCTCACAGAGAGAAACCTATGCTGATGCACTTCTTGGAAAACAAGAAACTACAAAAATAGAACTACACTAATATATACATGGAAAATCAAGCCCTCTCAAAAACATGGCTTGAGGTAGATCCCATTGACTGGGATGGGCAAGACTTCACCACCAGGTTTGCTCAATTGAAAAGCATTAGCCTGCTTGCAACTTTCAATCACATAGGGACCACTCCATAGTGCATCAAATTTTGAGTGCCTCCATAGTTTTTCCTTGTTTACATCCCATTTCAAGACCAAGTCACCCTCCCTAAAGGTTTTGACCCTAGCCTTCTTGTCAAAGCTCTTTTTCACCTCCTGTTGATGTGTCTCCAGGGTCTGCATGGCCCGATTTCTTCTTTCTTCTAGCTCCATCAACTCTTCCATTCTCACTGTCATGGCATCATTTTCAATTATCTCCAGTTGATGAGCTAGTTCCAGGGATGGGAAATCCAATGAAATTGAAAGCCTTGCTTCTCTACCGTATACTAACATGAATGGTGAATTCCTTAATGACCTCTTAGGTGTTATCCTGTTAGCCCACAAAGTTGTTCTCAATTTTTTATGCCAACACCTCTGGTTATCTTCTATTGTCCTCTTTATGATCCTAATTAAATTCTTGTTGGATGAATCAACCAAGCCATTACCCTGAGTGTAGTAGTTTGAAGATGTGCTCAAGTAGATATTATTGTCAACTGCCCATGCACAAATCTGAGCTCCTACAAAAGACTTTGCATTATCTGAAATAATGGTTTAAGGAGCACCAAACCTAGTCACAATTCCATCAAGGAACTCAATAACTAAAGATTTTGTGATGTCTTTCAATGCAATCGCCTCTATCCATCTGGTGAAGTAATCTGTAGCAGCTAAGATCCACTTGTGACCAGAACTAGAAGGAGGATTGATAGGGCCTATGAAATTTAATCCCCACTGAGAAAAAGGCTGGTCCACCTAGATGGGATGAAGAGGAAGGGATGCAAGTTTTTTTTACCAAAGAAGGCACATTTCTCACACTTCCTCACATATTTATGACAATCATGAAATAGAGATGGCTAGTAATAACCAGCTCTCATGATCTTCATTGCAGTTGTTCTGGCTGAGAAGTGACCACCATAAGGACCATCATGAAGCTCTTTAATCATTCTTCCAGCTTGGTCTATGTCAATGCATCTTAATAGGGCTCCATTTATATCTTTCCTAAAAAGAATACCCTCAACTAAGACATAAGGAATTGATTGCAATCTATATTGTCTTCTTTTAACTCTATCTAATCCTTGAGGGTACCCATTGCCTAATAATAAGTTCTTCATATCATCCATCCAATTCCTTGAGTCATCATTTCTTGCCTCTTTCTTCTCTATTAGTATCATATCAACTTCCTCATCTAATTTTTGAGATGATAACATCTGTTTACACAATCCTTTCCCTCTTACCAGCTTGGTAATTTGGATGTCAACATCACATTCCATCACTTTTGTAATCCAACCAGCTCTTTTCTCACTAATATCGTTGCTCAAAAGGAAATCCTTCACACTAGCATGAGGTACTAACAAATGAATCTTATTGTGAGACAGGAGTTGTCTAAATTTCTTCAAAGCTCTGATGACTGCAAGGGCTTGCTTCTCTACAAAATTATACTTGTCTTCATACTCTTTAAGCCATTCACTGAAGAAGGTTATGGGGTGCTCCTCATTTTTTTCATTTTTTTGAGTCAAGATAGTAGAAATACCTAACTCACCACCTAGGGTATAGAGAATGAAATCCTTCTCAAAGTTTTGATTAATGAGAGTAGGGGCTAAGGCTATGGCTACCTTGATCTCTTCAAAACTTTCTCTTTGTTCCTTGGTCCATGAAAAGACCATACTTTTCTTGAGCATAGCTATAAGGGGTTTCACCATGGTAGCAAGATTAGGGATGAAACTTCTCACAAAATTTATCCTACCAAGGAAACTTTGCAGCCCTTTCTTGTGTTTAGGAAGAGGAAAAGGAAGTATTTCTTTTGTTCTCTTTGGATCAATAGTTAAGCCATACTTAGATACAATGTGTCCTAATAATTTTCCTTGACCAGTAGAAAAGACACATTTGCTTGGGTTAAGGGATACCCCAAACTCTCTACAACTTAAGAATACCTATCTAAGATGATCAAAATGATCCTCCACATTCTTTGAATATACTGTGATATTATCAAGGTAAATTAACACAAACCTTTCAATCATATTCCTAAAAGCCATTTCCATTGCCTTCTGAAATGTAGCACCTGCATTAGTTAGTCCAAATGGCATTTTACAATAAGCATTGGTACCCCACTTGGTGGTGGATGCAGTCTTGTATCTATCAGACTCCTTGACTAGCACTTGATTATAACTAGAGAACCCACCAAGAAATGAAAACCTCTCTGAACCACTGACCTTGGACAAAATCTACTCCATGGAAGGAAGAGGATGGTGATCTTTAAGGGAAGCTTGGTTAAGGTCCCTAAAGTCCACACTCAAACTAATTTCTCCATTCTTCTTCCTAATGGGGACAAGGTTTGCTACCTGTGATGAGTGCTTGATAGGGAAAATTATGTTGGCCTCAATCAATTTGGATAGCTCCTTTCTCATTAAGGGTTCAATTTTAGGATTCAGTGGCCTTTGATTTTTGTCTTACTGGTTTGACATCATCAATTAAATCTATGGTATGCTGAAACAACCTTGGGTCAAAACCCTTTAAATCATCATACGTCCAAGCAAATACCTTATTAAATTCTTGACATAGATGAATAAAACTTTCTTATTCAATTTTAGAACATACTTTCCCCAAGTTTAAGGACATTCCATCAGCGACCGTGATTGGGGTGTAGTCATCTTCGTCAGCAGCTAGGTTCATGACTCTACCTCTTGCTTGGTCATTAGGGTTAAAAAGACTTTCTATGGTAGTGAGACCCTTAGTCATCTTGTTGGAACTGAGGTCAATGATTTGATCACCATAATTGGATCCTACAGTCATGACTATTTTCTCTCTAAAATTTTTGCTTCATTCTGCAAGACACAATTTCTATAGATGTCTAGCAAGAAGAAATTTCTATATGTGTTGAGCATCAGTAATTAGTAAGTGTTGAGTAACACAGAATCAATATAAGAGTTTATGCCCTCACAAACTAAGATGTAAATCATTATTGAGTCAACACAAGATGAATCTCAAAGGATTAAAAGAGAAGATCAAATCTTTTCGATTCCCTATGAAATCAACATGCAACCAATCAAAAAAATGGAAAGATTTGAGTAGGAAAGATGGATGAATCTTAATCATATATTCATACCTAACCCTAAGTTATGAAACCTTTTTAAGGAGGTCAAAACCCCATAATTTTGTAATGTATGAGAATGCATGACAAAGTATGTGAGAAGAGAATGCATGCAAGGAGAGAATACTAGCAAAGTTTGAAGGAAGTGAATGGGGTGAAAAGACTTAGAAGAAAGACACATTGCAATATCAATTAGCAGATCAATTAATAGAACACAGTATCAACATTTTGAATAGAATCATATCAGATTAATAAGGATAATATTAGATTGGATAGAACAAGGATCTGAAATAAGCAATTGAAGATTTTAAGTTATTAGGTAAACACATTCTACTATACTTTCTAGCCATTGTATTAGGATAATGAAAATCCTATGATGATAGGTTGGTTTAATAGCCATTTTGTAAATCTTTTAACAGGGTGACATTCCAAGCGAATGTTGGTAAATACTTTAGATAGGTCACTTTTAATAGGGTGTTGAAGCCTTTAATAGGGTAGGCCTCTTATAGGGTAGACCATTGATGATGGTCAAGCTTTGTAACCTTGACAAGTTACATCTTGCTGCAGTGATAAGTTGTGAGTGCCATTCCCACCCTAGTTTTACCTTCTCATTTTGAAGGGTTTTTGGGTGATCAAATATTGTGTTGTCTATTTTCATGCATGCCTTTATTTTCATATTAATTAGAAATATTTCATGCATGTATTTATTTTAGTTAAAAATTTTATAGCTTAAAGTTTGGTACTTCTGATTCATCCCCCCCCCCCCCCCCCCCCCCCCCAACTCTCAGAAGTATTCTTCCCACTTGTAAATTCCAACAATTGGTATCAAAGCCAAGTTCTTACAAGGAGAAGCCTTACAACTTGAAAAGATCTAGAAATGGAGGTCTACAAGCTTGGGAAGATTATGGAGAATTAAGAGATTGAAATACATCTCATTCTACATTGTTTGGAATAAGCTAGGGAAGAATTGAGGAAATCCCTAAAGAGAAGAAAAGAAATTGCCATAGCTAAGAATGATACACAATACAAGGAGATTGACACCTCAAAAATGTTTGCTAATAGAGATTCTAAGGAGTTTGATGCAAAAATTCTAGACCTAATGGAGAAGAAGAGAGCTCAAAAAGAAGAGATCAGAACTCTCACGATTGAGCAAGAATCACAAGCCATGATGCTTTGTAAAGTGACTGAATAGAAGAAGAGAGCTATTGAAGATAAAGCTATGATTGAAGATGACAAAAGAAACTAGCCAAAAAATAATGAGCTTGAAGAGAAATTTAAAGATATCAAGCATGTAACTACCTAAGGATGTAGCTTAGAGTGAGAAGCATTTTCAAACTATGCTTCACACTCAAAAGGAACTAGTTGTGCTAATAGCAGATGAGGCAAATACCAAGGCCAAATTGATACAAATTCAATCTTCCATAACCCCACACATGAAAATTTTGTAGAAATAATTTGCCTATGCTAAAAATGTATTAAAGAAAGACCCCAATCTTTCTACCTTGCAGTAGAGACAACCATCGAGCTTAAATCACTGGAAATTGCACTAGATAATTGGGATGCTACTCTCAGGATAGTTATGGAGGTAAATAAATCCTTTTTGGCTAAGTATTTAGTTAATGTATAGAACCCTTTGACATAAGTATCAAAAAAGGGGGAGATAAAACTAAAGGGTAGATAAGGAGATAAATTTTGAGGAAGAGAAAAAGATAAGCCAAATGAAAATTATAACTACAAGGGAAGATGTGTGTAAGGGGGAGTAAAACTAGAGTAGGGCAGATAGAATAGAGCAAATAGAGAAATAATGGAAAAGCAAAGATAAAGAGTATCAAAATCAACATGAGACAAATCCATCATGAGAAGTTGCAGATACAATAATGGCACATCAACTCAGGGGGAGTTACGAATTTTTAGGTATCTTCACAAAATTTTGAACAATTTTTCAAGTTTTATATATATGCCAAAAAAATGTATATTATACTCAAAGAGATTAGATTCATCATGTATAGTTAAATGTTTTTGACACTCATGTCAAATAGGGAGATTGTTGGTCTCAGATTGGTTTTGACAATTGAGTGTCAACAGACTTAAGAAATTTTCTTAGATAATGCCAAGTATAATATAGATGCCAGTTATAGTATGTGCCAAGCCAAAAATTCAACAAGTTTTGAGTCATATAGATGTCAAGCAGATAGATAGTACTAAGAAAGTTTCAACTCCCGAGTGACTAATAGATACTGAGCTAGTATATGTGTCAAGCAAACTATAGGTGCCAAGCAAGACAAAATTTCTATAGATGCCAAGCAAGATAGAATTTCTATATGTGTCGAGCATTAGTAATTAGTAAGTGCCGAGTAACATAGAATCAACATAAGAGTTTGTGCTCGCACAAAATAAGATTTAAATCATTTTTGAGCTGACACAGGATGAATCTTGAAGGATTAAAAGATAAGATCAAATCTTGTTGATTCCCTATGAAATCAACATGCAACCAATCAGAAAAATGGAAAGATTTGAGTGGGAAAGATGGATGAATCTCAATCATAGATTCATACCTAACCCTAAGTCATGAAACCTTTTTAAGGAGGTCAAAACCCCATAATTTAGTAATGTACAAGAATGAATGATAGAGTATGCAAGAAGAGAATGCACGTGAGGAGAAAATACTAGCAAAGTTTGAATGAAGTGAAAGGGGTGAAAAGACATAGAAGAAGAAGGACAACATTGCAGAATTAGTTAGTAGATCAGTTAATAGAATAGAGTATTAACACTTCAAAAAAGATCATATTAGATCAATAAGGGTTAGATCAGATTGGACAAAACAAGGATCTAAAATTAGCAATTGAAGATTGTAAGTTATTAAGTCAACACATTCTACTATACTTTCTAGCCATTGTATTAGGAGAATGAAAATCCTATGATAATAGGTTGGTTTAATAGCCATTTTATAAATCCTTTAACATGGTGACATTCCAAGTGACTATTTGTAAATCCTTTAGACAGGTCACTTTTAACAAGGTGTTGGAGCTTTTAATAAGGTAGGCCTCTCATAGGGCAGACCATTGATGATGGTCAAACTTTGTAACCTTGACAATTTACATATTGTTATAATGATAAGTTGTGGGTGTTATCTTCACCCCAGTTTTACCTTCTCATTTTGAAGGGTTTCTGGGTGATCAAATATTGTGTTGTCTATTTTCATATTAATTAGAAATGTTTCATGCATGTATTGATTTCAGTTAAAAGTTTTATAGCTTAAAGTTTGGTACTTCTGATTTACCCCCCCACCTCTAAGAAGTATTATTCCCACTTGTAAATTCCAACATTGTAGCCATACCATAGCTCATAGGGAGTCTTATTTGAGTCCTTTTTCAACTGAACTCAGTTCAACATATGAACTGTAGTGCCGATAGCTTCCTTCCAGTATTGGATAACAACATTCTTCTTAATCATTAGTGTTCTTGCATAATCCATGATGGATCTATTCCTTCTTTCAGCTATTCTATTCTGCTTAGAAGTACTAGGGGCTGAAATTTTTCCTCTTTCAATGCAAAAATTGTTGAATTCATTGGAGATGAATTCACCACCTCTATCTGATTTCAAGCATTTCAATCTTTTTCCAGTTTCTTTCTCTACTATAGCCAGATACCATTTGAATTTCTCAAAAGCTTCTAATTTATCTCTCAAATACATAATAGTCATCATTCTAGAATAATATCAACAAAAAGAATGAAAAAATTCTCTCCACTATAAGTTTCTATTCCAATGGGTCCACACAAATCAGTATGCATAAATTTCTAAGACATCTTCTGATTGATAATTTTTTCTTTTAAAACTAGTCTTTCTCATTTTACCAATTTAGCAATTCTTGCATAATCCAACATTAGGTTTCTTCAAATTAGGAAGACCTCTTACTCTTCCAAGTTTGCTAATCTTGATCATATTATCAAAGTCTACATGACATAGCCTTCTATGCCATAACCAACTTTCTTCAACTTGAGCAATGAAATATGAACAATAACCAAGAGAAAGATAAAATAGGTTACCTTTTGTTTGCCTACCTGATCCAATCAGATTTCGTTAGTTATCCAGTAGTCTTGCCTTGCCTTTCATGAATTCTACCTTGAATCCAATGTTGTTTAGCTGTGCAATACTCAAATTATGTTGTAGTCCTTCAACCCAATAGGCATTGTCACATACAAGTTCATTGGTTAATGAGATTTGACCTTTCCCTTTTATGCAACAAGGTTCATTGTTTCCAAACCTTACACTACCTCCATCATAGTGTTCAAAATGTTCAAACTTGGTTTTGTCTCCAGTCATATGATGAGAACATCCACTATCTATGGTCCATGTGTCATTTTTGCTAACATGAGAGACAAGTGCCATCTTATCTCCTTCATCATTAGATTCATCTTTTACAACAATATACACTATTTCATCTTCACTATTATCAAAATATTTAGCCATAAAACAAGATTTCTTACCTTTGTCTTTGTAGGATTTGTGACCTTTGAATTCCTTCTTGCCTTTGTACTTGTAACTTTTCTTCTCTTCCTTGTCTTCTTTTTTTGGACACCTAGTAGCAATATGACCAATCTCTTCACAAGAAAAACATATTAGAGGGATTTTACCTTTGTACTTTCCTCTGTTCTTGGAATATTTCTTTGCAAGTAAAGCTTCAACAATTTCAAGATCACTATCTGAACATTCTTCAATTTCTTCCGCACTTTCTGATTGATTATCTTTTATTTTCTTTCTTTTTTCTTTGAGTGAGAGTTTAGCTTCAAATACAGATTCAATATTCTTGGAAGTAGGAACATAGTTTTCAAAATTGTCTAGTTCAAAAGCTATCAATCTTCCTACTAGGGCATCCAAACTTAACTTGTGATTTGGATCACATCTCTTTTCTTGAATAGTAGATACTTTAATTGCATAGATAAGAAGAAAAGTTCTAAGTACTTTACTGACAACAGTTTCTTCTTTGATTTCTCCTCCAAATGCTCTAATTGCACTAACATTGACCTTGATTCTTTCCACATATTTTGCAACATTTTCATCTTCTCTCATCCTCATTTGATCAAATTATCCTCTAAGGCTTTCTACTTTGGCTCTTCTTACATTGTCATCTCCTCCATAGATTTCTTTCAGTTTGTTTCACATATCAAAATAGTTTTACAGTCTTTGACCTCATCAGATTCAACATAACTTAGACCAGATGTAATGTCAATCATCATGTTGTTATGGTTCTTTTTCTCAACAATATCATCAACTGATAATGTGCCAATGGGAGTTTTATATTCTTCATCAAGATATTCACATCCTAAAATGCTAATGGTAGCTAGATGAAGCCTCATAAGTCCTTGCCATGCTACCAAGCTATCTCTATTCAACTTTGGAATCTCTCTCTTGTAAGACATCCTAATCTTTAGCTTAGGTCCTTGAAACCTTCTCTGGAAGCACCAAAAGCTTTGATACCAATTGTTGGAAATATAAGAGGAGTAACTAAGAGTTGGGGTGAAATAGTTACCACTAAAATAAATCACAAATCCCTTGGATGTTAACTATAAATTTCAAACTAATAAAACTGGCTCTTGCTGATACTCGGTAAACACAGAGAAAATGTTGTAACTTGGTAAATGTAGAGTGTGAATTACTTTAGTAAATTTTAAGATCTGTTATCAATAATTGCTTGCAAGCATGAAAGAAATAACATGAACACATGAGACACTAGGTTATCATGTGGAAACCCAATTTGGGAAAAACCACTAATGTAACTAGTTATTGTTTTTCACTCTTTTGAAGTGAGCCTTATTAGGAGCCAACCCTGTTAAAGGTTACAAAATAGACTGTTAGGTGTGACCCTATAAAAAGGATTTAATCACCCTGTTAGGAGTGGCCTTGCAAAAGGTCTCAAAAAAATTCAAAAGAATTGCCACCTTGTTAGAGTATTTACAAATGGCTATTAAACCAAATCTATTAAGAGATTTTAGACCATTGCTACAATGGTTAGAGAGTAACAATGAAATGACCTGATTGTGATGCAATTGAATTGCTGATTACAAATCTTTATTATTGGTTCATACTTGATCCTTCTTGATCAAATAATACTTTTTTGCACCATAAGGATATTTCTTTATCCTTCAAGTTCTCTTCCTCTTCTTATTTTTTTCAACTTATTCAACTTGCACACATCACACTTTCAATCACAACTTGATCTTGTACTTATACATTTCAAATTGTAAACTTAGATAAAAATTAAAATAACTAATATTCATCACCTTAGTTAGCTAGAATCAATAGGTAAAATAATTAAGCTTTACAAGAAAATCCTTTGGTAGTCGACCCAGCTTGGTAGAAACTGATTTTGAAGTGATTCCCTATGTTAACCAATAGAGGCTTGGTTAACACTATGAGCTTACAAAATTCCTATGGTAACTAAGTGAACTCAATTAGCACTAACTATATTCAACTTTCCCTTCATTAACCGAGTGAGCTTGGTCTCGACGCCTGAGTGAGCTCGATAGAAATTGCCTCTTGCATAGAGTAAACTCAGGAATGCTCGGTAGACTAGGAAAATTGCCTTTACTAACCAAGTAAGCTTGGCATGCATTGACTGTCAACTAATATGACACTTGTGTACCATCAAGGACACAACATAATTAATCAATTATATCCAACATAGACTTCTATATAAACCATTTTTGGGCTATCTTAAGGATTGTTTTACGATCTTTGATGATAAGGAAGAATCTTAATTGTTAATCCCTCTGCATTACATGCATCCAATCTAAAAAAAGGAAGGATTAAGTGGTAATATGGGTGAATCACAATCATTGATTCATACCTAACCCTAAGTCACCAAGGTCTTCTTAAGGAGGAAAAATCCTAAACTTTTAACGAATGCTTAATGAAAATTGAAGAGAGTTTGCATGTGCAAATAGAGCATTCATGGTGACCAAGGTGTTCTGATTTGAGTTACATTGCAAAATTAGTTAGAGGAGAATAGAGGAAAGGAATCAAAAGATAATAGAGATACATCTAATCTGAAAAGGATCAAGTACACATTAGTATAGAGGTGATCTAACATCAAGCAATAGAATGCTAACCAAAGGATCAATGCTAAAACATTTTAATAGGTGAATCAGTTAAATATCTTAACAGAGTAGTCTTAACAGGCTATTGTAAATCTTTTAATAGGGTACTTTATTTTAATTTAAAGTCCTCTTACTAGGAAAACTTCTAATAGGGGGTTAAAATCCTTTAATAGGGTAAGATCTAACTATCTTGTAAGTCTTTAACAAGGTAGCCCTTTCATAGGGTAGATTATGTTTCATGATCAAATATTGTAACCTTCATTGGATACACTTTACTACTATAGTAGTGAAGATTTGTTGGTGTCATCCCTACCCTAGTTTTACCTTCTCCTTGGAGGGTTTCTGGGTAACCAAATATCTTGTGTCATACATGTGTTGAATGTTTTACTTTCATGCTATGGATGTGTATGCTTAATTTGGTATTTATGTTTATATGCATAGATTGTGAGATGGATGTGTGGTGAATGATTTTGAGGTTGAAAATTTTAAGTAATAATTCACCCCTCATCTTAGATTTTACTTTCCTATTGTATTGCCAAAAAATGGTATCAAAGCACAGTTCTCTAAAAGTAAAACTTTGTAGCTTTGAGGAAAGATCTTGGAGATGAAAGTCTACAAGTTGGGAAAGGCTATTGAGAACTAGACAATTGAAATATAACTTTCCCTACATTAGCTAGATGAAGCACTGACTCTGTTCAGCTATGCCACAATTAGTAAATTATGTTTTAGTCCTTCAACCCAATAGGCATTGTCACATACAAGTTCATTGGTTAATGAGATTTGACCTTTCCCTTTTATGCAACAAGGTTCATTGTTTCCAAACCTTACACTACCTCCATCATAGTGTTCAAAATGTTCAAACTTGGTTTTGTCTCCAGTCATATGATGATAACATCCACTATCTATGATCCATGTGTCATTTTTGCTAACATGAGAGACAAGTTCCATCTTATCTCCTTCATCATCAGATTCATCTTTTACAACAATATACACTATTTCATCTTTACTATTATCAAAATCTTTAGCCATAAAATAAGATTTCTTACCTTTGTCTTTGTAGGATTTGTGACCTTTGAATTCCTTCTTGCCTTTGTACTTGTGACTTTTCTTCTCTTCCTTGTCTTCTTTGTTTGGACACCTAGTAGCAATATGACCAATCTCTTCACAAGAAAAATATATTAGAGGGATTTTACCTTTTTACTTTTCTCTGCTTCTAGAATATTTCTTTGCAAGTAAAGCTTCAACAATTTCAAGACACATGTTTGAACTTTCTCTAGTTTCTTCCTCACTTTTCAATTGATTATCTTTTATTTTCTTGCCTTTTTCTTTGAGTGAGAGTTTAGCTTCAAATGTAGATTCAATATTCTTAGAAGTAGGAACATAGTTGTCAAAATTGTCTAGTTCAAAAGCTGTCAGTCTTCCTACTAGGGCATCCAAACTTAACTTGTGATTTGGATCACATCTCTTTTCTATAATAGTAGATACTTTACTTACAATAGTTTCTTCTTTTATTTCTCTTCCAAATGCTCTAATTGCACTAACAATGGCCTTGATTCTTTCAACATATTTTGCAACATTTTCATCTTATCCTCATTTGATCGAATTGTCCTCTAAGGCTTTCTGCTTTGGCTCTTCTTACATTGTCTTCTTCTCCATAGATTTCTTTCAGTTTGTTCCACATATCAAAATAGTTTTACAATCTTTGACCTCATCAAATTTAGCATAACTTAGAGTAGATGCAATGTCAATCATCATTATGTTATGGTTCTTCTCAGCAATATTATCAATTGATAATGTTCCAATGGGAGTTTTATATTCTTCATCAAGATATTCACATCCTAAATTGCTAATGGTATCCAGATGAAGCCTCATAAGTCCTTGCCATGCTACGAAGTTATCTCTGTTCAACTTTGGAATCTCTCTCTCATAAGACATCCTGATCTTTAGCTTAGGTCCTTGAAACCTTCTCTACAAGCACCAAAAGATTTGATACCAATTGTTGGAAATATAAGAGGAATAACTAAGAGTGGGGGTAAATAAGTTACCACTAAAATAAATCACAGATCCCTTGGATGTCAACTATAAAATTCAAACTGATAAAACTAGTTCCTACTGATACTTGATAAACACAGAAAAAATGTTGTAACTCGGTAAATGTAGAGTGTGAATTACTTTAGTAAATTTTAAGATGTTATTAGTAATTTCTTGCAAGCATGAAAGAAATAACATGAACATGTGAGACACTAGGATATAATGTGGAAATCCAATTTGGAAAATACCACCAATGTAATTAGTTACTATTTTTCACTCTTTTGAATTGAGCCCTGTTAGGAGCCAACCCTATTAAAGGTTACAAAACACACTATTAGGTGTGACCCTGTAAAAGGATTTAATCACCCTGTTAGGAGTGGCCTTGCAAAAGGTCTTGAAATAATTCAAAAGAATTGCCACCTTGTTAGAGGATTTACAAATGGCCTTTAAACCAAGTCTATTAAGAGATTTTAGATCACTGCTACAATTTTTAGAGAGTAACAATGAAATGACCTGATTGTGAAGCAACTGAATTGCTGATTAAAGATCTCTATTCTTGGTTCATACTTGATCTTTCCTATTCGAATAATACTTTTCTACACCATAAGGATATCTCTTTATCCTTCAAGTTTTCTTCCTCTTCTTATCTTTTTTAACTTATTCAACTTGCACACATCATACTTTCAATAACAACTTGACCTTCTACTTATGCATTTCAAATTGTCAAGTCAGCTTAGATACAAATTAAAATAACCAATATTCATCACTTAGTCAGCTAGAATCAATATGTAAAATAATTAAGCTTTACGAGAAAATCCTTTGGTAGCTGACCCAGCTTGGTAGTAATTGATTCTGAAGAGATTCTCTATGTTAACCAATAGAGGCTCGATTAACACTACAAGTTTACAAAATTCTTATGGTATCTAAGTGAACTTGATTAGCACTGACTTTGTTTAACTTTCACTTTGTTAATTGAGTGAGCTCGGTTAACACTGTTTTCTACTTAACTTCCTTCGACACCCAAGTGAGCTCAGTAGAAACTACCTTTTGCATAGAGTAAACTTAGGAATGCTCGGTAGACTAGGAAAACTATCTTTACTAACTAAGTAAGCTTGGCATGTACTAATTGTCAACTGATATGACATTTGTGTAACATTAAGGACAACACACAATTAATCAATTGTATCCAACACAAACTTCTATATAAACCATTTTTGGGCTGTCTTAAGGATTGTTTTACAATCTTTGATGATAAGGATGAATCTTAATTGTTAATCCCTATGCATTACATGCATCTAATCTAAAAAATGGAAGGATTAACTGGTAATATGGGTGAATCAAAATCATTGATTCATACCTAACCCTAAGTCACCAAGGTCTTCTTAAGGAGGACAAATCCTAAACTTTTAATGAATGCTTAATGAGAATTGAAGAGAGTTTGCATGTGCAAATGGAGCATTCATGGTGACTAAGGTGTTACAATTTGAGTTACATTATAAAATTAGTTAGAGGAGAATAGAGGAAAGGAATTAGAAGACAATAGAGATACATCTAATTTGGAAAGGATCAAGTACACATTAGTATAGAAGTGATCTAACATCAAGCAACATAATGCTAACCAAAGGATCAATGATAAAACATTTTAATAGGTGAACCAATTAAATCTCTTAACAGAGTAGTCTTAACAGGCTATTGTAAATCCTTTAATAGGATGCTTACTTCATTGTATGTTAAAGTCCTCCTATTAGGCACACTTCTAACAGGGTGTTAAAATTTTGTAACAGAGTAAGATCTAACAATCTTGTAAGTCTTTAACATGGTAGCCCTTTCACAGGGTAGATCATGTTTCATGATCAAACATTGTAACCTTCATTGGATACACTTTACTACTGCAGTAGTGAAGACTTTTGGGTGTCATCCCCACCCAAGTTTTACCTTCTTCTTGGACGGTTTCTGGGTAACCAAATATCTTGTGTCATACATGTGTTGAATGTTTTACTTTCATGCTATGGATGTATATGCTTAATTTGGTATTTCAGTTTATATGCATAGGTTGTGAGATGGATGTGTGGTGAATGATTTTGAGGTTGAAAGTTTTAAGTACTAATTCACCCCCCCTCTTAGATTTTAGTTTCTTATTGTATTTATGAAAATTGGTATCAAAGCATAGTTCTCTAAAAGTAAAGCTTTGTAGCTTTGAGGAAACATCTTGGAGATGGAAGTCTTCAAGTTGGGAAAGACCACTGAGAACTAGACAATTGAAATACAACTTTCCCTCCATCAGCTAAATGAAGCAAGAAATGAGTTAAAGAGATCATTGAAAAGAAGGAAGAAAATAGATATTGAAAAGAATGACACACAATACCAAGAGATTGACACTACTAAATTGTTTGTAGATGGAAACACCAATGAATTTGATGCAGCAGTTATAGATTTGATGGAAAAGAATGGAAACCTAACTGAAGAGGTTATAAATCTTAAGAGAGAATAAGAAGTCTAATTAGTATTACTATGTGGGGTGATCAAGCAGAAAAAGAAAGTTGAAGAGGACAAATTCATGATTTAAAATGACAAAAAGATTTTGACCAACAGACTAGAAGAGAGAACATTAGAGGTAAGTAGGATTTCTAACATGTAATTGGAAACTTTGAGTCAAATGATGATTGCAAATCATGAATTGAATGCAAAGGATATAGAAATCACAAAACTAAAGTTATAGAATGAACAACTAAGAAATGATCTAAAAAGAGAGAAAGAGTTTGTTGAGAGTTTCAATAAACCTAGTGAATCCATCAAGTACTTTGAACAATTGATGAGATTCCCTAGATCTAACAATGATACTTCTGGATTGGGATACACTAGTACTAAAGAAGGAGAATCATCCAAAAGTGATGAAGAAAGAAGAAACAAAGGTAAAAACTAAAAATCTACCTTTCATAAGTGTGGTAATTTAGGTTATACTACCAATGTTTGCAGGAGCAAGACTACAAATTAGAATCCTAAGTAGAAGTTCATAGATCATTTCCACAAATGCAACAAACAAGGACATTAGGCACATGAATGTAAAACCAAGACCATAATAACACAAATATTTGAAGGATACTGCTATAACTGTTAGAACTATGGATATAGAGCATATGAGTGTAGATGCAAGCCTAAATGGTCATTAAACAAGCAGACAAAGGTAAAGCACAATGGAAACTCTTATAATTGGGATTATAATACTAGGTATAGTTGTCACTATTGTCAAGAGTATGGACATGTTGCTGAAAATTGCATAAGAACACATTTTAGGAGGGACTACAAGAGGTGGTTGAGTCAAACTACATATTTTAGTTGTTTGAAGACTGGTCACATAAGCAAGAATTGTTTGACAAGGTGAAAGGCATGGAGCAATGAGTTCAATAGAGGAAAAGGAAAGGTCGATGTTGAGAATTTCAAAGATGAGATGAACAAGACATGACAAAGAAAGGAAAATTGCAACACATCAAGTTCTTATGGGATTACTTCACCCAATGGGTCAGGTGATCACACCACCTCCAATTAAGCAATCAAGAGGTATGTGTGGGACTGATATTTAAAAGATATGCTATATATCAGTTCCAAGGATTTGGTTCTAAAAAGATTATATTTGCATGAAGAAAGATGCAAAGTGTTGTGAAGAAATCTTTAAGTTTTGTTAGCTTTCATGTTACTTCCGAGCATGAAAAGTTTCACTATGGTTGCCAAGTAAAATGTTAGTTGATGTCAAGCTCTCAAAGGTGATAGTGTTGACCAAGCTCATAGTGGTTGCCAAGTGAAAAGAGAACTTCATGGAAGCTGAGTGAGTCAAAAGCTCTATTGAAGTCGAGCTTACATTTGTGTAAACACTAAGTATTAAATGCAAGGTTTTAAGGTCTATATGATCAATTTCTACTGATTTAACATCATTCAAATTTGAAGAAGAGAACAAACAACGAAAGAAAAATTGAAGAGATCATTACAAGTGTTTGAAAGTAGGATTCAATAGTCTCTTGACACCATAACAACATATTTCAAAAGTATTTATCATGTGTTGAGCTACATAGTTTGAATTTTTGCAAACCCTAGTTTACATAATGGCATCTAGTTCTTTAACCCCTAAAGTTAAGGAGGGTAAAGAAGTTTTGAATGTGCAATTGATAAGTAATGAGATTAGACACCCAAAATTTAGAGCCATTCCTGATATTTCTTGTAAGCAAGATCCATTTGGTGCATTGTCAGTGATGCCACCTCGAGTTTTGATGATTCAACATGTAAGATGTTGCTACATATGCAAGGTGGGTAGCATAGGTGACATGGAGATTAGGGAAACCTATGGGAAATTATGTGAAAATGGAGCACTAAAAGATGAATTCAATATGGTAGAGAGAAAAGGGTTGACGTGTGTCCTAGATGTCTTCAATGTTTTCAAGATTGAATGGATAAAGATAGTTCTAAGTAGAACTTATGATAATTCTACATGGTTGGATAATATACCAGTGAAGATTACAAAGAAAATTGTACCTAGAGTAACAAGGTATCCAACACTTGATTGACGTAAAACCATGAGGAGTGAATCTAAAGAGGTCATTGAGAAGAATACGTGGGTAGTGTGGAACAAATGAGGCATGAAAATTGATACTATCTCAGATCCCCTAATTGCATTTTTAGTAAGGATTATAACACATAAATTTTACCAATCAAGTAGGCTCAATAGTGTACCATGTATTGCTATTGACATGGGCTATAAGATAGTCAAGAAGGCTCATACCTATGATCTTGTTGAGTTGCAAATGCAACAATTGTCAGAAAATTTGGGAGTAATAAGGAAGACCAAAAGTGCACAATGTAAATTTGGTTCAATTCTTGTATGTATATTATTTTATGTACATGATACATTCCCTACATTTGGTAAAGTTGCATGGAAAATAAATAGATCTATTGTAGTGCATATAGGTGAATTTATTGATTAACTTGGAAATAATTTTGAGTCTATTATGACTAGCTACTTTGAATATTTGAAGCAATCAATGAAGAAAAGACCGAGGATACCAATTTCACTAGTTGAGAAACATTTCAATGATGTTTGTTTCTAGTTAACACTAATTTTACATATGTTCAAGCTATTGTTCCAAGGGTAAGGTGGTTAAGACCACTAAGTTATGAGATCAATGTTGATGAAGCCTCTGCAACAATAACAACATTACTTGCAAAAGATGTAGATGCTAAGGCTACTACCTTTAGGAACTATGACATGGATAAATCTAAGATAACAATGGATTTGAAGACTGCCTCAGTCATAAGAAAGAAAAACAATATTATAAAGAAAAAAAAAGTTTGGTGAAGAAGAAGATGAAGAAGAAAAAGAAGAAGATGATGATGAAGAAGAAGATATACATGTTCAAGCACCACTAGCATTATCTCAAGGTCAAGGAGAAGATCAAGTATAAGAAGTAGAAATTGAAGAAGGTGTTGGGTGAGAAGAAGTCAATGTTGCACCTGAGAAAAAGAAGAGGAAAGCTAAAGTCCCAGCTACTAGGAAACCAAGGAAGGTTACAAAACCTAATCCTATAGTTCCCTCTACTAGAGCAAGTACAAGGGCCACTACCAAAAGGGCTCAAGAGGTAGAAAATTGAAAAGAGAAGAGGGCTAGATTAGCTAGCAAAGAAGAGGAGCCTAAGAAGAGACCAAAGGTAAAGTACATAGCTCTAGTTGAATCTGATGGAGAGAGGACCAAATCTGATGACAATAGCTAATTCAAAGTTGTAAGTCACTATCCTTCCTTAGATTTAGACAATATATGTGAGAACATAAGGAATAATGCTGATTTATCTAGTCTCACACATATTGAGTTTGACAAACTTAGAGAAGTTGAGATGAACCAAGTAGAGGAGTCAATATATTCCATGATGACAACATTTAAACAAACTCCAATTGAGATTGCCAACTCACTACACAAAGATCTATATGAAAGAGTTGAGAAGAAGTGGCAAAATGGTCTAAATATAGAAAGACAAATGAGAGAGACTACACTTGCACAAGTGATGCCAGAATTGGATATGAAAACAATGGCCAAGGAAATAAAGAAGAACACTAGAAACTTTGCACTAAAATACAAGGCTTTGAGCATATTGTAGAATAATGTTGAGGATGTTATACATAAGACCACTTTGATTTGGAAATCTTTATATGGTTTGACTTTGCCTAAGGCAATTATGCAGGCACCTATTGAGGTAGGTGAGAACAAAGATGATAAAAAACAAGTAATTGAGGTGATTAGAGTTGATATTGAGATAGTTATACTTGAGGAAGGCACTGAAACACATGAAGATACACCGATACCAGCTGAGAAAGAGTAATAGATAGAAGATAGTGTACAAGATACACTAGTGCCAGGTGTCGGTCCTCAACATTAGGTGAACATAGAAAGTGATACTATATAGATAAAGAATTTTTTTGATACTATCACTTAGAACATCAATCCCCTTATAGAGGAAGATTTTAAGAAGATACTGGAGGAATCCACTACCTAGGAAAAAATTTGTGAAAATCCTATACTGATGAGTGTTGATGAAATTGAAAAGGTAGACAAGGTAACTATAGGGAAGTATAGAAACAAGTGACATCTACAACCCCTCCTCAATTTACATTAGTATAACCTACATTACCCACTGTAGTATATTAAAGGAAGGAGACAACAAATTCCACTATCAATACATTGATGCAAGGTACTCTAGTCTTAGTCAATATAACAAAAAAAATAAATTGACAAGGGTGAGATAGTTGGAGAGGTAAAAAAGAATGGAGGAACACAAGTTCCAATAGGTCAAGTAGATACTCCTGCACCTACAACACAAGATCAAGGTGTAACTAAGAATGTAGAGAAAGAAAGAGAAAAGAATATCGAGATAGGTATGACTACAAAACTTGAGGAGAAAATTGCAATACAAACACTGGTGACTCTGCCAACATCTTCTACTCTTAGTCAAGCTCTTCATAGGCCAAGTATAGAAGCTATACCCCTACAATCATCAAGGCTGAGTCAAAGCATATCCAAGGAAGTTGAAGTTACATCATTTGTTGATGTGAACTTGGATGAAGTGATTGAGGTGACCAAGTTTGAATTTGAAACTATCATTATTGAACAAATGAGTATACTCTAGGATGCTCTTGCAAAGATGAAGAACCAAGAACTGCTCATACATGAGCATAGGCAGAAGTAAGCTTTGATAGATATCAAGGACATTTTTTTCGATGCATTTAGCCTACCAACACCAAAAGCCAAAAAGCCTATCATAGAGAAGCTAACCAACATAATGGAGAAGATGAATGACACATACCTAGATTCAAATGTTAAACTACTTGAATGGTCTGAAAGAAAGTTTCAGCACAAGGTTGATGAAAAGATATCAAGTGCTATTACAATATCACAAGTTGAGTTAGCAACCAAAATTGATAATGTGAAGAAGGTGCTAGAGAAAATTTTCTCTTTGTACACCAAATTGTATAATCCAACACTCTTCACACAAGAAATAAGGAGCCACATACTAAGTTTAGAGAGTCATATACAATCATCTAGTATAACTGTGCCAAAATCTCCAGCCCAAAGTGAGAAACATTTTAGGAACCTCCTGAACTCCCAAAGTTAGTTAGAAATGTTACATATAGATGAAGCAAATACTAAGGCTAAACTGATCAACATCTAGTCTATATTGACTCCACATATGGAGATATTGCACAAGGAACTATCCTTTTTTAAAACACTTGTGAAGAAAGATCTGCTTCTTTCTACTTATGAATGCTTAGTCCACCTTGTTGCCAAGTTGGCCATCCAGATCAAATCATTGGAGGTATCTTGTGATAATTGGGATGAGCTTTGAAAATTATTCTTGAGGCCCATAAAACATTTTTGGACAAATACACTCTAAGTGTATAACCCTTTGGGAGAATAAGAAATGGGGGAGAATAAGAAGGGAGAAATAAGAAGTATGGGGAAGGTACTATTTTTGAAAATGAGAATGTCAATGATAGAAATAGAGTACACAAGACATCTACTCAATATAAGGAATGATTTTGGTTTAGATATAGAACAACACAATCAAATCAGTGGAAGTTATTGAATTTTGAGGTATGACTGATGAGTCATAAGTTTTTGCAAAATTTTGAAGTTTTGAAGTTTTGTATGTAAATGGGTATTATTTGAGTTATTCTTGAAAGGCTAAAGGTTATTCATACATGATAAAGTATTTTGTTATTGAATTTTGAGGTATGACTGACGAGTCATAAGTTTTTGCAAAATATTAAAGTTTTGAAGTTTTATATGTAAATAGATATTATTTGAGTTATGCTTGAAAGACTAAAGGCTATTCATACATGATCAAGTATTTTTCCACTCATGTAAAAGGGGGAGATTGTTAATCTCAGATTAGTTTTGACATATGAGTGACAATATACTTAAGTGATTTACTTAGTTCATGTTGACCAAGTAATACATGCTAAGCATAAGTTGTCAGATAGTATATGCTGAGCGACATATATTTAGTATGAGCCAAGTAACTAGTAGGTACCAAGTCACTCAAGTGCCAAGTAGATATTATGTGTCAAGCTATTCAAATGCCAAGTGATCAATGGATGTCAAGTCATTTAGAGGCCAAGTTACAACATTGAATTGTAGTTGATGCCGAGCATCAGAGACTTCAAGTGTCAAATTACACAATTTTGACATAGTTGTTTGTAATGGCACAAACTTCTATGTAAACTATTTTTGGGCTGACTTAATGATTTTTTTACAATCTTTGATGATGAGGAAAAATCTTAATTTTGATTCCCTATGCATTACATGCATCCAATTAGGAAAAGGGAAGGATTAAGAAACCATATGGGTGAATCACAATCGTTGATTCATAGCTAACCCTAAGTCACCTCAGTCTTCTTAAGGAGGAAAAACCCTAAAATTTTGACAAATACTTGAGGAGAATTGAAGAGAGTTTGCATGCACAAACAAAGCATTCATGGTGACTAGAGTGTTATGATTTGAGTTACATTGTAGAATTAGTTAGAGGAGAACAGAGGAAAGGAATTAGAAGACAACATAGATACATCTGATTAGAAAAGGATCAAGTACACATTAGTATAGAGGTGATCTGACATCAAGCAATATAGTGCTAATAGAAGGATCAATGCTAAAACATTTTAACAGGTGAATTAGTTAAATCTATTAACAAAGTAGTCTTAAAAAGCTTTTGTAAATCCTTTAACAGGGTGCTTACTTCATTATAAGTTAAAGTCTTCTTACTAGGCACACTTCTAATAGGGTGTTGAAATCCTCTAATAGGGTAAGATCTAATAATCTTGTAAGCCTTTAATAGGATAGACCTTTCATAGGGTAGATCATGTTTCATGATCAAACATTGTAACCTTCATTGGATACACTTTATTACTATAGTAATGAAGATTTGTGGGTGTCATCCCCACCCTAGTTTTACCTTCTCATTGGATAGTTTTTGAGTAACCAAATATCTTGTGTCATACATGTGTTGAATGTTTTACTTTCATGCTATGGATTTATATGCTTAATTTGGGATTTCAGTTTATATGCATCGATTATGAGATGGATGTATGGTGAATGATTTTAAGGTTGAAAGTTTTAATTATTAATTCAACTCCCCTTCTCAGACTTTACTTCCCTATTGTATTCCAATAGATTGAATAATAGCAGGTGTGTAGTTATCAAAGTTAGACATCTCAAAAGTATTAAGTCTACCAATTACACCTTCCAAGGTCAAAGTGTTACTTGGAGTCAATCTTAATTTTTGAATTGAAGAAACTTTGATGTAGGAGCATCTAGTGGTATAAGGGAAATCTTGTGTCACCCAAAAATATGCTTAGCGTTAGTTTCTATTTAATGTGTTTATATTTCTAGATACCCATTTGGGCCAAATAGAGATTCCAACTCTCATAGTTCCAATATTGGTTTTTTGGGTTAGTATTTTTTAGCACCTTGGGATATGTGCCAATGTAAAAAATAGGTTATTTTGTAATTGAACCATAATTACGATGAGTTAGAGGGTTGAAGTTGGAGGGATGATTGTACTTGTAATTTAAAGTATTCCAAAAAAGAATCATGTCAAAAGCTTTACAGTTTGAAAGTTATTAGAGTCTTAAATTGCCTACAGACCCCCTAAGAGCGCTTCCAAGTCAAATTTGAGGCACTAAATGACCTCATAGGGGAAAATATGGCCAAGAATTTATAGAGGATTTTTACCAAGTCCTTATTAGGATGGGGCATGCAAAAGAAAATAAGAAGGTTTCCCAGTACCTTAATGGGTTACGACCTAACATTCAAGAGGAGCTAAGTTTGGTTAGAACGACCAACATTGAAGAGGCATATCGATTTTCCTTGTGAGTTGAGGAGAATCTAAAAAAGAAGTTTGATGGAAGGAAAAGAGGGCAAAATTAAGGAGGAAGAGGCTTGGTAGGTCATTTGGAGGCTGAAATGAGGACCAAAATTAAAATGAGGATGTGTGTACTAGCCAGAACCAGAGGAATGAGGGTTTGAACCACTCTTGTGATCAAAAATTTGGAGACCAAAGAGGAAGAGGTAGAGGACATGGACAAGGTTTAGGAAGAGGAGGCTTCCGTGGTACATTTTTTCATTGCAATGAAGAAGGTCATCATGCCTATGAGTTCCCTCAATGCCAAGGATAGGTAGATAGGAGAGTTGATGGTCAAGCAAGGGTTGCTCATGTGGATGATGATGCAAAGTCATCACATTCAAGGGATGCAAAAAGAGGAGAGATTTTTGTTAATGAAAGGGTCTTTCTAAGTGGTAAGACTAAACCTGGACAAAGGAGGAGTCTATTTTGTACTAGGTGCAAGTGTGAGGATAAATGTTGTGATGTGATTATTGATGGTGATTGACAACTTGGTGTTAGAGGAGATGGCCTCAAAGCTAAGGATGAAGAGGGAGAAATAGTCCCACCTATATCAGATTTCCTAGGTCTAGGATGATCATAAGGTCTTGGTTAGTGAATAATATTTGGTAAAGTTCAATATTGGGAGTTACCATGATAAGGTTCTCTATGAAATTATCCTAGTGGACGTATGCCTTTCGTTGTTAAGAAGGCCATGGTAGTGTAATAGGTGTGCTATACATGATGGTCATGCAAATACATATTCTCTAACAAAGGATGGAGTTCATCACAAGTTGAAGCCCTTGATAAAGGAGGGTCAAAAGGTATGTAGTAGTGCTAGGGTATGTCTTGTTAATGGAAGAAAAATTATAGATGGAATGAAAAATCAACATATGTGTTATTCTTTTATTCTTAGAAAGAATAAGGAAGACCTATTAGTGAAGTTCCAGTGGAAGTTTCAAGTCTATTAAGTGAGTATGGAGATATCATATCTGATAATTTTCTAGAATGGTTGCCACTAGTAAGGCAAATGAATCATCAAATATATTAAGTCCTTGGAGCTAGTTTGTGTAACAAGGCTTCTCATAGGATGACTCATATTGAGATTGATGAGTTGAACATGCAAGTTCAAGAGCTATTGAGGAAAGGTCTGATCCAAGAGAGTCCAAGTCCACATGCATTACCTACATTTTTGGCACCAAAGAACGATGGAGATTGGAGGATGTATATAGCACCTTGGGCTATAAAAAAGATAGCCATCAAGTACCAATTTCCTTTACCAAGGATGGATGATCTTATGGACTACTTGAGTGAAGCTTAGTACTTCACAAAGATAGATCTGAAGAGTGGTTATCTATTGGATACAATTGATTAATTGTGTGTTGTCTTTGATGTTACAAAAATGTCATATGTGTCTACTGAGCATTCCTATGATTGCCTAGTTTAGAAGGCAGTGTCTACAGAGTTCAATCAAGCATTGGAGAGAAGTTAGCATAACATGAGTGTTAACCAATCTCACTTGGTTAATGAAGGAAAGTTGGATAGAACCAATGCTAACTGAGATCACTTAGTTCCCAAAGGCTCTTCGCGAGTTTGTAGTGATAACCAAGCTTCTATTGGTTAATACATGAAATCACTTTTGATTTAGTTTTTACTAAGCTAGGTTAGCTAATGAAGGATTTTCTTATTTTGGCATATTAAGCTAAATTAATTTATCTATTGGTTCTAGCTGACTGAGGTGATAAATATCAATTATTCTAAGTTGTATTTGAGTCAACTTGACAATATGAAAGATATAAGTACAAGGTAAAGTTGAGAATTAGAATGAGTGCAAGTATGAAGATTTTATGAATGTCTTGAAGATGAAGAGAGGAAGAAAATTTGAAGGATAAGAAGAATATTCTTGTGGAGAAAAAAAGCTATATTCAATTAGGAAGGTTTAATCACAAATCAGAACAAAGATCTGTAATCAGTAATTTAGTTACATTCAAATCAGGTCATCTCATTGTTACTATCTAACCATTGTAGCAGTGACCTAAATCTCTTAATAGAGTTAGCTTAATAGCTATTTGTAAATCCTCTAACAAGGTGGTAGTTCTATTGAATTATCTCAAGAAATCTAATAAGGCCACTCCTAACAGGGTGATTAAATCCTCTAACAGGGTCACACCTAACAATGTATTTTGTAACCTTTAAACATGGAAACCCAATTTGGGAAAAACCACCAATTAAAACTAGTTATTATTTTCGTTCTTCTAAAGTAAGCCCTATTAGGAGCCAACCCTAAATCTTGGTGTCAAATGTGTTCATGCTATTTTATTTTATGTGTTTTCAACTAATTTAAAGTAAGGATAATCTCAATTAACAACTAAAGTTTGCATGTTAAGCATTTACCAAGAACATTTAGTTATTACCGAGTTGCAACATTTTATGTATGTTTATCAAACATAAGCAATATTTAGTTTTCAGTTTGTATTTTGTATTGACATCTAAGGGATCTGGGATTTATTTTAGTAGTAACTGATTCACTCCTCCCCTCTTAGTTACTGCTCTCATATTTCTAATTATTATCAGTAGATATCGATAAGAAAGGGAGATGAGTGGAAGACTACACCAAGACCAAGGAGGGTTTATATGAGTGGTTAGTCATGCCCTTTGGACTGATGAATGCACCAAGCATCTTCATACGACTTATGAATGAGGTACTACAGAAATTCTTGGGAAAAAAATGTTATTGTCTATTTGGATGATATTTTTATTTTTAGTAAGCCTCTGGATGAACATTTTTTTCACATTTGTAGTGTCCTTGAAAGGTTGAGGGAAGATAAATTGTTGATACATTTGAGTATATGTAGCTTTGTCAAAAAGGAGTTTGTGTTAGAAATAGGGATTAGTGAGGGGGGGGGGGGGGGGGGGGGGGGGGGTGAATCAATAATGTACAAACTTTAATTACTAACTCAATATTATTACTTACTTTAAACCATGCATAACAAATCAATAAAGTAATGCTAAATAGTAACAATAAAAATGCATAAAGATAACTCATGACACCATATTTTGCTAACTAGGAAAACCTTTCCCAAAGGAAAACCCTAGTGGGGATGATACCCACTAGATGATATAATGATATATATGTTCCTTGTTAGAGGATGAACCCTATTAGGATTCAATGAGAAAATTTAGTATAACAGTCCCTATTAGGAGACTTTGAATCTCTGTTAGAAGATTCCAACCCTATTACGAGTTGTAGTGTAATGTATGCAAGATGAGCCCACCTCCCAAACATGCAATTTCAACTGCATGAAGAGCTCATTGCTCAAAAAAGTAATCTACTATTATTTGCCTTCCTTTGACTTGATCTTGGATCACCATATAGTTCATAAAAAAATTCACATATATCACTTTCACAAAAGTTCACTTAAAAGTTCACTCTCATGATACATCAAGATTACATGCTTCTTATCACAAGAAATCCTTTGCATAAATACCATGCCTTTACATTAAATACTACTGGGTTGGCTAAGACCACAATTCATTTTTACAAGTTAGAGTAAACATCAAGGATGTTGACCCTAATTGGACAAGTAATTGTTTTGCATTTAACAATTCTTTCCTTTGATTCCACTATCCTACTTCATGAAAACATGATTAACTTTTTTCTGTACAGTCTACACAAACTTTCAAGGTTATACACATCATCATCATTAACATGTATACTATCTGCATGTAACTTCACTTTTCATAATATGACGTCTGCAACATGTTATAAACAAAACAATATACTACTTTAAAAAAAATTCTATACTTAGACAATTTTCTGATCACCAAACATTAAGTATTTTTATTTCCAAGGTTTCTTGTCAACATGTACATCATGTGTTTCCATTAATGAAAACAATTACATATCACCATTAGCCAATTGTTAATAGTTAGTCTATTTAGAATTTGTTATATTAGTCAAAGGTCTTAAAATGGACCCAAAGAAGGTGAAGGTCATCCTAGAATGGCCTACTCCAAGGTTTTCCATTGAGGTGAGGTTATTCCATGGTTTGGCTAGTTTTTAAAGGAAGTTCATTAGCAATTTGAGTAGTATATGTGCACCCCTAACTATAATTATGAGAGGGGATAGAAAAGAGTTCAAGTAGACTACAAGAGCTGCAAGGAGTTTTGAGTTGTTGAAGAAGAAGGTGATAGAAAAACCTATGTTAGCACTTCTTAATTTTAACAAAGTGTTCCAGGTGGATTGTGATACTAGTGGAAGTGCTTTTGGGGTTGTGTTGAGCCAATAAGGTAAGCCTATTGCCTATTTTAGTGAAAAATTGAATGATGCAAATGAGAATTATTTTATTTATGATTAGGAGTTCTATGCAATAGTTCATGCCTTACAAAAATGAAGGCATTATTTGTTGCCAAAAGAATTTTTCTTGTACACTGATCATTAGACATTTTAGTATGTAAATAGTGACACTAAATTGAATTAGAGACATTTGAAATGGCTAGAGTTCTTATAGAGCTATACATTTGTATTGAAACATAGAAGTAGAAGATCTAATAGGGTTGTAGATGCATTAAGTAGGAGATAATTGTTGCTCACAGAAATGCAGGTTTAAGTGGTTGGGTTTGATGAACTCAAAAATGTATACCCTAAGGATCCTGACCTTGTAGAGGCTTAGAAGGCTTGTAAAGAACTTATTACACTAGGTAGGACTAGGTGGTTGGATTACACGATCCAAGATGGTATGTTGTTCAAGGGTAGTCAATTGTATTTTCCAAGGAGTTCCATGAGGGAGAACTTTGATCAAGGAGAAACATAGTGGAGGGATGGCATGAAACTTTGGTCATGATAAGACCATTTCCATTATTAGTGAACATTATTTTTGGCCTCAGTTGTCATAGGCTATGAAGAAATTTGTGCAGAGTTATTGAGTATGTTAAACAACAAAAGGAGTCAGTCAAAATACTAGACTCTATTAGCCATTGCCTATTTCATCAAAGCCTTGGGAGGACATAAGTACAGATTTTGTTCTTGGATTTCCAAGGAAACAAAGGGGTATGACTCATTATTTATGGTGATTGATAGGTTCTCCAAGATGACAAATTTCATTCCATGCCACAAGACTCATGATGTAGTGCATATTGCAGATTTTTTTTTCAAAGAGGTGGTGAGGCTACATGGTCTCCCAAAAAGTATTGTTTTTGATGGAGATATTAAATTTTTTGGCTATTTTTAGAGGACTTTGTGGAAGAAGTTGAAGAAAAAATTGAAGTTCAATTTTGCACAACATCCATAGATTGATGGATAAATAGAAGTGGTGAGTATAAGTTTGGGCAATTTGCTAAGGTGTTTAGTAGGAGATAAGACCAAGGGATGGGATTTGATTCTACCAAAAGGAGAATTTGCTTACAATAATTATGTGAATAGGAGTATTGGTAGATCACCATTCCAATTTTTTTATGGGAGTAGTCCAAGGACTACACTAAAGTTGAGGAAGATGAAACAAGGAGAGAGGACTAGTGCTGAGGCATAAGACTTTGCTTAACATGTCAAGAACTTGCATGAGGAGGTACGTGCACATATTACCAAGATGAACTTACAGTATAAGGCTAGAAATGGTCAAAAGAGGAGATATAATAAGTGCCAAGTTGGGGATCTAGTTATGGTATACTTGAGGAAGGAAGAATTTCCAGTGGGCACCTACAACAAGCTAAAGATGAAGAAATTTGGTCACTGCAAGATTTTTAAGAAACATGATTCAAGAAATGCATATGAAGTGGAGTTTCTAGATGGGATCCATATTTCCCATTTTTTCAATATTGCATACTTAACAAAATATCATGATGATGGTATAGAGAAGGAGTTGATGTTGGAGCCATGTCCTATTCCTACTTCTAAGAAGGAGGAGATTGAAGAAATTCTAGATAGTCGTGTAGGTTAGAGAACCATAAATATGTAGTATGAGGAGTACCTAGTGAAGTGGAAGGGACAACCATTGGAAGATTTGACCTAGTTATCAAAGACAAAGGTTACCCATTTTGGTTTTCATCTACCAACTATAAAATGATAGGGTCACTTTTTAATTTACCTTGGGTGTCTGATGCAAGAGCATCTAGTGGTGTAAGGGCAATCCTATATCACCCAAAAATATTGTTAGTGTTAGTTTATGATTAATGAATTTTCATTTTTGGATACCCATTTGGGCCAAATAGAGATTCCAACTCTCATAGTTCCACTATTGGTTTTTTGGGTTAGTATTTTTGAGCACCTCAGAATATGTGTCAGTGTAGAAAATAGGTTATTTTTTAATTGACCCATAATTATGATGAGTTAGATGGTGTAAGTTAGAGGGATCATTATAATTGTAATTCAAAGCATTCCAAAAAAAAAAAAGGTTAAAAGGCTTTACGATTTGAAAGTTATTGCAGTTGTAAGTTTCTTGGATAAGAATGCATCAAAGCAAGATTTGACACAATACATGGCCTTTTATGGGCCCAAAAAAGGGATACAAGAATAGATGGTCCATAGGGCTATATATCACTTGGAGAGATTTCCAAAAATGTAAATGGTTTTTCAATTGGAGTCTCCGATCAAAAGTTATGCCTTCTAGAAGTTGGACTACTATTTTTGGATTCTTCTAATTTTGCATCAAATTTTGACATGCCTTCTAGAGCCTTCTTCTTTGGTGGTGGATGCAAAATGACATATTCTAAAATTTATTTCTAATCCTAAACCTAATTCTGTTTACTTAATATCATTTTTTATATTGCAAAGGCAACTTTTTTGCAGAGTTTGGGAGAAGGTACTATGAAAAAGGTTTTTCTCCAAAATTTGATAAAATGTAAGCCCATAGGGCAGTTAGTTGTGTCTATTTTATTTTTACTAAATATAAGAGCATATCATTTCTGATAAAGAGATTATCCTTTTCTTGTTGTGTTCATTTTGTCTTGGGTTGTGTCCTCATCAAACTCTAATGACATATATAGGGAGTAGAGTCCTCAACACCTTTCTTATCACTGTTTCATCTTTGATTTCTCCATTTGCACCTTGAATAGCATTGGAAACTTCATGGAATCTTTTATAGTACTGTATTATATTCTCACCTTACATCATTCTCATGTCATCAAATTTATGTTTCAGGCTTTCTGATTTGGCTCTCAAGACATTGCCGTCACCTCCATATATAGTCTTTAGTTTGTCTAACATTTTCTTTGCACTATCACATTCTTTTATATCATCAAAGTTGGCATAGCTTAGGGCTGAGACATTATCCAACATTTCTTGATTGTGTTCTTGCTTTTGATTTAGCTGTTTAGCTGCTAGAGGAGTAGTTGTTACTTTCACATACTCAGTATACACATAATTGATAGCAACATAACCTATACCAAATATACGTAACCTCATCAAGGTTTTCCATGTAAGAAATTTCTCCTTGTTCAACTTTGGTACCTCTCTTTTTTGAGTCATGATCTTTAGCTTTAAGTACCTTCAAACTTTTCTTTGTAAGAACTTAGCTCTGATACCAATTGTTAGAAATGTTTAGAATAACTAAGAGAAGGGGGGGGGTGTGTGTGTGTGTGTGGATGAGTCAATTAATCAAGGTCCATAAGTACCATTTGAACAATTAAACATTCAATCATTCATTGTTCTACTTATCCCATTTTTATCGATCTCTACTGTATCGATAAATGTTAAGCTTTCATTTTGCATGATGCTTAATGATAGGAATCCTTTCAAACTCCTCTCTTGAAAAGCTAATCTGGGATCAACTCCAAGGTTTTGGGTGATCTTGTGAACTATTGGAATCTGCTCAGTAGAAGATAAATGTATTTGTTCATAGGGAGGCCTTTGTTGGTTCTAACCAATTTTACATAAGTTTTTGAATCTACTTACTATCTCAAAAGAAAAAACCACACAAAAAGAAATATATATTTGTATTTTTCTATTTTTTAATGAATACAATCTTAACAATGCAACTATATGAATTCCTAAATTATCCAAGTTTTTGTAAAAATAAAATAATGAAGATAAGGTAACAAGAAGTTTAAGCAAATAACTTGAAAAATAAATCCCTAATGGACATAAGCTATGGAAAAAACATGTCTACAAGTTAAGACTTTGAAAAGATTAGTAGGTAACAAATAAAAATAGGAGCAATGCTTCTTTAATTCCACTAATGCAATCATTGATGGGAATTCAGTAATCGTAAGATGTTTCACTTTTCATCAGATTGCCATAAAAAATGTGCTTATGTGAGACAAAAAGCTATGTAGGAACAATAGGGTGATCTCTTCTCAAACTAAGTACGTTAGAAAAATTTGTAAACATGTAGCAAACACTAGAATTAAAAGATCTCTCAATCAAAATAATGCAATAAAACTATTGGCTCCATTACACTCCATGAACATAGATTCAAAAAATATAACACACTCAGGCAAGAATAACTACACTCCAAATGAGAGCACCAATAACATATATTATTGCATCAAAATAATGGCTTGGAATACATATTACATTCCTGAATTTATAAGAAATCTTCTCCTCAATTTTTGTTGAGAGTGAGAGATCTCTTTATGTAAACATATGCTTCTAAACTAATAAAAAAAATCTATTTATGTACAAACTAACTCTCTATCTGGTGCTAAGTAGGACTCCACCCTTATTTATATTATTTAATGGGTGCATGAGCCTTTACATGTCTTAACAAAAGAAAGAATGAGAAAATAATAAGAAGAAAGCCATTAGATGATGTAGGAGCCAAAAATAGAAGCTCAACCTTCTTTGAATGTTTGTAGGAGTTGAATTGTTGTTAGAATGCATTTTTGGTACATGGAAAGTTGTAAATTTGGAACTGGTAGTTAACTATCGACGCACCTCTAACTTCTTTAAAAACCTCTAGTGCAACTCAGAAGAAGTGCATGTAGCACACCTAGTGCACCTTGGAATGCAAATTTTTACCAAGTGTCAAAAATGAAATTCTAGCTTCTTTGTTTTGTTCCCCTTCATACCAGAGCTATGTCTGGGTATTTTCTCTTAAACTTCTCTATAATCTCTGTGACTTGGGTTGCATCTACCAAATTTAAAGCTTCATATTTCTCCTTTAATTTTTGCCTATAGTTGTCTACATCTATGCAAGTCTCTATAAAATCTCCTAATTTCACATCGAAATCTAGCAATTCCTCTTTGGTCTTAAATGCCTATCTAATATCCTCATCAGTGGGAGTTTCTTCAAAAGTCTTTTGAAATTGTTCAACAACTACTTGTATAGTCATTAATTTATCCCTTGAATCATCTTCAAAATGTCCAAGCAAGCATTACTGTAATATTTCTTTGCCTCCAAAATTTTCTCTTTGGTTTGATCCTTGAGCTTATGAATATTCGCATGTAATGTTACCATTACTTTATTTCCATTCACAATCTTCTCTATCTAATCATCTATCTTATCTAACTCATCTATTTTATACACATCTATCAACATCCTATACCTTTGACCCTTTATTGATTGTAATGCCTACAAGTCTTTACCCTAGGTATGTACTTCGCCCATTAACCCAAAATCATAGTTCAATATAGCAACTAGCTTATTTGCATTATTCTACATGTGGTGTATTAGTTTAAGGTTTTCTTGTATAATTTGGACACCTTTCTCTTCAAAAATTTCTCGCCATTATTGATAAGCCTTCAAAAATGGATCTAATTGTGCAATCTCCTTATCACTTTTATTAAGTGTTGCATTTAGAGTCTCCTCAAGATTTTCAAGATCCAATAGACCAACTAATTTGTCTAGATATCCTCTTAGGATTTTATTCTTCTTCTAGAGGTTTAACAATTTAGTCTCATGTTGTTCTAAGTGCCTAAACACTTCTTTGATTCTTGTAGTAACCATCAATTTGGTAGTATTGATAGTGGGTTTTCCAAGCACAACCTCCCTAATTTTATAATCTTTTGGAGTCAAATCCTTAATATCTATATGCAGAGGAGAGATAGCAACATGGGCGAACAAGTCTTGATTTTGATCACTCATAACAAAAGCTAGTGGTCATGAATCACCTATAGTTGGCTCAGGTTTCTTGAGATCTTTAATTAATTCTCCCATTCCCTCTTCAACCATAGAATACAACTGCCTTTTGTGTCTAACCATCACCTCTTTTCTCAACCATCTTGGAGCATATTCCATTGGAGATTTGTCCTCAAATAAAGAAGGAGCTTGTACTACTATGCTATTTCCCTTATCACTCCTCTCTGATGTCTTCTCCTTTGGTAGGAGATCCACATCAAGCATCTCTATGTCTATTGAATGCACAAACCTCAACTCTATATCTTGGGAAGTCTGTTGAGATTCTTTATATATTTGTCCTTCCATTGACACTTCATCGATGGGTATTTTTTGTGGCTGTTCTTCCTATTCAACTTGCACTTGTTCTTGATTACATGGAGGGAGAGGAGTAGCTAAATCTTTATCTAAGCAAGATAAATCTTGACTTGATGATGGTGGAGCACTTAAAGGTCTTGGTGATTAAGGTGGAAATTGACTTCAATCCTCTTGTGGAGTTTGATTGTTTGGTGTATCCCTTATCTTGTCATCTACCAATGCAATGCCTACTAGAATGAAATCAAAATCTGACATCTGAAAGACATTAGCCCCTTCATCCTCTTGCTCATTAATCTAATTTTGTAATTCATCCTCCAAAGTTTTAGAATGAATAGGTTGTGTAGGAATGGATGGTGGTTTTATAGTGGATCTTCTTTTCTATTCTATCTCTATAGCCCTAGAAAGATAAGCCCTTTGACTCAAGGGAAGGTTATCTTCTTCATCTTCATCATCCTCTTTTTCTTCTTCTAGAATAACTTTTGGAATTGATGGAAAAGGAATAACCATTTTGATCACCTTTTGTCTCCTTTCAAATGGAGTTTTCATCTTTCTTCTTTTGGGAGCTAATGCGGAGGCTTCTTCCTCTTGTGTAGGTGGAGACACTTTCTATGCTTCTATTTTATCTCCTTTCCCTTGTTTTGGTGGTGATACTAGAGGATTATCTTGAGTCAGGATGACTTATACATTTTCTACCCTTGGTACATTCTTTGCCCCTTGTTGTTTTGATGCTTGAGCTACTCCTTCTTTAGGCTCAACTTGTTGAGGGGAAGTTTTTTTCCTTTTATTTTTACCCTTCTAAACCCTAAAGTATCCAACTTCTCTCTCAACTTGATGCACTATTTTTGGCCTCACTAGAGACTAAGCTATGAATGCGAGTATTGTCACCTTGGCTCCTCTACCTTTCACTAGGTGGGCTGTAGCTTGGAAAACTACAATTTGCATAATCAAATCTAGCTTGAATGGTCTTTTCATCTAATCCTTGGTTAATTGGATGATATACCTTTCCCTATGCTTAATATTTACATTTTCCTCTTTATCAATTTCTGCATTCATAATAGGTCAATCAGATATCTTATCTCTATTGTACAATGGATCTAGGTCCTCTTCAGTGTCTTGTTGTACTATTTTTAAAGGGGCATTCATTTTCAAGGAACTGCTTACCAAATAGAGAGTCATCCTACAATAATACCTTATTCAAATTTTGTAGTCTTCCACTACATTCATCCAATGGTCCTCTATGGCATCTTCATGTTGCAATTGTTTCCCTGCCAAGTATTGAACTCTATCAATGTTATCAAAATAGGGACAAGGATAGCTATATTCCTCCAAGGGATACCGATCCCACTTAGATTCAAAAGTTGCAATATCTTATTTTTTGACAACACTAAATGGACCTACAGTGATGGGCCATACCTACGTCTTCTCATGTTTCTTCCTTACTCTCTCATATGCAAACAAGAGTTGTCGTGCAAGCTCTAGTAATATGAGCCTATTTCATAGATACCTAGGGAGCTTCTTTGGATTAATAGTCATACTTGCTACCCTTAAATAGGTGAATGTTTTAAATTGAATGTAATAGGCACCAATTTTTGTAATCTTTTCCACTACCTCATCTGACATCCTTTTCACATAGTCTCCCTTAATGAACTAAATGATTTTGAAAATGAAGGCATCACTCACTATTTTGTACTCTTTATTGTGCTCTAAAAGCTTTTTCCTTACCAACTAGGGGTATACCACATAAAGCCATGTATTTGCATCTTACAAGTTGCCTCTTTTGAACAATCCTAGATAATCTAATGCTCTTATAGCTAATAGGTACACCAAATAAGATGTCCTATAGAAGTTTTGGTTGTTCTTGACTTGCAAAAATTGCTCATCTAAATTCTCACTAAGAATTGAAGCCCAATCAATTGGCATATTCGCTATTTTGATGGTCTCAATGAAGTGTACCATCCATATGTTTAGGTGTCTAGTTGCTAGTAATCCCATAACTCTACTTAGGAGCACTATAGAATATCTAATATTGTCTTTCATATAGCTCGTTGTCATGTATACTTTGCCTACTTTTCATCCAAGAGGAGTCTTATCGATGAGATACGAAGATTGGATAATTTCTACTGCTTCCTCTCCATGCTCTCTATACCACCTTTCTGCTTGATGATATGTCAATCTAATATACTGATCTACTCTTGGAAGATGGAATACCTTCTCTATAGTCTTATATATCAAATCTAATACTTTTTAAAACCATTTCCTCCAAAACATAGTTCTCCACCAATGCCATGATCAACTTGGAAGATTGTATCGATATTGGGTGTGATGTTGCATTTACTAGCCTTGATCTAATAAGTGCATATACCATTGGAGACCTCTTAGTTGGTTTGTTGCATAAAACTAGGAATGCATTCTAGTCGAAATGGCTGAGTTTAGTATCTCAAATCTCTGAATATTCATCATAGAAGGGTGACTTTGCTGGAACACCTTGGAATTTGAAGACTAATAATTTTAGAGCCATTTTTTTAGCGAGGGAAGGTGAGGAGGAAGCCATTTAAGTTGCTAAAAAATAAACATCCATTAGTCAAGAATGTTAAGAAAATCAATTTATATAAACCCTAATTACAAATAAAAATGACCTAGAATGTAAAATCTTTAAAAAATGTGATAAAAGACCTAAAAACCTAATTTAAACCTATAGAAGACAAAAAATGGTGCACCTTGCACTTCTTAGAGGTGCACTAGGTGTACCTTCCTACACAAGACCCTCAACACTAAGGGTGCGCACCTAATGTTAAAAAATATTCATAGGTAAAGGTGCGTTAGGTGCACACATTTTTTTTACATTAATAAAACAAAAAAAATTTAAAAGAACTTAAAACTAACCTTAACCTAAGTGAAGGCGTGCATGTGTGCACCTATCCATAGTGTACACATGTGCACCTTTTAATAAGCTAAAAAAATTTCTTAGTAGTGAATGGGTGCGCATATAGTGTAAAGCCTCATGTTAAGTGCAAAAGGAAGGGTATGCAAAAAGCACACCTTATGAGGTGCTACACACCCTTATAGTGCAAAGCCTCATGTTAAGTGCAAAAGGAAGGGTATGCACATAGCACATCTTATGAGGTGCACTATATGTGCACCCTTTCACTACTAAGAATGTTTTTTAGCTTATTAAAAGGTGCACATGTGCACACCATAGATAGGTGCACACATGCACACCTTCACTTAGGTGAAGGTTAATTTTAAGTTCTTTTAAATGTTTTTGTTTATTGTTAATGTAAAAAAAAGGTATGCACCTAGCGCATCTTTACCTATGAATATTTTTTAAACATTTTTGTGTTTTTTGTGCAAGTGGTGAAGTAGAGTGGTGCACCTAGTGGGGTGTTGAGGTGTGGTAGCTAGGAGCTCGAGGGAAGAAGTAGATTGAGGAAAGGGGTAGGGTCCTGGGCTTTATAGGCTTGAGATTGAGCGCACCTCTTGGAGGTGCATAACTATGCACTTCCAAGAGGAAAGTATTTTTTTTTCAAGTTACTAGCACACTAGCACACCTTTAGGGGTGTGCTAGGTGTACTAGTGTGCCCCTTGTAATCAAAATTTTATTCTCCCCCCTTAGAAACATGGTTTCTAGAAACTGGGTTTTTGATAAAGAGCTAGAATAAGCTAAAAAACTATGAAAAACCCTTAAAATGACTCAGACCCCAGACTGGGGATCTGAAAAGCTAAGAATTAAACTTGGAGGTCCCCATTTCTAAGTGAAATGGGGTGTGTGTTGTGAAACCACAAAAAATAGCCCCAACAAAAAGGGAAGAAATGAAAAAGGCATTTCTTCATCAAAAAACATTCCTCTGATATGTGTTAAACACCAACTAAATCTTCAATACTCCAAGCATATTTTGAGCCTCTTTGTAGTCAAAACCTCAGAATCTCAAATCTCCAAGTTTAGTGTGTGTTCAATGTATCCTTTTTTTTCTACACCTCAGAATGCAATCTATCAAAAGCTTCTGACAACTTGGAAACAATCTTCTACCCTTCTAGTCTGTTCATTGGGAATCCTTACAAAAGTTGTTTATCAATCCCTTGTTTGATCAAATGGGAGAATAAGTCTTGAGGGCTCTTAATGGGTTATCACTTTTTTATTTGAATTCCTAGATAATATTTTGAATATTTGTTTCATGCAACTCATATTTTTTGATTTGATTCTTCAATGAAGCAATTATTTTGAAATTGGATAGCTTATTTGGAGTGCATATCCCTATAGCCAGATTACCTTTCTTAGACTTTGTAGAATCTTTTATTCTTAACACCATTTTATTTTTTATTTTCTTTTTGTACCCTAACCATCTTAGATTATGTGGCCAAGATATTGGTGTCATTTCTTAGATTCAATCTTTAGTGAACATCCCTTGTGTTCCTCTTTTAAGAACTTTTTGGAAACTCTCATTCCAAAAAAAGATCTTAGAAATTCCCTCGAGAAGACCCTTTTATTTGAACTGGTAGGGTTTGGACTATCCCTTGTTGCTATCAACCTTGGTTTGAAAACACCTAAGATAATCGATCTTTAAATTTGCAAAGTGTTAAAAACTTGTTGATCTACAATTCTAAATTCAAGACTGAAGGTCCTCTATTATTAGAAGTAACAGCCATTTCTCGGTTGGTATAAGAAACAAAATCATTTAAATATTTTAACAAAGAAATACCTCTTCCCTAAAAGTAAAAACCAAAAAGTGGTTTAATGAGACATGTCAGGATAAAATCTTGAGTACACCTAACCCCTGGACTAATGTAGCTTTGAAAGTAAACACACAACTAAAAGAAAACACACTTGTAGAAATATTCTTTCTTTTTTATTTTTGTGTGCTTTTAGGCCTCAAAGTAATATTTCAGGAATTTCCTATTGACTGGAAATGGAACCAATTCCTCTGATAAGGAACTTAGCCTAAAAGTATTTTCTCCTAGAATTTCCATGATCTAATAAGGACCAATCTACAAGCATTGAAAATTAGTGTGGTTGTTGAGCTTTTCTTTGACTTGTCCTAGAGAAGAACAAGGTTCGATATTTTCAAATATTTTATCGTGGCCCTCTTGTCAAACCACCTCTTAATGATGGCTTGATGTTTCTCCATATGCTCTAAAGAAGCTATCCATTTCTCATCCATCTCCAAAAGATTCATTAGTTTGATCTATAATCTATCAGCATCTTTAGCGTACCCACTCATGAATAAAAAACATGAATCCTAAGGTTAAGTGAGAATACTGACTTTTTTCCATAGACAAGTAGATATGGAGATGTCCACAAAGCATTGTTGACCCTGACTCAATCTGTCCATAACACATATTTGAGTTGAGTATGCCAATCTTTAGGATTTTCCTTCAATAAGAAATTTATTACTATGATCAAGTTCTTATTTGTAGATTCATCCACACCATTTCTTTATGGATAATAATTTGAAGAGAACTTGATTATAACCTAGTTTTTGAGTGCCCATTGAGTAAGGAATACTAATGCAAAAGCTGATCCATTATCGCATACTAGAAAGAATGGCATCCCAAACCTAGTAACAATGTGTTCTTCTAAGAAGTCTATAACCACCTTTTCCATGCAATTTCTAAAGGTCTCATCTTCTGTCCATCACATACAATAATCAATAGCTATGAGAATAAAGGTATGTCTAGTGGATGATGGTGAGTTTACTGGAACAATGAAATCCAACCCCCACTTTGCAAAGGGGTGTACCTTGAATACAAGTTGTAATGACATTGTAGGATGTCTTTCTCTGTTAGAACTAGTTTGACAAATGTGGCAAGTATGCATATGTTCAAAAGTATCTTTGAAGATTGTAGTCCAAAAGTAACCTGATCTTAAAATCAAATGGGCCATAGCCTCTATTGGACCATGCCCTACACCATACTTATTGTGAAACTATTCTAAAACTTCTTTTACTTCTTCACACCCCATACACTTTAGATAAATCCCTTCATAGTTCCTTTTGTATAATTTTCTATCATGTAGCATGTAGGATTCACACTTCATTTTGAGTCCCCTATGCTGTGAACTATTCATCCAATGGGGGTACTAATTTTGTAGAAGATACTAAAAAATATCTTGGTACAAAAAATCCATTATTATACCTTGGTCAATATAAAATTAAGATATTACAATCTTCTTCTAATATTCCTCCTCTAATTCACCATCAAACAAAAATTTCTTCTCATCCTTAATTTGGTTATGAACTATCATTTTTGATAATACTTAGCCTCATACCATCTTCATGGGTTGAATCTCTAAATCAAATTCTTGAAGGAGTGCCATCCATTTCCCTTGCCTTTTACCTAGCTCATTTTGTATCAGTAATGTCTTAATCCCAAGATTAGGCACAATTGCATATAACTTTCTCCTTAGTTAATAATGGAAAAATTTCTTTATCACTTAGATTAAAGAAAAAGACTATTTATTAAGGTTAGAATAATTTAATTCAACATTTTTTAGAGGGTAACTCATAAAGGCAATGGGCCTTTCATCTTCTTTTTCTTTCTTTTGTGTAAGAATTATAGCATATGAATGTTTTGAAGCAAAACAATATATTTTGAAAGATAGTCCATAATCCGTACTTACCAGTACTAGAGGCACAGAAATGGCCACTTTGATATCCTCAAATAATTTCTTGATCTTAGGAACCTATTCTAATTTTTCTCCTTTTTGAGTAAATTATTAAGGGGATGAACTATCTTTGCAAATTTGCTTATAAAATTTTGAACAAATATTATCTTTCCAAAGAAAGACTTGAGTTCTTTTTTACTATGAGGAGGTGACAACTTTAGAATGGCTTCAATTCTATTAGGATCAATGGTGATTCTATCTTTAGAGATGATATGGCCTAGGAGATTACCTTTAGTAACCCCAAATGAACATTTCTTGGGATTGAGTGATATGTCATATTTACAACATCTATTGAATACCTGTCTTAAATCAACAACGTGAGTGCTTTGATCCTTTGAAAAGATAGTTAAATCATCCATGCAGATGACTAAACACTTTTTTATTAATCTCTTAAAAGCTTTGTCCATGGCTCATTGAAATGTAGCTTCTACATTAATTAGCCCAAAAGGCATTCTTCTGCAAGTGAAAGTTCCCCATTTGGTCATGAAGGCTATCTTTAGACTATCCTCTTCATCAACCATTACTTGGTTATATCTCAAATATCCATCCAAGAAAGACATCATCTTGGAACCATTAACAATTTGCAAAACTTTATCTAGTGAGGGAAAAGGGTAGTTATCCTTCTTGGTTGCTAAGTTCAAATTATGAAAATCTACACAAAGACAAATCTCTCCTATCTTCTTTCACACAGGAACCAAGTTAGCCACTCATGTAGATTGGTGAATGGGGAAGATGATCTTGGCCTCAAGTAGTTTCTTGACTTCCTTTATTATCAAGGGTTCAATAATGGGATTAATAGTTCTTTGCCTTTGATGTAAGGGTTTGGCATCTGGTTTCAATAGAATGTCTTGTATAATGATTTCAAGATCATATGTTTTGAGCTCTTCATAACTCCAATCAATGACATCCTTGTATTCTATAAGAAATTTGAGCATATCTTCCCTTTCTTGTGCATTGCACACCTTTTCAACCCTTACCATTTTAGGATCTTCATTGGTACCAAAATTATATGAATCACATTCCCCGATCCCCTTTCATTTGACCATTCTTTTCTTAAGCACTAATTTATTGTGATAAAAAATGCATTCCAACTCAACCATTCCCTTGGGAATAGTGTTGGTTTTTAAGTTTAGGATCCCATCTTCATCTTCAAGTTCATTATCTTCAAGTTTGTTGTCTAAAGTGTCATCCATCTCTTTCCCTTTAAAGTGTCTATTGCACATGATAAATTTGAGTATATGTTAATCATCTTGATAAACTTGGAATTTTGTAATATTTTTCTAGATAGATGGGACAGCCACCAATTCTACTGAAAATATTTTCAATTTTGTTCTCTTAACTAGCTGTAATGCACTAGCCAAAATGGAAAAGGCATCTGCTACCATGTTTTTCCTCCTTGGAATAGACTTTATATTCAAAGCTTCAAAATCATCCATTAGATCCCATACTCTTTTCCTGTAAGCAAGCAACCTCCTATCATTGTAAGAGTATACCGATTTAACTTTTTGTATAACCAACTAAGAATCTCCCTTGATTATGAGAGTTGTGATTCCTTTCTCCAATGTGAAAAGAAGTCCTTGGATCAATGCTTTGTAGTTTACAAAATTATTAGTACATCTAAACTACAATTGATGTGTTGCATAGAAAGACTTACCCTTTGGGTTGATTAACTCAATACCTACACTAGCTCCTATATTGCAATTGGAACTGTCAAAGAAAAGTGCCCAGATCAGATCTTCTTTAGGCTTCCTAATCTTATGCTTATTCTATTGGAATATTGGGAAGATTTTTGGAATATTGGTTGGAAATATGAATGCTGATGATATACATTCATAATTGAGTTTTTCATTGATGTCAACATAGCATGTTTGATATCTTCTATGGTATTTGATAGAAGAATAGCAAAAAGATCAGGTTGGTATGGATGACTAGTTGAGCATGATAACCATCCAAGGTTATGGGAGATACTTTTGAGTATGTGGTATATGTAGTCAACTTCAGAAGAAAAAAGGATAAGTCTAGAAGAAGTTATATAATTTTTGGTGATGTTTGTTCTGAGATAGAGTTTATAGAGGCATGTTCTAGTAGACTTGTTATATCTCTTAGTAGAGTTGATATCTTGAGGATTGAGGTTGAGGACATGGAGAAGAAATATTGAGGATGACATGGCTAATCTCACTCATCATTAGATTGTGTGTACATAAAGTTATTCAAGTTGCATGGTGCAAGATTAAGGTTATTTCTAAGTGTAACTTGTTCTTAATGTGGTCCTATAATAATTAATTGAGAAGGACTAACAACCAACTTAGGGAATTGTTTTATGGAATCAATATAAAGGGAGGAAATTTTCTTTTATCATGTCATGTGATGATATGGATGAATGTGAGTTATGAATGTTTAAAAAGTAGCAAAGAGTGCAGAATGAAAAGTTGAGCAGAGTAGTGCGTAAGTGAAGGAAACTTCATTGCCAAGGTTTTGTTGAGAGACCTAATGTTTGGTATTTGGATCTAATGTTCAAGACCTGGTCTACAAGGTCTAATAGTAATTGGTTTGGTTGACAAGATAGAGGAAATATCAAAGGAAAGAATATGATAACAATAAATTACTTGTTTGAGCAATGAGCTCTTCTTGTAGTTGAAATTGCATGTTTAGGTAGTGGGCTCTTCTTTCATACATTATACCACAACTCCTAATAGGGTTGGAATCTCCTAATAGGGATTCAAAGTCTCCTAATAGGGACTCATTATACTAAATGTTGTAATAGACATCTAATAGGGTCCATCCTTTAACACGTAATATTCATATTAGTACATCATCTTGTGGGCATCATTCCCATAGGGGTTTTCCCTCTAATCAAGGGTTTCCCTAGATAACATATCTGGTGTGATTATCTATGTGCACTTTATTATGATTTTAATTTTCTTTGGTTGAATGGTTAAGTTTCTTCAATGAAGATAAATGTTTTAATTGTTAGATAACTAATTTACCCCTCCCCCCTCTTAGTTATCTTGGTGGACTATTGTTTCTAACATATTAATCCTTAGCTTTTCCTTTATGTGGGCCTGAAAGGATTATTTCTTAAGGATCTACTATAGTCTCTTGCGGGGTGAACTTGATGATTTCCCACTATTATTCATTGATATAGGGGGTGTATGTTTTTCTTGTTTGTCTTAAATTTCTCCAATTAATTCTATAATTTCATTCACTTTGGGTTTAGGATGAATGACTACCAAAGTCCATCCTTGACCTTTTATGTATTGTCTCCTTCTTTGGATTTTTATGATTCAATGGTGGAGGAAAAGACAAACCTCCACCATCTGAAGAGGTATCACTATATGATGCATTTAGATCTTTAATTTCCTCTTCAACCTTTTCCATAAGTTCTGATATGTTTGTAGAATTTTCCCTTTCTATGGGTTCATCTTTTGGAATGTTACCACTCTTTATTTCCATTATTTGTGTTAATACTTTAGCAATAGCTTCTTGACAATGCGAACATTCAAACTCTAAATGACTAACTTTATGCAATCTAAAAAATCCTGGGAGAAGAAGAATACTAGGATCAACTTGTTCTCCTAAACATTGTAAGTTGGCCCCCATGTTGTCTATGAACTGCATTACAATCTCTTGCTTTTGGATTGAAATTATGAATCTTCCATCTTGATCACCTGATATTTTGGTTGAAGTTGTATCAAAAGCCATCACTTTGTATGAGCCCAAATCTGATTGTAAGAATGCCGCCTCATTTGGTGCATTATATTCTATAATCATTATTTTTAACTTTGGCTCTACATCAATCTTGATTTGATTATTCAACCCTTTCCATGGTAACCATAATTGAGTAAAATATATAGAAAACCATCCTCTTAGGCATTTTGTCCATTCTTTTCTTAGTAGCAATTTGTAGGTCTTAGGAATCTCAACCACATGTATGTCAATGATGTCTTGCATTTGAGGCTCAATTGTCAACTATATCCAAACATCTTTCAACACACCAATGAATTTTACTTCCATTTTATTCAATTGTATCACTATCCAATTAGAGGGCTAAGGAGTTACTCCCAACCTTTGTGTTATGAATAGTGGCATAATATTACAAGAGTCTCCTAAATCAATTATGAAATTATGAAGATTCTTCCCATATATTCTAATGCTAAGTAGAAATGGGGCACCTCAACTTTTTCTTTAATCATAGTTGACATTGCCTCCGAATCATTGACTTGTTGAGACACTATCTTTTGAGGAACAATGTTTGTATTATGGGGTGCCTTTGTATGATCAAGAGTTTTCATTAGTGCTTCTTGTTGATGATAAAAATCTTGCAGCATGTTAAACATGGACATGTTGGCCTTTGTCCATTTCAAATCTTCCATCGCACTATACTCTTCAGTGGACCAGGTGGGGTTTTTCAAGATTGTAGGTTCATTTCTTGGATTCTAATTTTGTTGTCTTCCATACGGGGCCCTAATTGGTACTAGGTTGTTGCTTTCTCTTGGATTGGGAGGAGTTGGTTGTAATGCTAGAGGAATTCCATCTGTCATAGGTTCTTTTCAACTTTGCAGATTGTAAGTATTCCAATTGTCATTTTGAAAAGCAAGCATCTCTTTTGGTTGCATATTTAGCTCTTGAATGAATGGAAAAGAGAATTCTTCATTTGCTAGTTTTTCCACTTGTGTGTTCTACGAAGAATTGTAGGATTCTTGTTGCATAGCATTAAATTTCATGGAAGACACATTATCATTTGTTTGTGAATTCTGATTCATTTCTTAATTTTCATTGTAATATGAACCATCATTGTTAGGCACATTTTGACCCATTGTCATACTGATTGACATCCATGTACTGAGCATTATTGTTATTGTTATCTGTAGGAATGCTTCCATTGTTTGGACAAGTGTTCCATTGTTAGTTCTATCTCTAGAAGCTATTATTGTGATCAAGAGGATTAAAATGATTTCTTCCATTACTATTTCCTATATTGTTGTTCCTAGCATTGTTGTTCCCACTGAAATTCCTATTGTAGTTATGAATATAATTGTTGTTGTTGTAAGGACCAACATTATTTCTCTGAAAATTTTTATTTTGTCCTTGAAAAAACCTCAAGTGAGTTAGCTCATAATTCATTTGAGACATGGTCTTCTTCATTTGACCAAAATCAAAGGCAAAACTATTGTCTACTTTAGTGGAAATTGCTTCCTTTTGCTCAAAGAAAGTAGCTTTTGGAGGTTCATATCTTGGCAACGTTATAGCTAGGGTTTACAAAGTAGGTGCTTGATATAATGGAACTAGATTCATTGGTATGAATTGGATAGGCATCACAAGTGTTTTGATAGGATATGTTGGCATCATTGTAATAGCTTGAGTTGGAAGCATCAATTCTCCTCCATTAGGATCAGCTTGCTTAGTAATGGTAATTTCTTTTGAGAAGAATTTTCCCAATGTGCCGATATTTGTTGCAAGAAGTCTTCTTAGAAAAATAGCAATAAGAAGGTCCATAGCATCAAGATAAATCTAAACAAAAACTTCAACTGGTATAGTGTATGACATTTCCAACTCGCGATATGCCATATGCAAGTGATGGTTGAAGCTTGAAACCATCTCAGTTGGGTCCATCTTGATTGATATGAATTGTTGATGTATCACAGTTGGGTTGATGGAAGTTTTGAATTATTCCAAGAATAATTTTTTGAAAGTATCCTAGTCTCCAATACATCTAGGCAGCAAATTTACATACCAATTAAAGGAAATTTCTTCCAAAGAGTAGGGGAATAAGTGAAGAACCACATTCTCATTAGCAATCTACTTTTGGTTGGAAATTTCCTTGAATACCTCGATTTGATCTTTAGCAGTTCTCGTCTCTCCATAAATAAACCTAGGAAAAAAACTCTCAGGATTCTTAGGAAGGTCACTGAGTACACCTGTCAAGTTGATTAATGAGTCTACAAAATTTGCAAAAAAAGCCATTGGTGGATTTGGTGGACCAATGGGTGGTTGTTGTGGAGGTGGAGCCGAGGAAGATGATGAAATGTTGAATTGAAGTGGTCAAATTTGAGGGAATCCTTTTTCACTACAAGGCTTGTGAAAGTGGGTTAGTTTAAGGAACTCATGTATACCAGGTGAATAGCTTAAAGCTCATTGAAATGGAGATGATAGATCAGGATCTTCTAGTTTGCATCAATTCTTGAAAAAGTGCACCTCTATAGAAGCACACTCTCTCAAAAATATGGTGCACCTTGGAACCTTGCACACCTTGGAAACTTGCACACCTCAGAACCTCAGTAGTTCAAAATTTTTTATGAACTTGTAAAAAATGCAAAATTTTGAAATTGCAAGTTGTTTGCTTCTATTATGAATGGTTGGGGCCCTCCTTCTAGTACCACTTTTGTTGAGTTGTCATTTTGCATGATGCTTAATTGTAGGAATCCTTTCAAACTCCTCTCTTGTAACGATAATTTTTGATCAAGTACAAGGTTTTGGGTGATCTTATGACCTACTAGAATCTGCTTCTAGTAGAAGATAAATGTATTTGTTGATAGGGAGGCCTTTGCTAGTTCTGATCAATTTCGGATAAGATTTTGAATCTGCTTGCTATCTCAAAAGAAAAATTGCACAAAAAGATTTTTTTTTTTTTTTTTTTTTTTTTCTATTTTTTAATGAATTCAATCTTAACAATGCAACTATATAAATTCCTAAATCAACCAAGTGTTTGCAAAAGAAAATAATAAAGATAGGGTAACAAAAAGTTTTAGCAAATGACTTGAAAAGTAAATCCCTAATGGACATAAGCTACAGAAACAACATGTCTATAATTTAAGCCTTTGAAAATATTGGTAGGTTACCAATGAAAAAAGGAACAATTCTTCCTTAGTTCTACTAATGCAATTGTAAATGGGAATTTAGTAACCGTAAGATGTTTCACTTTTCATCAAATCACAAGGCCATTGAAATTGTGCTCATGTGAGACAAACAACTATGTAGGAACAATAGGTGATCTATTCTTGAACTAAGTACATTAGTGGGATTTGTAAACATGTAGCAAACACTAGAATTAAAAGATCACTCAATCAAAAAAATGCAATAAAACTATTGGATCCATTACACTTCATGAACATTCATTCACAAAATATAACACACTCAGGCAAGAATAACTACACTCTGAATGAGAGCACTAATAGCATATATTATTGCATCAAAATAATAGCCTAGAATACATATTACATTCCTAAATTTATAAGAAATCTTCTCCTCAATTTGTGTTGAGAGTGAGAGATCTCTTTATGTAAACATATGCTTCTAAACTAATAAAACAAATCTATTTATGTACCAACTGATTCTCTAACTGCTCCTAAGTAGGAATCCGCCCTTATTTATATTATTTAATGGGTGCATGAGCCTTTACATGTATTAAAAAAAAGAAAGAATGAGAAAATAAGAAGAAGAAAGCCATCAGATGATGTAGGAGTTAAATTACCATCAAAATTCATTTTTGATGCATGGAAAGCTCTAAATTTGGAACTGGCAGTTAACTATCAGTGCACCTTTGACTTCTTCAAAAACTTTTGGCACATCTTGGTGAAGCTCACCTCAAAAAAAGCACACCTATTGCACCTAGCACACCTTGGAAGCTTGCACACCTCATAAGCTATGTCCAAAAAATACAAAATTTCACCAAGTTTCAAAACTGAAATTCTAACTTTTGGGTTTTGTTTCCCTTCATACCAAAGCTATGTTTGGGTATTTTCTCTTGAATTTGTCTATAATATTTGTGACTTGGGTTGCATCCACTAAATCTAAAGCTTCATATTTTTCCTTTACTTTTTTTGTATATTTTCCTACCTCTATATGAGTCTTTGCAAAATCTTTCAATTTCACATCCAAATCTAGTAATGCCTCTTCGGTCTTAAATGCCTGTCTAATATCCTCATTAGTGGAAGATTCTTCAAAAAACTTCCAAAATTTTTGAAAAAATACTTGTAGAATGATTAATTTATCCCTTGAATCATCTTCAAAAATGTCCAAGCAAGAATTACTATAATGTCTCTCCGCCTCCAAAATTTGCTCGAGTTTGATGATTGAGCTTATGAATATCTGCATGTAATGTTTCCATTACTTTATTTCCATTTACAATATTCTCTAACTAGTTATCTATCTTATCTAACTTATCTATTGTATATAGACCCATCAACATCTAATACCTTTGACCCTTTATTGATTACCCTAGGTATGTACTTCATCCATTAACCCAAAATCCTAGTTTAATAAAGCAACTGGTTTATCTGCATTATTCTACGTGTGGTGTAGTAGTTTAAAATTTCCTTGCATACTCTGCATAGCTTTCTCTTCAAAACTTTCTTGCTATTACTAATAAGCCTTCTCCTTATCCCTTTTATCAAGTGCCACATTTAGAGTCTCCTTATCCCTTTCATCAAGTGCCACATTTAGAGTCTCCTTAGGATTTTCAAGATCCAATGGACCAACTACTTCATTTAGATATCCTCTTAGGATTTCTTTCTGCTTTTGAAGGTTTAATAATTTAGTCTTGTCCTATTCTATGTTCTTAAATACTTCTTTGATTCCTATAGTAATCATCAATTTGGAAGTATCCACAGTGGGTTTTCCAAGCATGACCTCCCTGATTTGATAATCTTTTGAAGTCAAATCCTCAATATCTATATTTGGAGGAGGGATAGCAACATGGGTGAACAAGTCCTTATTTTGATCACTCATGACAAAAGCTAGTGTTTGTGCATCACTTACTAGTGGCTCAGGTTTCTTGAGAGTTTCAACTAATTCTCCCATTCTCTCTTCCTTAGTATAATACAATTGCCTTTTGTGTCTAACCATCGCCTCTTTTCTTAACCATCTTGGAGTATCTTCCATCAGAGATTTTTCGTTAGATGAAGAAGGAGCTTGTACCACTATGCTTTTTCCATTTTCACTCCTCTCTAGAGTCTTCTCCTTTTGTGAGAGATCCACATCAGGCATCTCTATGTCTATTGAGTCTACAATCCTCACCTTAGTATCTTGGGAAGTCTGTTGAGGTTCATCATATATTTGTCCTTCCTTTGACACTTTATTGGTGGGTATTTGTTGTGGCTCTTCTTCCTATTCAACTTGCACTTGTTCTTGATTACATGGAGAAAGAGGAGTAGATAAACCTTTATTCAAGCAAGATAAATCTTTACTTGATGATAGTGGAGCACTTAAATATCCTAGTGACTAAGGTGGCAATTGACTCCAATCCTCTTGTGGAGGTTGATTTTTGGGTTTATCCCTTATCTTTTTGCCTACCAACTGAGTGTCTACTAGCATGAAATCAAAATTTGACATCTAAAAGACATCAGCCCCTTCATCCTCTTACTCATTAATCCATTACTATAATTCATCCTTTGAAGTTGTAGCCTAAATAGGCTATGTAGGAATGGATGGTGGTGTTATAATGGAGCTTCTTCTCCATTCTATCTTTGTATCCCTAGTGAGATGAGTCCTTTGACTCAAGAGAAGATTATCTTCTTCATCTTCATCATTCTCTTCTTCCTCTTTTGAAATAACTTTTGGAACTGATGGAAAAGGAATAACCTTTCTTATCACCTTTTGTCTCCTTCTAACTGGAGTTTTCATCTTTCTTCTCTTGGGAGCTGATGGGAAGGCTTCTTCCTCTTATGTAGGCGAAGACACTTGCTGCACTTCTATTTCAGCTCCTTGCCCTTATTCTAGTAGTGATACTAGAGGATTATCCTAAGTCTAGATAACTTCTATGATTTCCACCCCTTGTACATTCTCTGCCCCTTGTTGTTCTGATGCTTGAGCCACTCCTTCTTTAGGCTCAACTTATTGAGGGGAAATTTTTTCCCTTTTATTTTTAACCTTCTGAACCTTGAACTATCCAACTTCTCTCTCAAGATGATGCACTATTTTTGGCCTCACTAGAGACTAAGTTGTGAATGTGGGCACTATTGCCTTGGCTCCTCTACCTTTCACTAGGTAGGTTGTAGCTTGGAAAACTATAGTTTGAAAAATTAGATCTAGCTTGAATGGTCTTTTAGTCCAATCCTTGGTTAATTGGATGACATGCCTTGCCCTATGATTAATATCTACATTTTCCTCTTTATCAATTTCTACATTCATAATAGTTCGATTAGATATCTTATCTCTATTGTACAATGGATCTAGGACCTCTTAATTATCTTGTTGTACTATCTTTAAAGGGACCTTTTTCTAGAAGGTATTTCCTTCCAAATAGAGAGTCATCCTACAATAATCCCTTATTTTGATTTTGTAGTCATCCACTACATTTATCCAATGATCCTCTATGGCATCTTGTTGTTGAAATTATTTCCCTGCCAAGTACTGAACTCTACCAATGTTATCAAAATAGGGATGAGAAGAGTTATATTCCTCAAAGGGATACTGATCCCACTTAGATTTAAAAGTCACAATATCCTATTTCTAAACAACACTAAATGGACCTATAGTGATGGGCCATATCCAGGTCTTCTTATGTTGCTTCCTTACTCTCTCATATGCAAACAAGAGTTGTGCAATCTCTAGTAATATGAGTCTATCACATAGATAAACTTTGGGAGCTTCTTTGGATTAATAGTTTTACCTACTACTCTAAAATAGGTGAATGCTTTAAATTGGATGTAATAAGCACCAATTTTTGTAATCTTTGCCACTACCTCATCTGACATCCTTTTCACATAATCTCCCTCAATGAACCAGATGATTGATAAAATGAAGGCATTGTTCACTATTCTATAGTCCTTACTATGCTTTGGAAGCTTTTCCCTTACCAACTGGAGGTATACCACATAAGGCCATGAGTTTGTGTCTTGCAAGTTGCCTCTTCTAAAAAATCCTAGATAATCTGTTGCTCTTGTAGGTAATAGGCACACCAAATAAGATTTTATGTAGAACTTTTTGTTGTTCTTGACCACCACTAGTTGTTCATCTAAATTCTTATTGAGAATTGAGGCCCAATTAATTGGCATCTTTGCTATTTTGATGGTCTCAATGAAGTGTACCATCCATATGTTTAGGTTTTTGGCTATTGGTAATCCCATAACTCTACTTAGGAGCACTATCAAATGTTTGATGTCATCTTTCATATAGCCCCTTGTCATTTCTACTTTGCCTGATTTTTGTCCAAGAGGAGTCTTATCGATGAGATATGAAGATTGGATGATTTTTGATACTTCCTCTCCATGCTATCTATACCATCTTTCTACTTGATAATATGTTAATCTTATATTCTAATCTACTCTTGGAAGATGGAATACCTTCTCTATATTCTTAGGTCTAAGATCTAAAATGATGTCTCCAGTTATACTTTTAAAAACTCTTTCCTCTGGAACATAGTTCTCTACCAATGCCATGATTACCTCGAAAGATTGTATTGATATCAGGTGTGATGTTGCATTTAGTAGCCTTGATCTAATAAGTGAAGATACCATTGGAGACCTCTTAGTTGGTTTGTTGCATAAAAATAGGAACACATTCTAGTCTATATGGATGAGTTCAGTATCTTGGATCTCTAAATATTCATCTTGGAAGCATGACTTTGCTGAAACACCATGGAATTTGGAGACTACTAGTTCCAGAGGCATCTTTGTAGAAAGGGAGGACGAGGACTAAGCCATTTAATATGCTAAAAAAAAATGTCCATTAGTTCAAAATTTTGAAAAAATTAATTTATATAAACCCTAATTATGACAAAAAATGATCTTGAACCTAAAATCCTAAAAAACTATTGCAAAACACCTAAAAACCTAATTTAGAGCTCTAGAAGAGAAAAAAAAAAGAGGCACACTTTCTACAGCTCAGAGGTGTGCTAGGTGCACCTTCCTACACAAGACCCTCAACACTAAGGGTGTGCACCTGGCACACCTTGTGGGGTGCACAAACTTATAGTGCAAAGCCCAATGTTAAGTGTGAAAGGTGTGGTGCACTATATGAGCACCCTTTCAATACATAAGCAATATTTTTAGATTATTTAAAGGTACACATGTGCACGCCATGGACAAGTGCACACATGTGCACCTTTCACTTAGGTGAAGGTAAGTTTTAAGTTCTTTTAAATGTTTTTTTTAGTTAATGTAAAAAAAGGGTGCAAACTTAGCATAGATTGGGAGGTGTGAATGGTACACACCTTTACCTATGAATGTTTTTAAACATTTTTGTGTTGTGTGTGAAAGTGGTGAACTAGAGTGGCGTGCCTAGTGGGGTGCTGAGGTGTGGTAACCAGGAGCTAGAGGAAAGAAGTGGAGCAAGGAGAGGGGTGGGGTCTCGGACTTTACAGGCCCAAGATTGAGTGCACCTCTTAGACATGTGTAGGTGTGCACTTCCAAAAGGAAAGTATTTTTTCTTCAAGTGAATAGCGCACTAGCACACCTTTAGGGGTGCACTAGGTGCACTAGTGCTCCCCTTGTAATCAAGATTTGATTCTTCCCCCTCATAAACATGGTTTCTTGGAATTGGGTTTTTTGACAAAGAGCTAGACTAAGCCCAAACACTATGAAAAACCCTAAAAAAGGCTCAGACCCTGAACTAGGGATCTAGAAAGGTAAAACTTAAACTTGGGGGTCCCCATTTCTAAGCGAAATAAGGTGTACATTGTGAAACCATAACAATTGATGCAGGAGCATCGGGCTTGGAATTTTTTGAAGTTATTATTTTCATGGTTAGGGATGTGTTGGAGACACATTAGAGAATCTTTCATCATGATTTCATAGAGATTAAATGGATTGAGTTGAAGTTTGAGTTGTTTTTACCTTATTGCTGGAACTGTATTTTATGATTTTTGGGTACCTATTGCAAGCTATGTAACTAATTTTCAAAAATTATTTAGAGGATTCAAAAATTAAAGATTAAAGAGGACCTAGATTAATATCTTAAGTTAAGGTTTCTAATCCTAATTCAGTATAAGTTGGGAGATATGGAAATTCTCCTACAGTATCAATTTTTGGCAGTTTTGCATGATGGGTTTCTGTGCGAGACTTCCAAGATGAATCTAAAGTTATCCTTAATGAACAAGAATTATTAACCTTAAAGGGTTGTAGAGGACCTAAATTAATATCTTTGGATTTAAGCACAAGTTCTAATTCAATTGGAGCTAGGAGTAATCATGATTTTTCTCGGGTATAGATTTTTGGATATTTAATTATTGTTGGAGGCTGACTTGTTGGCTCTTCAAGCATTTAATGTTAGGTTTATTTAATTTGTAATTTATAGGATGACTTTTGGCTTAGTTGTGAATAATTAGGGGGGTCTTATGGAGTCTTTTAGTCATTTCATGATGGAGTGATTCATTGATTCAGAGGAGGAGTGAGTGTGGGAGCAGCTGAAGAGTGAGTTTTCTTGAGTCTATGGATAGAGCACCAAACATGAGGTACTTTATAGTAGGATTATGATGAAGTTGTGTGTGTGTGGATAGAGCATTTAATGTGAGATAATTTACACTTGGATCTTGGATAAATTTGGAGCAAGTCTAGTAGTTGCAATTAGAAAACAAGGAGATTTCTTGGAGGGCTTGCGAGCGTAAGTTGAGATTTACTTGGTGGTTTCTTCTAGATTGCTATTATGTTATAGATCTGGGCTAGCTAGGATAATATTTGGGTTGGGTCTTGAGGGATCTTATAGAAATTTTATTTTAATTGCTTTGTATTTGGCTGTTGAAAGTTTGGTATATGTTGTTGAGGAGTTACATATTGCTACTAATATGGAACTTTTTGTTGCTGTTGTGGATTCACTAGTTGCTAATGTGGATGAGGGTTTGCTGATGAAGTATTATAGTCCATTTTTTCTTGGGTGTGAGCATGCTGATTGGGTTGCTGATATTTATTTTATTCTAATTTTTTAGTGGATGAATCATAGATGGTTGCTTTTTGGATTTTTTTTATTGACTTTGATGAAGTGGAAGCCTTTGGTAAAGATGAAGTTGGTTGCAGATCTTTCTTTGGGCATCAAAGTATGGGACACACTTTTCTATTTACCTAGGGAGTCTGATGCAAGAGCATCAAGATTGGATTTTGGTGGACTTATTATTTTCATGGTTAGAGATGTGTTGGAGGAACATTGGAGAACCTTCACTCATGATTGCATAGAGATTGGATGGATTGAGTTGAAGTTTGAGCCATTTTTACCTTGCTGCTGCAACTATGTTTTTTGGTTTCTAGGTTCCTATTGCAAGACATGTAACTAATTTTATGAAATAAGTTAGAGGATTAAAAGTTTAAAGATTGAATAGGACATAGATTAATATCTTTGGTTAATTTCACTAATCTTAATTTGATATAAGTTGGGAGATATGGCAATTCTCCCGGAGTATCAATTTCTAGTAGTTTTACAGAATGAGTTTCTATGCGTGACTTCTAAGATGAATCTAAAGTTATCATTAATGAATCATCCTTATCAAGATCAAGGAGTTTTATAGGACCTAAATTAATACCTTGTTTTCTAAGCATAAGTTATAATTCAATCGGAGCTAGGAGATATCACAATTTTTCTTGGGTATCAATTTTTGGATATTTAATTATTGTTGGAGGCCGACTTGTGGCTCTTGAAGTATTTAATGTTAGGTTTACTTAATTTTTTATTTCTAGGCCAACTTGTGGCTTAGTTGGGTATAATTAGGGGGGTCTTGTGGATTCTTTTAGTCATTTCATGATGGATTGATTCATCATTTAGAGGAATGAGTGTGGGAGCATCTAAAGGGTGAGTTTTCCTAAGTCTCTGGATAGAGTGCTGAATGTGAGGTAGTTTACAATAGGATTGTGATTAATTTGTGAGTGTGTGATTAGAGTGATGAATGTGAGGAAATTTACACTTGGATCATGGATAAAGTTGGAGTAGGGCTAGTAGTTGGGGCTGGAAAATAAGGAGATTGGTTGGTGGGCTTGCGAGTAGAAGTTGAGATTTCCTTGGTGGTTTCTTCTAGATTGCTATTATGTTATAGATCTAGGCTAGCTAGGATAGTGTTTGGGTTGGATCTTGAGGGATCTTGCAAAACTATTATCATAATTTCTTTGTATTTTTCCATAACTAGGAAGGCCTTATAGCCTCACACATTGCATGTAATAATTATTTTATGAATAAATTATTGTAATTTGATATCAAATTTTATGTTTTTATTCTATTATCACTATATGATTATTTGTTGGAGGCTAGAACATCTCCTTTTGGGATTCTCCTTCCTTGAACTATGTCAACAATAAACAAATTACTATTCTAAACATAACATACTTGCTGAATGTAAACTTATCAAATGCAAAACATATAAAACATTCATCACAACTTTAACACTAGGAGTTTATGTGGAAACCCAATTTGGAAAAAGCCACCAATGACATGTCACCACTTTTTCATTCTTTTGAAGTGAGCTGTATTATGAGCCAACCCTATTGAAGGTTATAATACACACTGTTAAATGTGACCTAGTTAGATGATTTAATCACCCTATTAGGAGTGGCCTTGTTAGAGGAATTTGATCATTCCATTTAGAATGTCACCTTGCTAAAGGATTTATATAGACTATTAAGTCCTTTAAATGACTCTTAGGTCAACCTCTATTAAAAGAATTTTAATGCAAACTATTTATAATGATTAGAAAGAAAATAGTAGTGTTTGATCTATATTATTACAACTCACTTTTGTAGGTTTAGATCACTATTTGGTTTATGTGTTGATTTATTGATAAGAACCATTGTCAACTCTATCTCTTAATTCATTTGACAACCCTTTAAGTAGTCATCCCTTTCACATTAAAGCTTAATCCTTCTTCTCAAATTGACTTATCAACTTCAACAACATTTGTGCAAGCAATTTCCTTTTGCTTTGCTCTTACACTTGTGTTCACCCTAGTGCACCTTTGTTTCACCTTTCTCTATGTGCATCCTTTTAAAGTTTGGCTCTATAACTCCTTAAATAAGCAATTCTTTCTTTTCCATTTTCCATGATCACCATAGATCTTAGGGTTTATGACCTAGTTGATGAGGTTCATCATATCTATTCATCTTCTTGATCATCCTCTAGAAATTTCTCTAGAATTTTCCTATTAGGACTTCACCTCATCTTCATCTAGAATCTAATGATTTAACTCATCAATCTTATTTTCAACATGGTTTCCATATCCCTAGAAATAAATTGAGTCGACTAGAAATCATGATTCCTCATATATAGTGAAAATACTATTAGTCGATAATCACTAAGTTTTGATTCTTGGTCATTACTTAATCACTTAGTCATTGTAGAACTTTTGGCTTACCATCAAATAACTTGCTCGATTGATACTTATGCTCGATCAACACTAGATTTTCTCGACACTTACTACTGCTCAATTTACACTAGCACTCATTGACTCATGTTTTATGAGTAGTGGTTAAACATAAATCCATCTCTCATGAGAATAAATGGAACATTTAGCACTCATTAGATCTAGATGATGCTCACAAGGGTGAAGTATCAGAACTTCTCGGGAGGTCAACCATCCTAGTACTACTCTAGTCTGAGTGCACTTAACTATGGAGTTTCCTCCATGGTTAAACCCAAAGCTTGCAACCCCATTTGCAAAACCTTCACCAAGTGTTGTGCCTCATGAACCATTCATTAGAAAGCCCCTTAAGCTCATCAATTGATAAGTAGGAGATAATTTCCACAAGTCAAATTGTGATATTTTTATCAAGATTCAAATGTGTGAAACTCATTGGCCCATGTTTCATGAGTAGTGATTCAACATTAATCCATCTCTCATGAGAATAAATGGAATAATTAGCACTCACTAGATCTAGGTGATGCTCATAGGGGTTAAGCACTAGGACTTCCTGAGAGGTCACCCATCCCTATACTACTCTAGCCTCAACATGCTTAACTATGATGTTTCCTCCATGCTTAAACCCAAAGCTTGCAACCCCATTTGTTAAATCCTAATAGCAATATCACAATTTGACTTGTTGTAGAAATAATCTCCTAATTATCAATTGATGAGCTTAAGGGGATTTCTAATGAATGGTTCATAAGGCACAACACTTGGTGAAGGTTTTGCAAATGGGGTTGCAAGCTTTGGGTTTAACCATGGAGGAAACTTCGTAGTTAAGTGTGATTAGGTTGGAGTAGTACTGGGATGGGGTGACCTCTTAGGAAGTCTCGATGCATCACCCCTATGAGCATTACCTAGATCCAATGAGTGCTAAGTATTCTATTTATTCTCATGAGAGATGGATACATGTTGAATCACTACTCATGAAACATTGGTCAATGAGTTTGACTCAAAATCACACAGTTAAATCTTGATAGAAATATCATAATTTGACTTGTGGAAATTATATCATACTTATCAATTGATGAGCTTGAGGGGATTTTTAATGAATAGTTCATAAGGAACAATACTTGGTGAAGGTTTGAAGTGCTACCTTCCCTACCTCAAGAATGCCTTTCACATGGCTATATGAAAGAGGACTTATTTCAAGTAATACCATAGTGGAATAACAAAAAAATAGAATAAAACTCAAATAAGGGACACAATGGATAATGAACAAAAGTTGTTATTGATAAACTAGGCTTTGATACCAAATTTTACAAGCTATGAGAATGAATGCAGGACATCATTCATTACTTCAATCACACAGTTTTATAGACTTATCCACACTTATAGATCAGTTATAAGGGTCTAATTTCTTATCCTCACAAATGAGGAGAGCATACTCTCTACCTTACTCCTAATACATACTCACAACACAAGACTTACAAAGACTTCATTACAAAGGATAGAAACTAAATTCTTCTTCTCAAAACTTGGTTTGAGCGTGAGCAACTAGTTTCCTTTTATAGGCAAAGCGCTACTTTGGGAAACTCAAACTAGTTAATTTTTATTTGAAATCCATCCATAGAAAGTGGACACCTATAAAACTTCTAGAAACCTTATTAGAAAAGCATCTTGCATAGTAACCACATGACATAAAGTGATGTGAATAGTAATGTGAGTGGGGAACAAACATTACTACAAAGCATCTTTTTGACACAAGGATAAATCATAGTTACTTTTAAGGAGTAACTAAACTTCATTTAAACTATGGTATGGTCCATACCCAATTTTGCTAAGTGTTGGGTAACTTAGCTAAGTGACAACTCCATTTATTAGGTTAATATATTCTACTTCTTAGAGAATGAGCTTCCTAATCAAATCCTTTATTAGTGGAAGAAGATGAAGTAGATCTCAAGTGTAAAGCCCTTTCCTACCTTTCTTCTATAGATTCTTCTTTCTAGAGAATACTCTGATTGAGATGTATGAAGGCATGTTAGATACTAGTGTGTGGATCAAACGGTGAAGGATGAGTTTCATAACGTATAAAAATCTAGATAGGTTTTTGTGTATGTGGGTGAGAAAATTGATGCAGATTGCATAATTCCATGGTGCCTCACTATTCTTGTGTCGGTCCACAATTATCAAAAAAAATTGGTTAATAGGATTTTGAAGAAAGGAATCAAATGTAACCTTATGAAAATAACCATAGTTGTAGGTAATGGGCATGAGTGCAAGTGAATGTGAATACACTCCTCTGAAGTAATCCTCAATGGGATTAACATGAATTAACCAATGGTTTTGTCTAGGGATATGTCTGCTGCTTAAAATATGTACTAGCCATTTGAATGCAATTGTACTAGTGGCTGTATTTTGAATATATTATTTAATTTCTTCATCAGTAGGTTGGTAATGCTCCTTTTGAATGATGGCTTCTATGAGTAACCTCTTAGAAGTAGCAAAATGCCAATTCCTTTGCTCCTAGTAAACTCTTTGAGTGAGTTCAAACAGATTGTTAGTCCATTGAATGTTAGTGGAAAAATTATACTCCTCTATTCTTTCCCATATTATTCTAGCATTATTTGGTGGAGGTTGTATGTTATTGAATTCTTTAATGAGAACTCATCTCCTTTCATCATAGAGATCCTCTTTGGCCCATGTGTCTTGAGTAAGGTTACTAAAAACTTAATTGAGATTATGAATAATGTCCTCTTGGAATTGTTCTCATTCTATTATGAGATTAGGTTGCAAAACTACTTCTCTATCATCTTCTCCTTGTACAATTTCATTGAGTCCTCAAACATGTTCCAATGTTTGTTGTTGATGATGTTCCACAAGATCTCCACAAATTTATTCCTAAAGAATGACTTGTTTTTGGTGAATATATTCTTCCATAGAAGTAGGAAAATTATAGTACACAAGGTGGATGTTTTGGAGGATGCTGAGTTGACTATAATCCTCATTACTTTGAAGGTGAGGTTGTAGAAGTTCTAGACCAGAGCTTTTATGCACCATGTTACTAAAACTATTTACATTGTGGGAGTGTTCTTGACATCCTTCATGGTTGATAAAATTTGTGAGGAAATTTTTAGTTCCTTAAATGTGTTCTATTTCAAATTGAAAAGTATCAAGAAACTATGCCCACTTGAGAAGTCGTGCTCAAACAACCTTATTTTTTGATTCCTTTTTGAAGAAACCAAGAAGATTTTGGTAATCACTTTGAAGAATGAATTTTTGATCACCAATAAATAATTGAAACTTCTAAAATGCATTTACCACTACTAGTAGCTCTTTATTATGCAAGGAAGGATAGGGGAAACTAGGGTCAATGGCACACCAAGTTCTTTGAACCACCCTGCAAGAGTTAACACAACAAAAGCAAACACAAAGAACAAACACCAAAGGAGGAAGAACAGTAAAATAATTTTTTTGATTCTTCAAATATTCAACATACATGCCTAGCTATAAGGCCTTCTAGGTTATGGCCAAATACAAATACATTCAAATCCAAGATCCAGTAGTAAATTTGCACTTTCCATTTTTGTTCTCAAATCATCTCCTAAAACTCTCTCAAAACTGCCTAGCTCTAAGCCTAAAAACTCTATTTATACTAGCCAAAATGGCTTATAGATCATTATAAAACATAGAGAAGCCACAAGTTGGCTCTCAACAAATATTAAATGAAAATAAACCTAACATAAAATTCTTGAAGAGCCACAAGTCAGCTTGCATCAACAATTAAATTCTAGAAATTGATGTTTGAGAAAAATCATGATATCTCCTAGCTTCATTTGAGTTAGAACTTGCACTTTGAATTATGGGCAGTATTCTAGGTCCTCTACAACCCCTTAAGTACAAAAGGTCTAATTCACCAAGGAAAACTACACATCACCCTTGAAAGTCAAGCACAAGAAACTATTGTGCAGAACTACCAAAAAATGATGCTCTGGGAGAATTGCCATATCTCCCAATTCATAAGGAGTTAGAATTTTCACCTTGGATCATAGATAGTAATCTAGGTCCTATTTAGTCTTTCAAGTGTGCATCCATTCATTCATTATGGAAAATTAGTGACATGGTCTGCAATAGGCACATGGAAACTAGAAAACACAGTTTCAACAACAAGATAAGAACTAACAACATGTAGGATATTAGTGCAATCCAGGATGTTCTTGCATCAAATAGCTAGGGTTGGAAGAAATGATTCTCCTAAATCATTGAGATGTCACAACCTAAGCTAAATCCAACTTGTATTGAGAAATCCATGAAGCATCTTCTACAGGCCTATTCTTCCACTTCACCAAATATTCATAATAAACTTTTCCCCTTGTGTTCTTATCAATTCTTTGATCCAATATCTATTCAACTTATTCAATTGTCTTCTTAGGATATTCATCTAATACTATAACTTTAGCATCTAACTTATTCCCAACTAAACATCTCAATACATTACCCAAGATTCTGTTAACAACCTCTATTTGTCCATCTGTTTATGGATGGAATGTAGAACTGAACTTCAACTCAATACCCATCTTCTTCCACAAAGTCTTCAAAAAATAACCAACAAACTTATTGTCTCTATTAGAAATAATAATTCTTGGTAATCCATGCATTCTAACAATCTCTTTAAAGAAAATTTCAACAACATGCTTAGCATCTAATGTCTTCTTACATTGTATGAAATGAGCCATCTTAGAAAAGTTATCCACTACAAAAAATATGGAATCATACCCCTTTACTGTCTTAGGTAATCTAAAAACAAAATCCATACTAATGTTGCTCCAAGGTTTTTGAGGAATAGTAATAGGTGTACACAAACTAGTATTTTGAGTTATTCCTTTTGCAATTTGACAAATTCAACAACTCTTTACAAATTTCTAAATATCCTTATACATTTGCGGCCAATAATACTTCTCTTTTAGAAAGCTCGATGTCTTATCAATTCCAAAATGTCCAGCCAATCCACCACTATAATTTTCCTTAATCAAATTCAACCTCATAGAACTTTTAGGAATACATAACTAAATAGCTTTGAACAACATATCTTCTTGAATGAAATACTCATCATACTTACTTATGTGATTGGTTAGATTTGGTGCTTTGCACTCTCTCCATGCCTCAAAAAAATTAGGATCAACATCATACAACTCTTTCATTTCATCAAAACCAAGAACTTCATCCTTCATTTTAGTCAACAAAGAATTTCTTCTACTCAATGCATCAACAACTCTATTAGTAACTCCACTCTTGTGCTTGGTGACAAATGTGAAATTCTGCAAATACTCAACCCACTTCATATGTGTCTGATTCAATTTATGTTGACTTCCCAAGTACTGTAAATCTTTATGTTTAGTATACACCACAAACTCCTAAGGAATAAAATAATGTCTCCACTTCTTCAATACTTGAAAAATAACATAAAACTCTTGATCATACACATAATACGTCCTTTTAGCATCATTCAATTTTTCACTAAAGAAAGTAATAGGTTTACCTTCTTGACTTAATACCATTCCAATTTCATTACCACTTGCATCATATTCAACTTTAAATACTTTTTTGAAATTATACAAAGCCAATATAGGTAATTCAACAACCTTTTATTTCAAAGTCTCAAAACTCGTACTAGCTCCATGTGTCTACTTGAATTCCTTTCTATATCCTCTCATTGTCTCAGTCATAGCATTACAAACAACACTAACATTCTTTCTAAACTTTCTATAAAAACTAGCCAAACCATGAAATGATCTTACTCACCCACATTCTCAGGTATAGGCCACTCCAAAATTGCTTTAACCTTCATAGGATCCACCTTCAATCCATCAATTGAAATCACAAATCCCAAATACACAATCTCCTCTTGTATAAAAGAACACTTTTTCAGATTAATCAATAATTTTTCCTCTTTCAACCTCTACAAAACTTGTCTAATATGCTCAAGATGTTCTTTCTTAGTCTTACCAAATATCAGAATATCATCCAAATAAACAATCACAAACTTACCAAAAATCTTTTCAGAACTTCATTCATCAACCTCAAGAAAGTATCAGGTGCATTGGTCAAATGAAAAGGCTATAACCAACCATTCATACAAACCATCTTTTGTCTTGAAAGTATTCTTCCATTCATCACCTTCTCTAATTTTGATACAATTATAGCCACTCTTCAAATCAATCTTGGTAAAATACTTTGCTTCATTCAAGCAATCTGTTATGTCATCCATCCTTTCCATAGGAAACCTATATTTCATTGTGATCTTGTTAATAGCTCTGGAATTAGTACACATTCTCCATTCTTTTTAGGCACTAATATAGTAAGTACAACACATGGACTCAAACTTTCTTTGATCAAACCTTTCTAGAACAACTCATGCACTTATTTGTTAAGTTCTTCATTCTCTATAGGTGTCAATCTATATGGTGCTTTATTTTGAAAACTAGCTCTAGGAATCATATCCGTACAATGAATTATTCTTCTTACTAGAGGTAAACCATCAAGAATATCATCAGAAACAATATCTTTATATTTATTTAGAAATTTTACAATTTTTACTATCATACCAACTTTTTTTGCTTGGTCATTACTACCAACACTCAGTCCTCTAGGAGCTATAGCAAAACAAACTTGATTCTTCTTTACTTCCTTTTCAAATTTCTTTCTATTAACCATGCAAAATTTTATTGTAGTACATCTGACCTCATCTAGACTTTCAATCAAAGGCAACAATATTTGTTTCTTCCCATTTACCTAAAGAGTATATTGATTCAATCTTCCATCATGTACAAAATATCTATCATATTGCCAAGGTCTACCCAACAAAATATGACAACAAGCCATGGGCACAATATCACACAAAAATTCATCAAATTAATGTCTAGTTTTGAACTTCATAATACATTTCTCACTTACCAATATCTTATTCTCATCTTTGATCCATGAAACATGATAAGGTTTGGGATGTTTTAGCCTCTGCATCTACAACTTTGTAACTAGCTCCTCTGATGCCAAATTTTTTGAGCTACCACTATCAATGATCACCTTGCAACATTTTCTAGCCATCTTATATTTGGTTTTGAAAAGACTTCTTCTAAAGATAGGTTCCTCATCGCTTCCCTTATTACATAAGGTTCTTCTCACTTTCAAATTTTCTCTAGCCTTAGGTCCACTTGGTGAACTCTGAATTTCTTCTTAAATCACAACATTTCTATTATTCTACCTACTTTTAGAAGATCTAGATTCAAAAGATCTATGTCCTTCTTTACCACATCTAAAACAATTACCATGGAAAGCACCTCTAGGATAAGAATTACCTCTTCCTCGGTAAGATTCAGTACCTCCTTAGTATGAGCTACCACCTTTCCACTTAGTCTTGTCTTTGTCATCATTCTTCCATTTAGATTTGCCTTTATCCTGCACAAAATTGTTAGATATACCACCTTTACCATAAGATCTACCTTTGACTCTGTGGAATCTACCTCCTCTACCTCTTTGTCATTTTTCATGCTTTTTTTCTAAGATCTCCTTAGCTTTCAAGGCATATTGATATGTTTCTTCCACACTTTCCAACTTCACAAAACTTATTTCATCTTGAATTCTAGATCTTAATCCATTTATGTACCTTGCAATTTTCTCAACATCATCATCCACATGTCGAGATCTGATATCCAATCTATAGAATTCCTTGGTATACTCTTTCATAGTCATGTCCTTTTGTTTCAAATTTTACATCTTTCTCAACAAGCTAACTTGGTAATTAGTAGGAAGGAATTTGTTCTTTACCTTATTCACCATCTTTGGCCAAGTGCTGATCTTCTCCTTTCCTATCCTTTGTTTATCAATTTGCAAATGCTTCCACCATAGTGAAGCATGACCTTTCAACCTACTAACTACAATCTTCATTCTTATTATTAGGAGTGTTTTCATACTCAAAAATTCTCCATATCCAAGATCCAATCTAACACAACATTTGTATCCAATTTTTCATCATAAGAAACAACTTCTAAAGAAGGCTTTGAATTTTCCCTAGATAATACTCTCAACAATCTTTCCTTATCTTGATGTTCTTCGAGTTCTGGATTATGGTTTGGTACTACTACTTCATCATTGCTTACATCATCAAGATGTGCTCCTCTCCTCTAGTTTGTTTCCATAGCATCTAATTTGGATGCAATTTGTCTCAATTGATCCAATATAGCATTATCAACATTTCCCCTACCATGAACCATTTTTACAAATTAGGTTCCTACAAGATTGTAACCCTTTGCAAGTTATAGGTAAAATTCATAGATCTAAAACCATACAACCAAATCTAAAATAGGATTCTACATGATCCAATATCCACAAGGATGAACCTCGAGCTCTAATACCACCTGATGTAAGGAAAGATAGGAGAAATTAGGACCAATGGCACACCTAGCTCTTTGAACCAGCCTACAAGAGTTAATAGAACATAAGAAAACACAAAGAACAACAACTAAAGGAGGAAAAAGGGTAAAATAATTTTGTTGATTCTTCAAATATTCAACATACATGCCTAGTTGTAAGGCCTTCTAGGTTAAAGAAAAATAAAAATACATTCAAATCCAAGAACCAACATCAAATTTGCACCTTCTAGTTCTACTCTCAAATCATCTTCTAAAACTCTCTCAAAACTACCTAGCTCTAAGCCTAAAAACTTTATTTATACTAGCCAAAATGGCTTAAAAATCATTCTAGAACATAGAGAAGCCACAAGTTAGCTCTGAATAAATATTAAATGAAAATAAACCTAACATTAAATTCTTGAACAGCCACAAGTCAGCTTGCATTAGCAATTAAATTCTAGAAACTGATGTCTGAGAAAAATCATGATATCTCCTAGCTTTGATTGAGTTAGAACTCATACTTCAAACTATGGGTAGTTTTCTAAGTCCTCTACAATCCCTAAAGTGTGCAAGGTCTTATTCACCAAGGAAAAGTGTGCATCCACCTCTAAAGTCAAGCATAGAAAACTATCACACATAACTGCTAGAAATTGATGCTTTGGGAGAATTGCCATATCTCCCAACTCATAAGGAGTTAGAACTTGCATCTTGGACCATAGATATTAATCTAGGCCCTCTTGGACCATATATAGTCCTCCAGTCACTCTTCAATCCCTAAAGTGCACAGACCTTCTGTCATGTCCTGCCCCGACCATCATAACACTATTGACATTTTGTTTCTTTTGGACTTTGATAGTTAGACTCTAGATGACACATTATTACCCACTATGGACATTGATATTTTGATCCTTAGACTATTTGATTTCATGTTATGTTATTGGGACATTGATACCTATATCATTAGGCTATATCATGATTCCTTATGATGTTACTAGGACACTAATATTCTAAGTAGTTTTTATGATGTTATTTAGATATGCTTACTTACCTTCTTGATGATCCATATGTCATGATTAAAGCTTATGTTATAGTCAAGTGAATGTTTGATTTTTGAATTGTGGTCTCCATATGGTGCTAGATTATCATGTCTTAGCATATTTAGAGTAACATTAAGAATTCATGTATCATTTGAATAAACTAGAATTGTATACTTATATTATATTTGATGCATTGCTTAAGGTAGATTAATTCCATAATTTTCTGTAAGAATAAATGATCATAATGTTTTACTATCTAGATTAGAGAATTGCTACAAATGTGAAGTGTGTAATGTGATATGAATGGAAATACATATTTCATATTAGTTATGTTATTCATTGATGATAGAATCTATGTGATTTATATTTACGTTATCATTTTATCACCTTATTCTTGGACTACTGATATTTGCAATAAGTGTGCAGGAAAGAAGCCCATGGATTTATGGAGAACCTTGCTAGGTGTTTGGAAAAACCAAGGTTAACCCTAAGGAGGGTATAACCCTTTTACCCTTGTATTTTATTTGTAAAACCAATTTGTGTGTATTATTGTGATTCTATAAAAGTAAATTTGTTTTTCTTGATGGCTTGCCAAGTGTGTTGTGTGTATTGTGGTGTCACTTGACACATGTTCTCCTTTGTAGCATGCTTAGTGGGATGGTAGGTGGTTGAGTGAACCAAGGAGTGGTTTGGTAGGATTTCTTTTCCCTAGGTGTATTTATGGGTCCAAGAGGGATTCTTTCCATGCTAGGTCGAATGCACACCTTTTGTGAATTTGTAGGAGGTTTACACCATCCCTCGAGGTAGTTTGAGGTCTTATTTTAAAGCCCATATGATATACCTAGGGGGTAGGGGAATTTTTAAGTATTATAAGCTTCCCTAGGCATTGAAAAGAGCACCCAAAAATTGTGGATTCCCAAGTTGGCCGAATTTGGAAACTTAAGCATCAAAAGAAAACATTCTTTAGGGAGAGTTGGTTGGAGAGTTCTTGGGGGGAGAATTTTTGGATAGATCTGGAAAAAGAATCTAAGTGGTGTAAAATTTTGGAAAAGGGGAAAAAAACAAGGTGAAGAAGATAGCTTAGGAGGAGGATTGCTGGTAAAAAAGAGAGGGAGCTCAAATTTTCTTGGAAACTAGGTTGGTAACCTTATGTACCCTTGCTATGAAAGTTTGTTGTTAAGTAGATTATTTTTATTGTCTTATGCATGTGAGTTTTCTGTAATGTAGTTGTAATATGGTGTGTTGTAATGTTGTGTTGTGTAAGGTTGAGGGATCATGTTTCAGTTTTGGTGTATGTGTGTATTGTGATTTACTTTGTGTTGTGAATTCATATGTTCTTGTTGCAGTTTTTGGTTTTGGGTGTGACAAGGTGAGTCTCATCTCTTGGGAGGGAAAGAGAGCCTTGTGAGGGTAAGGGGTGCATAGGGAATGTGTTGGGTGAGAGTCTCTCCTAGAGTAGGAGAGGGATGCCATATGGGTGTTATGGGCCCCATATGCCACCTTGCTGGAGTTATAAGTATTGTAAAGATGCCATGTGAGGGCATGTATGTGGTGTTGGGTTGCCTTGTGAAGGCATGTGTATAAAGTGTATAGCCTAATGAAGGCATAGTTGCAGGTGGAGTCTCCTCAACATTCATTTTCCACCCTTACCCCTTGAGATGGATCTACATGTGATCCTAAGTGGTCTACCTTGGTTGGGAATTTTTGTGGTTTTATTTGTCAACTATAAAATGTGTGAACAATTTTGTAATGTGAGCATTGTGTTGTAAATGGTTGTTAGTAATGTATGTCCACCTAGTCAAGGTTCTCCCTGCTCGGGGGTGGCCTTTAAAAGGCCTAAGGTTGGGAGGAGAGTACCATGGGCTTGTTTGTGTGTGTTGTACTACAGGTTGTGATCTATGGATTGAAGACTTGAAGAGATGAAGGATGTTGTCTTATTTTCATGTGCAACAAAAACATACTTCCAAGTGAATTCTTATTGTATTAGGGAGAGTCACCCTTGGGTAACTCCCAATCTTGTGTTTTATGACAGCTTGTAAGCTAGAAAATTGTATAAGTGGACTGTATAAGTGGACTGTACTTGTTGATATGTTGCTACATTCAGTGATTAAAGAAATTTATATATCATGCACTATCCTATAGTATATAGAAATGAGTAAAGTTGTTATGTTTTTGTTTCTAAAATGATTCTAAGAGAAAATGTGTGTCTCCATTTGAAATTGATACATTTGGTTATAAAGACATTTTGTTAGAATTTCAAATAATGTTCTAGTTGGAAGGAACTAAAGTGGTTAGTGAAGTTAGTTAAATGTATTGTAGGAATGTACATCAATATTGTAGATCAAGGAAAATAAATATAACAAATAAAATAAAATAAAAATGCTTTCATTGAAAAAGAAAAATATATTTATATTTGCTGGTTCCTTTGACTGTAATATTGGTGCGCTACACCTTCATTCATTATGAAAATTAGTTACATGGTTTGCAACAAGCACCAAAAAAATAGTAAACACAATTTCAGTAGAACATAGTTTTAATAGCAAGATAAGAATTGAAAACATGCAGGATAGTAGTGCAACCTAGGATACTCCTACATCACTTTATGAGTTGAGTGATAATTTACCTTAGAACCTTTGAATGTACTAGATTCAAATCTAACAATTTCTTCTTTGGTTTGGCCATTGATGATGACTTGCTCAAGAAGAACTTCACTCCAAGCATCTCAAATTGCATCAGCTTGTACAATTTTCTTACCTTTTCCTAGAATAAAAAGAGGAGAAAAATTTTGACATTGGTGTTTTATATGTTCAATAGCTTGATCATGATGTGCTATCCATGGTGGGGCATTTTTTTGAGTAATTTGTTCAATTCTTTCCTTGCTTCTGCTATGTTCTAAAAATATCTAGCAATGTAAATAACCAATCCAAGGAACCGTTGCAAACTCTTTTTATCTTTTACTTTTACCTTTTGAATTGCTTGAAGCAAATGATCTTGTAGATATAGTTTACCATTGGGTTCAATTCTAGTACCAATAAACACAAGACTTTTCGTGTACCAATTGAGCTTAGTAGGATTAAGGAAAAGACCATGTGTTTGACATAAAGACAAAAAATTGTGTAGGTGTTCAAGGCAAGATTTATGGTCTTGGCTAAAAATTAGAATCTCACTAATATAAGTTTGGATGAATTTAGCATAAGGAGAAAATATTTGATCCATAATACTTTGGAATATTGATGGCACAGTCTTAATTCCAAAGGGTAACACAGTCCATTCAAACAGACCTTGTAGTATTGAGAAGGCTATTTTATATTGATCTCTTTCATAAATGTGGATTTACAAAAACCCTTTAGTTAAGTCAATTTTACTCAATACATTACAACCTTGAATTTTGTGCCAAATATAATGTTTGTTTGGCAATGGATGTTGATTACTTTCCAGGCATGCATTTAGAGGTTTTTAATTGACCATAAGTATTTTTTCTAGAAGCTCATTCCCATTCTCATCCTTTTTTGGATTATACATAGCATGACAGGAAAAGGGACTAAAACTAGGTTGGATTAGTTTTTTGGAAAAAAGCTCAGAGATTTCTTTCTCACAAGTAGCTTGTTTGGCTCTAGATAATAATAGATAATTGGCTTTTATGTTAGGAAGGATTTCTTGACCATTAGAGTCACCTTTGTGTCTGAGAGAGCATTCAAAATTTCATGTATACTTATCTAGGTCTTTGGTTAAAACAATGTCTATAAATGTAGCTTGGATTTGTGTGAGTTGCCCTTGGGCGGAAAGAGATTGGTTAGCAAACTAGACATGTTGGCTAGGTAAAATGAGTTTAGGTGTAGGAGGAAAGGCCAATTTAGGAGAGTAGGCATGCATTTCATTGATCTTGGGAATTGTGCCAAATTAAAAAATAATGTTGGTGCCATTGAGACCAACTGTATAGGGACTCCAAGCTTGAAGGGTAGAACTACCAATGATACAATCATAATGCTCAACTAGAAACTGAAGGAATGTGGTTGGAAAAGTAGCAACAAAGAATTGTGTAGGAATAATAGCTTTATAGTAGATGAGATTTCCATTATGAGTGACTGAGTTAATGCTGGTATTGGTTGGTAGCTAGAAATCGCTAGGAAAACATTGAGGTCTGGCAATATTACAGTCAGCTCTAGAATCAAGTAGAGCACAAAGGTGGTAAGGTTTGATTCTTGGGAGTTTAATAGTGACCAAAAATGTTGGATAAAGATTAGAGAATCCTTTTGGATATGAAAATACTTGACTATAACCAGATTTGGGTATTCCATATTTAGGTTGAGTGATGATAGGTTGATAAGGTTTCTCATTACACTGAAGATTGGAAAGTTTTTGCTGCTCAGTTTGTTCTATGTCAAGCTTCATTTGTTCTATTTATAAAAGGAATTTATCTAAAGAGCTAAGAGAGCTCATGCTAGCATAAAATTCTTCTAATTCCTTTTAAATATTGGCAATTTCTTGTAACACATCATTTTTGATATTATACAAAAATGCAAGCCTATTTGACAACCATTCATGATGAGAAGTTTTTGCAAAGGCTTGTTGAGCTGTAGAGTTATGAACATACCCATGTGATGGTCAAATGATTTCTTGAGCATCTTTCATTTCCTAATTATGTGCAAGGTAAGTTTCAACCTATAATTTTATATAGTTTTCTAGAAGCTTGAGTTGTTCTTCATCCAGCTTGGATAGTTTTGCTAGAACATTCTAATGTTGATGACATGTTAAAAACTGAGTCTTTTGCTCCTCTAGTTGAGAGGTTTTGACTGAGAGTCATTGAAGTTTCATTTTTGGAGAAAGATTGAACCATTTTGGATTTGTTTGAGAAAGATATTTACTACAACCATGAGAACAATCATATCAAGATTTGTGGTCTCGAAAAAACATAAAACACATATAAGAAACTTTTGAATCTGATGAGTGATCTGACAAGGAGTGGAACTCTTCTAGATTGGAATTAGATTGTTGTATGTAGTGCCTTATTTGAGAGTATCGTTCCTCTTTAGATTCACTTTCTTCTATATAAATATCTTTAGAATCAAAGGGGTATGGTATTTGTGTTAAAGGTAGAGAATCTAGATTGGCTTCTTTGAGAGCTCAAACTCATTTAGATTTCTTCTTATCTTTTTGTTTACACATATATACATAATGTGGACCTTTAAAAATAGAATAGGTAGGAGTAAAATCCTTGGTTTTAACTTTCTTTTTGTTTCTCAAGAAAGTTTTGTTATTCCTTTTCTTGAAGTGCTTGGGATTCTTCTCCTCATAAGGTCTTTTAGATTGATACCTTTTATAATTTTTGACCTTATTTTTCTTATGGTAAGAGCCATAATTATTTTGAGTACAATGACAAATGCCAGATTTGAGATATGGAAGAACTTTTTTCTACCTTCTATTTTTCCTTTCACTATAGAGGTCACTATTGATTTCTCTAATGAACTATGCAAGCTGAGGAAAAGTGACACCATTGATTGTCATATCTAGAGTATTAAGAATACTATTCAAAATCTTTTCCCTTTAGTAAGACTATAACTGGATGGGAAAGCCTTCTAGAAAAGTATTATACATCCATACATTATTGTTGGTTTATCCTGAGAGGTAGAAATTTGTATATTGTTCACTACAATATGCATCAAAATTTTTCATATCACAAATATGATTTTCTTTGAATCATTTATAAGAAAATCATCTCTCATCATCATGTTGACTAAAAAACATTCTATATAAGGATTCACAAACAACATTTACTCCATTGCTTATGAGATCTTCTTTATACTCTATAGCTAAGGAATCTCATGCACATCTAGTGATCTTGGTTAGGGCATTTAAGGCTTTTCTAATGGCTTGTTCCTAAGAAATACCATTAACTAAATATATGGCATTATCAATCCATGTTTTCATAGCATCTAGAGCTACTTTATTCTTAATCAGATTATACTCATCAAAATTGATGAGTGGTGGAGCATTCTTAGAGAAGTTATGGATTTGGTCATAAGGACCTCTAGGGTCTTGTTTAACCATATTTGTATTACACCATTTTCCTATAGTAGCATCAAATTCTTGAGGTTTTAGTTTTCGTACATCTAATGTGAGGGCTTTCCATTTGAATTGACTTTGTATTCTGGCAAGATCTTGAGTGGAAACCAGAAAAGACCATTACTGAATCTTGGTAGATTGGAGGCTAGCTTGGATATCCAATGTATGGGTTGAGATAGCTTGCTGAAGCTTTGTGGTCATAGTTGACAGGGTCTATGAAAAATGTTGGCTATTTGCTAATTGTAGGGAATAGAATTATGTAGTAGTCTACTCAATATGGTTAGTGGTTTTAGAAATTGTTTGTGGATGTTGAGGTTGACAAATTTGATTAGTCCACCATGCTTTAGCTAAAGTGTAGATGTTATCATAATTAGCATGCAAAGCGAAAATGTCATTGGAAATAGTAGAGCTAAGGTGATTAGCAAAGTGAGTCTCAAGATACTAAAGAGAAGCAATAATAGTATGAAAATTGGCATTATGGGTGACTTTAGTTTTTTGATGCTGAATTTCAATTTGAAGTAAACATTGATGCATATCCTATTGGAACAACAAAGCTTTGTGAAGGAAAAGATTGCCATAGTTAAGAATTTTTGTTTGGGTGGTGGCATCAAGTTGACTAGGGCCAATAACATGTTGAGGCAAAAAGGGAAAGCTAAACTTGTCATCTAAAGTTTGTAGGATAAAGTCGTAAAAGGGTGGTATCTAGGGTTCTACAAATTGATCTTTTGTAAAGGATTTTTTTTGGCTAGAAAGTAGCATTTGACAATGAAAGACAATTTTTATATATAGACAATTATTACATTGGAGACTACCATCATCTAGCTCAGTAAATTGAGGGTGTTCATAGATGTTGACAGATTGTGTCAATGGATTGGAAATAGACATAGAAGTTTGTTCTTCAAAAGACTATTGGAAAATTGTACAATAGAGAGGACCATTAGGATTTGGAATGATATTCTCATGATTACATAGAGGGCCAATTAAAGGCTTTTGTCTTAGAGTAGAAATAGATCTTTGAAGCATCTGATTGTTAAAAGATGACTATGTACTAGAACATGGGCTTAATAGGTTGAAACATATACTATCATCAAAGGAAATATAGGCTTGGCTCTCATTTTCTTTTATGTTGGCTATCGTGGTTATGTTTCTAGGTCTTTCCATTTTCTTAAGGGCTTGTACATCAATAATCCTTTTTTTGGAACTTTGATGTCAGTTAAGTTGATCATCTTTGGTATTGTTAGTTGAGCACCCTTAGTCTTAGTTTTCCAAAGAAAAGAGTATCGAGCTTTAGACTTATCCAACCTTGGGTCTTTTATAATGGGTATAGTAGTATTAAAAAGATGGTCATATAAAGCAAATTAAAAAGCATGTATTCTTGAGTCAGGTTTCATGTCTAGATACTGTGTTCCAAATTGAAACATAAACACCTTATTGAGATGATCATCTAAGAAGCTAACAAAAAAGTTAGGGATAACATCGAAGGTTGTTGCTCCTGATGCCATTGGGGCAGAAATATCTCCCATAAGCATATTAGTATATCTATTGTGTCGAGCATCTAATAAAGTTATAAAGACAGTAGTAGGGATACCTTTACGATACAATGGCTCACGACCAGCAACTATACTTCCAATATGTAGATACATACAACTATTTTTGTGCTTGGCTTGCCTTACAAGATTTTGGACTCCCTTATTGGACAAGAGATTTATAAAAATATGAGGCTGATTATTTTTGACTACCACTTGCATCTCAATTAGCTTACAAACTAAATTATATTTATAAGACATAAATCCTAAATCTCTATAGATTTCATTCCATTTCTTTTATGGTAGTTTAAACCTTTCAAAGGGTAAATCAAACTAAATTTGACAATTTTGAAAAGTATCGCCATCTATATTTACATCATTAAGAATATGGAAGATAGAACCAAGAATTACAAGTTGCTCATCATTTCCATTGTTGATGTCCATTGTAACCTAAGAATCTACCATCTTGTTGGTGTTAACCATGGAGGAAAATTTTTAGTTAAGTGGACTCAGGATGGAGTAGTACTGGGATGGGTGACCTCCTAGAAGTCCTGATGCTTCACCCTTGTGACCATCACCTAGATCCAATGAGTGCTAAGTGTTCCATTTATTCTCATGAAAGATGGATTCATGTTGAATCACTACTCATGAAACTTGGCTCAATGAGTTTGACTCAAAATCACATATCACATAGTTAAATCCTGATTGTAGTGCCTGCCCCTGGTTCGCATTTTGTTATCATTGCTGAACTCTTTTAGAGCTAGTTTCATGTTGATTGTTAGTAACATTACTATGAGATTATCAAATATTGTGCTATGGATTCAGTTGATATGTGATGAGATTACTTAGACTACATTTCATGTATGCATGATGATCATTACATTACTTTCATTTATTAATGATGATTAGTAAGATGATTTATTATTATATGTGTTTTCTTATGGATACTTACCCCGTACTTGCATGTGTATGGTGTGTGTGTTTGCTTTGTGTGTTTGCTTTTGTATGGTGTGTCTGATGTGGTTAAGGAAGGGAGTCGTAGTCACCTGCTAGTCGGGATCTACACGATGCACCACTTCCTGCCATTGCCTATTTAGTTTAGTATATATTGTGCTTGTACATGCATGGTTTTTATGCAGGTTGCAGGTACTGGGTATTGACTTTCCTGAATTGCCAGGATGAGCGTACCCTATCACATTATCTCAATGATAAAAGAGGGGAGATAAATTCTCAAGTCCAAATCCCAACCCTTTAAGCCATTTGTTCTAATTTAAAAATTAGGACAAGTATCTAAGTTGAGTACCCTCCGAATGCGTCAGATGATGTAATTCGTGATATAAACCCCTTGGTTTGATTTGTATGTATTTTGGCTACGATGAGTTTTCATATTTTTACCTTTGTGAGTCTTTGGAGTATTTTCTATTAATTAAGCCTAATTAAAAAGATTTTAATTAATGGTTTAATTAAATGAAAAATTAATATGGTATTTTAATATTTATTTTATTTAATTAATTGAGAAATTAATTAAATAAAATAATTAAATTTGAGAATAAAAGTTAAAAGTTTAAATTTGGAATGTGACAACATTTATTTTAATAATAATATATTTGGAGCTCATTTTTAAATAAATGACTAAATAATATTATTATTAAAGCTAATAAATATTTTAGCAATAAAGTTTTGGAAAATGAAATTTAAAAGTGGAAAATATATTTTAAATTATTAAAAGATTCTAAATCTCATATGATTAAAATATAAATATATTAAGATTGAAAAGTGGAGATATTAAAATAAGTGCATGAGATTTAATAAATAAATAAATTAAATTGGAAAGAGTAAAGTAAATTGGAGTTATAAGCTTGCATGAGAATTAACATGTGTCAACAACATGGGGGTTAGTGCATCAATTAAGCACAAGGTGTCTACAACTTTATGACTCATCAAAAAGGTTGGAAAAGACCCATGCTTAGTTGGTGACACCTTCTAGCTGTTTCAAGAAGCATTCCAAAGGTTTCTTAAGAGCTCTTGATATTTAGGCATTCATAGAAGCTTAAAAAAAAAAAGCTTAATGGAAGCTACAAGCTACAAGCTTCAAGCTAAAAAACGGAAGCTTCAAGCTTACATGCTCATATGCTCCATGCTCATATGTTTCTACATGCTCATATATTTTTACATGCTCATATGCTTCTATATGCTTCCATGCTTCTTCTAGGACTTCTAGTCACTTGGAGGATTCGATTGGCTTGGATCTTGGAGGAATCGCGAATGATGGAGAAGGAAGGGATTTTCTATGGACTTTTGAGGCATGACAGATTAGCATCAGTGTCCAGGTGCACTCGTGATATTCACATATTCTCTTTGCACTATTTCTCTTCCTGTCTTTATCATGTTTGTTATATGTGTCTGATTATATTCCATGAATGAATTTGCAATTTGAATTGGAATCTAGATATGCTATTTGGTTGAGAAGAAAATAATAGAAAATCCAAGAAATTAGATCTAAACAGGTTTGGGTTCGAATTAGAATAAAATTGAAATAGATTTGAAAATGGTCTCAAGATTTATGGCCAAATTCATTAGTGAAATTATTGGATAAATTTAGAGAATAATTATTTTAAGAGAAAATTCTTAATTCATCACGGATTGTCCTGTCGCTGCCCCTTGGATAGACCCGAACTCAGCCATTCATAACTTTTTATCGTGATCAAATTTATTCGATCGCTCTAGTCAGAATTGGCACAACTTGACCCTCTCCAACATATTTAAATTTCAGCCTGATGCAATGGTTCATTAGGGAGATATGGCCGTCGTATTGGAACTATTTTATTCAAGAATAGATATTTCTCCATTTCCCATAACCAAGAGTTCTTTATGCTTAAACTTCACAAAAATAATATATCAAAGCATGAAATGAATTAAAGATATTATTGTAATCTTTCCTTATTAGAATCTTATTAATATGCATTAGTTTTATATGGTTTATTATCTAATCTAATTAAATCAAATTTAATTAAGATTAGTTAATAATAGAATAAGTGTAATTAATTATTAGTCAATCTAAGTAAATGGATTTTTAAATCTGAGAAAATTAAAAGAAAAGAGATTTTAATATAGTTTATATAGTGGACTTTTTATAATGTATATTAAATACTATTTAATATATATTAAATAATTTAGAAATGGTAATTTTATATTACGTTTTTAAATGAGGAGACTTTAATGATATTGGATTTAATTGACAAGGGTCAAAATCATTGTTATAAAATTTAATAACCTAGTTATAATCTGAATTGTTAATACATTATAATTATCGATATACCTTAATGGTATTAAGAGTTAACTAATGAAGCTTATGTAAAGTTCTCTAGATCGATTAATAATAGTTTTGATGAGTTTATTATTTATTAATGTTTGTTGGGTCTAACAAACTATTAATAAATAATAGTATAAATAGTTTAAATAGTTATCAATTAATACGACCAGAGTTAATCTAGAAGAGATTAGTTAATGATTGAAGTACTGTAAAAGATATTAATCAAATTGAATTGGTTAATAATTTGGAGGAGTATCAATTAACTGAATCAACGTACATAGGGGAAACTTATTTGAGATAATAATACTTGGTATTGGAGATTTATTATAACTTGTTATTATTAAAATATAAATGAGAACTTTGTTGAAGAGTGATGAATTTGGTTAGTATAGAATTATTAATAAGATTTCCAATATAGCTTGTTATTAATTATTAACAAGATTATTATTATTGAATTCTTAATATGATCATTTGAGTATTGAATTATAGTTGACTTTCAACTTATAGAATTCTAGTTGGTTATTAGTCAACTGATATTAATTGGAACGTTGCTATGGTTATGCAATTATTAATTAAATCAATTAATGAGAGTTAATTAGATTTAATTAATAATTAAGTTATGTAATAGAGATTTATTTAATATAATTCTTTTAATGAGATTGCAGAGTATCTATATTGAAGTTGATAAGTCTTATGACTTGAATTGTGATTTTAGATATTTTAATGGTGAAGACTTAGTAACATATAATTAAATATTAGGTCATGGAATTGTGTACCTAAGTTAATTGGTGGATTTAATTAATCATTTTAATAAAGTTATAATCTTCTTATTCGAAGATTAGTAATTGGCTCTCTTATAATTTAGATGATTAATGATCTTTGATTTATGTTAAAAGTTGAAGTAACATTAAGAAGAGTCATTCAATTTGTAACATTGAGTGAATGATTTTACTAAGTGTCAAATGATTTAATATTTACCCTTAAGCTATTCTTAGAATATTATTTTTAATAATAGAAGGATAATGCTATCGGGGAACAAATGGGTTGACTTGTAGGTCAAATGATGAAACTTAGACACTTGAGGTATATTTGCAAACATAAATTTGGAAACCTCTACACTTAGCTCATTCATGTGATATTAGTAAACCAAAACATGTATCTGCATCGTGTATTTTCTATGCTTCTTGTTTTGGGTTTTGGGTTAACTAGTGTTGACCAGTCCTAGGTTGTTACCAGACGCTCGGGGGTTATGAGATGTGATGGCATGTTGATCTTATTTGGTCTCGATCTTTATAAGCCCAACTATGGTAATGTGATCATATGCTCTATGAAATATTTGTATTTGTTCATCAGTCTTCATGTGTGAAGCTGAGATGTATGCGTATGACACTCTTGAGCTAATCATTTTTGAGTCATCGATCAGTTATCTTTGGATTATTTTCTAGTCACCATGATGGGACTGAAATGCAAATTTATTTCTTGAGGATGTCATGTTGTGACATGTTTGACTCAACCATTTTGGAGTTTTCGATCAGTATGATTTTGAGATATTCTTGGTTGCTTATTGAGAACCAATGGATATTGTGATTTATTTTGAGATATATTTTGGTTATTGAGAACCAATGGATACTTATGATTATCAGTGATGCCTTCAGTTGCCAATAGAGAACTGTTGTGGTCATGATTTTCTATGGATGCTTTTTGGATGCTCATGGAGATTTGATGATTCTTATCTTGGAGGTTTGATGATTTTTATTATGGATATTTGATGCTTTTATGCATATTTGATGATTTTATTATGGATTATCTTTTGTGATTTTGAAATTTATGATTCCATGAGCTTAGGGTAGGTAATCTACTTGTAGTGTCGGGAAGTGGCTTGCAATGGGGACCGGGGCCCTAAGTGGCTGCCAGGGTAACTCATTGTAAGTTTTGTTAATAAGTGATAACATTTACACACTAAATGGGGATTAAATGAATCTAAAAAGATAATTGTTTTGGTTCTCACCCATGCCTTGAGCACTTGTACAGGCTAGGATGGGAGTAGTGAGAACACATGGTTGCGACCGTGCATTCCGTAGTATGCCTCGTTAGTATGAGAGGATACTAGTGGCCGCATGTGATCAGTATGGACCCATGGAGTTTAGCTAACTACCAGGGTAACTTGTACGTGATAATTGCGATGACACTTTCCCGCTTGCAGAGTAGGTTTCCTACATGTCATTGTGTGCCTCTGGGAATTAGATGTCAATTTTGTGTGTGTTGGAACCTTTGAGTTAGTATACTTTTAAGATTCCTGGACTTCTAGAGATTTGTGCTATGTGTTTTTGGATAGCCTATTTGGGACTTGAGATTATCTCCTCAACACGGTGGGAGTGGACCACTTAGGTTCCACGCGGTCGGTTGGTAGTGTATTTTCCACTCTTATCATTTGAGATCCGTTTGAGACACCGTGACTGGAGTATTCTTGGTTGGCACTTATCTTCATCATTATGATAGATGATATACCTTGTGATGGATGTATTTACTGGTATGTTTCTTATACTGATGATTTGTATATGTTAGATGATGATATCTTATGCTTTACTTTTCATGTTAGTAGGATGTTTTAGGAGTGACATTCTTACTATGATAATACTGATGATCTCTTTTGTGCTTTGGAATGTTATGCACGGAGGGATGGCTAGGATCCATGATGGTTTAATGATGCTATTAACGGTTGGGAGGAACTGTGCACTTAGTTTATTTTGTTTGATCTTTATGGTGGATGTATATGTCTTCTATGATGATGTATCATGTATGATATGTGGTTTCATTTATGTTATTGCATCATGGATTAATATTAGATGATGATGATGTACTTCATTTACTTGGATGTTTATTCTTTTAAGCTTTTCATACCCTGTGATATGTATAGTGGATGATTGAGCTAAACTAAAACATAATTATAAAAGGACACTTGTATATTGTTTAAGTACATTGGATGTATCATTTTTATTTCATAAGGATGTAATGTTAGATGAATAGTTAATTTAGATGTGATACAACGTTAAGGGATCTTTAAAGAATGTAGCCTATTATGTATATATGTTATGTTTATTTTCATTTGAATTGTTGCTATTGCTTCCGCAAATGTTATGAATGGTTTTATCTTTCATGTTAAAAAAAAAAAAAAATTGTTTGGCAAACTTAGTAAAATTCTTTGGATCCCTTGGCAGGGAATTACACTGATAGCAATATCACAATTTGACTTGCTATGGAAATTATCTCCTACTTATCAATTGATGAGCTTATGTGGCTTTCTAATGAATGGTTCATAAGGCACAAAACTTGGTGAAGGTTTTGCAAATGGGATTGAAAGATTTGGGTAACCATGGAGGAAAATCTATAGTTAAGTGTGCTTGGCTACAGTAGTACTAGGATAGGTGACCTCCCAAGAAGTCCTAGTGCTTGAGTCCTGTGAGCATCACCTAGATCTAATGAATGCTAAGTGTTACATTTATTCTCATGAGAGATGAATTCATGTTAAACCACTACTCATGAAACATTGGTCAATGAGTTTGACTCAAAATCAAATAGTTAAATCCTAATAGTAATATCACAATTTGACTTGCTGTGGAAATTATCTCCTACATATCATTCCTTAATCTTTTACTCTCTTTCTTAGATAAGATATGCATCTATGGTATAAATAATCACTTTATCTTATCTTAGTATAGCTAATCAAATGTCCATTGTAGCTTCCTTTCCATAACTCAACCTTTCCTCTAGGTGCTATTGTTATGAGAAATCTCTCAAATCCTCTTCATCAATCAAATAGATATGACATTTAGATCAAATAAAAACATGTCCCATTAGTAGATTTGACATTAATAATAAAAAAAAAATTGTTCCAATTGTAAGTTTCCAACAGCCTATTGCTTGGCAACCTATTGTTGCACCTCTGTATTCCCTATCTATTGGAAAAATATAGCTTTATTTTATTGTTCAGTAGGAGTGCTAGGAGCACATTCATCCACATATATGAATAAACTATAATCTTTAGGTTATTTATTACATTCAAAATCATTTCTTTCTGCAAATTCATCAACTTTCACATTTTCACTTTTCACAACTTTGTATTTCTGATCTATTAAGCTATTTCATGAGATATTTCATACATCCTTTATGTATTTTCTTCAAATAAATAAATAAAATATAGCATTTCAATTTTATCCTCAGTCTAATTTCCTTCTCCTTTGTGTTGTCTATAAATTTTTATGGTTTCTGAACAAAGAGATTAAACCTAGTTGCAGCTCCTTAAAGTTGTATGTCTTAATATGTTTTGGTGTTGGAACAAAGAGCCAAGTAAATCCATGATACATTTGATAGGGTTGTAGATTTCACAAAAGGATAGGTCGAGTATGAGGTTCAGTCTTGATGCAAGTGTCTGATTCACAAAGTGATAGGATAGATTTGAAGTCTTGATATATGAGATGTATCAATGATATCCAAGGATGTCTGTTAGTGATTTGTGGAATTTCTCAATAGATAAGTGACTTATTAGCTACATGATCTATATGTTTTTTGTTCATACCTTGGTTTTGCTAATAATCAACACATTAATCAAAGTCTTTTCCCTTTTATGTTGAAGAGCTGAAAGGATTTACCCTTACTTAACATATCAAGTTCATAGGTCATGTCATTAGCTATTTCATGTTTTTTTTGTTTGGATAAGCATAGAAGAATTGGGGTTTCAATCTTCTTTATCTAGATTGAGATATATGTTTTAGGAATTGGCATTATATGAAAGAATCTGAGGTTCACCCAGCTAGGTTTTGTAGAGCTTGAAGTAGAAGGAGTATAGCCTTATAGTTGGCCCTGATGTCTAAGTAGGTATGTTGAACATGGGAATTAGCTACCCCTAGATGTATTATGTTTTCATCATTGGGTTTTTTAAACCTATAGTTTTAAAACACCAACATAGGTAACTTAGCATTCCTTTCATATAAATTTATCTCAATATTGGAATGGACCTTGGCTTTTGATTAAAACTCAACTCCTAAATACAACTTGGTACCTGAGTGCAAGTCAACATCCATAGTATGCAACTCAACAGCCAGTGGTTCTTATTTATTAACAACTTTTTTTGCATAATTATCATCATCAACAAATATACCTTCATAGTATTACATAAAGGATCTATAATTTTCAGGTTCCTTCTTTGGTTCATCTTCACGCACTTATGTATATTCATCAAAATTTACATTCAAACTTTCTACAACTTTTTTAGTGTTAGTATTTAAGCACTCATAAGCTTTACTTCTTATGGAATAACCAAGGAATATACCTTCTTCAATTTTAGCATCAAGTTTACCTTTTTTTTTGTCCTTAAGAATGCAACACTTGTTTCCAAAAACCTTAAAATATTTGACATTGGGTGAGTAACCATACCATAATTCAAAAGGTGTGGAATTTGTACCTTTCTTCACTTGTACTCTATTCAAGGTATATAAATTTGTACTAATAGCTTCTCTCTAGTATTCAAAAGTAGCATTCTTCTCCATCATTAGTGTTCTAGCACAATCCATTATAGATTTATTCCTCCTTTCAGAAATCCCATTTTGTGGAGGGGTCCTAGGAGCAGAAGTTTTTCTCTTGATTCCTCTATCATTGTAGAATTTTTCAAAATCATTTGATGTAAACTCTCCATCTCTGTCAAATTTCAAAATTTTTAGACTTTTACCAATTTAATTTTCAACTCTTGCCAAATACCACTTAAACATTTGAAATGGATCGTATTTTTCTCTTTAAGACATTACTGTCATCATTCTAGAGTAATCATCAACAAATAGGATAATGTATTTGTCACCTTTGTACCTTTGCACATCAACTAGTCCACATAAATCAATATGGACTAATTCCATAATTTCTTTTGAAGTACGAGTCTTACTTTTAAAACTAGACTTTGTTATCCTGCCTCACTGACATTATTTGCAAATCACATTATCAGGTTTCTTCAATTTTAGCAAACCTCTGACTCTTTTCATCTTACTAATACTAACCAAATTGTCAAGGTTAACATGACATAACCTTTTGTGCCATAGCTACACATCATCAAATTGTAAAACAAGAAAGTGGCATCATTCATGTCAAGATAAAATAGATTACCTATAGTCTAATCTCCACTTCCAATTAATTTGCCATCAGTGTCATAGATCTTCACCTTCATGTTATCAAATTTAGCTTTGTATCCAAAACTATTCAGTTGTGACACACTCAACATATTATAGTTAAGTCCTTCCACATAGTAAGCATTGTCACACATGATCTTACCCATTAATTTTATTGATCCTTTTACTTTTATTAAACATTCTGCATCATTACCAAAGCTAACACTATTTCCATTATAATACTCAAGGGTAATGAACTTACTTTTGTCTTTGGTCATGTGATGTGAACGTCCACTATTAATGATCCATCTATCACTTTTGTTTACATAAGAAATCAATGCAATTGCCCCATCTTCATCAAAGTCATCATTCATAGAAGAATAGATAACTTCATCTTCATGATCCTTAGATTCATCATTGGATTCTTCTTTAGTAATGTAACAAGCCTTGTTTGACTTTTCCTTATAGCCTTTGTTACTGTCATCCTTTTTGCCTCTGAATTTGTCTTCATTCTTTCTTTTTGACATTTTAGGACATCTTGTTTCAATATGAAAAAATTCATTACAATTAAGGCATATGATAGGTAATGTATTGTATATTTTTCTTTGCCTTTGTGAAATTACCTAGCCAGCAGTGCTTCTAGTTCTTCTAGCTCTTCATCATCTATATCACCATCACTAGAAATAGGTTTGACCTTTTTCTTTTTCTTATCTTTTAGCTCTTTTAGTGTTAGTTTAGCTTTGAAATTAGATTTAACATTCTCAAATTTGAAATTATCAAAATTTGAAAGTTCAAAAGTAGTGAATCTAGCAACTAGTCCTTCAAGGGTTAGATTACTACTAGGAGTACACCTTAGTTCTTGTATAGTAGAAAATCTAAAAACATGGATAGGTAGAAAGGTTCTCAATAATTTTTTGATCACATTCTCATCTTCAATTTTTCCATCAGATCATCAAATTTTATTAATAAAATATTTTATCCTTGCACAATACTAGACTATAGCCTCACCTTCTTGCATTCTCATTTCATCAAATTTTCCTCTGAGACTTTCAGCTTTGGCTCTCAGCATATTCTTATCTCCTCCATAGATCTTCTATAGGGTATCCCACATCTTCTTAACAAAATCACATCCTTTAATGTCATCAAACTCTGAATAGCTTAGGGAAGATGCAATCTCCAACATTGTCGGATTGTGTTCCTTCTTCTATTTCAATTGTTTAATAGTTGGAGCTTGATTTGGATTAACATTCTCAGTGGTGATGGTTGACTATGCATAATCTCAAAGACCTCCTAGATGTAGGTTCATTTTCCTTGTTTACAAAAATTTGGAACTGACTAGGTGGACACCTAGTTGAGAACTTGCTTAGAAAACTTTGGAACCGACTAGGTGGTATCATAGATATGGAAAAAACCATCCAAGAACCTGGAAACCCCTTTAAGAAAGAGAACAAAAGAGATTATATATAATTAAAGTAGTCCTAAATTTTCTATTCTACTACCATTTGTCCACTTGAAAAACCTCCATCTATTGATGAAAAATCTCTCTCTACTCTCTACCTATAACTAAAAATCATATCTTTATCATTATTGTTCAAGAATGCTTGAAATATATTCAAATGATGGAATCACCAACTACAAAAGATACTAAATCTAATACTAAAACAAGGGCTAAAATACCTGCCAAATGGATTTGAAGGAAAAATAACACTCTTAGGAAACTTTTCTCGCAAATCCAGAGCTAACAAACTCCCTTTTCTTCTCTCTAATTGAATCTGAAGCTCAATGATGAAAAATAGGTATTCTACTTAGAATGCCCTTGATTTCAAAAAACTACCTATAACTTTTACCACTAGATGCTTGTACACATTTTGATTACAAAAATAGAAAATTCACTTTCTCCTCTTTTGAATGGTATACTATACTCCAAATTTTAGACAAAAATGGCCCCTCTAATGTTGATTTGCAAAATCAGGCCCTTGGCCATGAAAACACATTTTTTTATCTCTATTTCTACATTTGAGTCAAACCTAGTCAACCTCCTATGGCACATTTTACCATTTGATTGGTTCATCATTGCTTTGTCATTGCCACCCATGACATGTGTCATCTCATTGCTTTCTTGCTTTAGCTAAAGTTTGAGCATCTTCAAAATGCAGGGAAGCGACAATCATTGATCTACTTTAGATCAATGATCCTAGTTATAGCTATATTTCCTTATGAACTAGGACACATTAGGACACATTTTGAATGGTCACATTCTTGCTTTGGTTATTCTTCAAGCAACTTTGAAAAGTGAGAATGCAACAGATGTCAAACTTCTAAGATCTGACGACTATGATCAAGAAGTACTTTTCCTTATGCTTCACATCCGTAGCAAAATAAAAATCACCACCTAGATTCTTGTACTGATAGTAACCTTTGGAAACTCATAGCATGGGCCAACCCTATGATTTCCACATTTCATTACATCACTTTCTCACTTTGGCTAATCTTTGAGCATTGTGATAGAGTGAGAAAGCAGTAACCATTGATCTACATCCAATCAATGGTCTCTATAAAACTAAAATTTTGTTGTGATAGTTAGTAACTTTGAACAACTAGAACTTACCATTCTGACAAATGATTATGACATATTTCCTTTTTCTTACAATCTCCTTATCTTTTTAACTTCGAAAGTCTCCTTAAAAACTTTTATGCTTATACGACCTTTTTTGGAAATAATCAAGACTTGCTAAGTTACTAAGAGGGGAGAGGTGAATCAGTAACTTCAAAACTTTAAATTAATTCAGCACTTAATCCATTCATCATTAATTCAAATAATCTACTACATGCATGAGAAAGATAAACATTCATAACACATGAACACAAAATTTTGGTGACCTAGAAACCTTCCAAATAGAAAGTAAAATTGGGGTGGGGATGATACCCATAAAACTTCACTACTATAGTATAAAGTTGGCCTGTTAGGGCTTACATTGATAACTTCTAATGATCTTCCCTGTTAAGAGCAATTTGGACTACTAGATGCACCTTGTTAGAGGTTTTACAAACATACAATGAAGTATGCACTCTGTTAAGAGATTTAAAGAAAGACTGTTAAGTCTACCTTATTAAAGGGTTTAGAAAACTGATTCACGTATTAGGAGGAAATAGTGGATCTAACTTACAACTTCATTGCTAATTAGATCCTTGAAGTATAGATTACCTCTTGTGATTGAATATAACTTTACTACTCCTTGTAGACCTTGTTGAATACTTTACTCTGCTACTAATTCGTATTCACTCTTCTCAAAACATTACATATCCATCCCTTGATATACTCAAGCATATATTGAAAATTATACAATACATTACATATATACCATTCCAATATTTACAATTACAAGGTTGGCTAAAACATAAACAAAATATTACTGAGTTAGCCAAATAGTAGAAACTTGGGTTCTATAAGCTGACTTGGTGAAATTCTAATACTTAGTGTCCACTACATTACTTGGCATCATCATGCACTCAGTAGAAGTAGAGGCACAATCCATTCTAATCACACAATACAGCTTCAAACTTGGTGAGCATTGGAGACTCAGTAGATATAGTGTTACTCAATAGATAATGAATCCTTTGTTTACCTTGCTTGTACTAGGTAAATACTACTCATTCCATCACTTGGTAGATACTATCTTCTCATCATACAAACTAATGACTTAGTAGTCACTATGAAGAATGGTGACCACTATTTGCTTGGTGATAACTACTAAACTACACACTATCTGTATTCACTCGGTAGCTTCAGGAATGCTCGGTGTCAACTATGAAACCTGGTTAACACTGGATTGCTCAATATGAATTGGAGATTGAGTGATGAGCTCAATAACCATACATAATTGAATAAGTGTTGTCACTAATTAAAAATACAACATAATGCCAACAATCTCTCCCTTTGGAATTAGTGATAAAAACACTTATGAGCCAAGATTTATGTACTTTCACATACTGATTTTTGATTTTTCAAAATTTATCTTTGTAAAGTTGTTGTATATGCATTTTCACACATCTTCCCCATACATATGAAATAATATATACATAGTCTTTCTCTTCCTTTTATCTTGTACATATATCAATCTATTTTCTCCCTTATTGTCTCCACAACTCTCTTATCTCTCTTACTCCCCCTTTTTGACAATAATGCCAAAGAGTTGTGCAATATATCCAAATAGAGACATCAAAATGTGAGATAAATTTGGAGTGTACCTTAAGAATAAGACCTAATGTCTTATCCCATTTTTCTTGCAAAATTTTGTAGGTGGAGAGTGCCACTTGAACTTCTGTAGGAAGTTCAATCATATGATATGCTATGGAAAATTTTTTATCCTCAACCAATGTTTTTGAATATGCAATATGTTTCTACATTGTGTCCATAACTGGAACGATCATGTCTTGTATATCTATCAATGTGAACTTGATCCTAGCTTCCTCTCTTAGCAATTCTACCTACATATTTGACAAAAATCTCACCTTAATGTGATGTTTTGAGCTTGAGCTAAGGTTAAGCTACAACCTTTGAGCATTTTCCTTCATATCTACATTGATCTTATTCAATTTCTCTTTGATCTCCTTGATGTACTCGGTAACACCAAAAAGCTTAGCAAAAAGTGATGTCACATTGGTGAATAAATGTTCAAGACTACTCAAAATTGAGGATAACTCTACCTGGTTTATACCAATGTGCTCAAGCAACTTATTATCAGACTTTTTCTTTTCCTTTTCAATTAACTTCTCTTGACCAGATGTATCCTCATTGAACTTATTGACTGCTTCTTCCAATTGTAGAAAAATGTGTTGAGATGAATCCACACCAACACCTATAGCCTCTGTTATTATGTTCTTAGCATTTTCAATTATTGTAAACTCTCTATCTCTTTTAGCTCTTAACTGTTTCTACCTTGCCTTTTGTTCCAAAAGTTGGCTGACCAGTCTCATTTCTTCAACTATGGCAGTATCTAGATCCAACTTAGGAATTAAAATTTCTTTGTCCAGATAATTATCATCATCAATTTTGTTACTAGTAAGTAGAAGTTTTAAAGGAGTCCTTGGTTCTACTTCTGACCTTACTTCCTTGGACTTAGAAATAGAAACAATTGAAGAGATAGCTGGACTTGTAGTAAAAACTTGAATGGGTCCAACTGAAGGAAAACTGAAAGAAGTGCTAACTAAATCCAAAATTGATGTGCTACCCAAAAGTGGAGTAATAATAGGTGGAGTAAAAACTAAAGTACTTAAAATAGAAGAACTAACTGGAACAAAAGTTGGTGCTAACAAAGCTATAGTAGACAAAACTGTAGAACATGATGGTGAACTTACTATACATGTTGCTGAAGAAGTTGACAAAATTGTGGAACTGGATGCTTCACATACTACTATTGTACATGAATTAGGAGTTGATGAAGAGGAGGGTTACAACTCGGTAGATGAGGTGGTAGACACTTCCATTATTGATACCTAGATCTGAAAGGGAGCAAATAGTGACTGAATAGATGATGTGTCTACTGTAGCTGCTATCACATTTGCTGAAGCTATCTCCAACCCTAATGATGTAGTAGTCTTAGGTGGAGAATGAGGAAGGGAGGCTATGACTTGTGCTACTATTCTTACTGGATCACTTTCTTCACCTCCTTCCTTGTCTTCCTCATCAACTTCTTCTGCCTCTTCTTCATCATTCTTCATCACTTCCTAATAATCCTCAGCATCAATGGTAACACATGGAGTGTTGTCTTCTTCTTCATTATCACTTTTATCATCATCATCCTTGATCTCTACTAGATCTTCACTAGGCTTGTGTAGATGATAGATTTTCTTCCACATATTTGTTGCATCCCTAAACACATGCTCAATGTCTTTGATCAAAATCAAACATGTATGGAATCTAATCATCATTTTACCTTCATTCTTTTTCATTGTTGTCTTAAATTTTGCATCTATTAAACTCAATAGAAATTGCTTTAGTGATTGCTTATATATGTCTTTAGCTATCTATATAGTTGATTCCCACTTGGGTTGCAATCTTGCCAAAAATTCACTTGAAATTTGAATGGCAATCTGATTAGGGGAATATTTCCATTTTCCCATTTTATTGAGTACTAGCTCCTCAATTCGCATCTTCTTAGCATCTATTCTTGTTTCAAACTTTAGAGCTTTGAAGTTTTTGATGCGTGCACCTTCTTCCACCTATTTTAACCTATCTTGAAAGGTAAGTGGGAGCTTGTTGAACACAACTTCATTGCCACCTTTCCCTTTAGATCTCCTTGTGAATACAATTGTGGAAGCTTTGGCCAACTTGGTAATGATTACCCTACCCTTCTTTTTCACTGGCTCTACCTCCTTCTTAGATTCCTACTCTTATTCTTCAAATTCTTCTTCATCCTCTCCTTTTTCCTTGGTAAGCATGAGAGGGGCACTTGTAGTTTTCAACTTGGCTACCTTCCTCTTGCCTTTGCTTATAGCCTGGGGTAGCTTGATTTCAAACTCAATTCTAGTTTTAGTCTCTTCATAAGTTCCAAAAATAGGTAGCTTAGGATCTATTGGCTCATTTACTAGTGCTTCAATGATATCTTTGGTTTTATTAATGTTAATATTATATGGAAGAGGCTTCACCCATGCAATTCTAGGCCTAATTTTCTAAATATACACTCTATCACAATCAACTGTAAAACATACAACATCTTTATGGTCCTCAACTAGCTTAGGAGGAATCCTAAACCTGTTGTTCATCTTCTCCTTAAAAGCTTCAAAGTTTTTACCCATTTCTGCTATAAATTCATTACTCTGATACAAAATAGGAATATCTTTCTTCCATAATACTAAACCTTTTGATGGGAAAAACTTTTGAACATAAAAGAAAAGACATGTTAACAAAGAACCAAATTTACAGGGGTTGCTCTTTGATGTTCTGACACTATCCATATTCTTGTTCAACTACTTCAAAAATAATTCTGATAGATCAAAATCCAAGTTATTCTTTACAACCTTATACGCTAGATCAATTGCCTCACATGGAAAACTATTCAAATGACTGGAGCTATAAATCTTGTGAGAAATGACATGAATACCAAATCTTAATTCAATGTTAGAAACAATGCTAATCTTCAGACCTCTACAATCCCAATCAGCTAGGGTTTTCTTTTGAAGCTCTTTTTGACCTAGGGTTTTGGTAGTTTTGGCTTTTCTCAGCATGGGGAGAACCTTAATCTTATGAATCATTTTCTTGGTGATCAAAATAGGCACATGACTTGGAATGCACCTAATCCACTTAATGTGAAAGCTCCTTGGCATATGCGGGATATGAGTTAACCCTTTGACTTCTAAGTGCTTATGCTTTGGTTTCAGTAAACCATCAACACACATTTATCCTAGGGCACTATCCATCTCTAGGGTTCCAATTTCTTGAATATAACACTTAAAATGAGTGAAAATATCATTGATGAGAAGCACCTTTGAAGGAATTTGTGACTGAGCTCCATTTGGGTCAAGTTACTCCGCAATTGCTGGTACTAACTTGAAGTTTTGCACTTTCCATTCCACACCTTTTACCAACATCTCAGAACCTCTCTTTGCCTTGCTGCTACTACTTCTAGATGCCATGGCTACTCAGTAAAAGAGAGAATTTTTTTTAACAAATATTTACTACAAATTCAATCCAAATTTTTTGGATGCACTTGGAAATTGCTCTGCTCTATGTATACTAAAGTTGTTGTAAAAAATAAAGTTGAATTCCACCTATTGATAAAAATTCTCCATTAATACTTGGTACCTTGTGATAGACTATCATCTACTCAGTATGCTTGGTAGAAGCTTGTCACTTGACAACTGGATGAAACTTTATTACTCCTAACCTAGCTCGGTATGACTTGATCTCTTGTGATCCCTCTGTATCTAAAATACTAATTTGGATCTTCTACTTTCTTTCATTTGGAATTTCTTGAGATATGACTTAAAGATACAGTTCTAGTTCCTCCTTTAAGAATCTAATTGAAAATGATGGAGTCACCCATTTCTTGAGTGATATGGCCATCACTTGAACTAGCTTGCTCGGTAGATTTGGGAATCCAATATTGTCTCATTTGTTTCCTGATATTATCAGCTTTAGCTTTCTTTTCATCTTCAACCTTACCTATATTCATGCAGTTCTTAGCTATATGACCAAGTTCAGTGCATGTGTAACATCTTACTATTGTATCCTTCTTTCTCAAGTGATGCCTTGCATAGTTTATGCCAATGTGTCCATTTTCTCCACAATAATTACATTTACACCAAGTATTGTAGTCCCATCCAGATATTGTCTTTACAAGTTTTTTTGCTAGATTAAATGGTTTAGATCTACATTCAGATGCCTTGTTACCTTGTTTCTTGCATTTATGAAATTTACCTTCAAATTTTGGTTTCTCTTTGCATTCATTAGCTTTATGACCATGTTGACTGAAATTGTAGCATTTTGCATTGAATTTTTCCTTTCTATTGCTCCAACATTTGTTTGATGTATGACCTAACTTACCATAGTGATTGCAAGTAGGTCTTTGATTCCTTTGGGCACCTTACTTGGAAGATTCACCTTCTTCTTTGTATCCAAGTCCTAATTTACCTTTTAGCCTATAGAGATTCTACTCACTTTGCTGATTGAATTGATCCATGTCCACTTGAGATTTCATTATCCTTTCATTGAGTTGCTTTTCAGAAATTAGATCAGCTTTCAATCTTTCATTGATATGTCTTTCAGTGATTAGAACATTTCTTAAACTTTCATTTTCATATCTCAAATTCATGATTTCCTCATTTGCATTGGAGAGTTGATTGATAAGACTTTCTTGTTAAAGGGATTGATTTTGATTTGCATTGTTTCTTGTTTCCAAGTCTTCATTTTCCTTATTCATTTTTTCTAAGATTTCACACATTCTTATTGACTAAATTTCTTGTTCTCTTTTCAATTTTCTTACCTCTTCTTGTAGAGAGCTATTCTTTTCTAGGATTTCTTTGATAACCTCATTTTCTTCATTTTAACTACTTGAAGAGAAAAAGTCTTCAATATTTTTTTCAACATACTAGTGGTCATTCATTTGTTTTGCAAGTTCTTTCCTTCTTTTCAGTGATTGGAAAAGATGCTCTTTTGCTTCCTTGGGTTGAGTTATGACTATCTCCAGATCTAGCTTTTCATTATCAATAGCTTTATAAAGTTTGAATATCTCCATTTTCCTTGATCTTTCCTTAAGCTATCAAACTTTATGCTGAGAACCACAAAGCTCTGATAGCAATTGTTGGAAATAATCAAGACTTGCTAAGTTACTAAGAGGGGAGGGGCGAATCAATAACTTCAAAACTTTAAATTAATTTAGTACTTAATCCATTCATCATTAATTGAACTAATCTACTACATGCATGACAAAGATAAAACCTCTAATCTACTACTGAACTAGTCTGCTAGATCCACCTTGTTAGAGGTTTTACAAACATACAATGAAGTATGCACTCTATTAAGAGATTTAAAGAAAGACTGTTAAGTCTACCCTGTTAAAGGATTTAGAAAACTAATTCACTTGTTAGGATGAAATAGTGGATTTGACTTACAAATTGATTGTTGATTAGATCCTTGAAATACAAATCACCTCTTGTGATTGAATATAACTTTACTACTCCTTGTAGACCTTGATGAATACTCTGATCTGCTGCTAATTTTTATTCACTCTTCTCAAAACATTACAATCCATCCCTTGATATACTCAAGCATATATTGCAAATGTTACAATACATTACATCTATACCATTCCAATATTTACAATTACAAGGATGGCTAAAATACAAGTAAACAAAATATTATTGAATCAGCCAAATAGTAGAAACTCAAGTTCTATAAGTTGACTTGGTGAACTTCTGATACTTGGCATTCACTACATTACTCAACATCATCATGCACTCAGTAGAAGTAGAGGTATGGTCCATAATAATCACACAACGCAGCTTCAAACTTGGTGACCATTGGAGAATCAGTAGATATAGTGTCACTCTGTAGATACTAAATCCTTTTTTACCTTTTTTGCACTTGGTAAACACTGCTCATTCCATCACTCGATAGATACTAGCTTCTCATCACACAAATTGATGACTCTTTAGTCATTGTGAAGCTTGGTGACCACCATCTACTCAGTGATAATTGCTAAACTGCACACTATCTATATTCACTCAGTAGCTTTAGGAATACTCGATGTGAACTATGAAACCTAGTTAACACTAGATTACTTAGTATGAACTGGAGACTGAGTGATGAGCTCGGTAACCATATAGAGTTGAATAAGTATTGTCACTAATGACAAATACAACATAATGCCGACAATCTTCCATTCATTGTAAGGTCATAACCCTCCATAATCTCAACATCTTATGTCTTATGATCTCTTGATCCTTCTGCTTCATATGTTTAGAGGTTCTCTTTTAGTCTTTGGCTTAAAATTCATTTAAATATGGATATGTGTCATTATTTCAATATCTTCTCTAAACCATGTTGTCCTTGAACATTAAGGCCTGGAATAAGATTTATACCATTTGATTCATGATCATCTAATGTTTTTAAAAATGAGTTACTATGTTTTATTATTTATGGGTCCCTTCTTACACCTTGCAAACATAGACCAATCATAGTTAGGTCATACTAATTCATCAGGTCCCACTAAAACAAAGACTCCATCAGATTGCACATGTCAAATACTCATATTTTGACTTCAACTATCCTTCATGCATCTTCATAAAGTGAGAATGCAACAAGTTTTGATCTAAATCTGATCAATGGCTCGAAAGATATACCATTTTATATTGCTTATAAACCAAATAGTGGCCCAGTGGGATATGTGTCAACTCTTTGCGTCATCTCTTTAGCTAAAGTTTGTACATCTTCATAAAGTGAGAAAGTGATGATCATTGATCTACTAAGATCTCACAATCATGAAAATCGCTCTTCTTTGGTTAATAACTTAAGAAAAAAACAAAGGGTAGTTTAACCATAGGAAAACTAGGTTGAAGAAGAGTCAAGTGCTAGGGTAAAATATTTTTGCCAAAACATTTAAAAGACTATGTGAAAATAATATAATAAAAGGATTTTCAAAGGTTTTAGGGCTTTATTTAAAAACCTTCCTACACATGTTCAAAAGCATGAACAATGTCAACCAATTTTTTAGAGACCTAGAGCATGAATGACATTAAGGAAAGAAAATTTAGGGACTTTTTCTAGGGCATAACCAATTTAAAAATAGAAAATCCCTAATAAAGAAAAGGGTAACTAGATTTTTCACTACAATTTTTGTAGATGGTTTTAACATGTGAGAAACTAGGCTAATAGTGGCTCTATATGGGGATGCATGTCCCTTGCAAGCATGACAAGGATTCAAATCTCTAGAAGAAGTAGACCACTCCAACAAATCTCTTGAACAAATTTATTGAAAGTGAGGAAAACTGCTCCTAAACTATACAAACAATGGCCTTGGGCCATTGAACTTCAACAAAATTCCTTACCTCTATCATATACCTAATTCTCATTTCCATTTTCATGAGGTAAGCTGAGAATACCACTTTCATCAATTTCACTAATCAAATTAACATTCTGCATTAGTTCACTTGGCAAAACAAAATAACTATCATCACTTTCATAGTGCATATACCAATCAAAATCGACCTCAACATCATGCTTACTATGAAAGGGTGGATCAACATACTCATATAGACTAGAATCAAATTGAAAGCCATCAAAAACATATGATTAATGAATGTTATCAATTGGAAACACAAAGGCTTCATATTTTACTTTATTCACAAAGTTGTACATGTCAAGAGATTGCAACTCACCTTGTGTAATAGGGTGTGAAGAATACATAAAATCTGATTTCTCATCACTTGTAGCCCTTTTACCAATCAAATTTACCATGTTCTGAAACTTCTTTGCACTCAAACAATTGATTAGTCACCAAGTTTGAAAAAATACCATGAAAGTGCTCACACAAAATATGTTGATCATAATCATAGTCTTTAACTAACAACTTGTTAGAGTGAACTTTGAACTCATCATTACAAGATTCAACAACACATATGGAAAACTCATAATCAAACTTGCAACTTCTAGCCCTTTCCTCTTTGTCATATGAACAATCAAAACCAATTTAAGTATCATCAGTATGAAAATGATCTAAAAAAAAATGAAATTTCTCCCTAATGGCATTCTCCCCATAAGACAAGTCATCATGTGTATTGACACTTACACCATTATCACATACACCTCCAAAACTTAAAAAAATAATGTTATGATTTTATATCACTTTCAGCAATCAAAAATAGGGAAAGGACTTCATCTTGATGAGTAACATAACAAGGGACAACATGGGCATCCAAAGACACATTTTCATACCTTTCAAGATCATGAACCAATAACTCTAAAATTTCATCCAAACTCAACAAGACTTCATCACAATTTTTTTTCCTTGGCTATAATCTTAGTCCAGCTGATCTAAAGAACCTATAGTAGTAGTACCATTAGTATAAAAATCTAAAAAATTAGAATCATTATTACAACCCATTTCCTCTTCCTTGTACAATGCCTCAACACTATGTGTTTCATTTTCATTTTCATCACAAGAAGAGTTATCAATACTACTGCTATAACTTTTTTCATTCTCATACATACTATCATATGATTCATTTTTAGTTACATATCCATCTTTCTCTTGTTGACCAAAAACACCTAATTCACTAGATCTAGAATCCATTTCTTCATAGTCACAAGACACATTATCATGATCTATGGATTCACTACATTCATTGTAACTCTCAACACATTCACTATCATCATTAATAAATTTACAATAAAATTTGTTGTTATACAAATTACTTTCCATCTTCTTGATGTAGTCTTTAGCTTTCAAAACCTTTTTAAATCTCAAATGTGCTGGCTAATCAACTAAATTGGGCATAAAAGTATCTAGGAAAATAATTGGCCATGGAGACTCTAGGTATTAAAGAAAAATGAAGTTCCATGATTGCAAACTTAGACTTCATATAAACTTGAATATTAGTTTGACCTTGTATACTTCCTATTGCATTTCTTATGAAACTAACAATTTGATTGTAGAGTTCCCTTTTCAACATAGAAATATCTCCAACTACACTTTCATAACTTGGTAAACTAAATTTAGATATGAGATCTAATTACATCTTGAAACAAAACTTCTACCTCTTTCTTCTAGTGCTGAAAGTCATTAAATGGAGGCACTGATTTCTAGCACTTGATTTTCATGAAAAGAGAAGAAATGAAAATAAAAATACCTTAAGTGCTGATGCTAAAACTTGATCTACTAATTTTGTCATGGGTGTAAACCTAAACTTCATCACACCATCAATACAAACCATGTAGAGCCACCACCTTCTTGAAAGAGGACAAAGAAATCACTTCTATGTTTCACTTTTTAACATTCAAATTCTTACAGTAGTAGATGCATACAACAATTAAACTTAAAGAAAGAACTGATAAATCCTCTTCCAAGAAATACTATCAAAAGCTTCAGATCTACCCATACAAGATGAAATTCCTTCAAAATATTCAACATGAATTCAACTAGGAAATTGGTCCAAAGATTTAGAGTCACCACTCACACTTGTGAGAAAGCTTTAAAACGTAATTTGCCACTTGAAAAATTTGGACAAGTCTTTCTATTTATAGGAAAAACATGCAAATTGTTAGACCACTCTTGGAGATTTACAAACTTGGAAAAGAGAACAAACACTTTTAATCATTCTTGACTCTAAAATTTTACAATAACACTTCAAAACATTACCTAAATGAGCTAATTGATGATGAATTCACTAGTAACAAGGTAATTTAGATTCAACTTTCAAAGCTACTACTATCCTGGACAAGGTAAGCACTGGGAGAGATGAATCCTTAGCAAAGAAATGGAAAAAACTCACAACCTTGCTGCTATAGAAAATTCTCCCTACTATATTGAATCTTTTTTAGATTCTCAAGGTTTCTCTATCATACTGATTCTAAAATTTCAATTTATACCAGAGATTCTAGTACTTTTAACAATGAATTTATTCATAGACTCCCCAATAGAGTTGCCATTTTTTTGGTGTTTTAAAAAAAGCGGTTTCAAAAACCCAATGATGAGGACAAAATACATCTAGGGGTAGCTAATTCCCATGTTCAACATACCTATTTAGACACCTAGGCCAACTATAAGGCTATACTCCTACTTGAGGCTTTGCAAACCCCTAGGTGGGTGAACCTTAAATTCTTTCATATGGTACCAATTCCTAAAACATGCATTTGGATTAGGATAAAGAAGATTGAAACCCCAATTCTTCTATGCTTATGCAAACAAAATAGACATGAAATAGCTAATGACATGACCTATGAACTTGATAAGCTAAGTGAGGGTAAATCCTTTAAGCTCTTCAACATAAAAGGGAAAAGACTTTGATTAATGTGTTGATTATCAACAAAACCAAGGTGTGAACAACAATAACATAGATCCTATAGCTAATAAACACCTTATCTATTAAAAAATTCCACAAATCACTAACACACATCCTTGGATATCATTGATACATCTCATATATCAAGACTCAAAATCTATCTTATCACTTTGTGAATGAGACATTTGCATCAAGACTAAACCTCATACTCAACCTATCCTTCTGTGAAATATGTAATCCTATCAACTATATGAAGCATTTACTTGGCTCTTTGTTCCAATAATAAAACATATTAAGACATACAACTTTATGGAATTGCAACTTTAAGGAATTGCAACTAGGCTTAAGATCTTTATTCAGAAACCACAAAACATTATGAACAACAAAATAGGAGACAAGAATCAAACTAAAGATAAAAATAAAATGCTGCATTTTATTTATTTGTTAGAAATAAATGCATAAATAATGTATGAAACAACTCATAAAACTATTGAATATATCAGAAGTATACATTCTACTTCATTAATGCTATTCAAATATAGAGAGAAATACTAAAGAATGGTGGAAACCCAACTAAGAACTTGTTCATAAAACTTGAGAACTGACTAGGTGGTATCATAGATATGAAAAAGCTATCCAAGAACCTAGAACCCCCTTTCAATAAACATAAGTAAAGAAATTAAATAGAATGAAATTAATCTCGAATCTGCTATGTTGTCCCCATTTGTACACTTGAAAAACCTCCATCTACTAATGAAAAATCTTTCTCTACTCTCTTCCTGCAACTAAAAATCATATCTTCATCATTGCTATTGAAGAATGCTTCAAATATCTTCAAATGATGGAATAACCAACTGCAAAAGATCCTAGATCTGATACTAAAATAAGGGCTAAAATACCTGCCAAATGGGTTTGAAGGAAAAATAACACTCTTCAAAATATTTTCCCCCAAATCTAGAGCCAACAAACTCCCTTGTCTACTCTCTAACTAAATCTAAAGCTCAATGATGAAAAATAGGTATTCTACTAAGAATGCTCCTTATTTCACAAAATTTCCTATAACTTTTACCACTAGATGCAAGCACACATTCTGACTACAAAAATGGAGAATTCATTTTCTCCTCTTTTTAATGGTATACCACACTTCATATTTTAGATAAAAATGGCCCCTCTAGTCTTGATTTGAAAAATTAGGCCCTTGGCCATGAAAAAAGAATTTTCCCTCTATTTTTGCATCTAGGTCAAACCTGGTCAACCTCTTGTGGCTCATGTCACCATTTAATTGGTTTGTCTCTTCTTTGTCATTTTCACCCATGACATGTGTCGCCTCATCACTTTCCTAAAAGATCCTAGTTATAGTTGTATTTTCTTATGAATTGGGTCCACTATGACATGTGTTGAATGCTTGTATTCTTGCTTTGGTTATTCTTCAAACAACTTTGAAAAGTGAGAATGTGAAAAAATTCAATCTTCTAAGATCTAATAGCTATGATAAAGAATTTCTTTCCCTTATGCTTCACATCCATAGCAAATTAAAACTTGCCACTTGGAGCATCATACTGACAATAAACTTTGGAAATTCATAGCATAGGTTGACCCTTCCATTTCCACATGTTGTTACATCTTTTTCTTGATTTGGCTAATCTTTGAGCATCTTTATAAATTGAGAAAGAGACAACCATTGGTCTATATCAGATCAATGGTCTCTATTAAACTAAAATTTTGTCATCACAGTCAGCACCTTCGACCAACTAGAGCTTACCATTCTAACAACTCATTTTGACATATTTCTTTTTGCTTATGATATTATGATTTGCTTACATTTGTAACTTTGAAAGTCTCATTAAAATCCTTTATGCTTATATGATCTTTCATTCATTTTAAGGTTGTAACCCTCCATAACCTCAACATCTTATGTCTTACAATCTCTCGATCTTTCTTTTGTATTTATAGAGGCTCCCTTTCAATCTTTGGCTTGAAATTCATTTTGATGTGGACAAGTGTCATTATTTCAAAGATTTTCTCTAAAACTTTTTGTCCTTGAATATTTAGGCTGGAAATAGGATTTATACCATTCAATTCATGATCATCTAAAGGTTATTAAAATGAGTTACTAAGTTTTCTTTTGTATGGGCCCCTTCTTACACCTTGCAAATGTGGACCAATCATCAGTCATGTCCCACTAAATTCAAGACTCTATCAGACTCCACATTTCAAACACTCACATTTTTGCTTTGGGTATCCTTCATGCATCTTCATAAAGAGAAAATGCGGTGAGCATTGATTTGCATCTGATCAAAAACTTGTAAAATATATCATTTTATATTGCTTAGAAACCAAAGAGGGGCCCAAAGGGACATGTGTCAACTCATCACTTCCTCACTTTAGCTAAAGTTCATGCATCTTCATAAAGTGAGAAAGCAATGATTGTTAATATGCTAAGATCCGACGATCACAAAAATGACTCTTCTTGGGTTAAGAAATTAACAATAAAACAAAGGGCAATCTAACCATAGGCAAACCTAGGTTGAAGAAGAGTCAAGTGCTAGGGTAAAATATTTTTGTGAAAACATTTAAAAGACTACATAATAATTATACAATAAAAGGATATTCTAAGGTTTTAGAACTTTATTGTAAAACCTTCCCACACATATTTGAAAATAGAAACAATGTCAACCAATTTTTTAGAGACCTAGGGCATAAATGACATTTAGGAAACAAAATTTAAGGACTTTTTTTGGGGCATAGCTAATTTAAAAGACACACGATCCCAATAAAGAAAAGGGTAATTGGATTTTTCACTACAATTTTTGTAGAAGGTTTTAACATTTGATAAACCATGCTAACAACTTGATAGATAGAGAAGTACATAGTGAATCTGAAATTGAACTTCATGAAAGACCCATTGTAGAAAGGAGAACAAAACAAAGGTTGTCAAAGTATGTTATAAGACATCACCATGCTAGAAAAATTATTGGAGATAAAGAAGACAAGCCAATGACAAGGAATAGGTTGAGAAATGACACATGCTTGTTAAGCATGCATGAGCCTAATTAATTGAAGAATGAATTAGAGAATGAAGATTGGAGTAAAGCCATGAAAGAAGAAATTGACTAGATTGAGAAGAACAAAACTTGGACACTTGTACCTAGACTAGAGAACAAGAATGTTATTGAAAACAAGTGGGTCTATAGAACAAACTAGATGAGAATGGTAGTCACAAGGAATAAGGAAAGACTAGTTTGCAAAGGATATGTGCAAGAAGAGGAAATTGACTATGGAGAGACATTTGCCCCAATTACAAGATTTGAAGTGGTAAGAACTGTACTTGCTTATTCTATATACAAAGGATTTAAAGGTTATCAAATGGATGTTAAATCAACATTTTTTAATGTTATACTGGAAGAAGACGTTTACATTAAACAACCTAAAGAATTTGTTGATCCAAATAATAAGAACATGGTATGAAAACTATGAAAAGCTTTATATGGTTTGAAGCAAGATCCTAGAGCATGGTATGAAAGACTTCATAACTATCTTGTGAAGATTGGTTTTGAGAAGACTAATGACAACAATAATCTATACTTGAAGGCAAAAGGAGGTAAAGGAATTTTACTAGTTGAAATATTTGTTGATGATATCATATTTGGAGGACAAAATTCATTGTGTAAGACATTTACAAATGAAATAATGAAAGAGTTTGAGATGTCTATGTTTGGAGAAATAAAGTTTTTTGATGGATTGCAAGTATATCAGATGAAATAGGATATTTACATCCCTCAGTCCAAGTATGGGAAGGAAATCTTGAATTTTTTTGGCATGGAAGATTCAAAACTAGTTAACACTCTTATGGTGACATGAAACACACTATCCAAAACTGATGATTCTACTGAAGTAGATCAAACATTGTATAGGTCTATGATTGGTAAATTGCAATATATAGTTCATAGTAGACCTAACATTGCACTAGCTATTGGGATTGTTTCAAGGTTTTTTATAAATCCCAAGGAGAATCATTTAATGGCTATTAAAAGGATTATGAGATACTTGAAAGGAATAGAAGACTATGGTTGACACTACAAGAAGAATAATATTTTTAAATTCAGAGCCTATACAGATGCTGATTGGGCTTGAAGTATAGATGATAGAAAAAGTACAAGCTGAGCAGTATTTTTCTTAGGAAAAATATTAATTACTTGGACTAGCAAGAAACAAAATTGTATATCACAATCTACTATTGAAGATAAATATGTGGCTACTGTAGTGAATTGTACAAATGAGGTATGGATTAAGCAATTACTCAAAGGAATGAAGGAGGAAATTATTGAACTTGTGGTACTCTACTATGACAATACAAGTGCTATAAACATATCAAAGAATCCTATGATGCATACAAAGTCAAAGCACATTGCAATAAAGTATCATTACTTAAGGGAGTTGGTTCAAGAAAAAGAAATGAGAATGGAATATGCAAATACAAAGTACCATATAGCTGATATATTCACAAAGGCTTTACCCAAGGATGCACATGAATACCTTAGAGGTAAACTAGGGGTAATACCCCTATCCCAAGCTAATTAAGAAGTAAGAGTAGTGTCCTACATCAATTGAGTTGAATGGCATATTTTACACTTTGAAGCAATGGATCTTACTTTAGGACTTGCTTGAAGTAAAGAAGGAGCTGAAATATAAGTTTTATAGTCACATGCAAGGTGACAAAGGGAGAACTTACATTGATTATATCTACATATATAGATGACAAGTATTTGAAACTGCTATTAAAGAGAAAGGATAATAACATAACCTAGAGAATGCATGTATAGATTTGAAAAGAAAGGATAATAAGAGAACCTAGAGAAAGGTTGAGTTATTTGGTGTATAAAGGAATCACTAAGACCAAGCAAGACTTTGATGATATAGTGTATTGTTTATCTACTTAAGGCTATAATGAAAGGGTACTTGAGAAAAAACTTAAAGAAGGCTAAGTAAAGAATTGTGTCTACCAAGCTTGACCAAGCAAATAGTGCAAGTAGAGCAAGGTAAGTTTAGGCTAGGCAAGAGAAATCTAGTTGGTGCCGAGTGAAGAAAGTTAGTAAATTCCAAGCATCAGTAAAGACTTATTAGATGCCAAGAAACCCAGTGTTGGCCAAGCATCAGAAGATAGTGTTTTCCATGCAAAAAAATTATTATTGTTGAGTGCTAGTAAAATAAGTTAGGTCAAAGATTTAATGAATCTAAGCTAAAAAAGTTGATTTTTTGAATTTTGTGAAGCATTTGGAAGATTACTATGATGAGCTGGTGGCATAGAATCTAAGATAAACTATTTTGAGGAAAATTCAAAGAGGATTGTAGAGGAAGTTTCTAGAAGGAAATAAAATGGAAAGGTGGGTAGATTCAATAAATCATACTTAACCCTAGAATGAATGATTGTGGTTAAGAAACAAAAGACCTAAATTCTCTATATAAAGAGATAGCAAGCCAGAAGCAACTATGTCATGTGTGAGAACCTGAGAAATACAAGAAGTCTATGGTGTTGCTTCATATGGTGGCCAAACAAAAGAGTTTGCAATTGTAATAGAAAGCAAGAAGGTTGTAGGTGATGAATTCTTGAGGGTGAAAAAGTTGTTAGAGATGTAGAGGATGGATGCCAAGAATAATGGAGGACTAGATGTGAGATCTATAATTTACAAGTGAGTTGTTATTGTTATCAAATCAAGTTCTTCTATTACTCTCTAACAATTGTATTAGTTTGAATAAATCCATTGGACTAAGGTTGAGCTAATAGTCATTAGTAAATCCTTTAACAGGGTGATATTCTAATGGAATGTTCTAAAGTCCTCTAATAAGGTTCACTCCTAATAGGGTGATTGAAATCCTTTAACAAGGTTACATTTAATAGTATGCATTGTAACCTTTAATAGGGTTGGCTACTCATAGGGCTGACTTTAGAGGAGTGAAATTTGGTAGCATGTTACTGGTGGTTTTTCCCAAATTATGTTTCCATTTAAAATCCCTATTTCAAAATGTGTGATTAATTTTTTGGTGTTGCATGTTTACATTTCTGTAAAGTTATTTTGACCCGGGACAACAACATGCACATGCTTAATATATTGAATAATTAATGCATCCATAAGTTGTAGTATTGAAAAGTTTTATTTGCACATTTGGATCTTGGATAATTGATTCACCCCCCTCTTAGTTATTCTAAAGTATTTTAAAAATATGTATATGTACATACATACACACATGTGTGTGTCTATGTATGTATGTATATAAATAGAGAGATCTAGGCACAATAGAAAAATAATAAAACTCACTCAACATATAATATGGACACAAATGTGATGGAAACACCTATTGGTAAGTAGATTTCTCTTTTTCTCTCATTTTTCATGTGTTTATTTCACTTGAACTATTATTTCTTAAAGGTCATTTTGTAATATTGGATTCATTTTATGTAGGGGGTGATGAGGACATTTCTAGATGTACTCATGTTAGATGTACAAGAATCACTAAAGAATTGTGATGAATTTATCATAAGAAATGAAGATGGACTTCCTTTGAGAGTAATAGGAGGAAATGAGGACATTCCAACTATGTTAAATATTGACCCTTTCTTAAAGATTCAAGATTTTAATGAGGAATTTAGATGTTAGTGGGGTAGGGGGTGGGGCCAAATGAGCTCCCACCTTCACATGGTTGGTCCTAATTAGTAGAGACTATTAAAATATTCTTGAAACCAAGTGGAGCTAAACATCAACTTATGATTGTATGACAACTAACGATGTGAATCTTTTGGTTTTAGGCAATGTAGAAGGAGGCCATAGTTCAATATGAAATCTCAATTCATATGCAAATGTCATGAAGTGGAGTTGAAAAATGAAACAGGTTTGCATTTTTGTTAGAGGTCTTTAATTAGGTATTTTAAGTTGTAGACCATCATGAATAGTGTAACTTTGACTCTTATAGGAAAGGGTATCATCATGAAAGAAAATCAAGACATTCTATATGTTGGGTTGTTGAGGACACTTTGTTGGCCATAAAATTTAGAGTTCTAATGTTCATGATGGTCTATAATTTAAAAAAATTAATAGAGGTATTAAATAAATGTAATCGTGCTAGGTTTTTTTAGCTTCACCTATTGTCCATGCATATAGAACACAAATGCATGCGCATTCTTGATTCATAGTGGCATAATCTTATTTTGGATGTGATAAAAAAATGACATGCACCAGAAGATGGGAAAATGATGCTGCTTTTGTAGGTCTAGAACCTTTTTTTGTACTTTAAAGATTGATTCTTTCTTAAATATTTGAGATGTTAACAGGGAATTTAGATGTTGGGGCGGGGGGGGGGGGGTGGGTGGGGGGTGGGGCCAAATGAACTTCCATCGTCACATGGTTGGATTTGATTAGAAGATAATATTAAACTATTCTCAAAACCAAGTGAAGCTCGACATTAACCTATGATTGCATGACAACTAAATATGTGAATCTCTTGGTTTCAGGAAATGTAGGACACCATAGTTTAATATGCAATCTCAATTTATATGCATAGAACATTGGGTGGAGCTGAAAAAATCCAATAGGTTTTCATTTTTGTTAGAGGTATTTAATTATGTATTTTAAGTTATAGACCATGACAAAAATTGTAAATTTGACTCTTATAGGCAAGGGTAATGTCCTCAACATGCAAGAAAATTAAGACTTTCTATGTGCTCGCTTGCTAAGGACATTCTCTATTCTATAGCGGCTAGAGTTCTAATGTTCATGATGGTCTATACTTTTAAAAACTTAATAGACCTATTAAATAAATGTAAACATGGTGGGTTTTTTCAGCCCCACCTATTGTCCATGCATATAGAACACATATGCATGTGCATTCTTGATTATGAGTGACAAAATCTTGTTTTAGATGTGACAGAAAGATGACACACTCTAGAAGATGGGAAATTGATGTCACTTTTGCAAGTTTGGAACCTTTTTTTGTACTTTAGAGATTGATCCTTTCTTAAATATTTGAGATGTTAATGGGGAATTTAGATGTTGGGGGTGGGGGCGTGGGGTCAAATGAGCTTCCACCTTCATGTGGTTGGCCTTAATTAGTAAAGAATATTAAACTATTCTTGAAACCAAGTGAAGCTCAACATTACCTATGATTACATGACAACTAACTGTCTGAATCTATTTGTTTCAAACAATATAGAAGGAAACCATAGTTCAATATGAAATCTAATTTTATATGCATACAACATTAGGTGGAGCTGAAAAAACCCAATAGGTTTGTATTTTTGTTAGAGGTCTTTTATTGATGAGATATTTGGCTATTCTCAATGAAGTTTTGAATGACCATAGTCACACATGTGTATAGAAAACAAATGCCAGGGCATATAATTAACCACTATCTTATAAGCTATTTGTATGCTCTAATTATGTTTTTTCCATGACAATATGTACTCCTACAACTAAAATTTAAAAGGACAATACAAGATTAATTGACAAAAATGGAATTTTTATGTCTTATAATAGAAATTTGAGCTATGCTTCTCTTTTCACTCTTTTTGACCTCAAAATAAAAATTATAGTTTTCTTTCTATATTTATATTTCAATTATTCTTAATGTATTCTATTTTCTTTTCATTTTAAACCATCCAATTGAATTTCATTTACACTTCACATTTATTGCATCATTGTCATGTAAATGCTACTATATTACAAATAGCTTTAAAGTTTCAAGAATAGAACCTATACACAATTATATGTGAATGATAACTAAAATAGAATTATTTTTTAACAAAAATGTGCATCCACACAGATGGCATAGCTATAAATGACACATTGATATCAATTGGCACTTGCATGACAAATGATTAGAAATAGCCATTTACAGACATTTGTAAGATGTGTCAAATCTCTGTCCCTTTTATAAAATTTCTTATATTATTGAACTTTACATGTCTAACTTGGTCATCTAGGTTCCAAGATTGCTTCAAATGACTCCACTCTCAAGATGATTTAAAACTAAACACATATTTGGCTCCTTTTGCCTATTGTCTTCAAAAATAGATGAGCACTCAAATCTTTTGCACAGAACCAACTAGAAGAAAGGAATAAGCCACTCATTATTATACTTTCAAAAATATCATCTGTAATATGGTTATAAAAAAAAATTAGACTACAATGTTTCCGAGTGGGGTTTTTGTTATACCAAAAGATTGATCTATCAATGCTTGATACATATACTCAACTTATAGTACACAAAAGATAGTTAACCCCTTGTCATGTGTGAGGCCTCACCCTGACCTGTCATAGCATGGATATTTTATTTACATTTTGGTTATTCAGGATCTAGATATTTTGACAGTTATTTGAGACTTGATGGACCATGGATTATTTTATTTACACATTTTGATACTTAGTAGTAGTGGTTTACATTATCATATGCACTTAGAACCTACTATTGTGTAGGAAATGGTTGAAAATATATGGATGCGATCTTATGAATTGATATTATTAGAATTTTGATGTGATGATAAATGTTAAGTTGATTATGGATAGATGCAAATTTGGTTATGATGCTTTATGAGATGAATGATTATGATATTCAAAGAAGTGGTTATGATGATTTATGATGCATTAGTAAATGATAAATTGATTTTGATATGCACATAGATGTTAATTTGATGGCTTATGTCATGCAAATTTATTATTCTAACATCTTGGATGATTTAAATAGGAAAATTTAACTAAATTATGATTATCACTATACATTTATACGTTATATGATTCCTTGGACTATTGATGCTTGAGTTTATTGTGCAGGTAGTGGAACCATAGAAATTCTTGGGGGGAAACAAGCTTCAAACCTTGTGACATAGTTTAATCAAGGCAAATCTTTGGAAGATTCAAAAGCCTCATTGTGAAAGTAATTTTCTTCATAACTACATAATTGCTTGCTTGTGAATATGTTTAATCATAACCTAGGTGCATTAAGAGCATGTCAAGGAAAATGTAATGTATTTCTTTTTATGTGTGTGTCACTTGACACTTGTATAGTCTATGTGTTGATGACATGCCACCTATAGTGTTGGTCTCAAGGTTACTGAATCTTGGTCCTCTTCCTTCTTTTCAAATTAATGCTTAAGTACTCCCATTTGGGAGAGAGTGTTTGGTTGGGTCACATCATGTAGGAATTCGAATTCAAACTTGACAAGGAGTTTAGGGGGTCTAAATGGGATCCTATGGTGTTATTTTAGTGTTTGAAGGCCACCCTAATGGTAGTATAGTAGGTTAGGGGCCTAAATTTAATTATTTTAATGTTTTCCTAGTTTTGGGAACCCCTTAAACAAAGCTAACTTAGACCAATTCAAAATTTGGAGTTTTTCCATGATAGAACCCTCACAACCCCACTTGGTCAACCTTCTTATTTTGGAGAAGCAACAATGTAAGAAAGGGAGGCTTGATGTTCTTACTAAAAATGGTTAGTGGAGAGTCTTTTAGTGGGGAAGTGAAAAGTTAATGGGTTGTTCACCCACTCTCTAATTTTAGAGACAACTAAGTTTTGGAGGGAGATTAAGGGAGCTCTTCTACAACTATCCTTACCCTAGCTTGGACCAAGGTTGGTGAATTAAGCATGTTATTTTATTCCTTTTCTTTAGCATGGATAAGAAAATTTGCAAGTGTGAAAAGTTATCAATGGAGTATGCATTGCATTGTCAATCTTGTGTTATGAGTTTGTCATTGTGTTGGGAAGAAGTGAATGTGTTTTGTGCTTTTGGAGATCCTTTCTTGGTTTTTTTTTGTTGTTCTTCATTTGTTTTGTTGCTATTTCTTGTTTGAATATGAGAGCTGATTGTAATTATGGGTGTGAAGGCTTCACTCACCCTTGGGAGGGCAGAGAAGCCTTGGGTGAAGGGCACAAGTTGGGCTTGACATTGTAGGTGAGAAAAGAAATCTTTTTCATTTACCTCATGATGAGGTTTGTTATTATCATGGAGCATAGGCTCCATCATGGCCATGAATCTTGTTGTTTGGGAGTTATAAGGAGGTTTGGAGGATGAGGAAAAGATGGTTGTTCTGAAGGCATTGAGAGGCAATGCATTGGCAATATGTTGTTATGTTGTGGTGGCCTTGAGAGGCGAAATGCATTGGCAATGTGATATATATATGTTGTTAGAATTTCTCCTCCTTGAAGAGCCCACCTTCACCCAACGTTTTATGATTCCAATGGTGAATCTTTGTGCAAGCCATGGGAGGGTGTTGATTGTGTTTGTGTTGTGTTTTCATGCAAAGTTTTGTGAAGTATGTGTGTAACCTATTGGGTTCTTGTTTCCCTTGCTCGGTGGGTGGCTTCATAGAAGCCTAGGTTGGGAGGTGAGCCTGCCTGGTTCCAAGTTTTGTGTTGTTTACAGGTTTTGTGAAGATGCAAGCCATGGAATGTTAGGGTTTCTCCCTAGTCAAAGTGATGAAGATCTAAATGTGCAATAGGAGTCTCAAGGTTCAAGTTTCTCATTGCTCATGTTCTCAATGATCATGTTGATCAATGTTCATGCTACTCATTGTTCATGCCTTTCAATGTTCATGATTCCTTATGATTTGAAAAGGATCTCTTGTGTGGCTTTATTGTGATGAAGGAGATTGTACCATGGTTATCTAATGTATAAGTAAAGTAATGATCTTTTGGAGTTTATGTGTCATGGAAGCATGAGTATAAGATGCAGATTTGCATTGGTATCATTGTTGTCATTTGTAAATGTGTGAGAAAAGTTAAGAAGGGATACATCCTATTAATAAGACAATATTTATTGTGAAATTTTAATGAAATTTGCACCAACATTCATTCTCTTGTCCTGCTTACATTTTTTATTATTATTTTGTGAAATGATACTTATAAGAGCTCTTCCTTGTCATTTGGTATGTTATGATGGAAATTTTATTTGTAGATGGCTACTGAATAGATATATTTCATAGAAAACATGTAAAGGAATATCACTGGTTGTAATTGTATAAATTGTATAAATTGAGCCTTAGTTGATTTCATACATTTATTTTGGTGCATCTAATAATAATTAAAAAAAGAAGTTGTTTAGTTGATTGCATGGATAGCTTTTCCTCTAGTTTTCCAAGCTTAATATACTACTAAATAAATGAGCCATCAACTTTATTCCATGATAGGTTGGAAATGAAGATTGTTGTAAGAAAAAAACACACATTGCAAAACTATGAGACAAGTTGCTGTAGGCCTACATTTTTTCTCTCTGGAAAATATATGGGGAAGGAAAATAAATCCTTCCATATTATAGAGCAATAAAATATTAAAAGAATATTCCCAGATTCTAGGCTTTCCAATAAAAAAAGGAAAAAAGAAAAAAAGAAAAAAAGCATATAGAGACTAATGAATATCCTATACTAACATTTCCTAGCAAGACCTACCTTAAGTGATAGAATGGTACACATCACAATCTTGTGACCTCCAAGTCACATCCTACGCTCAATAATAAATTAGTAATTAAATAAATGAATACAGGCATATTATTCTGCATGTAGATTATGACAAATTTAAATATTTAACCCAAAAATAAGTTAAAGCTAAATCACAACCTTCTTTGACTATAGCGCCCACCTAGGGAAGTCCCCAAACACTTCTTAAGCCATCTAAATACAAACAAATTCTCAACACTCATCTAGACGTATTATTTAAACATCTGACATTCTGACATGTCATGTCATGTCATAGAACACACTCATGAGCATGTCTCCATAAAAAAAGGTGTTCAACCTCTTTCATTTTACTTAAGTGCATAGAAAATAAAGAGAGCATGTCACATCCAAACATAGGTTTATAGGTGCAAATCCCATAATACTGATGGTCAATTTTTTTAGATGGGCACGTGTTTTCAAGCTATTGAGGTCGACTTGGGGATTGAGTTGTAAACCCAAGGTAGAAAAAAAAGGTCCTTGAGCAGATCATGCTCATTAATCAATTAAGTTAGGAGGATGGCTAAAAGCTACCATAGGAAAAATTCGCTTGTTTTTCCATGACCCACGTGAGTCTTTTGGGGTTCACATAGAGGAAAGGAATGTGACATAGGTAAAAGTTGGGAAAATGGTGAGACTTTAGTGCAGATAGGAGTTTAACCTTTTTGATTTGTTTATTTATATCTTTTATAAAATAATGACACTTAGTACAAATGGAATTTAGCTTTAGGAAAATTTAAGAAAAGTAAAAATTAAGTCATATGGTAGTAGGAAGCTTAATATGTGGGCTTATGCTAGGAAATACAATAATAATGTAAAAATAGATATTTAAGAATAAGTTCATATATATATTTATATGTAAAAATATGAATTTTAAATGATGAATTATATAAGGATAAACAATTAAATAAATAAATTTATGAGAATGCATAATTGTTAGTAATCATGATGTTAATTATGAAAGGTTTAATATTTAGAAAAGATGAGAGCATGAAATAAAGTATGTTTTGAAGAGACAACAGTCATGCAAGATACCTACTTATTATAGCCTCATGATATTATTATTAAACCATCCACCCTTGTGGACTACCTCACATTTATATGTGATCACTAATAATAAAGGTTTTTTTTTAAAAAAAAAAAATAAAAAAAAATTAAAATTATATATATATATATATATATATATATATATGATGGTTGTATTTGGATATATGTTTTTTTTTTGGGCATGACATCATGAATCCTAAGTGGAGTACTGATCAAATTTACAACAATCTCCCCCTTAGTGTTACCTGAGGGTCTAAGGATTCAAACCTGTGACCAAGCTCTGATACCACTTGCTAGAGTGGGATTTTCATTGCACCAAAAGACCGATCTATCAAAGATTGATACAACCATTCAACTTATAGTACATAGGAGGTGGTTAAGCCCTTGTCATAAATTCTAAGGGGAGCACTAAAGAAATTTCCAACATAATGTCCCATGGTATTTTGTACATAGAACATATGCCTCAATTTATAGGTTGATCATGTATAACCTATTGATCTCAAAATTGGTTTTGACAATTGAGTATCAGCACACTTAAGAAATTTACTAAGTTCATGCTAAGCTAGTGGCATATGTCAAGTATAATATGTATAGATTTTGAATTGAAATGAGTGCCATGTCACTCATGTGCCAAGTAAATAGTAAGTGCCAAGAAAATAGACAGAGCTGAGAAAGTTTCAAGTGCCGAGTGAATAATAGATGCCAAGCAAGTTCAAGTGTCAAGCCAGACATAATTATAATATGTGCCAAGCATTAGCATCAACAAGTGCTGAGTAACACATAATTGGTCTATTTGTTTGTGATGGTACAACCAACTATGTAAACCATTTTTGAGTTGACATATAGATAGATCTTGAAGCTTTGAAGATAAGATCAAATCTATTTGATTCCCTATGTGATCAACATGCAACCACTTAGAAAAATGGAGGGAATTGAGTGAGAAAGTTGGATGAATCTCAATTGTAGATTCATAAATAACCATAAGCCACTAGAGTCTTTTTAAAGGAAGATGAGACCCCATAATTCAGTATGAATGCATGCAAAGAGGTAATGCTAGCAAAGATTTGATAGTAGTGAAAGGGGTGAATTGATCAGCATACATTCAAGGTGACTTAGAAGAAGGATATAATTATAAGGATAGAATTATAGAATCAGTTAGTAGAATAAAGGATCAAGGTTACAACAATTTCATATTAGATCAGAGAGGATCGAGATGAATTGAATTGGGATATGAAATCAGCAATATCAAATTATAAGTGTATTAGATCAAACATTCTACTATACTTTCTAACAACTATATTAGCAAGAGGAAATCTTTTGTCATAAGGTTTATTTAATATTCATTGAGAAATCCTTTAACAGGGTGAAATTCCAAGTGAGTGTTCTAAATTCTCTTAACCAAGCACACTTTTAATAGGGTGTTAAAATCTCGTAATAGGGTAGGATCTAACAATCCTTTGTAAGCCTTTAATAGGGCATGCCTTTCATAGGGTAGAGCATGAGAATGGTCAAAACATGTAACCTTAATAGGTAAACTTTATTGTTGTAGTAGTGAAGAATTGTGGGTGTCATCCCCACCCCAGTTTTATCTTCTCATTGGAGGGTTTCTAGGTAATCATATCTAGTGTCAAGTGTTTATGTGGATGCACTTACTTTACATGTTATTTCAATATGTTTATGCATGCATTTTTTTAAAGATTAAAATTTTTATTGGTTAGAGTTTAGTACTTCTGTTTCATCCCCCCTCTCAAAAGTATACATTTCCCATTTGTATTTCCAACAATTGGTATCAAAGCTGAGTTCTCATTAGGAGAAGCCTTATAACTTGGAGAAAATATCCTGAGATGGAAGTTTACAAGTATGGAAAGACCATTGAGAATCAAGAGATTTAAATACATCTCTTACTACAACAACTGAATAAATCTAGAGATGCCTTGATAAGTTCACTAAAGAGAAGAAAAGAGATTATTATAGCTGAAAATGACACCTAATACAAGGAGATTAACACCAAAAAAAAATTGTAGATGGTAACTCTTGTGAATTTTATGTAGCAATTGAATATCTCATGGACAAGAATAGAGCACAAGCTAAGGAGATCAGAAATCTCAAGTTGGAGCAAGAATCACAAGCAATATTACTATGTGAAGTGACTGAACAAAAGAAGAAAGCTATAAAAGACAAAGCCATGATTGAAGAAGAAAATATAATTCTATCAAATAGATTGGAAGAAAAATCAGCAAGACTATCTAGGATCTCAAACATATAGTTGAAAACCCTAAGCCAAATGATGAATTCTCATCACGAGTTGAATGTCACAGACATTGAGATAACTACATTAAAGTTACAAAATGAGCAATTGTAGAATGACCTAAAAAGAGAGAAGGAGTTTGCTAAAAGTTTCAACAAGCCAAATGAAGCCATCAAGTACTTTGAGCAACTACTGAAATCCCCTAGATCCAATAAAGACACATCAAGATTGGGCTACACAATCACTAAATAAGGAGAATCATATAAAGCTACTGAGGGAAGAAATAATAAAGGTAAGAATTATAAACCTACTTGTCATCATTGTGGAAAGAAAGGACATACAACCAATGTTTGTAGTAGCAAGAATGGGAGTCAGAATTCCAAGCCAAAGAACATGACACATTGTTACAAGTGCAACAAACAAGGTCATAAGGCACATGAATGTAGAACAAGGACTATGCATGCACTAAGATTTGAAGGACATTGCTACAATTTAGAAGTTTGGACACAAAGCCTTTAAATGAAGATCCAAGTCCAAATGGTCATCAAATAAGGGAAGAAGTCATGAAAATTCCTATAGTTGGGATTACAATACAAGATATAGCTATCATTATTGTCAAGAGATTAGACACATACTTGAGAATTGTATAAGAACAAATTTCAAAGAGAGCTACAATAGATGGTTAAGTCAAACTACATGCTTTAGTTTTTTGAAGACTAATCATATTAGCAAGCATTGCCCAACAAGGACAAAGGCACCTAACTAAGAGTTAAACAAGGGAAAAGGAAAGGTAGATATTGAGCACATCAAAGGAGAGATGAACAAGACATGGAAGAATAAATATGGATGAAACAAATCAAATGAAGGGATGACTTCACCTAAAGGGTTAAGTGGTCACACTTCATCAAACTAAGAAAAAGGAGGTATGTGGGATTGGTATTTAAATGCCTCATCATGCATCAATCCAACATAAGTTATTATTGAAAAGGACAAATTAGCATAAATTAAGGTGCAAGTCAACAAGGGAAAACCAAAGTCAAAACTTCAAGTTTTCATCTTACCGCTGAGTGTGAAAAGTTCTCTTCAATTGCCGAGTAACTTCTAGTGTGTGTTGAGTTTTTAGGCAAAGCCAGTTGAAGCTGAGTTAGTAGTGGTTGCTGAGTAAACAAATTTTTTTATTGAAGCCAAGTAAGAGTAACTCTAGTGGATGCTAAGTAAAACAAAAATTGTATAGAAGCTAAGTTTATAGCTATACAGGCACCATGCATTAAATGCAATGTTTTGAAAAGGTATAAGGAAAAATTTCACCCATTTTTTATCATTACAAACATAGAGAAAGATCAAGAAAGAGCAAAGGAGCAACTAATGAGCAGAGATTGAAGCATTTGCACAAATTCTAGCCAAGATCAAGCATCATTTCATCAATTTAAAGGTATTTCTTCACGTGCCAAGTTACATAGTTTAATATCTTTTAAAGCCCTAGCTTACAAAATGGCCTCTAGTTCTTGAAATCCCAAGGATAAGGAACCTTTTGAAGTTTAGCTGGTTAGTAATGAGGTTAAGCAACTAGATTTTAAGCCTATTCCTGAAGTTGCATATAAGAACAACTCAACAGGGGCATTGTTTATTATTCCACCAAAGGTCATAATGGTTTAGGACATAAGAAAATGTTATAACTATAAGCTTGGAGGGATAGGAGACATAGAATTTTCCAGGCATATGACAGATTGTGTAAAAATGGAGTGTTGAAGGAAGAATTCCAAATTGTTGAAAGGAAGGGCTTAACCTATGCCCTAGATTTCCCCACTATCTTTAAGACTGAATGGCTAAGAATCATTTTGAGTAGAATCTATGATGGATGCATATGGTTAGAAGGAGGGGCCATCAAGTTGTCAAAAATGATTGTGCATAGGGATATAGGATTTCCAGCCCTAGAATGGCCCAAAACCCTAAGGAGCAATTCCAAAGAAGCAATTGAGAAGAATATAGGGGAAAAGTGGAATAAGAGAGGAATGACTATTAATACCATCAAAGATCCACTTCTAGAATTTGTAGTGAGGTTCATATCTCACTGATTCTACCAATCAAGCCAACTAAATAGTGTGCCATGCATTGTAGTTGATGTAGGGTACAAGATTGTGAAGAAAGATCATACTTATGATCTGACAGAGCTACGGTTGTAGAAAATTATAGATAATTTAGGAGAAATAAGGAGATCAAAAGGTGCTTAGTGCAAATTTGGTTCAATTTTGATATGTATATTTTTCTTATTTAGAATGAGTTTCCTTCTTTTGGTAAGCTAGGATGGAAGACTAACAGGTCTATAGCTATACAAATTAATGAGTATATAGAACAAATGGGAGACAATTTTGAGTCCATAATGACTAGTTACTTTGATGATTTCAAGAAAACCATGAAATAAAGACTAAGAATCCAAGTTTCCCTAGTAGATAAATACTGTAATGACATATGTTTCTTGGTAGACATTGATTACATATTTATCTAGGCTACAGTACCTAGAGTCAGATGAATAAGGCCTTTGGGCTATAAGATTAATATAGATGAAGCATTAGCAACCATCGTTGTATTACTTATAGAAGAAAATGATAAGTCAGCAAAGATCTTTGGAAACTATGATGTTGTGAAATCCAAGGTAGAAATGGAGTTGAAAACTACCTCAACTCTAAAAAAGAAGGATAAATTGGTAAAAAAGCTGAAAGCCATATTTGGTGAAAGTGCTAAAGGAGATGACGATGATGATGATGAAGAAGAAGAAGAAGAAGAAGAAGAAGAAGAATAGGGACAAGAACCTCTTTTTTTAACACAAGGAATGGGTGAAGATGAAGAAGAAGGTGATAAGGAGGGAACACAAAAAAATGATGAAGTGGCAACTGTTGAGGAGCAACAAATTGATCAAAGTGTTCTAGATACACAATTGCCACCACTAAGCCCTCCACATGACTCAAATACACTTGTAGAAATATTAAAAGTAAAGGATGTTCCTAAAAACTCAGTTCATAACATCAACCCACTCACTATAGAGTATCTAAAGAAGATCCTTGACCAATTAACGTTACAAGAAAAGTTGTGTGACAATCCAATAGTGGTTAGTGTAGATGAGTTGTAGAAGGTAGTAGCTGACCTAACTAGGGATAAGGTCAAAACACAAGAATGACCTTCTGTCATCCCTATACCTACCAATCAACAACCTCAAGAGCAAGCATCAAAGGATACATCAGCTAAGGTTGATACCATAGTTAAAGTTGTCATGATTGGAGGATCCAATAAAGGAAAAAAACAAGAGAAATAGAGGTATCTGTTCCTTCTACACAAACTCAAGGTGCACCACAAATAATTGTGATTGATCAAGGAAGAGAACAAGAAGAGAAGGATATTCCAAAGGAAAAGGAGTAGGAAGCAATTCAAACATTGGTAAATTTACCAACTACTGGAACTCTTAAAAAAGTCCTTTAGAAGTCAAGTAGTGATACAGTGCCACTTCAAATTTTAGCACTAGGCTCAATCTCCACAAATGTTGCAAGGGTACTTCACTATGGAGACCCAATATTAGATGAATAAATTTTTATACCAAAGTATGATTATGCAACCATGAACCTTGAATAGATCAATGAGATGCAGGAGGCATTGGAAATAAAAAAGAACCAAGAGATACTTAGAAAGGAGTATAAACAAAGGCAAGCATTACATGAGATAAAAGAAATCTTTCTAGATGTATTTAGACTACAAACACCTAATGAAACCAAGCCAATATTGGAACAAATCTAAGATATTATTGAATAGGTGACAAATGAAGACTAGGATGGATTGGAATGGTTTGAAAAGAAGTTTCAAGGTAAGGTGAATGAGAAAATATCTAGTGGAATAGCACTATCACAAGTGGAATTGGTTACAAAAATAGAAAAGGTGAAGAAGGTACTTGAGAATATATTCTCACTGTACACTAAATTGTGTGACCCCACACTCTTCACACAAGAAACAAGCCAAAGGATTTTGAGTTTGGAGAGAAATCTAAAAGTATCTGGTATGTAATTACAATAAAACCTACCTTAAAGTGAGAAGAATTTTCATTCCATGCTTCACACTCAAAGGAACTAGCTGTATTGACAATAGAAGAGGCTAATACAAGAGCCAAGTTAGTTCAAATTCAAGCTTCTTTGACCCCACACATGGAGATTCTACAAAAGGAACTAGCCTCTATTGAGACATTACTGAAGAAAGATCCTAATCTTTCAACACTAGATGGCTTAGTTCACCTTGTAGTAGAGACAACCATCCAAATAAAATCACTAGATGTTGCAATAGACAACTGGGATGCTACTCTGAAAATTGTTATGAAAGTTAACAAGAACTTTCTAGATAAATACACATAGTGTATAAACCCTTTGAAATCGGTTTCAAAAAGGGGGAGAAATAGCTATGGAAGGGGGAGACATGTGAAAGGGAGAGTTACACAATAAATAGAGAGAAGAAAGGGGGAAAAAACAACAAGAAATAGGGTATATCAAAACACATCAGATAAAGAGTATAAGAATGTAGAATGATTGAGCAACAACAAGAGTTAAATCTACTCTATCAGAGATTTTGGATATAGAAAAGACACATTAACTCAGGGGAGTCACAAAATTTTGAGGTATATAGTTCTTTACAAAATTTTGAAACCTTTTTGAAGTTTTGTATATATGTCAAGCATAATGTATATTATACTTGACCAAGTTAGATTCATCATGTATCTTAAGTGTTTTTGCCACTCATGTCAAAGGTAGAGATTTTTGATCTCAAAATGGTTTTGACAATTGGGTTAACACACTTAAGAAATTTACTAAGTTCATGCCGAGTTAGTAAAGTATGCCGAGTATAATGTGTATAGATGCCAAATTGAAATGACTGTCGAGTCACTCATGTGTGGAGTAAATAGTAAGTGTTGAGAAAATAGATAGAGCCAAGAAAGTTTCAAGTTTAGAGTGAATAATAGATGTTGAGCAAGTTCAAGTGCCAAGCTTGACAGAATTATAATATGTGCCAAGGATTAGTATCAATAAGTGTCGAGTAACACAAAATTGGCTTAGTTGTTTGTGATGGTAAAAACAACAATGTAAACCATCTTTGAGCTGACATATGGATAGATCTCAAAGCTTTGAAGATAAGATCAAATCTATTTGATTCCCTATGCGATCAACATAAAACCAATTAGAAAAATGGAGGGAATTGAGTGAAAAAGTTGGATGAATCTCAATCATAAATTCATAGCTAACCCTAAGCCACCAAAGTCTTTATAAAGGGAGATGAGATCCCATAATTTAGTATGAATGCATGTGAAGAGGTAATGATAGTGAAGCTTTGATAATAGTGAAAGGGGTGAATTGATCAGCATACATTCAAGGTACTTAGTAGAAGGATAGAATTGCAGAATTAGTTAGTAGAACAGAGGATCAATGTTACAACAATTTCATATCAGATCAGAGAGATCAAGATGAATTGAATTGGGATCTAAAATTAGCAATATCAAATTGTAAGTGTATCAAATCAAAAATTCTACTATACTTCTATCAATTGTATCAGCAGGTTGAAATCCTTTGTATTAAGGTTGATTTAACAATAATTGAGAAATCCTTTAACAGGGTGACATTCCAAGTGAGTGTTCTAAAATGGGTGTTAAAATACTTTAATAGGGTAGGATATAACGATCCTTTGTGAGCCTTTAATAGGGCGGGCCTTTCATAGGGTAGATCATGAGAATCGTCAAAACATGTAACCTTAACAGGTGAACTTTATTGCTACAGTAGTGAAGAATTGTGGGTATCATCCCAAGTTTTACCTTCTTATTGGAGGGTTTTTGGGTAATCATATCTAGTGTCAAGTGTTTATGTGGATGAATTTACTTTACATGTTATTTAAATATGTTTATGCATGCATTTTTTTAAAGATTAAAAGTTTTATTGGTTAGAGTTTAGTACTTCTAATTCACCCCCCCATCAGAAGTATACATTTCCCATTTGTATTTCCAATATAACTAATCTTTACTACTTCCAAAAAGAACTAATAATCTTATCATTAGTAAAAGGACCTCATTGGACAAGCAATTTTTTTTAAAAATAATCCACCTAACCATCACAATTGTGATGGCTTATTCCAATGAATAGCCATCACTCTCATAGTATAGCTATCACATACCTGTCTCACTTGTGATGGCTTGTTTTGATGGATAGTCCTTGCTCCCACAACAACACTATCACATACCCATCACACTTGCAATGGAAGAATAAAAGCTTAAGCCATCATAATTGTGATGTTCTACTATCGCAATTAGGATGACATGAAGATAAACTCTTGCCCTTACCTTTTTTGAAGTTAAGAAAGTTTTTATCAATAAAAATTGTGATAGATGCCCTTAAATCACAATTTGTCTGATAGGAGCCAATTCATGGTATTGTCACTTTGGCAACGGGTGGCCATTGCAATTATGACACCCTACCATCACAATTTAGGCCCAAATGTAGTAGTGAGTTGAGCAAAAGAAGTACATAGGCATGATTGATATTTTACAATATTTGACTCACACAAGACTAGATATAGAAAATGTACTTGGTATAGTAGCAAGATTTCAAGCTCATCCTAAGGAATCACATTATGAAACATTACAGAGGATATTAAAATATTTGAAGGGTACACTTGAATTTAGGTTGTAGTATGATAGATCAAATTAATTTACTCTATATGCATATATAGATGCAGACGAGGTAGACAATATGGATTATAAAAAAAAAGTAGAAGTGGTGGAGCATTTTTTCCATGGAGTAAAAATGGTTTCTTGGCTAAGCAAGAAACAAGATTATATTTTGTAGAGTACAATAGAAGAAAAGTATGTAACATCAAAGAAAAATTGCAATAAGATCATGTGGATAAAATATATGTTGAAGGATATCAGAATAGAGTTTTTAGAACTTGTTATCATACATTGTGATAACATAAGTACAGTGAGTATGTCTAAGAATCTTATATTATATTTTAAGACAAAGCACATATCAATTAAGTATCATGTTCTAAGAGAGAAAGTTATAGAGAAAGAAATTAGATTTGTATATGTTAATATAAAGGAGAAGACTGTAGATATATTTATGAAGCCTTTTCCTAAGGATATATTTGAGTATTTGAGAGGCATTCTTGAGGTTATGCCCCTACCTACTTCTAAATAGAAGATATATAGATTACATAAGTTTAGTGGTATAAAGTTCTATTATTCATCTAGACTAAATGTTGATGCTTCCCCTATGGGTGAGTATTTGTGATTGAGTAAAGTCATAAAGAACCTTTGGTAGCTAGTATTGAATAGTGTCTTTGGATACTTGAGCTGGTTTAAGACATTTGAGTAGATTTTGACATAATGATGTCTTTTTCATTGATGTTAATGGGGGAGATAAAGTGCATGGAAAAATATCCTTTAAATGGAGGAAAGTGATGTAGGGCCGCACCACCCATACCAACTCACAAACAAAAATGCAACAAGATGGAGACAAAGAGATGACAAAAATGCTTCATAAAGCATCCATTAATACTTGAAAATTCATTACAATATTCTCCACATGGAAGAACTCCAAATTCTTACAAAATAAGAGAGATTCCTCACTAAGGGCTTCCAACTAGAAGAGCTTACAACAAAAGAGCTTGTTTGCTACACCTTGAGAGCTTCCTTACTAGAGATTACATTCAATCAGCTTGATTACAAATGAACATAAGCCTTCCTTAAATAGGCACTTGACACCCAATGCATGATTTATCCACAACAGTCTAGAATATCCACAACCTTCTAGAATTTCCACCTGAATACAACTAAGAACCACCATGTGGCCCGATTAGAAAATTACATTTCCTTTATGGATCACAAAAAATATTAAATGCAAGATTTAAGAAAATTTCCACAAGCTTCTAAGATGCCAGTTACACACCTCAATTAATGTAATGACAACTATTTTTCTTATTTTTCTATTTATGCCACCTATGCACCTTGAAAATAGAAATTCCTCTTTTCTCCCTTTTTCCTATTTTTCAATTTTTATTATTTTCTTTCTATTTTTGTCACTTTCTCTCTCGTCCACAATTATTATTATAATTTTCAAATTTAATTTTTCCATGCAAGATGCTCTTGAATCAGACTCCCCTGGTAGATAGAAAAGTGTGTCCCACACTTTGATGCCAAAAGAAAGATATACAACCATATTCATCTTCACCAAAGGCTTCCACATTTTGTTTCCTGATGCATGATGCTCCTGCATCCAACTCCCATGGTAGGAAAATTTTTGTGAATATGGATTCAGAAAATGAAGTAGCCACTATTGACATATTTTTTTTCTCTTCCTCCAACACATAGCTGGAACAAGTATCTGGTGCCGATATATTTCCTTCTTTCTTCTTTTCCAACACCTAGTCGAAACAACTATTTGCTGCTGAAAATACTCCTTCATAATGAACTCTATCGAAGTATAACTCTCATCCCCAACAACACCATACCAATATTTCTTTTCATACCACACATCACTAACAAGATCCTCAAGAAAACCATCATCAATATCTTTTAAACTCATCTCAAATTCAACATCCCATGATTCATAAGAATTTACCTCTTTGACATTTTCATCTTTGATTTCTTCTTCCATGTTGTCAACAATGCATGTAACTACTTCACTTGCTTGATCTGCAACTAAGGCACTATATTTTTCCTCCATTATTGCGATCTTCAAATCTTCTTGATCTACTTTAGGTTTGTAAATCTTGTCATCTTCATGCTCTTCCTCTTCTTCCACTTTAGGTTCTCAAATGATTTCCTCTGCATCCTCTTGCTCTTCTTTTGTACCACATATATGATACTCCATTGGATCTTCTTTCTTTTCCACATCCAGGGAATTATCAACATCTTGTTTCTGGTGACATGCTCTTTGTTTCTGCAACTCAACTTCTAATTCATTCGCTTGCTTCTGTAAATTAACTAGCAATGCCTCTTGATTTCTTGCCCTAATTTTCTCTAGTCGAGGAATCCTCAGAATCCATCCAATCACAAAAGTCATCTTCTTCTTTTTTTTCTCCATATTCAAGTCTTTAGAAGAAAAATTGCATGCAACACAAGAACCTTGTGCAAACTGCCTCACAGTCGGTGATCTATCTACACAATCAAGAACTTCTTGAGAAACTTTACCCAACTCAAGGTCCTGGTGCAAACTACCTCACTTTTGCCAATCTGTTCACATGCTTAGGAACTCTCGCTCTGATACCACTAATGAAGGGCCACACCACCCTTACAAATGCACAACCAAAATCACAACAAGATGGAGACAAAGAGATGACAAAAATGCTTCATAAAGCATCCATTAATACTTGAAAATTCATTACAATATTCTCCACATGGAAGAACTCCAAATTCTTACAAAATAAGAGATATTCCTCACTAAGGGCTTCCAACTAGAAGAGCTTACAACAAAAGAGCTTGTTTGCTACACCTTGAGAGCTTCCTTACCAGAGATTACATTCAAATAGCTTGATTACAAAAGAACATAAGCCTTCCTTAAATAGGCACTTGTCACCCAATGCATGATTTATCCACAACATTCTAGAATATCCACAGCCTTCTAGAATTTCCACCTAAATACAAATAAGCACCATTATGTGGCCCAATTAGCAAATTACATTTCCTTTATGGATCACAACAAATATTAAATGCAATATTTAAGAAACTTTCCACAAGCTTCTAAGATGCCACCTAAACACCTCGATCAATGTAATGACAACTATTTTTCTTATTTTTCTATTTATGCCACCTATGCACCTCGAAAATATAAATTCCTCTTTTCTCCTTTTTTCCTATTTTTCAATTTTTTTAATTTTCTTTCTATTTTCGTCACTTTCTCTCTCCTCCAAATTTTTTTTTCTCTTTTTAAAAAAAAAAAAAAAAAAAAAAAAATTTTCCCATGCAAGATGCTCTTAGTGAACAATCTCTCTTATGTTGTGAGAATTTGAAGTTCTTCCATGTGGAGAATATTGTAAGGAATTTTCAAGTATTGATGGATGCTTTATGAAGCATTTTTGTCATCTCTCAATCTCCATATTGTTGCATTTTTTGTTGTGAGTTGGTACGGGTGGTTTGACTAGTACTTCATTAGTGGTATTAGAGCAGGAGTTCCTGAGTGTGCGGACAAATTGCTGAATGTGAGGCAGTTTGCACCAAGACCTTGAGTTGGGTGAAGTTTGTCAAGAAGTTCTTGATTGTGTAGATAGAATGCTGACTGTGAGGTAGTTTGCACAAAGTTCTTGTGTTGCATTAGATTTGTCTTCTAAAGACTTGATTATGGAGAAGAGAAAGAAGAAGATGACTTTTGTGATTGGATGGATTTTGTGGATTCGTCAACTAGAGAAAATTAGGGCAAGAAATCAAGAGGCATTGCTAGTTGATTTGCAGAAACAAGTGAATGAATTAGAAGCTAAGTTGCAAAAAAAAAGAGTGCATTACTGAAAAAGGGATGTTGATAATTCCTTGGATGCGGAAAAGAAAGATGATCTAGTGGAAGAGCAAGCGGATGAAGAGGAAATTATTTGCAAACCTAAAGTTGAAGAAGATGAACAAGAAGAGGAAGAGCATCAAGATGACAAGATTTATGAACTTGAAGTAGATCAAGATTATTTTAAGATTGCAGCAATGGAGGAAACATATAGTGCCTTCATTGGAGATCAAGTAGGTGAAGTAGTTACATGCATTGTTGATGACATGAAAGAGGCAAATAAAGATGACTATGTCAAAGAGGTAAATTTCTATGAATTATATGATGTTGAATTTGAGGTGAGTTTGAAAGATATTGATAATGGTTTGCATGAGGATCTTGTTAGTCATGTGTGGTATGCAAAGGAAGATTGGTATGGTGTTGTTGGGTTTATTACAGGTGTGATTAATTTAACAAGATTGAATGAGGATGAGATTTATACTTGGACAAAGTTCATTGCAAAGGAGAAATTTCAGCAACAAACACTTGTTTTGGCTAAGTTTTGGAAAAGGAGAAAGAAGGAAATATATCCACACCAGATACTTGTTCCTGCTATGTGATGGAGGAAGAGAGAAAAAATAAATATGTCAATAGTGGCTACTTCATTTTGTGAATCCATACTCACAAAATTTTTCCTACCATGGGAGTCAGATGTAGGAGCATCATGCATCAGAAAAAAAATAAAATGTGGAAGATTTGCATGTTGGTTTTCTTGTCCCTATTGAGGTGGAAGCTTGTGGTGAAGATGAAGATGGTTGTATATCTTTTTTTTGGTGTCAAAGTGCGGGACACACTTTTCTATCTACCAAGGGAGTCTAATGCAGGAGCATCTTGCATGGGATAATTAAATTATTAGAAAAAAAAAAGAGAAAAAAAAAAATTATGGAGGAGAGAGAAAGTGACAAAAATAGAAGGAAAATAATAAAAAATTGAAAAATAGGAAAAAAGGAGAAAAGAGGAATTTCTATTTTCAAGGTGCATAGGTGGCATAAATAGAAAAATAGGAAAATAGTTCTCATTCCATTTATCAAAGTGTGTAGGTGGCATCTTAGAAGTTTGTGAAAAGTTCCTTAAATCATGCATTTAATATTTTTTTGTGAACCATAAAGGAAATGTAATTTTCTAATTGGGCCACATGGTGGTGCTTAGTTGTATTTAGGTGGAAATTCTAGAAAGTTGTAGATATTGTAGAAGGTTGTAGGTGAAATTCTAGAAGGTTGTGGATATTCTAGAATGTTACAAATAAATCATGCACTAGTTGGTAAGTGCCTATTTAAGGAAGGCTTATGTTCATTTTTAATCAAGCTCTTCAAGTGTAGCTCTTGTAGTGAAGCTCTTCTAATGTAATCTCTTGAAAGGAAACTCAAGAAGTAGAATTTTGGGAAGTAGAAGCTCTTTGAGTATAACCTCTTGAAGGATCAGAAAGTGAGTGGGGAGAAGTAAGCACACAATACATGATAAAGATGAGTATACAGAATGAGGGAGAAGTTTATCAATGGGGTGGGGGGGGGGGGGGGGGGGGGAGGAGCAATAGTTTTTCCTAAGAGCTTCAAATTTTATTGATGAGGAGGATTTGAAAAGATGAGTTCAACATCAATAGAGTAGTATGTTTGGTATTCTTGGAACCTAGATATTTTTCATCTATGTTGTCATCAATTCAAAAGGGGAGATTTTTAGCATGAATTATAATGATATTCCTATGGGGGAGTATTCTAGCATTACTGGAGCAGTAGAGAGATAGTTAGCATGACTATGTGTTGCATTCATGACTATGTTTTTCATTGATGTCAATATACTAAGAAGATTGGAAGAGTAGCAGAAAGAGATTGAGGTGATACATATTAAGAATAGAAGATGAGGTCAAGTGTAGTTGGGTACATGTTCTATAGTGTATCTTGATTTAGTGGTCAAGTGTGCATACAGAAAGTTGAGGACTGGTAGCAGTTATTTGTGATTTACAAAAGATAGTTTGCAAACAGAGTACATGAGAAGTGGTTTCCGATGTTCATATTATATCTTCTAATATAGATAGAATTTGGATAAGAGAAGTTAGATAGAGATAGAAGACATCTTGATGATGATTCCATTGAGTGTGCACAATCTAAGGTTGCACATGTGAAAAGTTGTGAAGATTGTGAGTAAACAATGTTTTGTAATTATAAAACATGTATTGTAGAATGTTATCTTAATGGGGTCCTATTGTAATTAATTGGGAAAGCATCAAGGCCAACTTAATAAATTACTTTGAGGACTTGGTATAAAGGAAATTTATTTTACTTTAATGGAAGATTAATAGTGTGCAAGTAAAATGTAATATACGAATTTGGTAAATGTGAGTAAGCGATCAAAGGGATCATTATGATGCAAGTTTGTAGATCTGGTATTGAGATCTAAAAAGTGTTTTGGTGTGCTAGAGGCATGATAAGAGGAAAAAGAAAGTATTGAGTTTCTAATATTAGTTTCATTTCTATTATTTTGAAAGGAATAATACAAAGAGTAGTTGGATAGTGAGTTCAATGGTCTTTCCCTTGAAGCTATTTGGATAGTGGGTCCTTCTACCTTTTACAACTCATAATAGGGTTGGCACAAATCCTAACAAGGTTGAAATCTCCTAAAAATGATTTAAAGTCTCCTAACATGGAATAATATGTATTTCATTGGCTCCTAACAAAAGCAATCCTCTTACAAGGAATATTTATGTTAATACATCATTTTGTGGGTACCATCCTCATCAGGTTTCCCCTCTAATCAATGGTTTCCCTTGTTAAAAAATTTGATGTTATTGTGTATGTGTATCTTCTTATGGTTTCTCTTTATCTTGATCACATGATTGAAGTTTAATAAGGTTGATAAAAGTTGTATTGATCTGATAACTGGTTCACCCTCCTTTCTCAATTATCTTGGTAGACTTTACATTCTAACACATGTTTCTAGATTGGAAGGAGTCAAGATACTACTACAATATTGTACATACAAAAAATTTAAAGTATATAAAATGGATGTAAAATCTTCTTTTCTAATTGGAATACTAGAAGAAGAAGCCTACATAGAACAACTTGAAGGATTTTTTGTTGAAAACATTAAGGATTTGGTTTGCAAGTTACACAAAGCATTGCATGGATTAAAATAGGCACTAAGGGAATATGAAAGGTTACATTCGTACTAGATTAAGACTAGATTTGTAAGAATAAGTGATTACAATAATGTTTGTTTGAAAGATGAATATGAGGATAGGACATTAATTTCTAAAATCTTTGTTTATGACATAATATTAAGAGAAAATGAGTTATTGAGTAGATCATTTTCTGGTGAAATGAGGAAATATTTTGAAATGTCTATGATAGGAGAGATCAAATTATTTATTGGATTAGAAGTACAACATATGAAAATAGGTATTTAAATAGATTAATCTAAGTATATCATAGAAATATTGAAAATGTTTGGCATGGAAGATTCAAAACTTATATGCACACCTATGGTCATTGGCTAGTAGTTACCTAAGTAAGATGATTCTAAGAAGGTGAATGAAACATTGTACAAATCTATGATAGGTAAGCTACAACATGGTCTTCATAGTGTATTAGGCATACTCATGTAGTTAGATAGTTGCAAGGTTTCCATCAAATTGAAAGGATTCACATATGATAGTGGTTAAAAGGATATTCAAATATCTAAAAGGAACTAGATATTTTTGTTTATGTTACAATGAAAGATGTGGATAATTTGATCTAAAAGTATACATAGATGTTGATTAGGTGCAGAGGATATTTCTATCTTGGCAACATATTGGTTGCATGTACTAGCAAGAAATATAACTACATTTCACAATCTACAACTGAGCTAGAGTATGTTGTTTCTTCTATTAACAGTTAGCAAGTTATTTGAATCAAGAAAATAATAGAAGGAATACATGAGTAGGTAACTAAACCTATTTTTATTCATTGGCACTAGTGTTATAATCATATCAAATAATCTAGTGATGCATTCAAAGACCAAGTACATAGCCATAAAATATCACTTTATAAGAGAACAAATACATGATAAATCCATTATTTGAAATACATTCCAACTATGGAACAAGTTGTACATATATTTACTAAACCACTACCTAAGGAGAGATTTGAATATCTAAGAAGTAGATTAAGGTTCTTACCCCTCTTTTCTATTAATTAAGAAGAATATGTAGGTTTCATTATTTAATGACACAAAATAGAAGATCATAAATATGAATTGATGTATAGGAGTAGTACTCTACAAAGGGAGAAGCCTAAGTACCTCAAGACAAGGTCAGGTAGAACAAGTATCTTATTAAAAGCAAGTAAATAAAGGCTAGTCACCTTTGGCATTTTTGTCAAAGGGGAGAAGTTATAAGTTTCATAAATAGAAGTAATATCAATTAATAAACTAGGAGAGAAGATATAGTAAAGACATAATTGAACCTAAAAGAATGAAAATGATGGGGCATCCTAACTAACTCTCAAGAGATCTTATAGATCTCCCTAAGACCTATCCTTTGGATTTTATAGGATAATTTCTTTATCCTATTCATAGATCACTTCTAGGATCCATATCCCATTTATAACTCTCCACCAACTTCAAACATCAATCATACCTCAATTTCAATCTATGCACCCAAGGGCTTAACTAGCCACTCTTCCTCCCAAACTAATCTTGGGGATAGGAATGTGTTTCCTCTCTATTAATTTTTTATTTTCAATCCATCTTGATCCATTCTAATGGATCTTTACTTAGATTTCCTATTGAGTTCTTATTTTCCTAGTTTTAGGCCTTGTAGCCTTTTTGCCTGAATTAGGCCTCCTAGAAACTAGGTTTCTTGAATTTATCACTAATTAAATTTAAAAACCCATAAATAAAATATGGATTCCTTATATCATCAAAAAAGACTCAAATATTTCTTGGGTTTTAGGTCCTGACACTATTTGTAAACTGGCTTTCTTAGAAATCCCTATTTGCAAGGGTTTTAGGAATGTGTAGGCTAGATTGCCTTCTATACTTCCATTGGTTTCTTAAAAAAACTCTACTAATAATATAATTGAATAAAAAAAAAAAGGAAAAATCTCTCTACATTCTCCTACCATTTATTGGTTCAATCCAATCCATTTAGCAAGTTTCCATGCTACTATTCTGTGCAAGCTCCTAGCTAGAATGCCTCATAACTTGCCTAGTGCTTAATGGAAAATAGCTTTCCTATAAAAAAATGACTCCAAAATCCATATTTAAACTATATATAGATTATCATACTTTTTCCCAAGAGTCCATAGAAGTTCAATAATGAGAACTCAAGTAGGAGACATATTTACACAATTGGCTCTGAACTAGGTAGTGAATTAATAAGATACAATGAATTAAAAAAATTATGCAAGTAAGAGGAAAAAAATCCTAGAATATCCTAATATCCCTTCCTAGATACTAACTTAATACTAGGGCAGAGTTCAAATGGTCTTGCACACTCACACCAACTTCATCCTCTCAACTTACCCTATCTTCCAAGGAGTCTAACACCTTCCCCAAAGCACAAATCCATCCATACACCTCACTTCACCTGTATCCTCAAAGATCTTAAAATTCCATGCACCCTAATACATCATTTCATACTATTCCACCAAGATTCTTGGCCAACTAATAGGTCTAGGGCTTCTTACTACACCAAACCCAGAAGTTACACTAGGAGGCCTAAAAGGAGCTCAATCTTAGTAGCCCTATTTTACCAAGATTAACTATAAACTGTAAAAAATTTAAAAAAATTATAGAATCTAATGTTACATGAAAAACCATATCTAAATCCCAATGATGGTTTCTAGGTATGAACTCTAAAACCCTTTTCTCTCGAGCCCTAGTTTCTAGGATTTATTGCTTGAAAATGTTGTTTAGCCTTGTAGGCTCACAACCTCATTTCCAAAAGTTGATTTTATTTCTCCACTAATATAAAAATCACTCTTTCCTTCCTTCCACTAAAGTTCTAACCTCCAAGACTCATAAAATGATCACTATGCTATGTTTTTTAGACCATTAGTATGTTAAGACCAAAGATATCAGTACCAACATGTGGCTATTGTGTCTTAGTCTAATAAAGAACACCAAGAACTTCACTATGAATGTCTCCTATGAATCCAAACCTTCCTCATTACCAAATACTAGGAAGTTTCACTTTGTGTATTAAGAGTAATGCAAAATGTACAAACACACCCTTATCATAGTCTAGGGTAAACAACAGATTAAAAAAATCCAAAACTCACTATTGCCTTATTGTATTTGAACCAAATTTTTTTTTTATTCCTTTAATAACAAAGATAAAAATTTATAAAAATAGGCTTAGTCACTTACTATTTTTTCAATTGAAAATGGAAAGGTAATTGCTGACTGTCTACCAATTCCTTCCAAAAAAATTTGTATATTATCATACCAAATCTATACATCTCAAATTAAGTTTTTCTAGGTGGAGGATAAACAATATAAATATCATTTCCTATGACCCTAAAAATTTACCTATTCATGTTTGATCCAAATAGAGCCTTGACTATTGGACTTCTAGATTTTTGAAAGAAAAGTTGCAAAAAAGTTGCATGACAACTTTTATTGCAATTTTTGCAATTTTACAATTTTTACATGATCTTAACACAAAAAATTCACAATGCCTACCAAACAAAATTAAAACATATAAAATGTTTAAGAAACTTGAAAATGATGACTTTTGGTCAACTCCCAATGTTTGACCAATCGTTGACCACCCTTTCACTATGCTTCTAACCTTATTATAATATGAAATCCACTTGCCTATATGCATAATAAGAAAGCCTAAACTATCTTGTGTCATCTTGGACACTTATTAACCTTTAGTATTCTGCTCTTTGGTGTTTGATCACCTCATTAAGGACCTATGGCCCTTGCATCATACTCCACTCATTTGAGAAACTCAAGTCCCTTGAGTTTCCAAGTGCTGAAGAGTTGTGCCATGCTTGATAATGTCTTCCTTAATCATCCATGTTTCTTCCACCTCATGTAGGCCTTTCAATTTCACCAAATATTCCTTATATGTCTTGTTCCTAGAATTTTTTATTGTCTTGGTATCTAAGATGCACTCCAACTTTAATGGTTTGTTCAGTGGGAGATCCTTCATCCTTTCTACCTCAGCATCTGCCTTGCTATTGTTATAAGAATCCATGTTGTTGTCATCCCCTTTGTATAATTTTAGGTTTACAACATTGAAAATGGGTGATATGCTAATCCCTTGTGGTAGTTCTAATTCATAAGCATTGTTTTCATATTTATGTAATTTTTTTTAGGGACCTATGTTTTTCATCTATAGTTTTGTGCTTGGTCCCTCAGGTAACCTATCCTTGTTTAAGAAAGAAATCACTAGGTCACCAACCTTAAGATGAATCTCCTTCTTCTAATCTACCTTGTCCTTGAATTTAGTTACTGATTTCTCCAAATGATCCTTTACTTAATAATATACTATCTTCATCAATTCAACAAGTGTCTCCCTTGTGGCACTTCTAGACTTCATGTCTTGTAAATCTCATAGTTGTGATGGTCATCTTAGATGGAAACCATATACTACTTCAAAAGTTGTTCTACCAGTTGATCTATTAACCAAATCATTATATGTATGTTCAACTTGATTGATTACCTGATCCCAAACAAAACCATGTTGTTTTGTGAGACACCTGAGTAGATTTCCCATGGACCTATTCACTACATCAGTTTGACCCTTAGTCTAAGGATGATAAGCTAATGAATAAGCCAAATGTGTGCCAAGTTTCTTCCACAAAATTCTTTAAAAATTCCCACTAAATTTGGTGTCTTTGTCAGTCACTATTGTCATGGGAAGACCATGAATTTTACTACTCTTAAAAAAAGGTTTGAAATTTGAGATGTATCATGGTTGCTCCTAGAAGGTGTAAAATGAGCCATTTTTGTGAACCTATGAACTACTACAAAGACCATGGCTACTCCTCTAGTAGTTTTAGGTAACCCACGAATAAAGTCCATGCTTATGCTATCCCATGGTTTTGTACATATTGGAAAGGGCTGATATAAACCTGCATTAGATGATGTACCTTTGGCTCTTTGGTAAATTAGATAACTTTCCACATACCTCCTAACTTAATTCTATAATTGTGGCTAATCGTAGAACCTTACAACTTGTTCTAATGTCTTGTTTGCTCCAAAATTTCCTTCAAGAGCCCTATTGTATTTTTCCTTGATGATATTTTCCCTTATTGATGACTTAGGTATACATAACTTGCTGCTCTTAAACAATAAACCATCCTACAAAATGAATTCAACAAATTCACCATGAAAAGTGTTAGCATACTCCAAACAAGTCTTATAGGCCTCTTTGAAATTAGAATCTTCTTTATACAAATCTTTGATCTGCTCCAACCTAACACTTTGTAGTTTGACTTCTTGGGCTACTTGTACCCTCCTACTCAAAGCATTTGCCACTTTATTGTCTATTCCCTTTATATGTTTGATTGAAAATGTAAATTCTTGAATCTTCTCAACCCACTTAATATGTCTATGGTTGAGTTTATCTTGCCTATAAGGAAACTAAGGGCATGGTTATCAGTATACACTATGAATTCCTTAGGCATGAGGTAGTGTTTCCATTTCTTTGATGCTTGAACCATGAAGTATAGTTCAAAGTCATAGATAGAATAATTTTTTTTGCTTCATTCAAATTTTTTGAAAAAAATGTAATGGGATGATTCTCTTAGCTAAGAACTTCTCATATGGCATACTCGCTAGCATCACACTCCACAGTAAACACTTTGTCAAAACTAGGTAACATTAAGGTGGGTAAATCTGCTACTTTCTTCTTCAAAAACTAAAAACTCTTCTTTGCTATTTATGTCCACCTAAACTAACATTTTAACCCTCCTTTTATGGTATTGAGTATAGGAGCTACTATCTCATTGAAACCCCTAATGAATTTCCTATAGAAAGTAGCTAGGCCATGAAAAATTGTCACTTCCCCTATTGCCTTAGGACTTGGCCAATTCATAATAGCTTCTACCTTGGTAGGATCCATTTTTAGACATCCTTTGGAAATCACAAAACCAAGATAAACTAATTAGATTTAAAGAACTCACATTTTTCCAAATTGATAAGTAGCTTCTCCTCATGCAACTTTTTCATCACCATTTCAAGATTTTCCAAGTGCTCTTCTGTATTCCTACTAAATATCAAAATATCATCTAAATATACTATAACAAATTTGCCAATGAATTGTACCAAAATTTCATTCATTAATCTCATGAATGTTCAAGGTGCATTGCTCAAGAAAAATGGCATCACTAGCCACTCATATATTCCCTCATTAGTCTTAAAGGATATTTTCCACCCATCTCCTTGTATGATCCTAATTTGGTGATATTCCAATTTCAATTCCAATTTAGAATAAACACATGATTCTCCTAGATAATCCATTAGAACTTCAATTTTAGGAATGGGAAACCTATACCTGATTGTGATCTTGTTAATTTCCCTTGAATCAACACAAAACATCCATTTTCCATCTTTCTTGGGTGCTAGAATTGATGGACATGTAAATGGACTCAAAATTTTCCTCACCAACCCTTTATTCAACAAATCAACAACTTGTCTACTTACCTTTGCATTTTGCTATGGTGTAATCTTGTAGGCTGGCTTGTTGGGAAAGGTTACACTAGATGCTAAGTCAATATGATGATTTATGCTTCTGACCAGTGGTAAAGATTTTGGTTTCTCCTCTACAACTATGGAAGGGTATTGTTTTAATAATTCTGCCACCTCTACAAGTATTGGTTCTTGACTTTTGACTTCCTCTTTTAGCTTAGAAAAAAGCATATCCTTGAAAATCATCTTCTATAGTAAATTGTAGAAAATATTTATCTCTGATTAGCTTAACTACACTATCATCCTAGTCTCTCACTATATGATCAGGTAAAGGTTCTATCTTAAATTGTCTTCCATTCTTCTCTATTAGATATGTGTTTTTCTCACCATTATGTTGTGCCTTTACATCAAATTTCCATGGTCTTCCTAGGATTAAATGATAGAAATCCATAGGAATGATCTCACATAGTACCTTATCTTTGTACTCTCCAAGTTCAAACTCTACCCATTCTTGTTCTTCAACTGTAAAAATATAGTTCTTGTTCAACCATGAGATTATATGGGGAGCCACATTATGTAACTTCTTAAGTTTACATTTTACATACATCTCTAAGGACACAACATTCTCTATTGATCTAGATTCAACAATTATCTTGCATAACTTGCCATATGCCTTACCTTGAGTTTTGAACAACAATTTTCTTTCTGGTGGCTCTCTTTTTAGAGGTGTTTTCAGCATAGTCCTCCTCAACATCATTTTTTTTTAATCAAATATTTTTGCTTCACTCCCAACTTGCATGGAACTACTGTTGCAACAAGTTTCATCAGCCCTTACTAATTGATTTCATCTCTATTCTAATTAGAGGAATTTGTGTTATTGGGTGGGCATTGAGCCATTGTGTGCCCTAGCTACACACATGTGTAACATTTGATGGTTCCATGACCCCTACCTTGTCCACCTTCAAAACCCGTATCACTATAAAATGGCATCCTCTGCCCTCTGAATCCTTGGTTTCCTCTTTGTGAACTTTCACCTTTGCTACTACTTTCACCACTTTCCTAATTGTCTTCTAGTCTCCTTTGGAAATTTCCTCTTCCCCTTTGCTAATTAGTTCTTCCTCCCCAACCTTTGCTAGAAGTCTCTTGTCTCCTCTTTATCTTCCTTCCACCTTTACTATAACTAAAAATATTTTTCTATTATGTTGGGGCATAGGATAGAAACTTCCTCTTGTATTTTATACCTCAAACTAGTTAGATATCTAGCCACCTTCACACTATCCAACTCCACCATCCTTGACCTATTATAGAGCCTATGAAACTCTTTTGTATATGTACTTACAGTCCACTCTTTTTTCCTTAGGTTTTTCTTTCTCATGTGCAATTGGACTTCATATTCTTCTAGGATATAGGTCTATTTGATCATTTTAGACAATACCTTCCAAGAGGTAATTCTGTTCTTGATTTCTTTGACTCTCTCCTCCTAAATAAAATTCCACTAGGTAAGTTCTACTCCTTTTATCCTTGATTGAGCTAGCCTCACCTTCTTCCCTTCTGATATTCCATGACATGTAAAGTGACTCTCAAGAGCCTCCATCCAATCCATAATAGCATCAGGGTTCATCTTCTCTCCAAAAATGGGAGTATCAATTAAGTTATTCCAAAAAGTCTCTAGAACCTTTATAAATGTTTCTTGGTTTAGAGCCATGTGGTTACACTCATCATCAACATATTTTTTTTTTTCTTCATCCATCTCTTCTTCACATTTATTGAGGTCTTCCTCAATCTTCTCAGTAGTCATCTTCACAACTATTATATTAATTTCTAGCTACAATAATCTATCCTTCAAATTTTGATTCTCATCTTTCTACTCTTGAAGTTCCTTGGTCAATTCCACATTTTTCACCATTTTTTTTGATCCCTAATGTAGAATATGATTGGGTGCAAACATTCAAACTACAAACTCTAAGTTGAGCTTTGATAGCACTTATGATTCAAGTAAGAGGCAAAAAATCCTAGGATATCCTAATATCCCTTCCTAGATACCAACTCAAGACTAGGGTAGAGGTCAAATGGTCTTACATACTCACACCAACTTCATCCTCTCAACTCACCCTATCTTGCAAGTAGTCTAACATCTTCCCCAAAGTAAAAATCCACCCATACACCTCACTTCACTTGCATACTCTAGGATCTTAAACATACACGCACCATAGTACATCATTTCCTATTAACCCACCAAGATTCTTGGCCAACTGATAGTTCTAGGGCTTCTTACTACACCAAACTCACAAAGTTACACCTGGAGGCCTAAAAGGGGCTCAATCTTAGTTGCCCTATTTTACCAAAATTAACTCTAAACTCAAAAAAATTATTAAAAACCTTCCTAATTTCTTTTTAGAATCTAATGTTACATGAAAATCATATCTAAATCCCAAAGACAGTTTCTAAGTATTAACTTTAAAGCCCTTTTCTCCCGAGCCCTAGTTTCTAGGATTAATTGCTTGAAAATATCATCTAGCCTTGTAGGCTCACAATCTTGATTCCAAAAGTGAATTTTATTTCTCCACTAACATAAAAATCACCCTTACCTACCTTATATTGAATCTCCAACTTCCAATTCTCATGAAATGATCATTGTGCTATGCTTTAAGACCTCCAACTTGTTAAGTCTAGAGATAGCAGTCCAACCATATGGCTATTGTGTCTTAGTCTAATAAATAACACTAAGAAATTCACCATGAATGTCTCTTAAAAATAAAAACCTTCCTCCTTACCAAATACCAAGAAGTTTCACCATGTGTATTAAGAGTAATGCAAAATATACATTCAAACCCTTATCACAGTCTAGGATAAACAATAGATAAAGAGAAATCCAAAACTAACTATTCCCTTATCATATTCAAACCAAAAAACTAATTTAATTTCTTTATGAGAAAAGATAAAACTATCTAATAATAGATTTATTCACTTACTATTATCTACAATCGAATATGGAAAGATAATTCCTAATTGTCTACCAATTCCTTCCAAAAAAACTGTATATTGTCATACCAAATTCGTACATCTCACATTAACCCCTTCTAGGTGGAAGATAAATAATATGAATATTCTTTCCTATGACCTTGCAACTTCACCTATTCATGTTTGATCCAAATAGAGCTTTGACTATTGAACTTCCAAATTTTTGCAAGAAAATTTGCAAAAAGTTGCATGACAACTTTTATTGCAATTTTTTCACTTTTACAATTTTTACATGATCTTAACACAAAAACTTCACAATGCTTACCAAAAAACATTAAAACATGTAAAATGTTTAAGAAAATTGAAAATGATGATTTTTGGTCAACTCCCAATGTTTGACTGATCATTGACCACACTTTGACTATGCTTCTAACTTTATTATATTATGAAATCCACTTGCTTATATGTATAATAAGAAAGCCTAAAATATCTTGTGTCATCTTGGACACATAATGACCTTCAGTAGACTTCTCCTTGGTGTTTAACCACCTCATTCAAGACCTAGGGCCTCTACACCATAAAAAAACCAAACCAATGCTACAAAAGGTAAGAACACAACATATACTAAAGTCTCAATTCTTTACCTCAGTCCCTTCAATCCATATATGACTAGATGAAGGCTCTATTACGTAATTATAGTCCTTTCTTTCTCCTTCCAATCCCCAATACATACAATATATTCACAACCTATCAAATTAGGGTTAGATTGGTCTTATATATCCTATTCCTACATGTTTGGACTCTTAGGTTAGGATTTGTGCACCATTAAAGCCCTTTCCTAGGTTTTAGAAAATGTTGTCATGATAACTTTGCAAAGTAGCAAAGTTGTCATGAGCAACTTTTACATCTTTTGCAATTTTGTTAAACCACTAACCTCAATGGTTCAGCCTGACTTCAAACCATTACATATGATCTTAAATAAACTAAAAATAGAAAAATCTCAAAAGACACTCCATTTTGGGATCTTGGTCAAAGTTTGACCCTTTGTTGACTTTCTACGACTTAAAAACCTGGATCCTAAATGACCACTCAAAACACTTAACTTAATGCAACCCTATAACTATCCATGAACACAATCAACTTGAGACTTCATAACTTAGTCCTTATTAACTAGTGGTTGGGTAAATGAATCCATAATCCAAAATGTTTTAAAGATCTTCAAAAGACCTTAAGGTGCTCTTGCACCAAAGAATGAGTATAGACATAACTATCAAGAAGACATGTGAAAGAAGAAACCAAAAAGATAAATAATTTAGAGTCTAATGAGCACTCAAAGGGGGATTATTGGCCTAGGAATATTAGCACAAGTAAAATTTTATTGATCAATGGATGAAAAGAAATGTATGTTGGTGATGCTTACGTAGAATGTAGAGGAAAAGTGTTTCTACTTTGATCCATAGTATCAAATAGGTGCTATCATCAATGACAAAAGGAGAGATTATTGGAATAACTAACTTATGATGCTAATTGTAGGATAGATTTTGTTGGAATTATGTTGGTGATGATTTGGTATAGACTAGAACATGATTTGATAATATGATAAACAATTATATAGGGTTGTCATTTATATCAAACTATTTGGCATGTTGTTTTAACTTATTACCACCTATTCATGTGAAGAAAGATTAATCTATATAAAGAATTAAGTGTTTCTATTATATGTAGAGATGTTAAGTGACAAATAGAGATTCTAATTCTATGATAGCACCCACATATGTAAATGTTTGAGTAAGTTATGGAGACAAGAATAAAACTAGATAATAATGAATATAGTCAATGATGAACAATTGAACGATTTGTCAAAGCTATAAAGATATCAATCTATAATGAGTATAGGTAAAGGTGATTTGATCAGTTGAAAGCAATGCACACAAGAAAAGTTAAATAGGTAAACTACATAGTGGATAGGTAAAAGAAAAGTCTTATCAGTAAATTGAATGTTATCCGTAAACTGGAATCTAAATAGGTAAACTAAAAAAATATGTCAAAGGATAAAGTGAAATCTTATTAGTATAAATAAATGATAGGTAAATAGGAAAATAGTGAGGAATTATAAAAAGTAATGAAATTTAATCAGAGGATGAAGAATAATTAGTAAAGAATTATGGTGTGATTACAAAGATTGAATTAAATTTAAAGAGTGTGATTTGTATTGGATAAATATAAGGATAAGGAATGATTTAAGTAAAGAGGCAATAATACAAAGATTGAGGTAATACGATTGAGGACAATTCTTTAGTAAGTTTCTCTAAGGTCAAAATAGCTTATGGAAAAGACTGAATGAAAGGATGACATGGTTAGAGAGATCAAAATATGAATGGTTAGATTTGTTATTACTAATATGGATCACTACATTTAGGTTTATATTTTTGTGATGAAAGAAATTACACTTAAGAAAGGAAGAAGAAGAAGTATTTTTATTGTGGTTGAATATTGTGGTGAAGAAAGGAAGGTTGATGAAGGTTTCATTAGTGATATTTAATAGTTTAATTAATTATTAACTTTTTACCTCTTAGGGTTTCCCTTTTACCTTTTGATCTCCTTTTATAAGGATTGATCCATTGTATAATTTATTATTATTTTAGTTTAATAATATATATTCAATGTTTTTAGAGCATAGACTCTTGCCTTTTTTCCTCTCTACTTCTTTTTGATAGGTTCTTAGATGCAGGTGTTGTTTGGGTTTTGTGAAGTTGTATTTCTCAACTTCTTCACTGATCATAAGAGAAGAAACATAATTGAATACAATCATAGAAGAGGTTCAAGTATGGTATTTTGATGTGTTAAGTATATTTAGTGGATCTTCTCTAGTAGAGATAGTACAAAATATAGATCATTCTTTATTGTTAGCATTTAATTATTATAGTAGAAAAATCCCTTAATCAAGTTGCCCTAATAGGTCTTTGTAAAATTGTCTGACTAGGTGAGATTATCAAAAGAGTGTTTAAAATACTCTATGAGGGTTTCTTCTAATAGGATATAAGTCTTTAATAAGTCTCAAGGGAAATCCCTTATTTGGCTAACACCTAATAGTGTTATTATAACCTTTTACTAATATGGTGTATTATAGAAGAGCACAAAATTTGTGAGAATCATTGTCACATTGTGTTTTTCACCCTATCAAGGTTTCCATGAGATATATTTTGTGTTATATTTGTGTGAAGGTTTTTATATGTTACATGTTACATTAATTTTACATTACCTATGATTTTGATAATAGGTTAAAGAAGTTTGAAGATTAATTTGTTTGGTAAAATTTGTTGCACCTGTACTTTTAATTGGGTTGCTAATTAATAATTCATCCCCCTAGCAATCAATAATGTACCTAAATGTAGTTCCCTTAATTTCTTGTTGTTAGCATGAATTCTAATGATACTACTTTTGGGGAGTATCCTAAGCATTGGAGAGTATTGACATGTTGCATTAATGACCGTGTTTGTCATTGATGTCAACATAGCATGGAATCTGTAAAGAATGTTTGAGTAGTAGACATAGATCTTGATGGTATAGACAATGGTTTAGCAATATATAGTCATGTACATGTTCTACACATTATCTTGATGATGTGGTTGAGTGCATAGAGTCTAAGTTAAAGATATACATAAGTTGTACCTAATTTAGAGAGATTAGTTTAGAGATAGAGTATTGGAAAAATAGTTCCTAATATTTGTTCACTATCTTTAATTTGAGACATAATGAGAAGATGCATAGTTAGGAAATTGTAGAGGACAATCAGTTGGTGATGTCAGTGAGTGCGCAAGCCCTATTATCACATGTGTGAAGTTTTGTATAGACTATGAGTCGACAGTGCTATTGTAACTATAATTAATTAATTATCTTATTATAATTAGTTGGGAAAGCCTTATGGCTAACTCAAGGGATTATTGTGAGGATATGGTATAAAGGAAAGATGTTTTCCTTGTTTGTAGAGTGAGTGTTGTGATCATTCTATGAAGTGTGAAGTGTGAAAGGAGCAGAGTGCCTACTAAATGCATGTAAGCAATCTAAGGGATTATTGGATGCAAGGTTTTTGATCTGGTTACAACATTAGAAGGATCAAAAGTCTAGTGGACACAATAGAGAAAGAGGAAGAAATGATATAGTACAATTCTATTATTCTACAAGGAATAATAAAGAGATCATTTGGACATTGGGTTCATTCGTCTTGCCCTTGAAGCTATTTGGGTAGTGGGTCCAACTATCTTCCACAACTCCTAACATGGACTCATATGTACTAAATATATTCATAGACTCCTAATAGGGTCCATCCTCTAAAAAAGAATATTTATATTCGTACATCTATTAGAAAGGCAATAGTTGTCGTTGAACAAAAAGATTGACTTGTTAATGCTCGTTACAACCAATAGGCTTATTGAACCACAGGAGGCAGCTAAGTCATGTCATGAACCCTATGAGGGATGCTAGCCCACTACTAAAAATCCCCTCTCCCAGCATCACTCACTGTGGCATGTAGGATTTGAACTTATGGCCAAGCATTGATACCAATTGTTAGAAAGGCCAGATTTGCCATTGCACCAAAAAATTGACCTATTAATACTTGATACAACCAATAGTCTTATAGAACCAAATGAGGTGTTTAAGACATGTCACAAACCTTATGAGGGATGCTAAATCACTGCCAAAAACATCATCTTGTGGGTACCATCCCCACCAGAGTTTTCTCTCTGATCAAGGGTTTTTCTAGTCAACATATCTGGTGTTATTGTATATGAGTACCTTATAGTGGTTTTGGTTTATATGAATCATATGGTTAAGTTTGTTTAAGGTTGATAATTGTGATATTAGTTGGATAACTAATTCATTCCCCCCTCTGAGTTATATCGGTGGACTATATATTTTAACAATTGGTATTAGAGTATTAGGTCCTTGAAGAATAAGCTTAACAACTTTGGGAGATTAATGATGAATCTTTTCAGAAAGGATAGTCCTATATTTGATGGGCCCAACTATGAAAATTGGAAGGAGAAGATGAAGACTCATCTATTGTGCATGGGTCTGGGATATTGGATCTTAACAAAGAGTAAGAAGATAATCATTGAAGAAGAAAAGCTAGAAGGATGTAGTGAAGATGAATGAGATATATTCATGTGTAACATGAGAGCATTAGAAGCTCTATTATCAACTCTTCCAGAGAATGAATATAGTTAGGTAAAGTCACTTGAGACATCTTATGAAACTTGGAAAGCATTAGAATCTACTTTTGAAGGTGATAAACATGTAAAGAGAATGAGATTACATAATTGGATATGTTTATTTTAAGATGCTAAGATGATGAAAGAGGAATCTGTAAGAAGTTATATTGGTAGAATATCGTAAATTTTTGCAAGAATTCAATCTCATGGTAGAACCAATGAAGAAGATGAATTAATAGGGAAGATATTGAAAAGTTTGACACCACCATTCAAACAAGTAGTTCAGATGATTCAAATAGTAATGTCTTGCACTAAGGATTTCATAAAGGAAACACTACTTGGAAGATTAGAATATACAAGAGTAGATCTGAGACAATCTGGAGATCTAGCTAGAGTTGAAATAGGTTTTAGTGTCCTAAACATTTGACCTAATTTGACAAGGAGTGCAAGCACATGTAGAGATTTTTCTTGCAGCAACAGATCTGATGAAGACAAGAAGATTGAGGAAGGAATATCCCTTCTTATGAGAAGAGAAAAAGATGGTAAGAAAATATTTATATGTTGGACTTGTGATGGATTTCATTATTATGCATCTAATTGTTCTAAAAGAGAGAAATGGTATAAGGGAATGTTTTTGATTAGGAAAATAGGTTTTACAAAGATCCTAAAACCCAAAGTTTTACAGCATAAAACAACTTAAAGCAGAAAAGATAGAAGAAAAAAAAGCTGCCTCAAAAGGCCAGAAACAAAAAGGCCCAAAGCCTGAAAAACAAAGGCCAGGAACAGAGTCTGGTGGGCTGACTAGTGTCCCTTCTTTTCCATTGCCTATAGGGTTTCTGCAATGTCACTTTCCTTTTGGTTGGCCTCTTCCTCCTGGATCATGGGGAGGAAATGCATCTGGTCCCCCTGACTTTCCTGGATTCCAATATCTTTCTAAGGATCTTCTTGGCTGGTTCCATGCTTTGTACTCTGCTCCACATTCCCCACAAGACTGGCATTGGTCAGATAGTCCCCCAAATTAACAATGTTTTCATTCAAGGTATGGAGGGTTTCCACAATATGTTTATTCACAACCTGGTGGACGGAATCCAGCCTTTGGACCTTCTGCTCGAGCCAAGTGATTCTGTCCTCCTAATTGTCTCTGGGGTCCTAGCTTCTATCTTTTTCCTGGCTTCCCACCTGGTCTTTACTTCCTCTGGCCTCATGATCCTTGACATCCCCCCTATTGTTGGTCTGGTTGGACCTGTCTTTCAGAGTCTCAATTTCCTCAAAAAGCCACTTAATGGAGCAAAAATTGTTAATTAGGCTATTCTTTGCATTGTTGAGAAAGTTGAAACTCGTTTCATGAACATTGTCAGAGAGAACCAGAAGAGTTGGGTCAAGGAGCTCGTCATAGTGGGTGCTACTGTCAAGATCCCCCAACACCTAGACTTTAGCAAGTTCTCTAACAATGCCCATATTGACACTATCCATATTGAAATTCCTCAAGGCTCTTCTCTTATTTTTCCTAATGGCCTCCCCCCCCTTTTCAACCATGATTTCTATCATCTCTTCTGGGGGCGAAATGGGGACCTCCAGGGGGGAGGTGGGCACAGTAGGGCTGGGGGGAAAATTAGCATTGTCACTGAAATGATCATGGGTTGGGGTCTGGTCCAATTTTCTTTTCTTGGGGTTATCCTGGGTTACCAAGGGGTTCACCTCCTTCTTGTCATTATCTTTCTCCTTGTTATCTTCCAACTCACTTTCCTTCTCTTCCACCAAATCCACCTCCTTTGACTTTGTATCCAAATCATCACTAGACTCCTTAGGATGAGGGGTGGGGGGGTTAGGGAGAGGGCACCTGGGGTTCTTCCTGCTAGGGAAGCAAGAAGAGGATTTGGTTTTTGGGGTTTCAGACTTGACAGATTTTACAACGCGCACTTCTCCTGAGTCTAAGCTGGCAGTGTCCTCCGAGGAGCCACCCAAAACTCCAATGGACTTGACTCTAGTCTGGGTTTTCAGAAACTCAAAAATGAGGAGCAGAAGACCTTCGTGAAGGGCAGGGTTCTTGATAGGACATTTCTTGTAACTCTCTATATTCTTAGTCATAGAAGTATAAATATAGAAAGGAAAGGAGATTTTCACTTTATGTCTAAAATGATTATGCAGAACAAAATGATGGGTCCTGATTCTATCAAACCTGGGCTCCAAAGTGACATACTCTATGATGATCCTCAGAACAAGCCCCCTGAACTTCTTGATGGACTCAATGTCATAGTAGGTGTCAATCTTTACCAATTTTATTTTCTCCTTTTTGTTCTTGACGAAAGAATTGACAACATTGGTGGACATCTTCTTATCCCTGAAGAAGCTCATGCCTTCTTGGGATAAGCCTGTCACCTCCGCGATGAGACCCACTGTGATTTGGGAAACTTTTAAGCGATGAGACCCACGATATAAGGGAATGTTTAAGCCTAGAAGAGATAGAGATAGAAACTTTTTGTATGCAAATGAAGATGAAGAATTTGATGAGAAAGGTTAAAGTGAAAGTGATAATGAATTGGGATTTGTGGCTATCAAGGAAGACAATCTTGATATAGAAATTAGAGAATAAAGACCTCTAATTTCTTAAGTGGAAAAGAAATCTGATTGGACTGTTCACTAATGTTGTGTGTAAAGAATGCATTTTGGCTAAGAAGAAGAAAGTATAATTTCCTAGGAAGAAGTTCACTACCATAGAGAAGCTAGAGATCATTCACACAGATCTGAGTGGTCCCTCAAGATCTAGAGGATTCTATGGTGAAAGGTATTTTGTGATTTTTGTTGATGATTTCACTATAATAACATGGGTAGCATTTCTTAAAGAGAAATCTAAAGTTTTTGAGAAGTTTAAGATCTTTAAGAATAGAGTTGAGAATGAATTTTCTGTTAAGATAAAGTTTTTGAGATTAGATAGAGGAGGATAATTCACCTCTAGAGAGTTTAAAATATTTTGTGAAGAGAATGGAATCAAAAGGTAGCTATCTTTACTAAGAACACATGAGCAGAATGGGATTTTTGAAAGAAGGAATAAGTTAGTAGCAAGAGCAACACAAGTGATGTTATTTGAGAATAATGTTTCTAAGACATTTTGGAGAGAAGTACTCAATACAATAGTATACACTTTGAACATAGTATAGATTAGAAAAGGTATGAAAAACATACCTTATGAACTATGGTTTGGTCATTCACCACTTGTTAAGTATTTTAAAATATTTGGAAGAAAATTTTACCTTAAGAGAGATGATGATATTGGTAAGTTTGATCCAAGAAGTGATGAAGGTATGTTTCTTGGTTTTTCATTTTAAAAAAAGGAATACACATGTTTTAACAATAGAACTAAGACATGATGCATAACTTAGCCTTGACATTAGGAAATGAACATTGTGAGCGTTGGAAAGGGAGGGAAGAACAATTTTCAAAATTCAAACTCTGAGTAGGGCAAGATTTCTTTGGAATGTTGGAACTAGTCCCCTGGCCTGGGGCACGACTCACAGAAAGAGGATGGTCAAGGATCTTTAGGCACATGAGACCAAGTGGAGAAAGATGATGGGGACCTAGATCCTCCACCCAAGGTGTTGTACAAGATTCCAGTGTTTCCCAAGGAAGGTCTTCTAGGCCCCACTAAATGGTTGTCACTTTTTGGGGTCAAGCCTATAAGTAAGTCCTCTTTTCCACTAGTTAAGATTCTCCCCGAGGTGGAGAAAGGTTCTTGTGCCATTGCCATTCTAGATGAGCTTGTGGATCATGGCATTATGTCAATGGCTTTAACCTTGGTTTATAAATTCTTAGGGCCAAGGGCGAATATATATATTGTGAGATCCTTTATAAAGAAGAAATGGGCCCTAAAAGGTTAAATCTTTGTCACAACAATGGCTAAGGGCTTTCTATATTTCAATTTTTCTTGTATGGAAGACCTCACAAACATACTATGTGAGGGGCCATGGGCTGTAGGTCATTCCACTTTGGTTCTTCATAAATGGTCATCTAAGATGAATATGAATGATTCTTTGCAAGCCCCAATCTAGGAAAGGCTCCTAGAGGCCCCCTTAAAATTTTGGAATGAAGATGTTTTTGTGGCATAGTTGGCTCCTTTAGGGATCTTCTTTCAATAGACTTGATCATAGCCTCAAAAAGACATCTTACCTATGCCTGCATCTACGTAGGGGTAAGGGAAGATGTGGATATGCTAGAAAGAGTGATGTTCCATTCAAAGTTGGGAGTGCATGTTCAAAAGTTGGTTTATGAGTCTGTTCCTTTTGCATGTTTCCTCTATTTTAAATCTAAGCATAAGGAAAACTAATGTCCTAGAGCTAAGGTAGAAAGTAAAAAAAGTAAGATTTTGAGTACCTCAGCTAAGGGTAAGAAAATGGTTTGGAAATAGAAATTGACCAATACATTAGAGAACCAGGATGGGATTGAGGAAAATAACAATGTCCTAGACTAGGAAGGAGATCAGAGCAATATAGGAGGAAAAGGAACAAAGGAGTCAAAAAATAAAGTTCACAATGTTAAGGGAGATCAGGTCATTGAAGGAGGAAAAGAATCAAAGGGGTCAGATAATAAGGATCATGATGTAGAATCCCTAGACATAGAAATGGAAAGCAAGGATTCACTGACTGAGAAAGAGTAGGAGGTTGGTACTCTAGAGGAACCCTGAATGGAGATCAAGTCAGTAGAAGAATCTTTGGCCCCTAACAGAGAACTAGGTGGAGCCCCAAAGGACTTTTTTTATAATCAAAGCAAAGGAAACAAAGGAGAAGAGGTAAGCTAGGTAGGGTAGGAGATAGCTACTGAGGCTTAGGATACTTTGGATCTCCCATTGGCTTCTCTAGAGAAGCCATTAGCTTCCAATGCCCTGAGGAAGAAGTTTTTAGATTTAGTTAATAACTCTTCCCTAGAAGAGATATCCAAATTGGAGAAATGGATAAATAGCTACTCTCAACACAATAAAGACAAGGGGAGTATGGTTAAAAAGAAGAAAAATCAAAATTGAGATCATCTTCCACTATCTCTAGTGGCGACTAGAAGCAAGATCAAAGTAGATGTTGGGTTAAAACCTAAGTCTTGAGGAAGAAGAAGTTTGAGTAAGGTAATTCAAGATGAGGCCGGAAATAACTTGGCAAATGGGAGCCAAAGAACCATCATGGAATGTTCTACAAAAAATAAATGAAGAACATATATTGGAATATAAGGGGCCTAAATGGTGCCTATAAATAAGAGGTAGTTTGGAATATGATCAGAGATCAAAGACCTAATTTTTTACTGATTCAAGAAAAAAAATGAGAAAAGAAACGATAGGAAAATTATCTTTCAGTAGGAATATGAATAGTGAAACCATAGATTTGGAAGTAGTTGCAGGGGGAGTTTTGACACTCTTTAATAAAAAGGTTTTCCAAATCTCCACTATTCTTAATGAAGGTAATTCACTTCTTTGTAAGGTTTCCCATGTTCATAGTGGTGATTCTTGGTTTATTTTAAATGTGTATGCTCCAAATACTAAAAGGGAAAGAAAGGTTTTTTTGGCCAAGATTCTTGATGCAATTCAGAATAGTAATATAAATAAAGGTGTTATTATGGGGGATTTCAACATGCCTCTTTTAGATGAAGAAAAATTAGGTGGATTAGCCCCAGATTAGGAATGAAAATTAGACCTCTCTAATTTCATTAATAGTATAGATTTTTTGGATGTTGATCTTTTGGGGGATGATTCAATTGGTCAAATAGGAGAACTAGTGAGGATTGCATCCAAGTTCATTTGGACAAAGCCATCATTTCTCTAGAATGGATGTAAATGCATATGTGCAAACATTCTCTTCTTCCTAGAGTTGCTTCAGACCACTCACCCATCTCACTTTCATTTAGTCCTTTGATGGTCAAATGGAATTTCCCTTCCCATTTTGAGAAGATGTGGACTTCCCACCCAAATTTGGAAGCTAGGATTTCCTCTTGGTGGAATATAGAGGTGGAAGATACAACAATGTTTAGGATAGCTCAAAAATTGAAAAATGTTAAAAGAAAAATAAAAGTTTGGAATAAGATAGATTTTGGGCATATCTTTTAGGAGAAGGATGAGAAGACATATCAGCTTCGAAAAGTCTAAGAAATGATATAGCAAGAAGGATACAATGATCATATGAGGATTGAATAAAGTACTATCCTATTTGACCTCTACAATATCATTACCAGGGAAGAGTTCTTTTGGAGGCAAAGATGTAGAGTCGATTGGCTCAAAGAGGGGATCTGAATACCTAGTTTTTCCATATTTCCACCTTAAACACCATGCTTACAATAGGATTCTGAGTATTAAGAGGGGGCAAGCCTCTTTGACAAAGGAGAATGAGATCATGGATGAAGCAGTGCATTTCTTATCTTCCCTCCTTTCCAAGGACTCTTCACTTTCACTAAAAGACCAATAGGATGTTTTGACTTCAATTCCCACTCTGCTACGAGATCATCATAATTCTATACTAAAGGAAATTCCCTCCTCACATGAAATTTACCAAGCTCTACTATCTCTCCTTGCTAACAAAGATCTAGGGCCAGATGGATTTTTGACTTTCTTCTTCCAAAAATATTGGGAGGTAGTCAAAGGGGATGTGGTGAAAGTAGTGCAGGAACTTTTTGGGGCCTAAAACCTTTTGAATGAACTCAATGCTACATTTTTGGTGTTAATCCCAAAAAATTTGGGGGCAGATACAATGGATAAGTTCAGGCCCTTAAGCCTATGAAATTCTTTCTATAAAATCATTTCAAAAGTTTTGACTACTAGGATTCTCATTGTTCTCGATTTGATTATTTCTCCACAACAAACTGGCTTTGTCATAGGGAGATAGATCCTAGAGTCTATTATGATGGTTCATTAGGTTATTCACTCTTTGGAAGCTGGGAAAAGGGAAGGATTCCTACTCAAGTTGAACCTTTCCAAAGCTTATGATAGGGTGGACTAGGATTTCTTGAAAGTTGTTCTCTAGGTTTTTGGTTTTGATGCCCAAGTTTGTAAACTAATTCTTCAGCTTGTCTCTTCTCCCTTTTAGGCTATTTTAATCAATGGAGCTCCCTCAAAATTATTTTTCCTCTTGAGATTGCTTAGACAGTGTGATCCCTTATACCCTATTCTATTCATTATTATGGCAGAGTGTATTGGGAGGTTAATCTTGAGGAAAAGATATGATCAGAGCCTACATGGTATAAAGCCATCTTTCAGACATATTACCTTCACCCATCAACAATTTGTGGATGACACAATTCTGGGTGGGGAAGCCACAGTTCAAGAGGCTAAGGTGCCAAATTTTTTGTTGGGTACTTACACTAGGGGTTTAGGAGAAGTTATAAATATGGAAAAAAGCTTGATCTTTTTTGTAAATATCCAAATTGAGTGATAAAGAAAAATTGCACACATACTAGGATGTGGTGTGGGGTCTCTTCTAGCTACTTATGTTGGAATGCCTTTGGAGTCAAAGTAGCTAAATTACTTCTAGAATGGAATTATTGATAGATTTAACAAGATATTGGCTAGTTGGAAAGGAGCTACCCTTAGTCGAGCAAGTAAATATACTTTGGTGAAATCAACTCTTCAAAACCTCCCAATTTATGCCCTAGCCTTTTTGGGATCTTTGTTAAACATGGTAATATAATGGGAAAAATCTAGAGGGACTTTTTGTGGATAGGGGTTGAAGAAAAAAATAGATATAATCTAGTGGCATGAGACAATGTTTGCTTGCCTAAATGCTATGGTGGCCTAGGCATTAGAAAAATTAGACATCTCAATAATGCTTTGCTAGCAAAGCAGATATGGCACATTTTTTGAAGTCTTGGAGAATGGTAGGATATCATGGTGGAAAAGTATTTGAGAAGGCAATCCCTTTGCTATATATTTAGTGAAGTTGATCTTCCCCATGGATCCTTTATCTAGAATGGGATCCTTAAGGCAAAAAATTTGGCTAAGTCAAAGGCAAAGTGGAAAGTAGGCAATGGGGGAAAGTATCTTATTCTGGCAGGACAAATGGTTAAGCCTGGGGCCCCTCATAGATCATCCTAACTATGAGAGATGGGCTGATATATGTGTAAGAAGATTTGGTCTAAAAGTTAGTGACTACAGAGCCGATCACGAATTTAAAGACCTATCACTAGTATCCTAGGATCTTAAACCTTTGATGACTATTTTGAATGCCATGATACTTAATAATAAGAGGGATGAAATCATACAGGGAAACAATCCCAATGTGTTATACACAATTTCTTCAGGCTATTTCTTACTATGGAAAATGATGGAGAAACCTATCTATTCAAAGGCTTGGATGACTGGCCTCATTCTAAAGATCAATATATTCTTCTAGTTAATTCTCCAAGAAAAAATTCTTACCATGGATAATCTAACTAAAAGTGGTCAGATTATTCCAAATAGGTACAGTCATTGAAAGAATGATTTGGAGTCAACCAACCATGTTTTTATTCATTGTCCCAATTCCTTTGAGGTATGGGATCTTATGACCAAGGACTATGGACTTAGTTGGTTTAAACTGGCCAACATTTAGGATTTCTTTGGACAATGGACTAGTATGTACAAAGGAATGAATAAATAGATGATAAGTTCCTGGTCTCTTCCACATTTTTGTTGGGGAATATGGAAAGAGAGGAATAATCATATTTTTAGAGATAAGGAAGCCTCTACTTTTGTTATTGTAGATCAAATTGTCACTACAACGAAGGAGAATTTTTCCATTAGAAAGGGGGGAGTCATTGAAGGAGGAAACAACATAGTAAAGAAAAATGATAGTGAGAGGAAAAGATAGGAAGCTAAGTGGCTTCTCCCCCTTTAAGAATGGCATAAAGCCAATTTCAATAGAGTGGCCAAAGGGAATCTTGGCACCACTAGCTATGGAGCAATTATAAGAAATGGTCATGGTAAGGGAGTTGCAACTTTTTCTTATCCCTTAGGGATTCATATGAATCACTTTGCAGAGGCCAATGCAGCCTATCATATTGTTAAACTAGCTTTGGCTATTGGAATTGAGAACCTTTGGTTTCAGGGAGACTCATTAAATATAATAAATTGTTTAAAAGGCTACACTAAGCCCTCCTGGACCATTGCAAACATGGTGGAGGAGATTTGATCAGACTTGGGTAAATTCAAAAGGGTCCATGTCAGCCATGTGTATAGCGAGGCCAACTCAGCCACAGACTGGTTTGTGAATGAGGTGGTAGTAAAAAACATGATGCAGACATGGCACAATAGTGAAATCTTCCCGGTGGCTATGAAGGATGTCATAATGCTAGAACATATCTAGGAAAGTACAAACACAATCTTGCATAAATTATGGAAATTTATGCTACAGTACAAGTAAGACAAGATGTTAATGAAAATCATGGAAAGGTAATAACTCTCCATCATTTCATGAACTCGTGGCATGTTTTATGGGTTTTTTTTCCTATCCCAATTAAAATTACCAAAGGTAAGAAAGATTTAGGGATACAAAATCTGTAGAAACTAAAGTTTGTGAGTGCAAGATTTTGGAACAAGAGCTCAAGATGGTTGGGTAGAGGAGCAGAAAGGAGCTGATAGGGGAGGTGAAAAATGGAAGAAAAAACAAAAATCTAGAACAAGCTAGAGAAGGGTGGGATAGCAAGGTATATTGAGAAACTCCATAGCTTTGATAAGAAGATCAGCAAGCTCATGGTGAATACCTAGAAGAAAAGGCATGTAAAAATTGATGGGGCTTCTCATCAAATCAATGCAAAAATGATAGCTCAGATCATGGAGATACCCATACAGGGGATTAATTTTTATAGGGATAAGAAAATATCCACTAATGCAGTTAAAGATTTTGTGAAGAATGAGGAAGAAAAAAAGCATTTAGTGATGGTTGAGACATACTACAAGACGAAGTCAATAAAAATGTTGTGAAGGTATGTTTTAAGGGTTGTTATTGAATATATTTCTTTGGACGCTAGATTCGACAAGGTTAGAATACACCACTTTGTTTTGTTAAATCATTTTAGGAATGGCACAAAAAATTATTTTCCTTTTATCTTTTTACTTTGATGAGTAAGGTCATTGAGGGTTTTAAGAAGAAACCCACTCCAAACCCAACTCTACATGAGGGCTTGCTCCTATTGGTGTATGAATATCTTAAGACTCAAATGATCAAGAAATCTTTAGGCCACTCTGGGGATGATTTAGAGGCTATTGGGAGTTTGAACTACTCTAATTTAGAGGAAGTTCAAAGTCTTAGCTTAGAAGATGAGGAAAAAAATTCCTCAAAAGACAAGAAGTCTAAGGGGGGGAGAAAATTCCTTCTCCTTCCAGTTCTGTTCCTAGTAGAAAGAGCCCTCAGGGATTAACCCCCAATCCAGTGAAACAAGAGGAAGAGGAGTATAATATAGAGGAAGAGGAAATGTGTAGTGCCTACCCCTAGTTCACATTTTGTTTTAATTGCCAAACTCTTTTAGGCCAGTTTTATACTTGACGTTTAGTAGCATTACTTTCAGATTATCAGATGTTGTTTTACACTCAATTTATTATATGATGAGATGACTTGGTACTCTATATTTCATGCATGTATGATGATTATTCAATGTTTTCAATTATCGATGATGATTAGTTATATGGTTTATTATCACATGTGCTTTCTTATGGATACTTACCCCATACTGCATGTGTATGGTGTGCGTGTTTGTTTTCTTTATGTATGGTATTTCTGATGTGGTTAAGGAAGGGAGTCGTAGTCACCTGCTAGTCGGGATCTACATGATGCACCACTTCCTGCCATTGTCTGTTTAGCTTAGAATATCATGTCTGTACATGCGTGGATTTTATGCAGGTTGCAGGTACCGGGTATTGACTTCCCTGAATTGCCAGGATGAGCGTACCCTATCGCATTATCTCAATGGTAAGAGAGGGGAGATAAATTCTTAAGTCCAATTCCTAAACCCTTTAGCCAATTGTCCTAATTGATAATTAGGGCAAGTATCTGAGTTAAGTACCCTTCGAATGCATCAAATGATGTTATTTCGTGATTATAATCCTTTTTGTTTGATTTAGTATGTTGCTTTATGAGTCCTTGATGTATTTTCTATTAATTAAGTTTAATTAAAAGGATTAATTAATGATTTAATTTAATAGAAAATTATTATGATATTTTAATATTTAATTATATTTAATTAATTGAGAAATTAATTAAATAAAAAGAATTAAATTTGGAAATAAAAAATTTAAGTACAATTTTAGAATGTGATAATATTTATTTAATTTAATAATAATATATATTTAGAGTTCATTTTTAAATAAATGCTAAATATTATTATTAATTGAATTAATAGATATTTTATCAATTAAAGTTTCTTAAATAAATTAAAAGTGGGAAAGATATTAATTATTAAAGGTTTCTAGATCGCATGGTCTAAGCATGAGTTTAAATATAAAAGAAATTAATTAAAACGATTAATTAATGATTTAATTTAATAGAAGATTATTATGATATTTTAATATTTGATTATATTTAATTAATTGAGAAATTAATTAAATAAAAAGAATTAAATTTGGAGATAAAAGTTTAAGGATAATTTAGAACATTATAATATTTATTTAATTTAATAATAATATATTTAGATTTCATAAATGCTAAATATTATTATTATTTAAGTTAAGTAAATATTTTTTCAATTAAAGTTTCTAAAATAAAGTAAAAAGTGAAAATATATTAATTATTAAAAGTTGTAAGATTGCATGATGCGAGCATGTGTTGAAAATAAAGAAATTAATTAAAAGATAAAATAAGAGGAAATTATAATGTTATTTTAAATTCATAAAGTGCGCATGGGTTTAAAAGTAATAAAGATTAAAAATAGAAGTCAAGTGGAAAAATTAAATAAAGTTATTTAATGATTCATTTAATATGCATTAAAAAGATAAAGCAAAGATTAATAAAAGATAATTTTGAGTTAACTCAGTTGAACAAAGAGTCCTCTCGGGTGAACGCACAATTAGTGCCCCGATTTGAGGAGAAAACTCCTTATCACAACTTTGGGGTTCATTTTTGGGGGACACGAATTTGGACCGTGAATTTTGGAGACAGGAATTTTGGAGAGAGTTTTTGGAAGCAAATTTCAGAAGGAGAATTCTAGGAAAGATTTTCAGAAGAAAGTTATTGAAGAGGAGCGAGTTCTCTTACAGATTTTGGGGATTGCGTATTAGCATCAGGTTCAGGTAGGGTCTGGTATTTTGACCCCTAAATGATTTAAGAAATTTAACATGTTCTATCTACTTCGTGATTGTAAGAATCTTGTCTCCTTGAATGTATCATTTCTTCGTTCTAGATCTTTTGTTATTCGATTTCATTTGTAATCTAGATTGAAAAACTGTTTAGGAACATCCTTCAACAAAATTAAATCAGAATTTAGAATTGAATTAAAATTGAGTAGAGATAGAATTAATTGGGGAGAGTTTTGAGATTAAAAAGAAAATTCGTAGGGTTGGAATTATTTTCTCTATCAGAGTATAATTTTAAATGTTTTAAAAAAAAAAAAAATTAAAAAAAAAAAAATATATATATATATATATTAAAATTTAATGTGAAGAAATTGATTAATAAACAAAATTATATTTTAAATAAGCGAATTTAATATAAGTTAAAAGTTTGTTTTAAAAAAAAAAAAAAAATATAATAATAATAAAATTAAATAAAAACTAAAAATAAAATAAAATATTGTATATTTGGGGGGGGAGGGAATTACCCCGTACCCCACGCCCACTGCTGCGGCTCTACGCATAGTACCTGCATCACAGGTACCTGCCGCCGCAGGCCCTACGACCGCAGGACTGCGGCAGCCGCAGGCTTTCATATTAAGCCGGCGGGCTTATTAAAAATACGCTAGTTAATTGTTTTTTTAAATTTTTTTTTAAAAAAAATTGTTTTATTTTAATTAAATTAAATTTATTTTAATATTAATTATGTAATTAATTAATGAATTGTTAAATTTTATTTATTTATTTATTTTAAAATATATATATTTATGATTTTTACTTCATAGTTTAAAACATTAATAAATAAATAAATAAATTATTTAATTAATATTTTAGTGGATATCGTCTATCAATGAATCTAGTCAATAATTTTTAACTATTAAATTATTTAAAATTAATAAATAATTAATAGTTATTAATGTAAATATTTGAATAAGTTTGAATTTAATAATAATTATCAATTAATAATTGTTAATTATATATATATATATATATATATTTTAAAGAAAATTGAATATTGATGGGATTGGGTTGATTTTTATTTAATAAACAATTATTGTTATTATTGTAATAATTTAATAAATGATTATTAATACTCTTAAGTTGTGATATGATTAATTATAAGAATCGGGTTAATTCGTTGGGGTAAACTATGAAACTTAGTTAATTGAAAACTCACACTAAAATGAAAGTTGGAACTTTTACTATGAACTATGAGATTATGACGCTTTCTATGTTCTGTTTGTGTTTTGGGGTTTTGTGGTTTGTTCTAGTATTGACCAGTTTAGGTTGTTACCAGAGGCTCAGGGTTGGGAATGTGATGTTATGATGATTTGGTCTCAATCTTTCTTAACCCGACCATGGTAATGTGATGGAGTGCTCTATGACATGATTGCATTTACTGATTGTTATTGCTTTCCAGTTTCCTGGTGTGAAGCTGAAGTGTATGTATATAAGATACCTGACTTAACCATTTTTGAGTCATCGATCGGTTATATTGGATAACCATTTTTGAGTCATCGATCAGTTATATTGGATAACCATTTTTGAGTCATCGATCAGTTATATTTGATAACCATTTTTGAGTCTCGATCAGTTACACTTGGATTGCTTTCGATCGCTTGAGAGGACTGAAGTGTTTGTTATGTTCTTGATGATGTCATGTGTTGACTTGACCATTTTGGAGTCTTTGATCAGTATTGTGATTTATCATTGATGCCTTCAGTTGCTGATAGAGAACTGTTGTGATCATATGATTATTATTTGATGCTTACCTGTTGCTCATGAGGAACTGATGTAATTTTTGTGGCTTATCTTTTATGATGTTTTTAAGTTGCTTGTATAGGACTGAGGTGATTTTATTATGATTCTTTGATTTGTGATTTCATGAGCCTAGGGTAGGTTATCTATGTGTAGTGTCGGGAAGTGGCTTGCAATGGGGATCGGGGCCCTAAGAGGCTGCCTGGAGTAACCCATTGTAAGTTGTTTTAACATGTGAAAAAATCTCACCTAAATACTGACTTAAATGAACCTAATAAGATAATTGTATGTTCTCTCCCATGCCTTGAGTGCTAGTACAGGCTAGGATGGGGTAGAGAGAACGCTTGGTTACGACCTTGCATTTTGCAATATGCCTCGTCAGTACGAGAGGATACTAGTGGCCGCAGGAATCACTAGGGACCCGAGATTCCTAAGGGATTGCTTGGGTAACTTCTATGTGACTTTTGTGATGACACTTTCCCGCTTGCATAGCAGGTTTCCTACGTGTCTTTGTGGTGCCTCTGGGTCTAGATGTCTATCTATGTTGGAACCTTTGTGTTAGTGTACTTTTAGGATTTCCCAAACTTAGAGAGTACTTGTGTTTTGTGTTTTGATACCTTGTTTGGGACTTGAGACTATCTCCTCAGTGCGGTGGGAGTGGACCATTTAGGTTCCACGTGATTGGGTGGTAGTACTTTTTACTCTTACCATTGAGATCCGTTCGTGGTCACCGTGGCTGGAGCTGTCTTGGTTGGCATTTACCTTCATTATGTTCTTGGATTATTATGATGGATGGTTAGATTTTATGATAGATGTTTTATCATTATGGATGTATGGATGTATCAGGTATGTTATTAGTCTCATTTATTTTACTGTACTTTGTATCATGGATTTGAGGATGATGTATCTTTATCTTTACATATGTATATTGTTTTAAGCCTTTCATACCCTATGACATGTACAGTGGATGATTGAGCATTCCGAATTAAATTGCCAAGAGGCATTCGGAACAAATGTATGTTATGGACATTGGACTTTATGATTATTCTTTCATATGTATGTGGTAGTTGTTAGACTTAAAATTAATTAAATTTAAATGTGACTCAACGTCTTGGGATCCTTAAGGAATGTAACTTGTGATGTATGTTTGTTGATGATTACATGTTATTGCTTCCGCTACTATGTGTTTGATGTGTATGTTATACATTCTTACTTTAAAAAAAAAAAAATGTTTAGCAAACTTAGTAAAACTCTAGGTTAATTCTTTTGGATCCCTTGGTGGGGTGTTACAAAATGGAGTCAAAAGAAGAGAAGAAGGGGGAAGACATTGGGAAGATGGGAGAAGATATTACTTTTCAGTCAAGGAACCCTAAAAAGAGAAAGGCCAAGGAAGAGCTTTAGGATGTTTACCTTATATCTCTCCATCTTAGGAGATTAAGGAAATTGTGGTGGAAGATAGTGGGGAGATAATTATGAAAGATAGAAGGAGGTCATGGAGAAACTTCAACACCCAAATGATGAAGATGGGGATTGTCAGGGAGAAAGTGAAACTATAACTCTTGGAAGACATAGAAGGAAAAGCCCATTTTGATGAGCTCATAGACCTTGCTCTGGTTGCAATATCAGATAATGCAAGGGAAATAGGGATCAATATGGTTAATAATGCCAAAAATAGCACGATAGATAATTTTTTCTCTATCAAATGGTTGTTCCATGAGATTGAGGTGCTCAAGAAGAAAAGGAGTCTAGAGGAAGGCCATAGGATGAGCAACGACTAGAGTCATATTATTAGCTGGGAGGATCGCATCTCAAAGGTTGAGAAAAGGGTGTAAAAAATGGAGATTTCAAACCAAAACTTGGCTAATTAGGTGATTTCTAACCTAAACATTCCAAATGAGAACATCAATAGCCTAGGTGAATCACTGAAAAATGTAGGAATTGATGGGGATAAGGATGAAAAGGCTAGATTGGACTCAAGAAGATTGAGGCTAAAATGAAAAAGACTAGGGGCCAGGTGGAATGAACCAATGACCTAAACCAGGAACGTGTGGGTGTGGAGATCTGGAGCACCAATGAGGAAGCAGAAAATCTACAAGATCTAGAATAGTGAGAAATAATTGCTAGTGGTTTGATTTTTTGCTTTGTACTATATTTAGTTTAGTGCTTTTGGCTTTTGTCTACTAGCCATGGGCCTGTCTTTTGTTTCTGGGTTTTATTCTTGGCCGCGGGCTTGTCTTTTGTTATGGCTTTTTATAGGTAGTTTCACAGGGTCTAGACTTTATTTAATATTATTATTTCAGATATTATGTAATTTTTTTTGGGTTTTAGGACCCCTGTAAAACTTGTTTTTCTTAATCAAAAACTATAGAACTAAGACAATAGTTGAATGTGAAAATGCAAGGATTGATGAAAAGTTTGGAAGGAAATGATGGTAGATTATAATTCAAGCAAAGAAGAAGATAATTCTAGAATTGTTAGATAGAATGTTAAAGTTTTCTTTGAGACTAACAATGATTTGCATAATGATGAGAAAATAAGGGAGAAAAGATCTGAACCTAGAGAAGAGATAAGAGTTGATATGTCAACTCTTTCTTCTAACAAGAATCTACCAAACAATCATCCTCTTGAGTAGATAATTGGAAGCAAAGACAAAGGTGTGATGACAAGGAATAGAGTAAATAAGGAGATATGTTTGATATCTCAAGTTGAGCTTAAGAGTGCAAATGAAGCATGCAAAGATGGTCATTGGATTCAAGAAATGAAGGAAGAATTAGATCTGATTGTGAAGAATCATACATGGGAGTTAGTTTTTAGACCTAAATACAAGATTGTAATAGAACCAAATGGGTATTTAGAAACAAGATGAATGAGCAAGGTGAAGTTGTGAGGAACAAGGATAGACTTGTATGCAGATGTTATTCACAAAAAGAAGTTATAGATTATGAGGAGACATATTTTCCTATAGCTAGAATGGAAGTAGTAAGTATGTTTGTGGCTTATGTAGTGAATAAGAAGTTCAAGGTTTATCAAATGGATGTTAAATCAACCTTTCTAAATGGAGAACTTGAAGAAGAGTTATATATTGAGAAGCCTAAAGTTTTTTCTTTATCAAAAGAAAAAGACATGGTATCTAGACTAAAGAAAGCACAAACCTAGTATGCAAGGTTGGACAGTTATTTAGCAAGCTTGGATTCACTAAAGGTATGAGAGATAATAACTTGTATTTGAAATGAAGTTGAAAATGGTTTGCTGATTATTGTAATATTTGTTGATGAAATAATTTTTGGAGGTAATGATGAAGCAAGTGATAAGTTTTCTGAAGAGATAAAGAATGAGTTTGAAGTGAGCATGATAGGAGAAATGAAGTTTTTCTTAGGATTTCAAATTGTGTAGAATAGTGATGGTTTTTTCATTTCTCAAGCTAAAAACTTGAATGATTTGTTGAAAAGGTTTGGTTTGGAAATTTGTAAGCCTTTTGGTACACCTATGATAATTGGTCACAAGTTATCTAGTAAACATGGGACACCTGCAGTAGAGTACAAAAAGTATAAATCCATGACTGTAGGTTTGCAACAACTAACTCACATTAGACTAGATATAGAAAATGTATTTGGAATTGTAGCTAGATTTAAAGTCAATCCTAAGGAATACCATTATGCAATAATAAAGAGAATATTTAGATATTTAAAAAGGACATCTGATTATGGAATTTGGTATAAAAGATCAAGTGATTATGTGCATATACTAATGCAGATTGGGCAGGTAATATGGTGATAGAAATAGAATAGCTGGTGGAGTATTATTTCATGGAGGAAGATTGGTTTCTTGGTTAAGTAAGAAGAAATATTGTATTTTGTAGAGTATTGCTGAGGTAGAGTATGTTGCAATAGCAAATAACTATAATCAAGTTATATGGATGAAGCATATGTTGAAGGATATCCTAATTGAGTTTGAAGAACCTGTTATCATTTACTATGATAACACATGTACAATGAGGATGTTTAAGAATCTTGTATTGCATTCTAAAACTAAGCATATATCTATTAAGTATCATGTGCTGAGAGAAAAACAAATAGAAAAGGATATCATATTGGAGTATGTGAGTACTAAACATCTAATTGTAGATATCTTTACAAAGCCTTTGCCTAAAGATACATTTGAGTACTTAAGAGGAAAGCTTGGAGTTATGCCCCTATGTACTTCTAAGTAGATGATGTAGAGAGTGCATCAGTCTAGTGCTTTAGAGCACTATTGTTAGCCTGGACTAAATGCTAATGCTTTTTGTATGGGGGAGTATTTGCGATGAGAAGATTTATTGAGGACTCTTGGTATTTGGTTTTGAATAGTGTACTTGGACACTCGAGTTGGTTGAAGACTTGATGCATTATATTAGCAATTAGTATGTAACAATTGGTATGTTGTAACATTGAAATTGTATTCCTTGACATTGATGTTAATGGGAGAGAGTATGCATGAAAAAACAACTCCCAAGTATGGGGGAGAGAATATGCATGAAGGAGATATATCTCTTTAGAGAGATTTAAAAAGATTCATGAAAGGAAATAGGAATATGTATCTGATGTATTATGGATTGTTTAGTGTGAAGTAAATGGTTGATGTCTAAGAAGAAGGAGTATGCACCTATTGTGCACCTTTTGTATTGAGATTCTTCTTAGTGTGTGGCCAATTAATGCTGGTTAGTAACAACAAGAGAACATTATTTGGTATTCTTGGAACTTAGATGGTTTTTTCATCTATGTTTCTATCAATGCCAAAGGGGGAGATTGTTAGCCTAAATGTTGATCATACTACTTTGGGGGAGTATCCTACACATTGGAGAGTATTGACTTGTTGCATTCATAACTGTGTTTGTCTTTGATGTCAACATAGCATGGTTTCTGTAAAGACTAGTTGAGTAGAAAAAAGAGATCTTGATGGTACAGACAATGGTTTGATTTTCTAGTGATGCATAGTCATAGACGTGGTCTACATATTGTCTTGATGATGTGGTCAAGTGCACAAAGTCTAAGTTAAAGATGTACAGAAGTTGTACCTAATTTAAAGAGAGTAGTTTAGAGATAGAATATTAGGAAAGTAATTCCTAATATTTATTTGCTATCTTACATCTAAGATGCAATGAGAAGATGTGTGGTCACTTAGTGATAGAGGATAGTTAGTTGGTGACATCATTGAGTGTGGAAGCTCTAGTATCTCACATGTGAAGTTTTGTATAGATTGTGAGCTGAGAGTGCTATTGTAATTGTAATTAATTAATTATCTTATTATAATTAATTGGGAAAGGCTCAAGGCCGACTCAAGGAATTATTATGAAGATATGGTATAAAGGAAATATGTTTTCCTTGTTTGTAAAGTATTGTGATTGTTGTATGAAGTTTAAAGTGCAAAAAGGAGCTGATGCTTATTGAATGCATATAAGTGATCCAAGGGAATATTGGATGCGAGATTTTTGATCTGATTGCAAGATCAGAAGGAGCAAAAGACTGATTGATAGGACAGAGAAAGAGGAAGGAACAATATAGCACAATTTTATTATTCTACAAGGAATAATACATAGATCATTTGGATAGTGGGTTCATTGGTCTTACCCTTGAAGCTATTTGGGCAGTGGGTCCAACTACCTTCCACAACTCCTAACAGGGTTGGAATCTCCTAAGAAGGATTCAAAGCCTCCTAATAGGAACTCATATGTATTGAATGTATTCATAGACTCCTAACTGGGTCCATCCCATAAAAAGGAATATTTATATTATTAAATCATCTTGTGGGTACCATCCTTACTGTGGTTTTCCCTATGATCAAGGTTTTCCCTAGTTAACATATCTAGTGTTATTGTATATAAGTCTCTTGTTGTGGTTTCAATTTATATGACTCATATGGTTAAGTTTGTTTAAGGTTGATAATTGTGATATTAGTTGGATAACTAATTCATCCCCCTCTCAATTATATCAATGGACTATTTATTCTAACACTTATTTTATTAGTGAATTCAAAGGACATAAGCTATCACTTGAATGTTGCAAAGATAATTCTTCTTTGTTTATTTTGTTATTTTGCTCCTTAGTTTTATCATCCATAGAAGTATCAGAAAATTAAAACTCCTTCATAAAGGTTTGAATGAAAAAATTCTTGTAATTCCTCAAATTGATCTCTTAATGTGCCCATTACTAAATCAAGAACTCCATCCCCTTCTAACATCATTCCCTCATCTACCAAAAAAGGTAAATTTTCATCCATGGAGGGTTTTTTTGGTGGATAAAGTGATAACTCCTTTTGCTTAAGGGCATTACATATTTCCATAGTCCTAGATCTACAATCAATTAAAATCTTGCTACTATTACTAACCAGGTTCTGCCCAAGATAATAGGATATCAAGTTTGCTTGTTTATGGCCTTTCAAAAATGAAGTCAATAGGGTAATCCCATATTTTTGTGGTAACAATAACATCCTTCATACTTCCCTTTAGTAGTGTAATTTTCAATTAGTTGAAGGATAGTCATGGTAGGGTGTACCTAAGAAAGTCCTAATTTTTTTTTAGTATCCACAATAATTATATTTATTATTACCCCTAGTTATTTTGAAACATTAGGAATCTCCAACTTTTGAAATTTTAAGGTGATTATTGGAGTTCCTGGATTGGTATACTTACAAGGTAGAAGTTTTCTATCTAAAACATCAACCATTTTAGCTCCTATCTAAATAATAGGGGGTATTTTATTTTTCTTCTAGGAGTCTTAATACACATAATTTTTGATTAGATTATTAATCTATGGAATATATTTAATTACTTGATGCAATGAAATCTCAATATTAATTTTCTTGAATTCCTTAAGGAGTTGAGAATCGGTAATACTCTAATGATCATTTTGGGAGATATCCAATGCTTCTTGATCTTTTTTGAATGTTTTTGGGTAAGGCAATTAATTTTCTTCTTGTTGACTAAGTTGAGGTTCATGTGAAATAGGCTTAATAGGATCTTTTGGCTTCTCCCCTTCTTGAGGTTTAATTATAGGTCATAATGGAATATTTATATTCCTTAAGTGTATACCTTTTATTTCAATGAAGTCGAGACTAGTAGAGTTATTATCAACAACATTAACTTGCCTATTCTTTGGATTTGGAATAGGTTGAGTTGGAAATTGGGGTTGGTTAAGTTGTTAATTTTTTTGGTTTTTCATAGAGATACATTTTGAAACCATTTATTTTAATTTAAAATTCTATCTTGTTTCCAAAATTGGTCTGATTTTGATTAGGTTTCTATTGGTTATACTAGTTTTGAGTAGACTACCAAGGGGGAACATTTTGTTGCCATTTATTTTGTTTCCATATGTGTTATTTCTATTGAGGAGGTCCCCAAGATGCATTAGGGGGTGTCATATTTTTGTTGTTCCATTAATTTTGATTATTCTATATATTTTAATTATTTCAATTGTATCTTCCCCCAAACTGTCCTGAGTACCCCTAGTTTTGTTTCCTTTATCCAATATAATTTAGGTCTTCTTCTATTTTAGAAGGATTTTCCAATTGGATTTTAATTTTTTTAAAGTATATTACATGAATTATTAGGATGAGACTTATCACATATGGCACATACATCAATTTTATTTAAAGGTCATTCTCTCAAAAGGTGTTCCTTTCTACATTTGGAAAAAGATATGGCCAGGGGTTCATTAGTGTTTTTATCAAATTGGCTATTCAAATGAAAAAAAATTGTAATTTCATATTTTTCAATTCTTCCATTACTTGAGTAAAACTAGGTTAGTTTCCCCTTTTCTTGGATCCTCATACTCATCTTTTTCTAGAATAAATTATGTAGATATCAATGATGCCATCTAGGTCCATTTTATTGATATCTCATTTCCCCATAAGATTGAGGGCATTCTTGGATTCTTTATTAATCCCTTTCAAAAATATATTTTGAGTGGTATCCCTACCCAAACCATTTCCACAAAAAAATGGAACCTATCTAAATAATCTTCTAAACTTTCATCCTCCATTTTCCTCATTTGTAACAATTCTTCTTCCCTATCCTTGACCCCACAAGAGTCCTAATATTTATCCAAAAATACAATTTACATCCCTACTCATGTGGTAGTAGATGTAGGTTGAAGATCCATGAGCTAACTTAGAGTAGAATCTCTCATGGTTGAAGAAAATAACTTCAACTTCTGATTATCAAAAGTATAATCATAAGTCTAGCATAAAACCTTAAACTCAAAAAGAAACTAGTTAGGATCCTCTAAAGTTTTCCCCATAAATTTAGGCAACATAGTAGGTGAGATATTATTCATAGGTGGTCCATCTTTGCTTCTATTCATGGTTATAGGATATTTAAAATTTCTATACAAATATTTAGCCTTATCTTATTTTCTTTATTTTTATTTTGATCACCCATTTCTTCTTGTTGAATGTTATCCTATTCTTCTTGATTTTGATCAAATTATTTGTGGCATTCTTGGTGATTTCCTCATTTTGATATGTAACCACCCAAAAATGGTCTAGTAAACTAGAAGCCAGTAAACTACAAGCCCCCTTTTCAACATTTCAATCTCTGTGTTAGACTACATCTAGCACTAAATAACTTTTTCATATTTATCAATCATTTATCTTCAATTAAATAATAAATTTATTACTTATTTGATTTTAACCTATGGTTTGACCACCTTATCCTAGTTCCTTATTTAATTAGAATAACTTGGTCCTTTTTAATTAAGTAAAAATCTCTTTTATCCTATGTGTGCACATAAAAAAGAATTTTCTAATTTCAAAATTAACAAAAAAAGACTTTTGTCTACAACTTGAATGTGCACTTTCCAAGGAAATAAAATATATTTTTCCTCTTAATCCCTCCCACACATATTTTGCCTCTTAAACACATCCTTATTTTTCCTCTTGAGAATTTGGTGCACCAAAGTCAACATGGGAATTATTCTCCACTGTTAATTTTTCCCCTCAATCTCTAACCATCTATTTATCTTTAAAATGGGGCTATCTCCTCACTCTCTTCATCTTTAGAGTTCATGCTATTGTTATGCATCCATTTTGTTTACTTGCATCCTTAAGCACTTGAGCACTCACTTGCACATTTTTACTCACATACTATTTTACTTTACTTGCATCTTAGATTAGTTTATTATTTATTGCAATTAACTTAAATTAGTTAACATAATTAGGAGGTATTATTACCTTGATCTTATTAGATTATTTTTACTTTCCTTTTTCTTGCATTGCATCTTAGCTTAGTTCTTCTTTCTCACTCTATCTTGCATTTGCTTTTGATTTGAAGTTCTTGGATACTAGCATTCTTTCTCTTATATTTGAATCTTCCATTCTATTGTGCACCTTGCAAGGGTCTCCTTTAAAGGATCATTTGAGAGGCACCATAATACTCTTTGGATTCATACATGTCATAGATAGGAACCTATAACAAGTCTCTTGAGACTCTCCTTTCATGGGTTCTCTCAAGTATAAGGGTTTATAGAAATGCATCACATTTTTGGCATATATATTTGGCACTCACCATGGGGCTAGACTCAAGGGTTTAGATCCATTTTCTTGCATTTTTTCTTGTTTTACTATTGCAAGTTCATATCTCTAGTTTTTCTTGTAGGAATATCATATGACACTTTCCAGTATACTAGGGTGATTATTTAATATGACTAGAAAATGGTCCTTACCATTTTTTGAATTATTGTCTTTGTTCTCTATGAACTATGGCATGTCTTCTCACATAGTATCATTCAATTTGGCACATTTTGTTTTCTAAACCTTAAATGTCATCTAGCTTCTCTAAGGTGTATCATATGACTCCCTGATGGAGAATAGAGTGTCATCTAGACTTGATTTCTTGTATAGTATGAGTCTTTTAGTCTAGTTTGTTGTTATTTTCTTGCATTTTAGATTATCAAGTTTCCTAAAAACTCTTAACAAGTTATTTTACAGCGCTCTTTTCTTCATTTTCATATTTTTTCCCCTAGCTTGTGGTTTTGTAGGGCTGCCCCGAAAAAAGGAAAAATAAAATATTTCATTGTGCTTATTTATTATACCATTGTGCTTTCTTGGATTAGATTTTATTTCATTAGGAACTTAATAAATCAAAATTAAGAGTCCTCATTAGTGGTAGGAGAGTATGCTCTTGTCTCTTTGAGGGAATAAGAAATCTTGACCCAATAGTGTGAATCCAGGAAGTATGTGGAGAGGTCACTCTTTCATGGCTTTAATTAACATTGTTTGGAATATTTGTGAGATACATTTGGAGTAGGAGAGTATTCTCTTTTCCTCTTGAAGCAAATCATAAATCTTGACCTCCTTGTGTGGTTCCACTTTATGTCCAATCTCCTTGTGAGATTCTTACCTTTAGAAGACCTACTAATGGGAGAAAAATATCAATAGGCACAACCCATTTGGTGATAAGAAAACCTGACTTCTACAACCCACTATAACCACAAATTTGTAACAAAGGCTAAAGACTTGTGGGACATATTATCTTTATTCATTCTAGTGAGGATGCTCATGGGATTGTGACCATGGGGAAATTTATAGTTTGAACTCTCTTGTAGCTATGAGGCCTTTGATCTTTAGTAGATGTAAGGGGTGCTATTAATAGAGAACCTTACTAAAAACCTAGTAGTAGAGGCCACCTTATTTAGCCACTCAATATCTTGGTGTGAGGATTGATACTAGTGGGCTAACTAGATCACCCTAAGATTTGATTCACCATATGTATTCCTTTAGATTTGTTAAAAGTTCTCTATGAAAAAGCCAATATGTATTATTAGAAACAACTTTGTGTGAGGAAAGGGAGAATCAAGTTGTGGATCGATGCATTGAATAATGAACAGTGACCTTAGGTAGAATGTGTTTGATGTATCTTTATTTGTGATAAGTTTTAGCATGAATACTGATGGTATTCATTTGGGGGAGCATCCTAAGTATTGCTAGAACAATTCGGGAGATTATTAGCATGATTGACATGTTACATTCATGACCGCATTTTTCATTGATGTCAACATAGCACTGTTCTTGTAAAAATTGACAAAGTCACATAAAAAGAATGAGGTCATACAAACAAAGTATTGAAGATGAAGTAAAGTGTATTTACAAATGTGTTCTACATTGTGTCCTAATGAAATGGTTAAATTCACATGGATAAAATCAAAGACATGCAAAAGGTATTCAAGATTTATAGAGGATGGTATATAGATAGAGTATCTTAGATTTTTTTTTGACATTTGGATTGTATCTCCTAACAGAGATAGAATCTTGATATGTAAAGTTGGATAGTGACAATAGACAACTTTATGATGACATCAATGAGTGCACAAGGTCAAAGGTTACACATGTGAGAAGTTGTAAAGAATGTGAGCTGATAGTATTGTGTAATTTTAAAATAATTAATTATGTTAAAGAGGTCCTATTATAATTAATTGGGAATTCCTCAAAGTGGACTCAAGGAATTATTTTGAAGATATGGTATAAAAGAAGCTTATTTTCCTTGTGGTGATGGACATGGCTAAAGTATTCAATTGTGATATGTGAATTATTTGGTAAATATAAGTAAGTAATCAAAGGGATTATTGGATGTGAAATTGGTGATTTGATGTCAAGATCAGAAGAGGTTTGGTCTAGTTAGAGGATGTAGAAGGAGATATACATTTATTTTATTTTTCAAGGAATAATATAGAGATATATTGGATAATGAGTTTAGTGATCTTACCCCTAAAGCTATTTGGAAAATGGGTCTATCTACCTTCTATAGCTCCTAACAAAGTTGGAATCTCCTAACAAGAATTCCAAGTCTCCTAAAAGTGAATAACATGTACTGAATGCATTTCATTGACTTCTAATAGAGTCCATTCTCTAACAAGGAACGTTTATATTAGTACATCATTTTGTGCATACCATCCCACTAGGGTTTTCCCTTTGATCAAGGGTTTCCCTAGTTAACATATCTAGTGTTATTGTGTATGTTGGATAAGTATTAATAAGGTTGATAAATAGTCTAATAGTTGGATAGCTGATTCACCCCCCTCCCCCACCAGTTATCTTGGTGGACTTTACTTTCTAAAAATTAGTATTAGAACCTTAGGTACTTGAAGGAAAAACTTGACAAGTTTGCGAGATCAATGGTGGGTCACTTCAGGTATGAAAGTACAAAGCCTAATGAAGTTAATTTTGATATTCAAAGGATGGATATCCTTGGTAAGATATCGGAATTATGTACTGAAAAAAAGATTGAGTTTGTAGATCCAAAATATTTTTGTTGCATATAAAAGAATTGAAGCATAAATACAGACAAATCTAGATCTAAAGAAGATGAAAAGATCAAAGAAGGAATTGATCTTCTTATGAAAAGAGATCCAAAAGGTATGGAATATTTTTTTTGTTGGACATGTAAAGAATTTGGTGATTTCTCATCCAGATGTCCTAAGAGAGTAAGGAAAAGTAGAAAGAATTTTCTTTCTTTCTTTTTGATGATGAATTTAAAACAAGTATGGAAATATTCTTCAATGATAGTGATGATAACAGTAATGAGTACAATAATGATAGTGATGATAATATACAATTAGAAATTGGAAAGGTGCTAAAATTGGGGGTACAAAATTTTTGGTAACACACTCCTTTTTTGTAGATGACACTTTACTTTATGAGGAGTCTACTATTAATGAAACATTGTAGATTAAGAAGACCTTGGATATCTACAGTTTAGCTTCAGGACAAAAGGTTAATGCATACAAATCAAAAAAATCAAGCCATTTCAAATAGATTCACCAATATTTTGGGCTTCTTAATTGACACCTTGCCATTAGTATATCTTGGTATACCTCTATTCATAGAGTCTAATAAAATTAGCTATTGATAGACCACTATTAAAAGAATAAAGTTGAGAGCTTTGGCCTAGAAGGCTCAATGGTTTTCTCTTGCAGGTGGAATTCTCCTTATAAAATCAGTATTTTAAGCTATTCAAAATTATTATTTAGTGCCACTCAAAGCACTTGCAACAATGATTCAAACAATTCAAAAGTTTCTTAGGGATTTCTTATGGAATGGGAATGTGAATGGCCCATAGAAAATCTTGCTTGTATCTTTGAAAGAAATGGCGTAGGAAAAGACATTGGGTGGTGTAGGGTTCATGACTTGGTAAATCACAACAAAGATTTTGGGGGGAAGCTAGTGTGGCACATGCATTCCAAACCACATACTAAATGGTGCTAGATTATGTAACAAAAATATCTTGACAAAAATTACCCATTAATAGTGCTATCTATTTTGGAACTAGTTAAAGGTTCAACCAGTTGGAATTTTATGATGTCTTCAAGAGATGTTGTGGTCAAATATATTACATGGGAAGTAAACAATGGCACGAAGGATAAGATTTTGTGAGATTCATGGAATGGAGCTCCTCTGCTCATTAAGATTCATTTATGCAAGGATTTGGTTACACATTCATAAAGAGTGTGGGGATGTCATCTTGTGGATTTTGTCTTAGCTGTATGTCTATTTACTAGGAAAGTGATATGGAAACATCTGGATGAACTACCTTTAATAGATCAAGACAAGAAGAGATTGTTAGAAATACTTTTAGGGAAAATATACTTGTGTGACAAAGAAGACATACTACTATGGTTCTTAAGTAAAAATGGTAACTATTTAGTTAAGTAGGCCTATAGACTTTTATAGCAGTAGATGGTTTGAAAGGTTCCTTGTGGAGTATATTCTTTATGCTAAAATATGGTCACTCTTCCTAAGGTGAGATGCTTTTCTTGGATAGCTTTAAAGAAAAGAGCATTAGCAAGTGATAGGTTAAACAAGCTTCATATCTCCCAACCCTTAAATTGTAAATTATGTAACTAAGAAATTAAAGATGTGGACCACCTATTCTTGAACTATCCATTTGCACAAAATTGTTCGCTTTTTATTCTCAAAAAATTGCAGTACTCCACCCCACTACCCAAAAAATTATGGGACCTTTTTTAGTCATGGCCAGAGTTATACACCTCTTCCCTCTTCTCTAGTTTATGGAAATGTATACTAGAAATTATGGTATGGGAAATTTGGTGGGAATATAACAAGAGGATATTCTAACATAATCCTTTAGATATTGACATGATTCTTCAAAATCTAGAAAGATCTATCTTTGAGGTAGTTAATGCTAGTCATTCAAATGCTCAATGTTACCCAGTAATATCCAAATGGGACAAAATAGTCATTCATCAGTGGAAAGGCATATATATTTCTATCGGTCAGTGTCATAGATCTCCAAATCAAGGTGTTCAAGATAGAGCTATAGTACATTGGTATCCACCTAGCCCAAGTTTTGTAAAATTAATTTTTGATGATTGTTCATGTGGTAATCCCAATATATCTAGAATTGGGGTATGTATTAGAGACACTCAAGGTGATGCATTAGTAGCTAAATCTTCTCCATTGCAATAGGGTACTAATAATATTTCTAAAGCACACACATTATTTGTAGGATTAGTTCTAGTGAGAAAGGCAATTTTTAGCACATACATGTGGAAGGTGACTCAATGGTTATTATCAATGCATGTATTAAGAAAAAATCACAAAATTAGAGGCTAGCATATATATTACAAAAACTTTGGATACTATTAGAAACCTTTCAAGAAATATGCATGTCACATACCCTTTGTGACGGAAACATGGTGACAGATTACATGGCTAACCAAGGGTGTGATGGTCTGGACATTGAAATAAATAAATCAACAAGCTTCTTTCAACATGACAAAGATCTACAAAAATTAATCAGAATTGAAAAACAATAGTTTTAGCATATGTAAAGAGCTTTGTGTTAGTACATGTAATGTTTAGTTAGATTAGGATGTATTTGGAATTTTGAGGGTGTCTCAAGGTGGCAACTGCACTAATTTTTAGACATCAATTTCTCACAAATGTCATAATGTATAAAATAGTGATGTTAGGTTTTCTTTACATATGGTTCTTTCCCCATTGAGTTTTGGAACCATTTTATTATATAATAATATAAATAGTGGCACATCCATCTTTTCTTAAAAAAAATGATAATGAGCTTGAGTTGGTTGAGAAAGAGGAAGTATAGAAGAAACAAATTTAGTAAATATTATTGATGATTATAATAAAGAGGCTAATCTGAAGACTAGTCAAGAAAATATTGAAGTTTTCTTTGGGACTAACAATGAATTGTAGAATGATGTTCAAATTGTTAAACAAAGACAAGAATAGAGATCATAACTGAGAGAATAAGTGAGAGTTGAACTACCAACTCCTACACTAAATAGGAATTTGGCGAAGAATCACCCTGCTGAACAAATCATTAGAAGAAAAGACAAAGGAGTGATGACAAGAAACATAGTACCTAAGGAATTATGTTTGATTTCTCAAGTTGAATGAAAAATCATAGAACAGAAATTTAAGGGCAATCATTGGATTCAAGTAATGAAGGAAGAACTAGATCATATTGTGAAGAATGAGACATGAGAATTAGTTCCTAGGCCTAAAGACAAAAATGTTATAGGAACTAAATTGGTATTCAAAAATAAGATGAATGAACAAGGCAAAGTTGTGAGGAATAAAGCAAGATTGGTATGCAAAGGTTATTCACAACAAGAAGCTATATATTATGAAGAGAAATTTTCCCCTATTTCTAGAGTGAAAGTAGTAAGAATGTTCATGGCTTATGTAGAGAATAAGAAGTTTTAAGTGTATCAGATGGATGTTAAGTCAACATTTCAGAATTGAGAACTTGAAGAAGAAGTCTTAATTGAGTATCCTAAAGGATTTTCTTTAGTAGAAGAAAATGACATGGCATGTAGACTAAAGAAAGCATAGTATGATCTAAAACAAGAACCAAGAACTTGGTATGCAAGGTTGGACAAATATTTGAAAAAATTGAGATTTGCTAAAGATATAATAGATAACAACATGTATTTGAAAGAAATTAAGAATTGATTATTGATCATTGTAATATTTGTTGATGACATAATATTTAGAGGTAATGATGAAGCAAGTGATAAATTTTTTGATGAAATGAAGAATGAGTTTGTGATGAGTGTGATTGGCGAGATGAAGTTGTAGACACTTAAAATCATCCCAAACACTATATTAATTTATTTAATATTTTCCTTGACATTATAATTAATTAATTATTAATTTTTTTTTTCCATATTCTTCTACTCATTTAGTTAAATTTATTTAATTAAATAGGCTCACTTTCCTAATATATTTAAATTTAATTTAAATACGTCCCCTCTAATGTGTTAAATTCATTTAATGCATAGTGCTCCATAAATCTCCTTTTAAATAAATTTCAATTTATTTCATTCCCTCCACTTTATTAAATTCTATAATCTTATGATTAAGTTAAATCTTATTTAATTTAATCCTAATCCCACCTAAAAATTAGCCTACCACCCATCACTCATCCTTCTAAGGCTACCCATTAGTTAATCTCACTTAATTAATCCTAAACACATTTCTAAATACCTTTTAGCCCCTAAGTGCTTGCTCACACATGTGTGAGCAACTCAAGATCTAAGAAAGCCTCACTTTTATTATTTTATCCAAAAAGTCTCTTACATTCTTACATAGTTATCTCCCTTTACTTTCTCTAAAGTTGCTCACACATGTGTGAGAAAACCTTGAGTGATCTATTTCACCAAAAATGTTTATGTTGACCTTTACATGGATTGTTCCCTTAGCCCATGTGTCTCCCTTGTGGCACCTATGTAGATGCCACATAGATGCCATCTCGCCCAGGCCTTTGTCAAGCCTATAGATAGAGCCCTTATCTCAAGTATTTATCATCTCCCTAGTTGACATTGTTATCATGATAGTATAGTTCTAGAGCTTTTAGTGATTTCATGAATTGTTACTAACTCTTTGGTAGTTGTTAGATTTCATTTCTTGCATTAATAATCTAGTTTACTTTCTTACATTCATCTCCATTTCCTAGAATGTTTTAAGAATGGCTTCTTTCATAGCCTCCTCTTGAAGCATTTCTCACTCACCAATCTTAGGTTCATATCTCATTCTCATATATTCATCATTAAAGAGGTCCATTCAATTGTTGTGTTTGGGAGAGCACATAAACATCCCTCCAACTAGAGCACACTAACAAGGTTCACACAAGTGTCCTTGTTGAGCTACTTTGAGGTTGCGTGGAACTCATATCTATCGATTATTTAGCTTAGTAAAATGAAAGTAGTTTTATTTGTTTATTGTTTGAATCTTGTTATATGAACATGTACCACTAATGCTTTCCTTGTTTAAGCATGCTCTGAATAGATAGGTTTTTCATGCATACAAAAGTTTTTCTTGGGTTTATAGATTGTGTAAAATAGTGATGGCATTTTCATATTACAAGATAAGTATTTATAAGACTTGTTGAAAATATTTGGCTTAGAAAATTATAAGCCTATTGGTACACCTATGATAACTAGTCACAAGTTATCTAGCAAAGAAAAGACACCTACAATTGAGCAGAAGAAACATAGATCTATGATTGGATGTTTGCAATATATGTCTCACACTAGACCAAATATAGAAAATACATTTTGGATAGTAGAAATATTTCAAGCTGATCCTAAGGAATATCATTATGCAACCAATAAAAAGGATATTCAGATATCTAAAGGGTACATCTAATTTTGGACTATGGTATGATAAATCAAGTGATTTCACTTTGTGTGCTTATACTGATATGGATTGGGAAGGTGGTATGGATGATAGAAAGAGAAGTAGTCATGGAGTATTTTTTCTTGGAGAAAGATTGGTTTTTTGGCTAAGAAAGAAACAAGATTTTATTTCACAAATAATAGTAGAAGTAGAGTATATAGCAGCAAAAAATAATTACAATCATATCATGTGGATGAAGCAAATGCTAAAGAACATTGGAATAGAATTTTTAGAACCTCTTATCATACATTGTGATAACAAAAGTATAGTGAGTATGTCTAAAAATACTATATGGCATTGTAAGACTAAGAATATATCAATTAAGTATCATGTTTTGAGAGAGAAAGTTGTACAGAAAGAGGTCAAGTTAGAAAATGTAAGTAAAAAGAGAAGATTGTAGATATCCTTATGAAGCTTTTTCCTAAAGATACATTTGAGTATTTGTGAGGTATGCTTGGGGTTATGCCCATACTTAATCTTGAGTAGATGATGTAGAGATTGCATTAGTCTAGTGGCACAAAGAACTATTATTTGACTAGATTGAATGTTGATGCTTCCTCTATGGGGGAGTATCTGAGATGAGAAGAGTCATTAAGGACTTCTGATAGATGGTTTTGAATAGTATCTTTGGACACTTGAGCTAGATGAAGACTTGGAGAAGATGATTGACATAATGAATCCTTTTTTATTGATGTCAATGGGTGAGAAATATGCATGAAAAATATCTACTATGTATGGGGGAGAAGTGTTATAATGAGGGAGAAGCACTATAATGAGAGTGATTGATGTCAATGGGGAGAAATATTTAACGAGGAAGAATTTGTGAGAAAATTAAAGTATAAGGGAACTCATAGGATATGAATTTTATATGTTATTGATGTAGAGGATTTGACAAGAAGAGAACAACAAAAGAGTTTGATTCGATATTCTTGAAACTTAGATGTTTTTCATCTATGTTTCCATCAACGCCAAAGGGGGAAATTGTTAGCCTGAATACTAGTAGTATTCCTTAATGGGAGTATCATAATAATCTCTAGAACACTTGGGGAGATTATTAACATGATTGACATGTTGTATTCATGACTATGTTTGTCATTGATGTCAACATAACATTGTTTCTGTGAAGACTAGCAGAGTCATAGCAAGAGAACAAGGTTTTATGAACTGAGTATTGATGATCAAGTAAAGCACAATTATAAATGTGTTCTACATTTTAAAATAATCAAGTGGTTAAGTGCACATGGAGAAAGTTAAAGATATGCAAAATATATTCAATATTTATAGAGGATAGTATTCAAAGAGAGTATCTGAGAAGCCATTTTTGATGTTTGGATTGTATCTCCTAACATAGATAGAATATCGATATGCATAGTTGGAGAGTGATAGTAGAAAACTTGATGATGATGTTAGTGAGTGCACAAGGTTAGATGTCACATATGTGAGAAGTTATAAAAACTATGAGTTGATAGTATTGTGTAATTATAAAATAATTTATTATCTTAAAGAGATCTTATTATAATTAATTGGGAAAGCCTCAAGGCCAACTCAAGGAATTATTTTGAGGATATGGTATAAAGGAATATTATTTTCCTTGTGGTGATGGATATGATTGAAGTATTCAAGTGTGATATGTGAAGTATTTGGTAAATGTGACTAAGTGATCCAAGGGATTATTGGATGCAAAGTTGGTGATCTAATATTGAGATCAGAAGAGGTTTGGTCTAGTCATAGGATAGAGAAGGAGCTATAAATTTCTATTATTCTACAAGGAATAATACAAAGATTAGTTGGATAGTGAGTCCAATGATCTGACCCCTGAAGCTATTTGGATAGTGGGTCCATCTGCCTTCTACAACTCCTAAAATGGTTGGCACAACTCTTAATAGAGTTGGAATCTCCTAATAAAGACTCAAAGTATCCTTACATGGACTGATATGTACTAAATGTATTTTATTGGCTCCTAAAAAATTCTATCCTCTAACAAGGAACTTTAATATTAGTACATCATTTTGTGGGTACCATCTCCACTAATGTTTTCCATCTGATCAAGGGCTTCCCTAGTTAACATACTTGGTGTTATTATGTATGACTATTTTTATGGTTATTGATTTTATTGATCACATGCGTAAGGATTAATAAGGTTGATAAATATTCTAACTATTGGATAACTGATTCACCCTCCTCTTAGTTATCTTGGTGGACTTTACTTTCTAACAATAATACCGATAGAAATATTTGGAAATACACATGATGGTAGTATTCATAGGGTTTCTTTGCGATGTCAGAAGTGTTTGTATCATGCAAGGTTTATTTGTCCCTTTCCTAATTATTTGAAGACTAATATATGCATCACATTTGATTTGAATACTTTCCTTTGAAATTTCAACTTACTATTAAAATGTGATTACACACTATCACAATAATCTAGATTGCAAAAATAGTCAACATGGTCATTAAAAATAGGGTTTTTGAGTAAGAAGTTATTCTTCTGATTCTTACTACTCTACTATTATATTCTTTGGTAAGAAGTATCATATGACCTATCATCATATTGTCTACCTTGAGAAAAATTGTCTTTTTCTATATATGTGAAGTATCAACTATCTGGTTGTCAAAATATTGTTTGGTTCTCAAGCATCATTTGAGTTTACTATGAACTATCATATGAGTTATCCTATTGTCATACTATAATATGAATTACTGAGGTTTATCACCCAACTACTAATCTAAGCTAGTTTCACCTCAAATTTGTTCTTAGCTAGTTTAGGTAGCTTATACTTGTCTCTCTTTGGGCTCTTGGTCTAAAAATTGGATGTTAGGGATTGGTTTCAGTTGAAAAGGATGACCTAGATAACTTGGTTACATTCTTGATTCGTGTAATTGTTCACTTACCTATCTCTTTGGATATGTTTTCTATTTTACTTTGAATTTTTGTCTTGAATCAAGTTGCAAGATTTGTACATATATAGGGCATTCTAACTTGCAACTTGGGCACTTTTTGACAAGTCATCTTGATCTCTCTATCTATTTTTACTCTCTTTTTATTTTTTTGGACAAGTGAACACTTTACTTCTCTAGCATGGATTTCAAGTTGTCTTGTGACAACTTAATTAGTTCTTTAAATTCTCTTTCATGATAGTAATGACTATTTATCAAATTGGTCAAGGGAGGCAACTTATAATTAGATTTAACAAATTATCTTTTCCAACTAGGCATAAGTGTTGTAAATACAAAGAGCCTCAACCCCTCTTTGAAAAGGAAGATGATAATACTGAGACTTGGTTTGATCCTTTTAGTAACTTTAGGAGTACCTTTGAGACATCTCTTGCCTCACCAAGGTATGAAAATAGTCTATCTCTCACCATGCCTAGGGAAGAGCAAAAAATTACTTGAATGACATTCTTGCACATAATGAGAGGTTAAGACAAATTGAGTTAGGGAGAAAACCTTAAATAGAGGAGAATGAACACTATTTGGCTCAAAATTTCAATGCAAATATATTTGGAAATTATGGAAATAACATAGCTCCTAGATCTCCCCCAAGCTCACAACAAAATGGTTTTGACTAACCTCCAAGATCTTCACATAATGGTACTCAACATGGAAATAACGTGGATCATGAAATCAGTGAAGAGGAACTCCTAAACATTCAACTAGATAATCACTACCAAAAACTCATGTTTAAATTGTTAGCCATTTTTTGCCTCCCACCAAAAATTTGAATTTGAATGCCTAAGCCCACCCAATAGTCACTTACCACTTTTAAATATATAAGTACCACTAGAAATAACAAAAATAAAAAAATAAAAAACTTATGGTATTTCCTTTTCTCCTAAGTTTGTTTCCATGGGTCTGCAATTTTCCTCACTATCAAATCTTATCTAGATCTACAATGAGCACTTTCCCACTTCATCAAAGTGCAGTATCTTTACATAATGTGGGTAAGTGCATCACTTTTATGTGGCAGGTAGATCCATTCCCTCTTGTGGGCCACAGAGGGGGAAGCTACTGGGTGAGCTAGCAGTTTGATTGACGGGTGCTTTCCCACATTCTATGTTTTGTTAGACTTCCTAACAATACAGGCAAGTGCCTCATTGCCATATGGTAGGTGGTTCTATTCCAACTTGTGGGCCATAGAGGGGGAAGCTATTGGGTGAGCTAGAAATATGATTGGTGGGCATTTTCTCACATTCTATGTTTTGTCATACTTCTTGGCAATGTAGGCAAGTGCCTTCACACCACATGGATTAGTGGGGTCAAATGTGTTCTATTGTGGGCCACAGAAAGGGAAAAAGGTTGTTAGTCAAGTTGGCATAAAAAAGACACTTCATTGGTTAGGTACTAGCATAGATTGTCAGTAGGCTACAAATTCTCATCAAAGATCAGATATCCAAAGATCAATGGATGATGCTTCCTTGCTTTATGAAGATGCAAGTATGTTAAGGAATGTAGAAAAGTGCCTTGCTACCATGTGTCTTTATGGGGTCAAGTTTTATTTTATAAGACACAAGGTGATGCTAGATGGGGGGATAGGTTGCTTAGTGGTCTATGGGACCATAAATTTTGGAGGGCAAGTGTAGTATAATAAGGATCTTTTATGATCATTGATCTTACGGAGATCAATGATTAGCACTTCCCTTCTTTATGAAGATGGAAGGCATTTAAACATTGTGGGAAAGCTCTTGAAGGACATGTGTCACTATGGGCTTGGTTAAGGAAATAGTACAAGAAGGTATTGATACTTAAGGTTGACAGTTGTAAAGCTACCATGATCAGGGTTTTAAAAGGTGGCTCAGTTAGTTGCAAGGTGGTCAATTGCATGGAGACTTTGTGGGTGGAAAAATGAAATAAAATCAACCACACCATCATTGACAATAGGTTTTCTTTTGTTATAACCATTACCATGATAAGCTATTTAAGAAAGTAAAAAACAAGTGGCTTCAAAATCTAGTGAATATAATAAGGCTAAATCTTCATGGCACCTTAACTTAAGCATGATTTTAGCCCTTTGGGAGATACATATGATAAGATTCTACTTTTGAACAAGATCATTATACTACCTAAATAGTCTAAACCTTACAAGATAGAAGTGAGACCTAAGTGGTGGATGTAGAAGTTGTGAAAACCAAATTCATAGATTTTCAAGAACACTTGCATGCAAATAACCTGTACTGAAGAGAAACCAGAGAAGGAAAAAGTAGATTTTGGAAAATCCCAATGGTGTGAGAGAAAAATATATTCCAAGATTATGAAAAAAAAAAGTACAAAAGTTCAACCTTAAAGGTGAATAAAACCCTAAAGGAAAATAAAACTAGGTTTGTGCATTATAATTAATATAAAATATTAATTATATGCACCTAAGAGAAAGCTTAAGTAGACTAGAGTAATACATGACTTAATTAATTAAATCAACATGATCAAATTAATAAACATACATAAATAATTACTCTAACATTGCCCCTTAAGTGAAGCTTAGGAGGTAAGCTAACCTAGAAAAGCTATGAAAGCAAGAAAAAGGGCCTTGGCAACAAGGCCTAATTAGGTACCCAAAATAAGGAAATCTCTGTAAGTCAAAGACAAAAGAGAAAACCCTGTGGAAAAAACCCCTTTGCAAAATGAGATATACAAAACATGCTAGAAAGACATGAAGGAAGGAAGGCCTCAACAGGACCCCCCAAGGAAAACTTCTATAACCCCAAGCACAGACTGTAACTGAAGATAGTGAGGCGATGCGAATGACTTGGTGAAGATGTTGACAACCTGGGCATCAGTGAGAATATACTCCAAAGAGAGAACACCATCCTCGATTAGATGATAGATGAAATGCATATGAAGCTCAATGTGTTTAATGCACTGATGTTTCATCGTGTTGTATAAAATATGAATAACACTCTGATTATTGCACCGTAGAATAGTGGGATGATCAGGAGGAAAACTAAACTTAGTCATCAACTCTCAAAGCCATTAAATCTCATAACTAGCAAGCACTTTTGCTCTATACTCATCTTCTATAGATGAAAGTGCATGAGTATGTTGCTTCCTGCATGACCATGTGATAGGACTAGAGCTAAGAAAAAAAACAAAGCTAGAAGTAGACTTGTGATCATCAACATCACTGGCCCAATCTGAGTTAGTGTAGCAAAAAATGTGAGGATTCTTTGATGTGTAATGAATGCCATACATAAGGGTGCCCTAAATTTATGTCAAAATACACTTGGAAGCTTTCCAATGACTCTCATGAGGCTCATGTGAAAACTGAGAGAAAAGACCAACTACAAAGGAGAGATTAGGATGAGTGTGAGTCAAGTACAACAAGATGCCAACCAACTACTGGTACAATGTGGGACCCACTGAAGGTGAAGTGCAAGACATAGACAAATTGACTCCTGACTGAAAAGGTGTGGGAGCAGGCTTATAGTCAAACATGTCAAATAATTGAAGCATGTCAAGAGCATACTTTTGTTAGTAAAAAAAAATTCCAATAGAGGACTAAACAATTTGTAGACCAAGAAAATGGTGTAACAATCCAAGATCGATCATCTCAAACTGGTCCATCAAGGCTTGTTGAACATCTTGAATCATAGAGGATAAGCCTGTGAGAAGGAGATCATCAAAATATACTACAAGGATTAGAAAATTAGCCTCAAGACACTAAATGTAGATGGTAGGATTATAATAGTAGCATGTGAAGCCTATAGAAAGTAGAAAAGAGTGCATCTTCTCATGCCAAGCTTGAAGGGCTTGTTTAATACCATACAATGAACATCAAAATCTACAAACCAATGAGGAATCCTACACAAATCCTTGAGGTTGCTCCATGTAAATCTCCTTAGTAAGATCACTATGAAAGAATGCACTCTTCACATCCATCTAAAAAATGGACCATCCCTATGAAGCTGTAAGGGATAAGACAAGGTGAATAGAGCTCATCTTGGTGATAGGAAAAAATGTCTTAGTGTAATCAATACCCTCAACTTATGAAAAACCCTTCACAATAAGATGTGCCTTATGCTTATGAATAGAACCATCAGTAGCAAACTTAATGTGATACAACCGTTTGCATCACACTAACTTTCTTCCCTTTGGAAGAGAACAAAGATCCCAAGTATGATTCTTCATCAAAGAAGAATAATCCTTCATTGCATTTTCCAAATCAAAATTTCCTATCGCTATTGCAAATGTCTGAGGATCATCAAAAATAGCATGACTAAGAAGACTAGAGCCCATAGTATGAGATTGGGTGTGACAGGAAGTCAAAGTGTCATGAACTATAGAACCTACAACCTCAACTATAGCTTGAGCCCATTTAGGCATCTAGGGAGGATCCTATGGTGGAGGTAAATGGGGATCACCAAGATTATCATCCTCATCATCCAAAAAAGAGATTGGAAAGGATGAGGGAGTAGTGGTAAGTGAAGTAGACTCTAGAGACAGAGTATCTACTACAAGAAGGCACTCACCAAATTGGACATCCCATCAAAATAAGACCTCTCTAGAATTAGGATCAAAAAACCTATAGGCCTTAACATCCTTGTAGTAACAAAAAAAAATGAGGTGTTAGCTCTTTTGCTCCATTTATCTCCTTTGAGAATCTAGTACAAATGCCCATGTTTGACTACCAAAAACTTGAAATGAAGATACATCAGGCTTGACATGAGACCAAGCCTCCTCAAGAGTCATACGTCAAATGGCCTTGTGAGGCATTTGATTCTGAATATAGTTGGCACAATTGATTGCCTCTTCCCAAAAAGACAAATCCATGGACCTGGACTATATCATATAATTAGCCATCTCTCAAAGTGTTATGTCCTTTCTTTGTGCCACACCATTCTACTAAGGGGTGTAGGGCATTGAAAACTAACTGTAGACCTTGTTTAGAGAAAAAATCCTTGAAAGCTTGGTTCACACACTCGCCCCATTATCTATGCATATCCGCTGAATAGAAAGACCAGACTACTTCTATACAAATGTTTTAAAGACTTGAAATGAATCAAAGATATCAAACTTGTACTTCAAAAAATAAACCCATGTACATTTGGAGAAGTCATCAATGTAAGTAAGAACACATTTGACACTAGAAAAAGGAGTGGGAAATGACATGAGGTCACTATGAATCAACTCAAGTGGTGCCAAAGCAAAAGTGGCTTGTCCACATGGAAAATAATCCCTATGCTGTTTTTCAAGAGAACAACCCTAAAAAACACCATCTATATAAGAAATCTGGGGAAGCCCAAAAACAAGTGGCTGTGTGCTCATCTGCTAATGACATTTTTAATTGACATGACATAAACACTCATGCCAAATTTTGATTATTGAATCTACATGTCCTACAAGATAGGAACCTATATCATTAGAAGACTCAAATCCATCAAATCTATAGACATGGCATGTAGAGTCAACACTCCTAGTAGCCATAATCAACTCAGAATCAAGAATGTCCCAAATAACCACATCATGTGGTGAGAACTCAACTATCTTACCAAAGCTAGAGTGGCAAATATGATAGATAGACAATAGGTTCATTGAGATGTCAAGGACAAAAAGACCATCCTAAAGAGAACCCCCAACTAATGCAATAGAACCAAAACTCATGACTGAAAGATGTGATGAGTTCCTAATAGCAATTTTTGAAGTACCACAAGGAGCAAGTGAGGTGACCAACTATTGCATGTTTTTCATATGGTAAGAGGCACTAGAATCAAGAATCTAGGTAAGCCCAAAAGTCATAGCTTATACAGTAAGAGCATGACCTTTCCTTGCAGGGGGGATGAAAACTTAGGAGCTGAAATGTGATGCTCCTACATGGTTTCCTCTAAAGCCTCCAAATGTTTCCAACACCTAGAAATGGGATTTCCATCCTTTCCACAAAAACTATAGGCCTCATCTAATTTATTCTTAGTCTTGGATGTATACTAAGTAGACTTTGAAGTAGATTTACCCTTGGAAGGGTTAGCTAGAGGTTTGGAATTAGTTTTTAGTGTATCTTTCTTTGGTTTGGATTTCTATTTTGGTGTATCTTTCTTTGGTTTGGATTTCTATAGAACTGTAAGTGGAGATTTGAACTTCATCAAGGAGTCCTTAATGATAGGGAAGCTGGTAGGTGTTAATGAAGTCAACTTAGCATTTTCTTGAAACTCATTTACTCTACCAAACAAGTTTTAAAACTTGTTCCAAATATCCTAAGGAGTGATCAAACCATTTAGGTGAAACAATAGACTAGCAAAGATGTTTAGTGCAATGAATCCTATGGCTTTATCCATTTTGTTCTTGTGCTAAAGAACCTCAAAAGGGCACTGTAGGATAGGTTGGCTCTCATCTAGACATGACCATAAGCCACATGACATAAGAAGGCAAGTCATGTGTGCTTTCCAATTTTGATAGTTGTGTGGCATTAGTTGAGTCATAGAGGGGTCCGACATTGAGAGAAGAAGATAGAAGTAGAAGGTTAAATTCTAGAGTAAATTATAGAAAATAAAATGCTCCCCCCATAATGTATAAATATATACCTCAAAAACCAAAGAAACAACTACTGAAAGAACAAAAACTAAGAAAAAACCTAGATGCTAGATGCAGAGAGGGAGAAAACTAAAGCCTCTACCTCAATGCCAAAAATGGGAGCTCAGATGGACTCAAAAAAAAATGAAACCTATATCATTGTCTCATCTCAGAACCAGCTTTTTGGTGCTTCTTTTGGATAAAAAAAAAACCTCCATATGCTCAAGTTATGGCCAAAAAATGAACTACTCCAAAAATTGAGCTCACTAGAAAAATATAGTCACGGGGAAAAATTTGATGGCTAGATGGACATCAACCACCCATTGATATAAAAAAGCTTGCTATAAAAAAATGACATTATCTTTTGAAAAGGTAATGTCACTCTACTGAAAAGGTGATGTCAGCAACTGCCAAAATCATACACTAAATGATGATGTGGGCCAGCATGAAAGTGATGTTACTACTAGGGTTCTGTGTCAGTTTGCTAGAAAACTATGTTAGTAGGCTAGTGGTAGTTGGGTTGAGCAACACTGGCAATGTTGGTTTCTGAGCAGTGCTACATTGACAACGGTGGCTAGAGGGTAGCTTATTGGTGGTAGTGGGGTGTGGGCCGCATTGTGGGTGGTGTGCCAGCTACGGCTAAGTGTAAGTAGGCCACGAGTGGCACTCTAGTGATAGTGGGGTGGCACTGGGGTGTCTAGTGGGTGGAGTGGCCCAAAAAAAATCTATTTTGATTTTTTATTTGTTTTTGAAATTCACGTCCATACAACCCTCCGAGAGGCCATTTTTTTTCCAAAAGCTATAGTATCAAAAATAAAATTTTTTAATGTGATTTTTGACTATACCAGGCCTTCTAAGCATGATGATGGTGTCCATTTTTGCCCAAAGTACACTAAAAAATTGTATTTCCTCTTGATTGAAGAAAAAATCTCAAAAAAGTGGGGGTTTCTCTCTCCAAATCATGGCTTCAAAATCTCCAAAAATAGGAAGCAGAAGGGATGCTCTAATACCATGTAGAAGTTGTTAAAACCAACTTCATAGATCACCAAGAACACCTACATGCAAATAAACTGTACTAAGGAAAAACCAGAGATGGAAAATGTAGAGTTTGGAAAATCTCAATGGTGTGAGAGCAAAATGTATTCCAAGCTTATGAAAAAATAAAAAGTACAAAAGTTCAACCTTAAAGGTGAACAAAACCCTAAAGGGAAAGAAAACTAGGTTTTTACATTATAATTAATATAAAATATTAATTATATGCACCTAAGAGAAAGCTTAAGTAGTGTAGAGTAACACATGACTTAATTAGTTAAATCAACATGATCTAATTAATAAGTGTAAATAACTAATTACTCTAATAGTGGAATAATAACCATAATTATGATTATCATAGAAACAAAGACCACAAAATTAATAATTACATAAAATTGAAATATATTATTGAAGATCTTGCTGAGGAAAAGAAAGTTAGAGTAGATGGCCTTATCAAGAACTCTAATCATAAAGATTTTAAGGAACCACTTCCCAAATATCACAAAGGAGAAGCTTCAACATCAATAAAAATGGGGATTCTTGTTTTCACCTAGATTGGACCCTTGTGTTGAAAATAAACTTCTAGCAATCTTGTGAAGTATGGCATGATCCTTGACCTGTGGGTTTTCCATGTTAAGGATCAACCTTTGGCACAAAGGGTCAACTTCTCTTGAATCACCTATTGAAATTAACTTCAACTTGATACAAAAAGGGGTACACAGAATGAATGTAACATAACTTGAATTAAAATGAAGGTGATTCACCAAAAATTTAGGGTGATGCAATTTTGAATAAAATTCACAACTTGAAATCACTATATTTGTTTGATCACAAAATGATCCTATTAGCATTAGATACATAAAATGTAACAAGGTGTGAGCTTAAAAAGAAGGAAACTTATTCACAACTTTCAAAACCAATATTATGCACATATTATACTTAACTCAAAACTAACTCTCAAATCCCTCTCAAACACTTAACTTAAGCCAAGGTTTTATGAAATCATACTAACTTAAAGCTTAAAATGCTTAAGAGACAATGAAAAATTTGAAATAGGGCCAAGAGGATCAATGTTATATCATTTTTAGAAGGAGAAAATGCTCAAAAAATACATCAAAAAATATGACTTGAGCTACAAACAAGACTATCTTTGTAAGGAAAAGAATAATGCCTCTTGTAATGAGATAGTGATGTTAGGAGGACATTAGATAACTAGGGCCAAAGGCACACCTAGCTATGAAATCTACCTACAAGAGTAAACATAGTGGAAAAAAAATACAAAGAATAGAAACCAAAGGAGATAGAAGAGACAAAATGCTTTATAGATTCTTTTGGGACTCAAAATTGCCTTCCCAATTTGAGTACCATTCCAAACTGAGCCTAATTGAGCTATATGAGTGCATTTAATGCATGTGTATTTGAATACCCTTTCAAGGCCTAAGAGATGTTTAACTTTTCTAATACCTTTCATTCAACACATTCATGCATTAGATATAGATAAATTGCCATTCTGAGTCATTCCATGAAGTTTCATTTTGAGCAAAGTTCATATCTGCATTTTGGCCCAAGTGTCAAACACTGATAGGTAGCCTAGCTTACATTTGAATATCTCACACCTAGTAATGTTTCATGAACTGCCTATTTGGGAGTGTTTAGTATGAATATCTAAAAACCTATATTTTAGATTTCATTTTTTTTGACTTGTTTTGACTAGGTTTTGAATCCCTCAAAATTAGTTGTTTACTATTGTCATGCTGATGTAAAATGTTTATAATTTTGGGAGGCCCTACTTGACAAGTTATAACTTTGATCCAATTGACTAAAATGAGAAAATTATTGTTTCATTGCATCCTATGGGTTAGAGACTTGTTATGTTTTAGATTTGAGCTTATGAAAAATCTGTTTAATCAGTTTTCAAATGTGATTCCAATTGCAATTTATAAATTTTTACTGGTATCAAGAAATGTAGATTGATCAATATCCCTATTTAAGATGTCATAACTTTGAATCCATGATAGGTGAGACCAAATGGTTTGTATCATTGTGTTATACTCTAAAAATTCTTTATGTGTGCTAGTTTGCAAGTCTTGACGAATCCATCTGCATACTTTCCTAGGTCCATTCCATTTGTAAAAATCACTTTTCTACTAGTGTTCTCAGTCCTACATATCCAAGTAGCCCACTTTGACCACTTTCCAAATGTGCCCATTTATTTTTCATGAGGCCTAATCATAGATTTATATTCCTCTCATGATAATGAACTAATACCCTAGTTTCCATGCCCCCAAGTCTCAGTTTGACCTATTTTTGAAGCCAAAACTGAATGTATTTTATGGTTTTCTAACATGTTTGCTTGGAGGTAGTTCTAATAAGGCAAGTTTGATGGTCAATATCTTTTGACCCCAAAGTCATCATGAGATGAAATCTGACAGGGTAAAAGAATGTGGAAGAGAGAATTAACATATTAATTTGTAGAACTCAGTTAGGTGTTTTGGTCAATTTTTAAGGCTAGTCAGAGGACCCTTTAGCATGAAATTGGTAGTTTGTAGAAAAGGTTAAAATTGAGTTTTTAAGGATTAAATCAGTGATTAAAATTGATTTCAATCATTATTTGATGTTAATTTGATTAGTTTGAGAATTTAGGTGTTTTAGTTTGAATTTTTTTTAAAGTTGGATCCACAATGGGGCTCGACTAATCACATTAGATTGAAATCCATGTTATTATGAAATGGAAGTGTAAAAAAGACTAAAGACATTGACGAGTTAGATGATATTAAAACCAACTGAAGGGGTTTCCAATTGATAATGATACCTATGCACATCATGTTGAAGAAAATCTATTAGATCAAGGCTCTAGGAGGAATGATCAAAGATAGTTTTTGACATGGAGGAATCGAATCAATGTTGAACCAATTGAAGTAAAGGGCATGAAACCTTTTCAATGGAGGAAAATACATTTAAAAAAAAGGTTAGAAGAACAAAATTTCTAGAAGAATCTCCTATTCCTTTTGAAAAGTCAATAACTAGGAACAATGAAATTTCACCCAAGTATGTGAAGAAATACCAAGAGGAGTCAATTTCAGGTAGCCTTGAGAAGCTATGCTATATAATCTTCCCAAAGATCTCTTTGAGTGCAATAAAAAGAATTGATGGACTCTTTGATGGTTGTGAAGAAGAAATCAAACTAACTCCAAATTATTTTGATCTCTTGCCATGAAACTAGTAGTGACCTTGGAATATGATGTGAGATGGGCTACAACTATAAAATGAATGAGATTAAACCTCTACAACTATAAAGAAAACTGTGAGTACATTTACCTTTGCTGTGGGATGTTGCCATTTTTCTCCTTACATCTTTAGCTATGCCTTTTGTGTTATGATAAGTGACTAGAGGTATTGCATGATTCAAAAGGAGGAGTTACAAACCAAGAATGTTGTGGGAGATGGTTGTGAACTCAACTCAGCCTTGCAAAGATTTCTCCATTAGGCCATAACATGAGTAGAGTGATTCACGAAAAGTGTTGGACAACACCATTCTACATCTAACACCTCCAAAATGTATAAGGTATGAAGGGGCAAAAAATAAAGTGCTAGATTGCTCATAAAAAAAAAGATATCATGAACCATCATTGGTCCCTCTCCAAGGTACTTCTCCATGAACTATAAACCAACAACACAAATTTGTGGAGAAAATTCCTTGGTCAATATGGTCTTTCTGGTGCTAGGGAGTCCATAGAGAAGTGCACTAGGGAAGAATTAATTCCCATTTACATATAAAGATCTTGGTCTATCAATGATAAATAGATCCCTTGATTTTGTATGTCACTGATACAATAGTAATGGTGGAAGCTATATAGGAGTGATTATGAAGAGAATTACATTGCTCTATTGTCTCATATATTGCCTATGCATTCAAGATATCTATTTGACTCCTCAACTTCCTATCCAACATTTCGATCAACCATTCTTCATCATTAGTGGAGGAAATCCACATTTTTTGTGGAAATAAGCAACTAATTCACTCAAAACTCAAACTTTCCTAGCTTTGGATGCTATTGTGTGACTTACTTACATGATTCAAGGAATGGAGGAGTGCATCAATGAGTGGTTTCTAAGTATGCCATTGGAAGGAGCAGCAAGGAGGAATGAAAATTATGTAGTGATTTTGGTGGAAGACCCCTGATGCAAAGGAAAATAGTGAAAAGAACATTATCCCACATCTTTCATGTGGAGGACCTCACATTTTTTTAAATACTAAAGCACACAATAACATATTGTTTTAAAGACATAAAATTTTTGGAGCCTTAAACTCATGTGGGGCCCACAAGGTTGGCTGGAGGTTAAAGCAAGTAAAATTTTGAACAATGTGTCCCACGAGGTGGAGATGATGTTAGCATGGCTAGACCAATACAACCAGTTGGATGATGACATGGTGTACATGTGGCACCAGATGGACAAATCACAAAACAATACTTGGCACAAAGTTTGAGGTCACATATGATATGGCAATTCTAGAATTAAAGCTCCATAATTTTCCATGTGGTGAAATTTGATGGATGTCTCTTTCCCACATTCTGAAGCTTCTCAACCATTAGAGAATGTGGGAAAGTGACATTGCACCACATGGTAGTGGGCTCGGGTTGACAATGATGTGGCAAGAATAGAGATTGAGCCAATCAAAAGGTGCCATGTGAAACTGACGTGGTAGGCAGCTGATAGATGATGATGTGGTAGTGACTAAGTAGTAAGGAGAGATAATGGAATACTACCATGTGGTAGACTAGTAGACCCAATTAGTGGGTACCACATAGCGCCCAAGTGATAGTAATGATGCAATGGTCAGCCAATCACATTTTGACATGTGTCATAGAGGTCGACCCAGGTTTGACCTAGATGCATAATAAGAGTGAAAATTCAAAATTGAGAATTTCATTTTATTTTTCTTTTGAAAATACACAGAGGGTCTTTTAAATCAAAAAGATGTTATAACCTAAATTTTAAACTTCGTGGGAGTTTTAGATTTTTGCAAAGAAGTGTAGACTTGCAAGTTAATGCTAGGGACCTCATTTTCAAATTAAGATTCTGGGCATCTCAGGTAAGCAATATAGACTCAGGTAAGCAATATAGAACTATCATATTCCATTCAAACTAGGAGAGAATGAGCTTTATATTTTTGAAGTTTGTTTTCAAACATAAAGAAATGTATTGAATCTATTTAGGGTTTTGTACTAGGTACTCATTTTCAACCACATTAAGGTATGGTAGTTCAGATCTAATTTTTGGAAAAATTGTAAATTGGGTGGACACCAAAGGTGGTAGGGATGTAGTTAAGAATGATTTTTCACTCTCCAAGTTAGTTTAGTAGAGGTTCTCTTAGCACTTCAAATGTATACCTGATTGTTTTAGCAGAACAAGGGTTTTTTCATCATTAAGGAATAGATATTTTGAGTTTGTTACACTCAACGATGAGATTCTTTTCTAATTTTAATTGTAAAAAGATGATAGATGCTTTGAAAAAATAGGGAATGAAGATTCAAGTGGATACATGTCAATTTCAAATTAGATCCAACTTCTTCTTCCTTTCCTATATCTTTCATTTTCTTTCTCATTGTAAGGGTTCCAATTTTCATTTCTACAATTGTGGTACTATAAGGATAGTTCTAGTTTACTCTTGTTATTGCGATACCATTATTCTTTAGCATTTCTCTCATATAGTGAACAAAAAGATAATGTAGATAGTTTTGGTCTATTTAGTTGTTTTATAAGTTGTTTACATGCATCTTGAATGTATAGTTTCAAAGAAATGAATATGATGAGCAACAAACTTCTTAGTTCATTTTGATTCTCATCTCCTATCTCTATAATTTTCAATCTTTTGTGGTTTAGGGACAAAGAACTTAGACCCTTTCACATCCCCTTAAGCTTCTATGTCTTGTATGTTTTTTTATTTGAACGAAGAGCCAAGTAAATGCTTGATGTATTTGATAGGGTTGTTGGTTATTTGAGAAGGATATTTCATGAGAATGAGGTCTTTATGAACACTGATGTTTAATTCAAAAAGTGATAAGATGGATCTGATATCTTGATGTATGGAATATGCCACTGGTATCATAGATGTATGTGTGTGAATTATTGAACTACCCAATAGAGAAGGCACTAATCAGCTATAAGATCAATTTATTCTTACTATTGTATAGTTGGAGATTTTCTGAATTCAAATTTATGAATATCCATTTCCCTTTCCATTTAAGAGCTAAAAGGATGCTCTCACTTAGCTTGTGGATTTTATAGGATTTGTAATTTGCTACTATACATCTTTTTCATTACATGAGTATAGGAGAAATAAGGGTTTTATCTTCTTTGTTAGATTCAAGTGTATACTTTTGAACAATTGGTACCATATAAATGAATTTGAGGTACACCTATCTAGGTTTTGTAGAGCCTAAAGTATAAGAAGGGTCTAGCCTTATAGTTGGCTCAGTGTTTGAAAGGATATGTTGTAGATGGGAAGT